>JAWNNR010000511.1:0-619106 GCA_035044725.1 Scaptomyza caliginosa
GTGCCCACCCTCAAAGTATGCAGTAAAATATTCGTAGCCCAGCCAATTGACTACGTGAGCAAGCAGGAAAAGTGCGCAGGGGCCGGGGGACAGGAACACAAACAAACACACACACCATTCGGTATCCATATTAATTTTACATTTTGCGGCAAAGGCATAAAAATAATAATAAATAAAAGTATCGCTTAAATTGTTTATACAACCTGCACAATGTGCTGCCCGAGAGTATTTTCCTTTGCTCTCTCTCTGTCACTCTGTCACTCCGATCCTTCGTTAGGCTTAAGCCCCGGAACGTGACCCGGACAGGCGGTACATTGTTTGTTTAACTGTTGTTATTATTCCCTTTCAATATTTGTGTGGGCGTTTTTGGGTAAATTGAAGCTCTGCCCGCTTTTGCTGTTTGGGTTCGGAATTCGAACTCTCATCATTGTCCCGGGCTCTGTTTGAGTTGCTGACCCGTTACTTTCCCATTCCATCATCTCTTTCATTTTAGTATTGCTTTTTGCTACCCTGTCTGGGTAGGCTAAAAAGAAAAGAACTGAAAATTTCGTTAAGCTCTAGCGGCAGGTTGGAGTATTTTTTGGGTATATTCTGTAGCTACTCTACTCTGCCAGCGCCTATTTGTGTAAACAAGTGAAAGTGATTTATGCATATAAAAAAAAACACCCACACACACACACTGCCTCCTTTTCCATGTAGCTGTTGACTCAGGCGTATGATTGTTTTGGAGTGCCTGGATTTATGTCTTTGGCGTAGGCATATTGATATAGATTTCCATATATACATATCAAAGTGCTCTCTCTGTTTTGTGTGCTGTTTTAAATAAACAATCGAAAATTGAAATACAAAATTCACAAGACTTTTTAATACCTGAAAATGCGTAAAGCTTTAAATAAGAATTTTATATAAAACTCTACGAAACTCTTTGCCATAATTAATCACTCATGCACCAAATCACACTCCGTTTAATTATAAGCCCTTTGATTAGCTCCACCTACACCCAACAGAACAGAAACAACAAAAAAAAATCACCCCACTAGAGTATCAAGTATGTAAAGCGTTTCGTTTATGCTCCTTTACCGTGGGTCATGTGAGTATGTACTCATAATATCCGTAAGCCCATTCAAAGTAATCAAGTATCCACTTGCACAAAGCGCTGGTCAAACAAAATTGCGCTGGCCCCTTTACGCAGTGTCCCCAAAAATTCATTTAACGCCCAAATGGGGCATGGTTGTGAACATACCCCAAAATCCACTTCAGCTGCAACACTCATATGCCTGAGCTGAGTTCTCTTTCCCTCTCTTTCTCTCAGTCTTCCCTGTTTTGGCCACAAAGTCCTCGTTGCCAGGCGAACATTATAATAAAATTAATCTCCATTTGTTGAAGGGTCGCAGTCGCCGTCGCCGTTGACGTCGCTTTATTAGCGTCCAAAAAGCTACTGGAGCCAAAAAGTGGCAATTATTCATTTTATGAGCAAAGCTTGCTCTGCTCTGCAGTGTTGGGGCGTCGAGTATGTGAGCCATAAAAATTAAAAATTAGCTTCAGCTATAAGAGGGATTATATAACACGCATTTGATGTAGTCAACCAGGGACCAGGGACGACAACATTGCCAACCCCTTTTCGTTACGTAAAAGTCAAGAAAATGAATATTTATGCGACAAGCGCACACAAAGTAAAAGTCCCCCTGGACGTGGATTTACAGCACCCAGTTACGAGTGCAGGCGAGACTGAAAAGCTTTTGGCATTGTTATAACAAGCACATGTCAAAATTTTCATAACACACACGAGCAAAACCTATCCCCATTTGTGGCTGGGCGCTGGCAGATCAAAAGGAAAAGCGGCTCAGAAAAGGTTATTTCACTCGACTTTTCTCAGTTTGTGGGTTAGGTGTGACTATCAGGAGAAAAGGAAATGCAATTTTAAATGGCTTTGCCGGGTCTTGGTTGTTTGTTGGGGCTACTCAAAAATTAAATCCAATTATCAGTTTAAGGCCACTCGCAGCCGCATCGGGAGTTAAAATTCACATATGCAGCCAGACATGTGTGTGTACAATAACAACAACAGCTAGAATATTGTACTAGCAGCCAAAGAAGTTTTTAATGTGCAACAAAGTTTCATTTTAATGAGAAACTTTTGTTTATGCAACCCTGTTAAGGGACGTCCAGTGTTGCTAACTTTCACCCCTTACAAACCCAAAGTACAAACCAGACTTAAAGATGCATGCAACAGTGAATTGTTTTTTTTTTCTCCTAGTGCATGCATGCAACTTTTGCTTCTAATCGTTGTGCTTACTCAAGTATTTAGGGATTTGGCTGGTTTGTTTGTTTTCCTTTGGCCAGTGTTGTTAAGTAGTTTAAAATACACTTTACACTCTTGAGTTTTATATACACATATAGATTTGTTGTTTTTTCTCTTGGCCAGGGATTTGCATTTGTAAATACTTTCTATATAGATAAATTTATTGCCCAGACTTTGCACAAATTTGTTGTCAGTCGTCTTAAAGTGTCTATGAATTTGGATTTCGTCTAGGCAATCAGTTGGCTGTCTGCATTTAGGCAAAAGCATCTGCACTTGCCAGGTAGCTCAAGGATTGCCACAATTTGTTGCCAGCCTAAGCAATTTGTTTGGTCTTTTAGCTTGAAATTCTTGGAGCTTAAGCAAACAAATATGTGCCTTTTATTTGTGAATTGTATTGCTTATGTTGTTAGCTAAGCCTAACCTTAGGGTCAGGTCACACACATGGCCCACAAAAATATTAGCATATAAGTGGGCCTCTGGGCAGTTGAACCCTAAAAAGTTCCACAGCTAGTTTCATGCTAGATACAACAAAAAATGCTAGAAATGTAAATAAAATCAAGAACGGAAGGCAAGCAAAGAAAAAGGGACACATTGGCCAAGAAAAATATATATAAAATAAGAAGAAAGCAGAAGGTGCCGAGCGACAACAATGCGACAGGAAAAATATCATTCTAAAACGCTTGACAGCCACTTACACATGTCAAATGCAAAAAGGATAACGAGCAAAACGGATATTAGAGCATTACCCAGGATGTGATCTCTGTGTGTGTCTCTGTGTTTGTATTCTGACATCGTTTGCCATTTCCACATGCCTTTCATCCAAACCATTTCTTTAAGGCGGAAACGGAATTTGAGGCAACCAAGTTATCTAAAGCAGATTTTATTCGAAATGCTTGGAATTGCCTTAAAATTGTGTTGGCTATTTGAAATGGACTTTTTGGCCAAGTCAATTAGGCTGGCCGGATTATAAACTTCTGGCTAATTGCTATTTATATTTGCCCAAAGCGTCATTAGCTGTTTATCTTTAAGCCATGCGCCAATTAGCTTGTTATTCTTTTTGCCATATTTAAAGGAGCTCTAATTAGCTTTTGTATTATAAATATTTGCTGGCAAATATACGCATACATAATATTAAAATCTCTCTTTCTCTTTCTCTCTCTCGCTTTCTTTTCATTGCAGGTAAGCCGATTTCGAGACGTTGCCCATTGAACTATTGAGTGCTATGGCTGTTCCTGCTCCTGCTCCTGCTTGCCTGTCCTTGTCGATAAGGATAAGGTCGTAAGTAGCTTAAACGGCAAGCAAGCAAGCAGCCAGGCAACAACAATGTACTCCACTTGAAATTTAATACACCTTCCGTAATTGCTGCTGCATATGGAAAATATTTTAAGCTTAATATGCTAACCAAAATTAACACTTGATATTAAAAACTATATATGTATGTACTAACATGTTGAAATTTTGTTTTCAATTTCGCTGGGCATTTTGCATGGGTATTTAGTTAGTAGAAGACTTTAAAAATAGATGAGATGAGGGCAGGGAAATGATTAAAAGGTAGGTATTAGTGCTAAGTAGTTGCATTTGGTTTATTTATTTTTTCGTTTAAAAAAGGATTCATAGAGTTTATAATAATGTAGCAGCACTTACCTTAGCCGTTAGCCCTTTTCGTATAGGCGTTATTGTCTCATTAAGCTCAACTGTGTTGCGCTCATTAAATTTATACATACTTAATTGACTTTATGACCAGGCGCAGACAGAGACACTGGGATGAGAGTGACGTAATAGTGAGTCGCCATGCGGCAGCATTCTACCCTAGTTAGCAGGTCATATAAATAACAACTAAAGCATGCTTGCAACATGCTCTTGCATAAAGGCTTTAATAATATCTCTGCTTGTCTGCTTGCATGATGAGGCTCATAATTATGTGACAAGCAAGAGCGCAGCATAAAATATATACATATATTTTTAAAACACCAGCAAAGAACAGCGAAGAGGAGCAGTAAGAGTAAGGGCGAGGATAGGCGGGGGGTTGTGTGGGTTTTGTGGTGAGGAAACTGTCAACGCGCTTGAGTTCGTCGATACCGCAACGCGTTGCTCTGGCAACAATGTTGCTAACGACGCATGATAAAAAAAAACATCAAGAAGAATGTTGCAGGTTTCTTAGCACTTGGCTGTCTGTGTTTGGGTTTTATTGATGTTCCTGGTAACGGTTTCATAAGCATGTGTGATTTGTGGTCGCGTGCACAAAGTTGTCGTGTTACCAAGAACTTGCAATTAACACTGCACAACTAACTAGGCACAAGTTAACATATTTTCTACCCTTTTCGAATATCCTTGCGAGTAACTTTAAAATGTATATGGAATTATTATCAAGCACTAACGAGAAACTGTAAATTACTACCGGCTATAGCTAGTGACACTTTTCCGGTTTCCTTCCTTCCGCATGTGATCAGTCAAAAGTTTTTCCACACACACACACTTTTTTGTTGCAATTAATTATGAGGCACGTTGACATTCTCCCTGCCGCATGAGGCAGCAGCACATGAGCCACGTTTTTTTTTTTACTTGTCGCTATTTTATATAATTTATTTTTAGCGCCAGCGCCAGTTGCATGTTCCCTATTTTGTCTTCGACACTTTGGCCGGCGTTGAACTTGACGCAATTTATTTTGTCAAAAGATGCGGAGGCAGGCTTCAGGCCGAGACACGCCTAGTTGAATGTTGTCGCACATGTGCGTTATAACATTTTGTTTATAAATACAACAATATACGAATAGCAGCAGAAATACACTCATCTCTTTAATATGCCGCCAGGGAATACCCATAATAACTTTGGCAGTGCCATGATAAGTTCAAGGTTTTAATTGGTCCCCAGCACAGAAATGTACTTTATAATGTTTGTTGTTATATATAAAAATAAATTAACACTCAATTGTATGAAATTTATTGCTTTAAAACGAATCTGGAATGTAATTATCACTTAATTGTGAAAAAATATTATTATATTAAATGCAGTTTCGCTTTCAAAGTTAAGAATTCAAAAAACTTTTCACTAAATTTTTGGAGTGTTTATTAGCTTTTAATATTCCTTCGTTTTGGCATCCAGACTGAAGTTTGTTGACTTCTAATGCGGACGTTGAATGTTTATTTAAAATTTCATTTTTCAAGTGCCTCTTCGGGTGTCCTCTATAAATAGTTTCCCCCGTTTTTGATCATTTTTGTGTTTTTTGGTTGCCGCATTTTACTCTTTATGAAATTGTTGTTGTTGTTAATTAACATGAGTAGTTTACTTAATTAAGCGTGAACTGTGGCACAGGCAGAGTTTTTGTTTATGTCTGCACTCTCGAGAGCTAAGTGTCAAATTGGGGTGGTTCAAGAGATGTTAGAGTGGAGCAGAGGGTGGTTGATTGGTATCAGTTTGGCGTAATAAGCAATAATATATTCATAAGTATAGTACACGATTAGTGCAATAGATGGCGCCGCTTTCACGCTACATTAACTGCAATTAGTCTTCATCAGGTCACAATGACAACAACAGCAGGCAAGTGCAACAGCAGCAGCAAGTGCAACAACAGCAATTTGCTTTTAAAAAGAAAAACTAAATTTGCAAACAAAATGCAAAGGGGGAAAAAAAAGCAAGCAGAAGCTCGTACCAATGTTAAAGTGAACTTCAGCAGTTCAGCAGCCACATTGACATTCAGGCCACTTAGTTGCCATGTTGTCCGCTGCTCCTGTGGTTCAATGTCGCCTCTCTGCACACGAGGGTTGGGCCTGTGGCATGGGTTTAGCTACTTGACGCCGTCGCTTGTCAACTGGCAAAATTGTTTGTAAAAATAGCGTGTGGCAATAGCATAAAACAACAGCAAGCAGCAAGAAGTCAATGGCAGCAGCTAGCTGTGGGTAGCAAATACCCTAGTTGCATGTAGTAGTTGTAGTAGCAATGTTGTGAAACATGCTGCATATATTTAGATATAGTCTAGTCTCCACAGTCATAGTCAAAAAGGGGGTAGATGGTGTGTGTGTGTGTCAGTTTCCCCCTCTCGATTTGATGGACATTTCTTGTCAATGTTGATTAGCTGACAGAGAAGCGTGTAGCTTCTGACACAAGCTTAAGCATCGCCTTCAATAAGCATTCGGAAAAGTAACATTCTACTCTCTGTAGCATTCGCTTGCAAGTCCTTTGAAAATATACCAAACTCAAAAAGTTAATATACCCTTTAGCTAACAGTTCTATGACTTTGCATATTTGTTATAAGCAGCGTGCATAATATTTATGCCATCACTGTGGCGTGTTTCTATGAGTTTGCATGTTGCGAGCAAATTGTTGCACGTGGCTGTTGGCCAGAGTTTTAGTTTTGAATTTGTTTCCATATATTTACTTCTAATGGTTACAACGCTAATTTTACGCTTGCCTGACAGTTGACTGCACAGGCGGGGCGCCAAAGGCTTGGGCTAGTCCAGTGGTTGGCTTAAAGAGTCCTTAAAGTGTCAGTTGACTGGGAACTGTTTGCTATTATGTACTTAAACGCTTAACTTGAAACTTAACTGCGAACTTAATCAAGTTATTTCTCTTTCCATGGTTGTGTTGTTTTTTATTTACTTAAGATGTACATTAATTTTGTGAAACACGTATTTGCATTGCATTTCAAATTGAAACTGAAAACTTTTCACATCGTTTGCTTGAATATTGTATTACACATTAAGCTTGTTGCCTGGCCATTGTACTTGCTCTCCTTCAAAAGGGGTGGTGCACTCAACCACCCAACCATATGAAGGAACGTTTTTCTTTCTACAACTATGCATTGTTATTCAGCTCTTATTTGTTTGTTTGTTGTATTGTTAATGCTTTCTTCATGACTTTCCTAGCCCTGACTTGGCTTGCCTTTCCTTTTATTGTATTGTTTTTGGGGATACTTTGCTGCTGCTGGCATCTGGCAGACGTTGCGTTGTTGAGCTCCCCTTTTTTTTTTGTTGTTGTAGAATCTAATTGTTTATTTTGTAATTTAAATATATTTTTGTGTAGTACAACTGCCAGATTTTTATATGTATTACACATTGGGTTGAGTAATTGAAAATTTCTTGCTTTGCTCTTAAGAGTGGGTGTTGAACATTCTCACAAAGCTAACTAAATCCATTTCCGTTTTTATGAGTATTCGAAACACACTTATTTTTGGCGGCTCTTGCCTCGAAAATGTTGCACGCCAAGTTCGAAAATGTTGCCAAGCATTTTGTAACCAAAAATAGATTCTCCAACTGGAGAGTAGCAAGAGAATCGTGAAAAGTTCTGTATATTCTCTGCTTTCCTCAGTCTGTTGCCGATCGCACGCACGTCGAGTGTCTTTTGCCTCAACTCGGGGAAAATCGTTTAAAAATACCAAATAGAAAAGCGTGCCCTGCATTTCACCATCCCCTGCCCCTCGCCTCAAGATCCTCTTCTGCGTGCACGCGAGTTCGTTTCGGGAGTGAAATGCGCGTGGTCGTTGCCATTGCTTTTTAATGAATTAATTGCCTGCTGTGTGTGTTTGGTGTTGTTGTTATCTACAAAAAAAAGGGGAAAAATGTAGTGCAGCAAATGGTTTAATCATGTGGAATTTATGTGCTTCAAAAAGTGCAGTTAATTAAGTGTAAATACCAAACAAACCATTCAAAATTGAATATGTTCTTCACTGCGACTTCCCAGCATTTTCACACCCACACACACACAACTACTTGTCAACACAATGAAAACCGATGATAAAAATAAATATAAAAAGAAAAAATAATACAAAATTATGAAATGAGATTTATGATATGAGATAAATAGCATTGCGGTCTTTAATAAATCACTTTAAGCAGCTCGACTTGCGCCAGCTATAAACGAATCGGGCATTCATTAAATTCAATTTAAATCATGCGGTAAAAGCAAAAAACCAGCTTAAATCCGGTAGAGTGGCTAATAGACCAGGATACACAGCGTGTTAATTGCGTTTCAATAATAAACTATAGTTTATGCGTTGCAAATGTTAATTACTCTGGATAGCTGCAAATCATTCAAAATACATTCAACTTTAATGCAATTAAGTGCAACGAAGTTATTTTGTTTTTCGTTTTTTGTTGAACGGATTTAACTCAATTTTGTCAACATTAAATAAAATATATAAATATTAAATAATAAACCATAAATAATATAACGAAGTTTAAGTTTCAACAACAATAAATAATACAAATATTAAAATTTAAAAAAGCTGTTAAGCTTAAATATCTTTAAAATGGAATAATTTGCATATCTTTGTTTTTCCCTTTTTCCTTCTTACAAACTTCTTATCACGCCTTTGCCACAAGGTCATGATTGAACTTTTACATTTATTATTGCATTTACAGCAAATCTCACTTAGGCTCGAGGCTCTAATTATTTATGATTTCCTTCATATTAGCCGCATAATGTGGCAATTTACGAGCAACAACAGCAGCTACCCCGAAATAAAAAACCCTTTTTTTTAGCACTACAAATGAAGCCATTAGCTACGCGTGCTTTCTTTTCCTTGACTTTTCTTCTTCGCCCTTTTCTGCCATTAAAGCTTTTATCACATTGTGTTGTGTTTGATTTTTCACAAGTCGCTTTAAATATGCTTGCAGGTAAAGCAAAAGAGCTGCTAAAAAAAGGGGAATTTTGTGTATGCACAGCCTGTGGCAAGCACTGATTGTATCCGGCTGCTTTTGCTTTCATTTGTGGCACACGTTGCGTATGCGTAATGTCTGCAAAGAAAAAAGTGCTGCCACCCACCCACGCCTTGTAACACTTTTTGGTGAGTTTGGCAAGGGGCTGCACAGAAGAACGTCAATTGCAGGTGACTCATGGCCGTTAACTTGGCCCTGGCACGCAATAGCGTTAACAGCTGTTAACAGCATGCCATTCGTGCGGCATAATAATAATAAGTAAAAAGCCAAGCGTAAAGTTGCCACCCTCCCAATTCCGCCCCAACCCATGTCTGATTTGCTGGCGCTCGCTTAGCGGTAATTAAATAAACGCGCACGCTGCCTGTTACAAAAAGTAAAAACTTTTTCTTGCCAAAAAATGTGTTGCCGCATAATTAATTGAAAACATAATTAAAAAACACAGAACAAAACGCCAAAAAAAAAACGAAGAAAAGTTTCGAAATGCCTTTGAAGCTTACCTTTCATTGTTGTGCTCTTTTCTTATTTGGGGTCAGTTTATTGGAAATTTAATGCCTGGCTGCTTTAGTGTCAATTTTGTCTTGGCGTTTGAGCCTTTTAAATTGAATTTAGCCGTTTTTTTTTCGGCCATTTTCGGTTCAACCTCTCGATTTGGGCAGCGTAAGGACAAGTCCTTTGGTAATTGTTCAATATTATTCAGTGTGTGTAGGCTGTTACTAAGGGCTGTCAACAAACCAAACACACACTTACACACATACACCACGTACTGATAGCAACAGCTGTGTTCAATTGCCCGTGTGCCCATTGACTTGGGCTCTCACACACATGTTTGTCCTGCGGCTCTGCGGTCAGCCTCAATGGGCATTTGGCAACTGCGCTCTGGTCAACCGGTTAACCGGTCAATAGCTGGTCAACTGGCTTTTTCCACAGCAGATTTTATGCAAAATTAGTCAGTCAACTCAGGCATCAGGCAATTAGTTTAATGTAGAGAGCAAAGCAATGAATATCTCGGTCAAATCACTTCATTTATGCGGCATATAAAGTGTTTGATTACGAATCAGCGTAGTAATAGCAGAATAGTACAATAACTAGCCTAGCCTTTTTTAAGGATTTAAATCAGTTAAAGCATTTGGTTATTCCTATAGTTAGAGGCTTATGTTTACACATATGTAGGCAAGTTTTTGGGTTTTGCCTGGCTTACTGCATTCAATTATCTTGAGTTTTGTCCTTTCGCCCCCTCACTAATTCGAGCACTTAGCCTCAGCTGGGGCCAACCCAACGTGGAGGACTATCCAAATGCCATAAAATGCCAGAGGCACTTGCACACAGTAACAGCAACAGAGAACCGAAAAAACTTTTCCTCAACTTTTGTTAGGGATCAGTTTTTGGTTTTTTGTTTAGGTTTCGTTTTTGTGTTGTTTTTTCTCTCCCGCTCCATCAACCTTCCATTCTTTTTTTTTGTTTTTACCGGTGTTTTGGCATCTTTGATGAGTCGGGCGCCGCAAGTAGGTCATATACATTTTTGATGAGTTGTCATTATTAAATGCGACAAACCCCACCGCCTACCCCCGCTGCCATTCTGTCATAGCAATCATAAGGGCGGCGTCAACACAGGAAACAGTGCCTGCCAAAAACTTTTTGCCTACTAAAAATATATGAATGTGTATAATTTATTTATGTGACAGTTGACAGGAAATGTTTTTTTGTGTCTTCGTTATTGTTTATCAGCAAAACTTATTTATATACATTTTTATATTTTACAATGGCACACTCAATGTTCATATTGAAGATGCTTTAACATTTGTAGTCTAGTTTTTATGAGAGAAAATAAATGAAATGAGGCGAAACACATTGAGTTGCTTGCTTGCCATTAATTGTGACAAAAATTGTTATCAATTAAATGAAATGAACACAGAACATAGAGAAGAAAATAAAAACGTTGCATGTGGTCTGTCTCTGTTGAGTTTTAGGCCCAAGTGGGCGTTTGAATTGCTGCTACAATAAATTTGTCTATTTAGTCCACTTGACACACCTACATGCATAAGGCTAGTGGAGCAGATGTTGGTTAGCTTCCGAAAAATAGAGGTTTACATGTTGGCAATCGAATCGGAAAGTTTATTGGCTTTTGTTTATGTAGAGATACTATAAATAGGGGCGTGGTGGGTCTTTAGCACAATCATAAAGAGATATATGGAAAATAGAAAAATAAAATAAGATTAAATAGTTATTGATGAGAATATTAACAGCTTAAGAATATGCTTTTAACCAGATAGAAGACAATATTTAAAAGCTAAATTCAAATGCAAATGGATCCTACAGTTTGTTAAGCTATCAAGTAAAGATAAACAATAAATCCCTAAATAGTTTTATGATTCATTCGAATGTTTATACACAATCCATTCAACGTTTTTATAGCATTTCTATATCAATGAGCTCAACCCAAATTATGTCACATGCCACAAGGTGTTGCCATTATGGCTGTTGTTGTTGTTGTTGTTGGGGGCCACAAAGCTATGACAGTTGCCTGACACCCTGAACTCAGCCGGACCATCTATTGGAAACACATGACAACTGGGTTGATTGCGCCCATCAACACGTTGCCAATCAGCCCAACTCACATCAAAGCATCGAGGCCCACTCTTGGCTGCTGACTTGTAATGAAATCAAAGTCATGGCATCAAAAGGTGCCATAGACTGTTTTGACATTACTTTCAAGTGTCAATTGGCAGAGATTTCTGTTCGTTGAGTTTGAGTAAATCGAATTGGGAGCGATGCTTAGCGCTGTGCACTTTTTGGACAAATGCGATAAAAGTCGATAATACAATCAAATTTAATGAACTTGGTTGGCAGAATAGGCCTTAGCCATAATCGAGGGTGGCTTCCTTTACTTTGTGTTACTTATCAAAGCAATTTTTGGAGCTTAGGCCCAACAGGTTGTCTTTGGTTTTGCGCTAAGCTTATCGATTACACTATGCAACAGAAAAGCTTTAAAATAAATGTAAATACTTGAAAAGTTGAAGAACTTTGTTGCTGTGTGTGTTTTTAGACACACCTGAATGCTTATAAGAAGCTACAAAAAGCCGCTTAAAGTAACTGAAAGCCCAAAGATAATATACATACATCGACCTTCTTTAACTGCTGGCTGTCGTTCGATTTAACATAAATTTTATTGTGTTAAGAACTTGGCATCACTTTTGCCACCTGTCATTGTACATACATATACGTATTTATAGCTGCCTCATGCAAATTCCAATAAACTAAAGTACCCAACTTGCGACATTTGATAAAAAGAAAGCGAGAAGTAAAGATGAGAAACAACCCCCTGGCGGCATTTTTCGTTCACATTTCTGACAAGCTATAAAATTTTTATCAGCATTACTTTTATTTTGACATTTTACTGACATTTCACAAAAGTACTGGAAGCAGCCAACAAACGCTGCCAGACAGAAAGAAACTTTTACCCTCAACACAAACGCAGATAAGAGAGAGCTTCTTGGCAGTTGGGAGGTAAAAGAGGGCGTGTTGCAAGTTTTGTGTTTGGCAAGCGCTTTTTCATTTACCAAATGGCTGTTTGACCTTTTTTGCCTAGATCAAATTGATTTCCAGCACGATTTGTCAACCCCTTTTTTTTGGGGCGCAACAACAGGAAAACTAAAAATTTTATCAACAGGCCAAACAAAATTGTTTACGTTTACGAAAA
The DNA here is from genome assembly GCA_035044725.1 of Scaptomyza caliginosa. Classification (NCBI taxonomy): domain Eukaryota; kingdom Metazoa; phylum Arthropoda; class Insecta; order Diptera; family Drosophilidae; genus Scaptomyza; species Scaptomyza caliginosa. Next base: position 12,650 of record JAWNNR010000511.1, read on the forward strand.
TCTGTAGTGAACACTGTTGCTGACAAGGGTGTCAGCTCCAATTATGCATGAGCCGGGCCAGCCAACAAATAACAACGGGAGCTGCCGCCAACCTGTTGTTTGTTCTTTGACCCACTCTGCTGAGAGGCACTTTCATTTTCAATTAGTTTGCCCAAGTGGGTGTGTGACTTTCAACGCCTGGAACACAACACAACACAACTACAGCAACATGAAATGGGACGGTCCGGTTCGCGCCCTGAACCGTTTCGTTCTTTCTATCCGTTTTAGGGGCAGGGGGTGGAGGGACAATGTCTGTTGTTGAAAAGGGTAAAAAGTAACACGCTGCCTGCCGCTTAATGTTTATTATTATTATTGCATACTTCTTTATTTTTTTTTGGTTGGGGGTAGCTCGGCTGGCCCCACTGATAAGCTTTAATGTGTTGCGGTGTTTCAATAAAACTTTATCATAATTGACATTTTAATGGTGCAAGCTAAAAACCATTTCTGCTTACATGGCTGCTGCTTTAAGCTGTTATTTAATATTTATGAAGCTGTAGATACACGGGCTTTGAAAAAAACAGTGCCCAGGGTCTCATAAATATGACAAAGAAGGTGTATAATGTGTGTGTGGAACACAAAATTGGAAGTAAAACAGCTAACGGGTTTTCTTTAAAAGTATCTTAGAATGTGCCAAGAGCAGAAGTTAACATTTAACAATGCTATAAAATGTTGACTTAAAAGAAAGTTTGCTCAAGAATAAATAAATAAATTGTTGTTTAAAGTTTTACAAAAAATAAATACCAAAAAATATAAATAAATAAATATCTGCAATTATGAAAGTGAACAACAAAATCAACGAACAACAATCACAAAAATATTCAATACAATTTTTTTAAAGTCTCGTTGATTGCATTTAATTAACATCCTGTCAGAATGCTGGGCCGTTGCGTTAGTTACCAAGGCTCCTGCGATAATATCAATGGCATATTGACGCGCGACTATGCAAAGGTTTGTAAAGAAAAAGGCTATTGACTGGAAAGTTGATTAGTCAATGAAAATTGTTTAACACTATTACACACTCTGCACTTTGCACACACTCTAACTGAATTTTACTTACACATTTTGTCATTTTGAAGTGCTTGTAGGGTTGCCAGCTCTTCTGAGACAGAGAAACGGCAAGAGGAAGTCAGAGAGTGCTGGCATATTTGCCACAAACACATGCCAACGAGGCAGCTGCCTCTTTATAAAGCAAGTAGACTCAACTGCAACAGTTTATTGTTGTTGTTGTTGTTGCTGTTTGGTTAGAGTCCAGAGTCGAGACATCGGGCCAAAGCAAAAGTAAAGGCTAAACAAAACTGGACCCGGACAAAAAACACTAACAAAGTCGATTCCTTTGCTGTTTGTTGTTTGGTTTGTCGTTGCTGTTGTTGTGGGTGCCCCTCCATTTTGGTTAGACCCCAGGCAGCATATTTGCGGCATTGGCTTAGCCAGTTTTTGTAGCCACTCGTTATGGCCATGGCCATTTCCCATTGCCATTGCCAATGCCACTGACAGTGACAGTTACAGTTACAGTTGCAGTTACAGTTGCCTGTTTGCCATTTGCCGTTTGCCATGGCTGCATTTGCCTAGCTATTTTCACAGTGGCAAGTTTTCACTTTATTTTTGCGTCCAAGTCAAAGCCAAAGCCAAATCCAAAGTCCAAGCCTGAGCCTAAACAACCCCTAGCAAAAAAAAAAAAAAAAACATAAGCTAGCTCAAAGTCTAGGCTAGGCCATTGTTAGAATACGCCTTTTTCCCCCCTTTTGTGTAGATGCTGTTAAGCTCAGCCGTAACTTGGCAAAAATATAGACAAACAGACGGGGGCTAAAAGTACAATGCCAGCTATTTTTATTGCCAAGGCAAGCAGGGCGTATATAAAATGTGTCGCATCCATGTATGCGAAAAGCGAGAGCACAAAAATGGGAAATGGGAATTAGCAGGATGAGCTATAATAAAAACTACGCAAGGATGTGGCTAACGATGTGCACAAAAGACAAAGCAGCTCTCAACTAAAGCAGCAGAACCAAAACCAAGCAGTGCGAAAATTCCAAATGTCTAGGAGACAAAAAAAAAGTGGCATAAAACTTTTCTACTCACATGGCAGTAGTCTAACAAGAAAATGCGACAATCATAATTCAATATGACTGGATTCTATATTAAATCTAACAATACTAATATACCCAAATGTCTGCTGTGAATTTATTTGTATGCAAAAGGAAATTTAATATTTGTTGAGTCAAGTTTGCAGAATTTTAATTCTATTTTAGAGTAATATTCGTTTTGATACTTGCTTTTACTTAAAAGTATTTAATTGTTATTAAAATATTCAACTTCTTGCTTAACTTTCAACATACATAAGATAAAAATAATTAAAACAGGACGTAACTTTAATTAAACACTTTTTATTTAATTATTATGAGAAAATAACTCTTTTATATAATTTATTTATTCAGGCAGCATTTTCACTCAGGAATTTTATTGCTTATTCACAAATTTCTAGTAATAATTGCATAATAAAAGCTCAACTGACATGAACACACACTTACACACACACACTCCCGAGCTCATCGTTTGGCTGATGGAATAAAATCTGTCGCACAGATTTTCTTAACGACTCTTTCTTTCTCTCTCTCTCTCTGTCCCTTACTCTCTCTCTGAATGGGTAGAGTTTAATTTGTTTGCGTCGTAGGAGAAAACTGCAAGCCTGGCAAATAGTATTTTGTGCATATGCTGTCTGGGGCCTGAGAGCATTTCTGGCTGCTAATGATTTCCTGATAACCCGGCTAGGAAGTGCCTGCAACTTGTGCAACATGAGCAGCTGTCGGAAAGTGTCCAAAAATGCCTAATTACTGCAACTAATGGCCATTTAGTTGTGCTTTTTATTATACTATGCAAAATGACAACAAAAAAAAAACATGCAGTTGCTTTTCATACTTTCTTTTATATAACTCTTTGCAGATTTACACAGACTGGGCCAACTATTATTTGGAGCGTTCGAAATCGAAGCGAAAGGTTACAGATCTTTCGGCCGATTGTCGCGATGGTCTGCTGCTGGCTGAGGTCATCGAGGCAGTTACCAATTTCAAGGTGCCCGACTTGGTCAAGAAGCCAAAGAATCAACAGCAAATGGTAAGTTTGTTTCAAATGTCTCTAATGTCCCTCTACTAAACCAATGACGCATTCAGTTGAAAGGTCATTATTTGCTAACTTCATTAAAACTTAAACATTCATTAACTGCGCCCTTAAAATTCAACTTTTATGCTTTCTGGCTGGCAACGGGCGCCACCTTAACCTTTGACTCCACTCGAATACTCAACCCCTTTGCACTTTGCAACCACACACCTTAAAATCCAACTGCCTTTTGTTGACTTCACAACATTTCCCAACCAAACGTGCACGTGGGAAAATCTAACGCTTAAATTTTTAGCTAGAGCCGCAATGAGTCACCCATTTTTTTTGTTCCTTTTTCGGAGTGGAAATGCGTTAATTGTTTTTCACACACACACACATACACAGACCCACACTTACACAGACTTTATGTAAATGCAAGGCAAAACGTGAAAATATTTTCACATTTTCATAAGTGTGTGTCTTCCTATGTGTGTGTGTGTGTGTGTTTGTCATTACGTGGTTTTTCTCCTTTACACTCGTCAACTGGTGCTGACTAACGCTCTAACTGAGTGAATGTCTGTTCGGGCAAACTCACACCCCGCTCTTTTTTTTACTATTTGTTTTGGGGTTGCCTTTTTTTGTTGCTTTGCTATGGCACAGCACGGGGCGTATGACAAACTTTTCTGCATTGGAATCGTTTGGGGAAATTCAGTTAGGCTTTGCCCGCCTGCCAGTCTGTAAATGATTTCCGCCGCTCTAAGCATTTGCCACCTGAGTCTGTGATTTGATTTGCAGCTGGATTTGAATTTGAATTCGAGTCCGCTGCGCTGCACATCATTGCATTTATGAAATTAAAATTAAAAACTTACGCAGCAGCTGCTTGTGCATCGTTTTTAAATTAACGCTCAGGCACAATAAAACGAATGTTGAGATTTTCATTTCACTTCCTTTTCGATTCGTCTGCAATTGCGATGTGTTTGCCATTTTTTTTCTATTTCGTTTGTCTGCTACGTGAGCTGCGTTTATAAGCAACGAAATACGCGACGCCCAGAAGTAGACTTTACTTTGTTTTTTTATTATTTTCGTTTGCCTTCTAGAGCCTAGTTAGGAGCACAAACAACAGCGACCGACTGCTGCTGCCTTGGCATATTTTTGGGTCTGCGGCAAGTTCATTGCCGATTTTAGAAGTGCAAACAGTAAGAGAGAAAAAGAGAGTATATGAAATAAAAATTTATTTCAACTTTGTCAGTTTTTCGGCAGCTGACGTTTTGCATATTAAATAGAGACAGAGAAGTATTTCTCCCTCTCTCTCTCTCGCTCTCTATCGCGGCGTCTTTGAGAAAATGATAAGCTCAGCTAAACGTGCGATGTGGCACGTGCTGCAGCAGAGCTCGACAAATTGGCGAGTATGCCTTCACATGCCACGAATAAGGGGCGTGGCTGCCGCGCGTTGACGTATGTGACATGGGCGCCAAATTGAGTTAGTTGCACTGCGCTGCATTTTAGACTGTTTTGCTAAGGGGGCGGTGTTAAAAGGGGGTTGTGTAAAGTGTGGGGCAAAAGGCACTCCAAGCGCAAACTCAATTTGGCACTGGCTGCGGAGGAATTTTTCGCAACCAAAATTAGTTGGTAGCATGTAAAATGTTTTTGTTCAAATTTGATGGTGCCATACAGCAGCGTGGCGTGTGTGTTTGGGTGTGTGCGTGTGGGTAAATATAATTCCAAGGGCTCTATGAATATTTACAAGCATCCGCGGGTGTTTTTGGCAAAACGGGAAGAAAAACAGCAAAATAAAAATACAGCGTGTAAAGCTCCTAATAAAGATATTTATATGCACTTTGTGTTTACCCATTTGTGCGAGATATAAATAGAGCTTGGCTTAATTTTCGTATACAAAAATGTGCATATGAATAGAAGCTGTATTTTTTAAACAAACTGTTTCTTCTTTCTTATTCCTTTCGATTCCAAAATATTTAAATTTTGTTTAACAATTTAAGAACTGCAAAAAGAATCAACTCCAGAATTTCACATATCATGGTTTTCTGATATTTCTTTTGCTGGTTTTGCAGGCTTCATCTCCAAATTAGTCAGTCTGTCTCTACCACTGCCTGGCCGGGCTCACAACAATGCCAAGTACTCCGGCTGCTGCTGCTGCTGGCCCCGTTTTCCATTTCACTGCAAACAAACAAAGGCATTTGGAATATTTTTCCATTTTCCATAGGTGCAGTTCTTGTGTTCGTTTTGTTTCTCCCTTTGTGTTCCTCCTTGATTTGCTGCTCGAGCATTGTTGCGTTTCGTTTGCCGTTTGTTTTTCATATTTGCATGGCGAAATGAAAAATCAACGCGCTAGCCGAGACACAAACCAAGTGCCAAGCGCATTTCACAACCCCAAACGGCATTCAAATAGTATATTCAATAAAAACAAATAACACGCAGCCGTTGTAAGTTGTGAGTGTGGATTAAAGTAAATTTTATCAACTTTTAAATCAAATATTAAACTTTAACTTAGTTTTCTTTTCTTAGCGCGCACTTCACTTCAAAGTTTGTAATCAACTTTTCTCTCAGTTTGCCTTTTTTTTTTTAGTTTGCTTTGCTTCTTTTTGCTATTACTACTTTGGTGGGCTAGCAAAACTTTACATGCGCTTTTTACCATCCTGAAACACGTACTGCAATATTTCTATCTTTCTTTTTTCTTACCACTTTCGTAACGTTTTTCTAATGAGTGACGACGATGTCGACATAGTCGCATCCAAATGTGGCCAGAACTCGAGACTTGAGTCACCAGAGTATGGTAAAAAAAAAAAAAAGTTGCAACTCTTGAAAAATCAGCGAATCGTAAAAGTGTTCAAAGTCAACTTTAGCGTCGCGCCTTGGCAAACGCATGTGAAAAAGTCACAGAGAAAATTTAAAAAGGGCCAGCTTAAGGGATTTTAAAAAACCAGCTGAGAAATTTAAAGCTTTTATAGTATAAAATCTTTAAAACGAATGCCAGTTTGTTGCTAGCTTGTTGATTACTTTTCACAAACAATTGGTTTGCTTGAGAAATGCATTAAAATTTATATGCAAATGTGAAAAAAAATATATACAAATAACAAAAGGAAAATTTTTACAATGAGTTTTACTGTGGCACTAATTTGATTTTTCACATGCTCCTTTCTTTCCTGCTCTGTTCTTTACTATTTTGCTGCATGTTTAAGTGCAAACCACACACACACACACACATGTTTCTCTACACGCATGCTTTGGTTGGATTCTCCAATCAAATATGTAAATAGCATACGAGTAGAAAAGGTAAAATCTTAAAAGAGAAATTAAATCAATATAAGCTCTGGCTGCATCTTATATAATTGGCCATCTCTTCCTTACTCTTCCTTTCCCTCTCTCTAACTGTTTGTGTTCTCTTTGTTCGCCTGTTTCACTTGGCTGGGTTTGCGTCTAATGCAGGCAATGCCTTTTGTTGTCCAAAATTGTTGTTTTGTTGTTGTTTCTTTGTTTGGCTTGCCTGCCTTTAACATAAGCTATTTGCAGTTATTAGCACTGCATAACAACAATAATAATACCAACAACAAGTCAATTATTATGTAATTAAAGTTCAACAATATCTCGATTAGATGCGCTCAACTGCTTTGTACACATAATGTAAGAACAATTCCTTAGTTCCATTGCTGTTTAATACGCTTTAATAAGCCAAAGTCCATACTAAAGGATATGCATACAGTAATCGAAGGTTTTCTTAGTTTCTCAGTAAAATCTAAATTAGCTCGTATTACTTTAAAAACTATTTACTTATTAACCCATTACTTCCCTTACTTATCTGCTTCTTTTGCTGCAGCTAACACTTTCCATTACCTTTCAATTTGTTTTTGGCTATCAATGAAGGCATCTTTATGCTGTTTTTTGTTTTTGTTTGTTGTCTCTCTGCTTAAACAGCCAATCTTAGTTGAGCTTTAGTTGATTTCAATTGGTGCAAGTGGTAGTGGTAAGCCTTTGGGGCATGCATAAAATATTGCACAATTGTTACCACTCCACTCCCCCCCTCCCTACGCACACTCTGCCCCAAAGCCTGTCAGGCACTTTGCAATGCTTTCAATTTATATGTGTACATATATGCAGAAGCTGACGTTAGCTTTATCTAAAATGAAATCTGCTTAGGTAGCAAAGTCAGCAGCAGCAGCAGCAACAGCATATGCCTTGCTTATTAGAACTAACCAAACCCACCACCCACCACCCGTCGCCTGGCCAATAGGGCCAAACAGGTCCAGCTGTGCAGCAGTCAGCATGTGGGCCACATTGAAGTTCATTAATGCAACCATTTCCATTTCCCTCAAGCTATTTTTATATATCTCTTTTTGCCTTTTTTTAATTGTCCAAACAATGCAAACACTGAAAGCGTTCTTTTTTATGGCCACATTAAAGTTAACAGAACAAAAGAAGAAGGCAGCAAAAAGGGGCGGGGTTAGGGTGGCATTGTAACCGTTACAAGTGGAAGTCGAAGCTTTTTAAAACTGTTTACATTTCAATTTTCTGTCTAAATTTAGTAGATTTCAACTGGCACAAGCAGCCACAAAATGAAAAAAAAAAATTCACCAAATGTTGTAATTGTGTAAGGCAAAAGTTTTGTAACCACAAATCAGGCGGTATAAACTTCTCGTTGGCGGCCTTTTGCACGTGCTGCGCCCATAAATTCCGCACACAAATTAAGTTTGGCCATTGTAGGTGCAAGGGTGCAGAGAGGCTGGAGGCAGCCAATCAATGGCCGTGCCACAAGTTGCATAAATTAACAAGCGCGTTGCACGTGAGCAGCAGCAGCAGCAGCTGCAAAACACAAAAAAAAAACTTTTCAAGTACAGTTACCATATTAAAGTTTAGTTTCCGTTTCCCGTTGCCATTGCCATTTCCGTTTCCGTTTCAGTTGTAATTTTTCAATTAGACAATTTGCAACTGCAAAAACCTTTAAGCGGATAGTATTATAAAAGTTGCCAACATTGTTGTTGTTGTTCTTGTTGTTGGCTATCGCAAAAGTTTGTTAATCATACGCTACGTATGCCCGAGTGGAAGGAAAAACAAGCAAAAAGCCAACTAATACCATTGCCAGCGATTCGTAACACAAACAACGTAAACAAAACATGAAAAATAAAATAATTTCTCACTTTATTAGTTTTGTTTTTGCAATTGCTACACTAAAATGGAGTTTTTGGGTTTAGTAGAGTAATATAATAATATTCTTTTTATATAAGTCAATAAACTAATATATATCTGAAGCAATAGGAAGTTATGCTATAAACTATAACATATATTTATTTAAAGCAGAGTATCTTGTTGTTAGCACACAAAACACAGAAACAACAACAATTTCCACTTAAGCACAAAAGTTTTTGTTGTTGTTTTCGTTATTATGTGTTTTCGTTAAAGTTTCGCAAAAGCTTTCTAATTACAATTGTAAATCCCTTCACGAAACATCTATCTACATGTGTGTGTGTTTTGGTCCAGTTAAGAGAGAGAAAGAGATAGGGAATGGTAGTTTGGTCAGTGGCTGCAATAATTGTCAACGTTGGCTTACAGTTTGGGGGTATTAGTTGAGGATAACTAGCCGGGCAAAGTGTTGTTTTGGATATTTCTCTGTTATTTTTGTTGTTTTTAAGCGGAAGTGAAAACACACTCGAATGTGTTGAGTTGTTGTTGTTGGTCTATTTTGGTGCTTGCCAACTGTTGCCAAGTTTTATGCACTTAATTAGAAATAGAGAAATGAAGAAAGATCGCTTGTTGCATGCACCTCTAATTGCAGCTGCCACAGACTGCTGTAAGCATCTAGTTGGAGCTGGCGTTGACTTCAAACGCTGCGTTCGACCTCATTTCAAGCTAAATTTAGCCTTTTATATGTTTACATATATATATATGTTCTGTACACTTGCACAGATCGCTGGCACAGGTTGACCTGGGCGGCATTTTGTTTTTTGTCTTGGATTTATGAGCGGCAATGTAATGTTAATGATGAACATTTTGGATGGCTGAAGGCCAAACTGAAAGAAAATTCAATGCAATTTATCAGCTAGCTGGAAATGAAGTTGATACTTTGTCACTTAGTTATTTATAATTATTTGCTTATAAATCACTCAAAATAATCCAGACATAATTCTGAAAAACATAAATCATCGAAAATAGCTCAATTATTCATTGTCTCTTTGTATTTGTTGTTTTTATTAACTTAACGAAAGTATTAAAATATTTACTGCCATAATAATCATTGAGTTTATTCGCTTGCTCAGTGTAATGATCATTATCATTTTCATGTTTAATTGTTCCGTTGATCTTTCAAACTCTCGACTTATGTTTGCCGTAAATCATGTGCAAAAAAAAAACACAACAACAACAAAGACTGCAAAACTTGTCCTACTTTCTGCATCCCAAACTTAACGAGGGACTCTTAAGAAGTTATTGCTTTGTCTTTGTTTTTTTATATCTGCCGCACGTTTCGGCAATTACAATTTATATGAATCTATTGAACTCGCCAATGTTTGGAATGAATGAATACATTTTATGCTCATTTGTTTTTGGTGCTTTTTATTGATTGCCAGCGAGTTGTCATGTCTTCAGTCACTCAACTTTGCACACAACAACAAGAACAACTCAGACATATAAAAGATCCGTTGCTGCTGAGGAGGCTGCTCTGCTTTGCTGTCTGATGACTTATTGAAAATTCCATTTAAAAATTGTTTACTCATTGCGCTCAGAACGAGCGAAGCAGCAGACACAACGCACGCACACAAGCACACACGTACATGCATACACACCCACCAAATTGTGCGATCAACTGTCAAGAAAATAAAAAATCAAAATTGAACAGTCGAAATTGTGTTTATGTCTGGGACAACATCAGCATCAGCAGCAGCCGCAACAACAGCAGCAGAAGCAGAAGCAACAAGCAAAACAAAAACAGAAACAGAAATAAAGCGAACAATGGAAGATGGCAAATGGCAAAAAAAGCTTAGCAACATATGCACACTGCTAGACACATGCTGCGCAACATTTGGTGTTGATCATGCTGAATGTCTTACAGCTAAAGTGTAGCTCTTTTTGGCTACAAATCTGATAAAAGCTTATGCAAACGTTTGATATAAATACAAGAATTCATAATTCTTATTTGGTAAAAGATTCAATGTCATTGCAATGCATTAAAATATTTAGTAAAATATCTGTCTTATCAATTAGTAGCTAAATATAGCTGCAGCATCTCGAAGTGTCTAGCAACATCTTAAATGTTGCCTAGCATTTCCAGCACAAAGCAAACCTGTTTGCCGGCAACAGACACACACACACACACATACACCCACGCTCCAACCAACAGCTGCTCGAACAATAAGAAGAAACAAAACAATCGAACATGATCGTTGGCCATCGCCAATCAACGACAGTGTGTGTGACTTAGCTACGATCATTCATGTTCTGCTCAGTCGGCAACCAACTGTTGCTGCTTACGGTTGTCGGTAGTTGAACATCACGTTAACTGCGTTTGCGTAACGTAACGAAAGCGTTTTCTTACGTACTTTTTGTGAGGCAGCCAGCTGAAAACATTTCGGCCATAAATTGATGGCTAATTAAAAGCAGCTGATGGCACATAAACGTATCGTGTGTGTGATAAAAAATACTAAAAATTTGTGCAAATAATTTGAGTAAATTGCTCAATTAAAGTCGAAATAAACTTAAGAATTGTCTTGCGGCTCAATTCATGCTAATTTCTAAAAGTGAAATATGTGTATATATGCAAAAAAAAAATACTTAATTGTGCGCGTTGATTGCTTCAAATGTTGCTGATTTCATCAGGCAAAATATCAATTAAAGAAATTGTACAACAAAAGCAATAAATAAAGTGCTCGAGTTTTAGGTCGCCTTGCTCCAATTGTTGGCCAGTTTTAATTATTGTTTTTGTTAGCCACTTCAGTTGCCCCCGTATGCAGGTCAAGTAGCCAAAAACACAAGAGAGAAGGAGCGAGAAAGACAACGAAAAAGAGGTAAATAATATGATGTTTATCAATTTTCCGTATAAATAAAATGCTAGAAATTAACATTAAATCAACATAAACAATGCGCAAGAGAAAAGACACATAAAATGGGCAGTCAACACGCATGCCACATGCGTGCGTTGCAAGCAGCTAGCTGTGGCTAATTATCATGACACCAACTGTCAAAATTCGACAGAGGCGTTCAGCCACGCCCCCCCTCACCTCTACAACTCATCTTCATTTAGCTACCTACCAACAACATACTCTGTGTCTTTGTGTTTATGTCCTGTTTTCAGATACAAAGCAGGCATTGAATGACTTTCACTGCCGGCCCTTCCCGGATTCATATTTTTGTGTGTTGTGGTTATTTACTTACCCCTTGTTGTGCCTTTTAACTTTGCCTCACCTTTTGTTGTTATTGTGTACGCAACACAATCCACAATCCACCTACATGCTACATGCATAACTTGGCCTTTTGTGGCAAGCGTCGCCAGTGTGTGTGTGTGTGTGTGCGGCCCAAAAATAGGTACGTGCCCATATTCCAGTTAAATAAAAAAAAACAGGCACACAGCTGTGTGGCTATTGTGTGCCCCTCTAAAAGGCCGCATTAACTACGCCACTGGCTTTCTTTGTATCTTTCTTTTAGATTTTTATTTTATTGTCGTCTTTTAGCTATTATTAGCCTTAAAGAACGAACCAACATTTGGCTAAAGCCATCACTAAATACAAAATTACATAATTATTATTATGATTGCTGTTTGTTGTTGTTGTTCCTTGTTAGTGATGGGCGTAGCCCAACCCCCGTTGAGGCATTGTTATCAGCGCCTTGTCAAAATGTTTAATAAACTGCCCAAAGCGAATGCGACTTGTGTGGCTTACAGCCAACAACAATACATTCGCAACTGGCCAGTAGCTTAAGTTATGGCTTAGAGTGGTGGTGGGGAGAGGGGGGCGCCACCCGCTGAGAATTGAACCCTCAGAGTCAATGTTGGCTATCACTCAGCTATAGTTGTTGTTGTTGTTTATCGCTTTTTGAGGCCAGCTGCAAAATCTTTGGCTAATGAGCTTTTATTTATCAATGACAGCGAGTTGAAGATGGGAGGCAAATAGGAATCGATTCATCAACTCCGCTTTGCAGTCAAATTGAGCGTTAAATGAAGCTTGACTTTGTTGACTGTCAAGTTCGAGCTTAAAGCTGTTTAATTAATCTAAGGAGATTTAACAAATTTCTAGCTAATACAAAGCACAATTCGATTTGTGGAAGCAAAAGTTGACACCACACTTATGTGCAACTACAACCGCAGCGGTGGCAGCTGTCAGCTGCGGGCCCAGACAGAATCAGGCTTTAGTTTTTGTTGTTGTTGTTGTTGTTGTCTAGCCAGATAAAACGTTGATACGGCAACAAAACGTAGCCGAAACGGCTGTTGCAACGCTTTTTGGACTTTGGCCTCGAGCTGTTTGTTTTGTTGAGCTGCCACTGCCACTGCCACTGATGCTGATGATGAGTCACGATCTCGAGTGCGTTCATTTATTCAAGTCTATATAAAGTGGTAGAAAAGCTAAAAGCAAACGAAAAAATGAAAACTCTAAACTCATATTACACAAAAAGCAACTACACTTAAAGTATTTTGCATTTAGTTGGCCCAGACAAAAACAGCTAATCAGGCAGTTGCCATTGTTGGCTTTAAGTACGACGCCACATTAATGCCAAAGGCAAAAGTCGGTCAAGCTTTCTGCAACATTTCGAATCGATTTGTGCACGACAAATGGCAACGGTATATTTGTCTCTTGTCTTTTGATTTCCCTTCCCTTCCCCCTTCCCCCTCACTCAACTGTATGTGCCTCTAACAACTTCCGCAACACATTTGCTCAATTTGCAAGGCACACACAATTGTGCCCAATTATTTTTGGCATGTGGCGCAAAAGGTGTGGAAAGTGTTGTCAAAGCCATAAATTGTTTGCCGCCAATTAGTAGGGTTGCCGCCTGACCAACAGCTACAACAAATACAAACTTTAAGATACATTTACTAATAATATTCGCTCACGACTTCAGCTAGAGGTAAGCCTTAAAGCAAAGTTCGGGAATTGAGTTAGTTAAGTTTTATTTTCACAGAAACTGTCGAGAAAATCTCACATAATTAAGTAGCCTTTAACTGCGGCACCTCCTTTGTCCCCAATCGTTGTCATAAATCCCATTGTACCACTCCACGCTCAACGGGGAAACATTGTAATCGCCAACGGCACGCGCTCTAAAAATCAGGCAATCTTTTTGCCGTTCTGTCGTTCTGTCTGTTTGCCGTGTTGGCCGCATTAAATACAAATAAATTCATCACATTGAGTTCAGCGAAAAAGGTTTTTGAACTTACCGGCCAAATGTTGAACCGGTTTTTGTGTGTGTGAGTCAGTACGTTTCGCTGCATTTTCAATGCCCCATTCTGCTGACTGCATTCAAGGTCAACTCAAAGCGCAGTTTATTTGCGGTTTTTGTTTCGCAGTGAAATTTGTTTGCCCAGAGGGAGAATCTCTTTGTGGCCATGGTCAGTGGTTCAGTGGTTAAAGCTTTGTTTACGGCATGGTGTGGTGCTAATTGTGGATCGCATCAATAAAGAGCGCGTCAAGTAACTTGAACGGCGACCGCACACAGCACAAAAGCCGCAAAAAAGGGCTGAAAAAAAAACGCCAACTGCCAACATAAAGAACGGAAATGGGCGCTACAAATTAGCGCGACGCTTTGCAAACCGAGATCCGTTAATGGTTTGCAGAGTGTGTGTGTGTGTGTGGCACAACAATTCTTGCAAATGTAAACAAATTATTTAATTTCATTTTATTTGGTTGCCCTTTGATTCTTTTTCTTTTTTGGTTTGTTGTGTTTGACCGCCTGCGGTTTTTGCTGCTTGTTAGGAATATTTGGCGGCAAACTTCAGTCGCAAGCAGCGCTTTGATATTAATTATGGGGCAAGCTATTGTTGTTGCCACCAACTAACTGGCAAGCAAAATACGTTTAATAATAGCTGGGTGGGAATAAAAAAACAATGCGGTAGCTGTGCCAAATTTTCACTTAAGATCTACAAAATTAAAAGGCGGCTTCTTTATCGTCGTTGGTGTTCGCTTGAAGCTCTTTTTTCAGGTAGTCTCTGGCTCAGATTATTGGAAATAGCTAATCAAATCGTTTTAAACTATTTAACACAAATTGTAATAGCCTTTATCTTTACCAAGCCAGTTAGGGCTTGCCAAAGCAACAAAAATTTGATAATTAATCAGTCAGACTGCAAAACCCACATACTAGATCTTTGCGCATAGAAAGAAATCTAAATTATTCGCATTCGGTGGGCGTTTTAGCATTTTGTCAAAACACAAAACTCAAAATTGTATGTGCAACCTAAGCGAAAAGTGAGACGCGCAGCTGCACTTGCATGTGGGTGGCTGGTTGCAACAGTGGCTGCGTCATCAACGTTCACATAATCATACAAGTGAAGAAGAAAAAAAAACGATCATTGAGATTTATGTTTGTTGTTTATGCTGTTGCTTGACATTTCCGCTGAGCGCGCGCCTCTTCAATCAAGAGACAAGCGCGACAAAAATGTTCATCACGTACCAAAAACCAAAAACCAAATGAAAATGACAATAATATAAAAGAGCAGCAAAAAGTTGTGCAGAATGTGTACTGTGGGGACGGACGAATGCGAGCCAAAAGTGGCAGACAATAAAAATGCAAGCCAATGCGATAAAAGATAAGGCACGTTGCCTCTCGTTGCCTCCTTGACTCCTTCTCCTTTAGCCCTGTCAATGCCATTTAATGAATGAGTAAGTTTCACTCTCTTTCTCGCTCTCGTTTTGAATGGCCATTGAGCAAGCAGCATTAACATTAACTTTCAAGAGAGAGAGAGAGAGAGAGATAAAAAGCGTACATCACTTGAGAACTGATTGAGTGGATGACCAACTGTGCAGAGCATTGTTGAGAATTACACTGAGAGTTCTTGGCAATCGTTGAGCTGTAGAAAAAGAATCTCAATACCAATATCTGATGATGGCTTAAGTTGAGCAGTAAAAGTTGCTGAAGTTAAGTGCTGACAAATTGCTATTAATAGAGGAAGCAAAGACGTGGCAAAACAGTAAATGAAAATTACTTTGGCAAGGAAACAATTTTTTATTTAACTCTTTTAAATGCAGGAAATGTTTTGTTCTTTTTAACAGTCTTATCGTATTATTCTTATTAAGTATCTTTCACACATGCAAACTATCTTTGCTGTTGCTGTTAAACGCATTCTGATTAATGTGGCTCATTTGTTGTGGCAACACGTGAGATCGCATTAAAATGAATGTTGCGTAATCAAATTGCTGATTGAACACATATTTTTAACATATTCTCATGGCAACATTGTTGCAAGGCAATTTCGCAAGAAGAAAGTCATTTTGCGCATGCGTACGTACAATTGCCAAGAATATATATATATATATATTGTTTTTAGCCTGCCCAGCTGCGATTATACCAAACCCAATAAGCTCCGTGGGCAGTCACGCATTTGGCGTTCATAAATCTTTTTGTGGCGAGGCGTTGAAAAATTGTATGAGAAATTGGCAACAGTTGCGACTGCGCCTCAGTTTTGCTTTGTGGCAAGCAACTGTGACTTGTTGCCTCGTTTTGTGGGTTGGGTACACAAAAGGCGCCCTTCTTCTTGGCCATTGTTTGTTCATTCGCCTGGCTTCTCGGGCTACTCACTCACTTATGACTTCATTAGCAGCATAGCCAACAAGTATTTGAGCCTCTCTTGCTTGAGTCTGCGCAATTAGCCACGCTTCATTGCCGACAAATCAGTTGTTAATACATACACGAGTACGAGTATATGTAGTGCAGTTAGAGACATTCATTAAGATTGACAGGAAATCATAAAATATATACATCATTTAAGGCCTTGTGTGCCCCGAATTGACATTCCAAACTGCTAATTGAGACACGCTTCTGAGTACTACTGTACTTGCTGTATGTGGGCATAGAAAAAGCTTAAGTAATTCAATATGCTTTTAAGAACTCGTTAACAAATGAAACATTGAATTTCAATAAACATTTCTATAGAATTAAATCTGAACTTGTTGACTGCAACTTGATATTGGCTTAAAATATAAGTTACTTTCAGTGTAATTGTGTTTTATTAATTTTAAACAAAGTTTGCTTACGAATGTATTTTGAAGCGTTTAGCAAACATTACCAGAAAATGTTTTAATATATATGAGAATTATTGCATTTAATTATAAATTTATCCTGGCAACTCTGGCATATTTTACATAAAAGTCTATTTGCCATTAAAGTGCATTTATTTGAACGGAAATTAGTTGACTGCATTAGCTTCAATTGCTGCTCACAGCACGGAAACTTGAAAATAAATTCGAATTAAATTTTGCATGGCACATTTGCAAATGCACTTTTCGCCACCCAATTTTCATTTCAATACAAATATTTGTCAGTTGGCAAGTTGACAGCAGCAAAAACCACAAAACATAGAGTAGAGTCGAGGAGTTAAGGTTCAAAAGGAAGCCAAAGTCTGGTTTACTAGCTGCAGTTAGACAAAAGAGATGCTGGAGAAGTTGTCGTGTTTGTGACTATGCTACGTTGTTGTTAATATTGACATGACAAATAAATTGGCCTACTCGTTGCGGGCAGTCGGTTAGCGGTAGTTGGCTGGGGGGAAGCTACTGCGGTTGCCTGCAAGGCAAACAAACCTCAAAATAGTTTGGCAAAATTATACATTAATGGCAGCAGCAGCAGCAGCAGTTCGTCTACAAAAAGGCAGAGAATCTGTCAGAGGCATCTGGCAGCTACAGTAGACACTCGATAATGAGAATTTATTTGACTATAATTTTAAATATAACTTTTTAGCTTAAGGAACACAGCTAAAGTAAAAGAAGTTAGTAAAAAAATCAATTAAAAATTGTACGAAAAAGAGAGTTCACTGTAGTACGTGCAAATAATGCAGTTAAATTGTTGTTGACCCAAACCAAGAACGGCTAATTTTGTGCAGAGCCGGCAAACTATGCAAAATTTGCACATGAACGTTCAGCGATTACGTAGCGACGACAGGTGCCAAAGGGCATCATCCATTGCAGAGCGCATCTAACGGTACTGTCAATACACATACGTGTTGTAGTATGTGTGTGTGTGTGTGTGCTGAATCGACAACTAGTACCTGGGACAATTGTTAATTGCATTTGCTAGTTGTCAACATGACCAGAGAAACGTGTAGAACATTTTTTCTAACCCCCGGGGCATAATACTACAAGAGAGAGAGAGAGAGAGATAGCTTGTGGCAAAGTGGATTGGGTCGAAAGCAATGGCAAATTAGCCATGTTAACACACACATGTTTGTAAAGATTACTTTAAATCCAAACTTTACACAGATTTTTGTTGCAAAATTCTTTTGCTTTTATTTTATTTGTTCACTCGAACGACAGAAACTTCTCAATTTGTGCAAGTTTGTTGTTCGTGACAGCTGCTGCTGCTGCTGCTGTCCTTCAGTCAGTACATCAGTTTGTCATGCACTCCATAACAACAACAACAACATGGTACATCACTCAATTTGTAGGCTTGTCACTTCAAGCTGGTAGCAAAAAAGAGAGAATAAAAAAAATGTATATTGTCAAATCGTTGCCATAAAAGCCAAGAAACTTTAATGACAATTCAATACTCTTTTTAAAGTCTATTAAATAAAAACAAGAAAGTTACAAACCTAAACACATATTATTAATATCCATTGTTTGTTGTTGAACGCAACGCCAACGCAACTTTAAAGCCGCTTTAAAAACAGGTCACAAAAGTTACAAGAATGATAAATACTTCTGTATTGTACATGTTGCAGTTGCAGCTCTGTTGCAGTTGCCACACGCTTGACACTGACAATTGCACATTGCGTTTTGTTGCTGCTGCTGCTGCTGTGTTGCGCTACACATTGTCCAGGGTCCGGCTTGGTTTGTAACGAGACAAACGGCTAGCTGGACAGTTGGACATGTTAACAGCAGCGACAACAAAACAGCAACAACAACCAACAACAACAACAACAACAAGCACAATCGTCAGACTGCCAAGTGTCAAAGTCAATATGCAAAAAGGTAGAGAGCCAAGTTAAATGTTGACAGTTGAGAAATGTAAGCTTCAAGGATGCATTGAGGTTCGTGAGTGCGTGCCTTGGCCATGACATATGGCTTGGGAATATTCTGGACTAGCCTCATGTTGCATGCAGCAAGTTGATGCAAATTGTGTAAGTGTGTGTGTGGTGTGGGCAGCAAGAGGAGACTACAATCGATACTAGTATATGCTTTGTATGTGCCTGTCTCAGCTAATAATGCTATGAATTAAACATTTTTTCTTTGATTGATATTCAATGAGAACACACAATTTTGTTACCAGCTTTTCTTCTCAAATGACTAACCAATTTACACCTCTTTTAGCCCTCAACCAAAATGAGTTTTTCCCTTGCTCTGCCACACAAAAGTTAATCAAAAACTTAATAAAGTTCATTCGCTTTTGTAATTGCAACATTAAATAAATATCACATCATTTTAATATACATATAGATATAGTCTGTCGGTACACATATCTGTAGCAAATATTTTAAATTATGCAAATTGCATATTTATTTTTTTGTTAAAATTCTATCAAGCAAATGGAATTTTTATTTTTGGTGTGCACGATGCGTGGTAAATGTTATTAATTTTGCATGCGTAAGTTTATTATGCAAAACAAACAACAACAAAGTCAATGTTTAATGTGGCTTATAATTAAATGTTCAACGCGTTGAAATTGGTAGGGTAAGTTGGCCCAAAAGCAACGCCTAACCTACTCTGACAGTGCAATTATTTAAACGCCAACGAATTATTCAAATGTCACAGCCCATAAATGTATCTATGAAGTTGCATTTGTGTTCATATCTCAAAAATACAATGCATTTAGCTAGAGGCTGCCATATGACACACCTTCTCTAACAGCCGAGAAAAAAAAAAACTCTCTCGAATCGAAGTTTGAAGCAAACGCTTGAGGCGCCACCAAAATGCAAATGCAACGCCTATTTGTTAGCCAACTATTTTTCCAAAGACAATTGCAGTTTTGATTGTTCAAAAGCCAATAGCAATCAATACTTGCAGCCAGTTTGAACCAGTTTGTTTAAGTTAAGTTTTGGCTTACAAACTTTAAAAACTAATTTGCTTACTAATCAGGTGCTTCCTCAATTGTGTAGCTTTCGCTTCTTTTTAGCCATATGACGACTTCCGTTTGCCGTTACACTTTCAAGCCATTAGCAGCTCATTAGCTTGGCTTGAAAGCAAACGCAACAACAAAGTTATGAAGTGAAACGAGTGTCAAGTTCAAACTGTGAAACCGCTGAAAAACAATTGAAAATAGTTGCACATTTATTGTTGATTGATTTCGAATTCTAATTGATGGCCAGCAGCAAACGTTGACGGTTAAAGCAAAACAACACCAAAAACCAAGAGAGAAACCAAATAAAAAGAATATAACAGAAAAGTAAATAAACAAACAACAACAACAATAGAGAACGTAACCGAGCTAAATGAAATGCAAATAGAAATGTGGCCGCGACGTTTGTCAGTTTGTCAGTTTTGTCTGTCACCTATGTCACCTGAAACCCGCAGCGTTTCGATTGACACCTGTTCCAGCTTGTTTAGTTTCAATATTTCATTTGCTTGCACAGACCATTTGATTATTTACCTTTTTGGCCTTTATGCTATACTGATTTTTGTTCTTGTCGCGCAAAAATCAACAATTTCCGCGCCGTTGCATTTCCAGAACACGTTAAAAAAAAAACAGAAATAAATATCTCTCTGGGAACGGATGTGCATTTATGTGTTTGTGAACATTTTTGCAGTCACCAGACCAAATATAAATAATACAAATATCAAATTCACAAATACTCAAACTCAGCTAAAACGCTACGTGAGCCAAATGCTTGCAGCATTTGATTATTCCTATTTTATTTTATTTTTTTGGGGAGTGAATTTTAAAAAAATTTTATGCCTCACACGTTTCAAAGTGTCTGCCACTTGGAGGCATTGTTTTTTTTTCTCTGTGTATTTGCCATTTTATTTATGAGCATCATAAATATATTTCTCTTTTACTTAAGTACATGCTTGGTTTGGTTTCTCATCTTCTTATGATTATCTTATACGCATTTGACAAAAAACCCATCAAATGGAGGACAATAAGCGTGAAATGAGCCAACTGACTGACTGACTGATGACTGATTGACAAATGGCACGTGTTGCCCATTTTGACTGCTCATCAGACAAATGAAGGTACATCAACCTTGCTAACAGGTAGTCTTTCAGTTCGCAGTTAAATTTTAGCAGCTAATTTTGTTATTTAGCTGTATAAGAATATTAAAACCTTAGCTGTTTGACAAACAAATCAATTTAAAATTTTATTCTTGTTTGAAATAACGCAGCTTTAAAACATTGTGCAAATGAAATTAAGCAATTCAATTTGATCAAAATAAAATATTCAATTATTGTGCATTTGTGTACATTGTATTTGCAATCACAAACCAATTTAAAGCCATAAAATGTTGCATGCAACTAACCAAATAACAATTCATTATTGTTTTTTATGTGCCTACAGCATTGACTACATATACATATAGATTTCGAGCCTTAGTAATTGCAAAAAATGGCTTGCAAAAAAGCGGGGATATTTTTTAACAGATAGCCAAAAAAAGTGCAACAAAAGATGGTCAGCTTACAAACACACACAAACACACACACACTTATATATATCTAAATATGACAGTGCAGCAAATCAAAGCTGCAACATCTAAATGCATGGGGAACAATGTGTTAGTGTGTGTGTTTGTGTGTTAGTGTGGCTTAAACAATGCCCAATCCATAAATAACTATAAAACCGGCAAATCTCAAACAGCGAATAGAAAAACAACAACAACAGAAATTCGCATGTATAAAAGCGTATCTAACAGATACACGGGCCATAAACTATGAAAAGCGTATGCTCATTGCTGAACATATCTAACTTCTCCTTTCCCTTTTCCCCTCGCAACAGAACAGATGAGCACAGAGCCATAAAATATCAATTTCGTGTTACAACAAACGCCAAAAACGAACGTAAACTTATGAGACTCACTGTCTGTCTGTGTGTATGTGTGTGTGTGTAGCCGGAGGTGCAGCAATGCGGGAAAAAAAGGGATGCCTGATAAAAATATATATTCGCTTGTATATAATTGAAAAATGCATTGCAGTAAAAATGAAGCAAAATATAGAAAATATCATGATATTTATTTGCTACAATTTGTATGGGAAATGTGGCAAAGCTGTAAAATAGTCTTGGCCTGGCTGATGATAGATGATTGAAAATGGTTGCTCGACTGCTTCTAGTTAAACTTCCTGCACTGTACGCTTATTGATAGTCACGATTGTCGATCGATATGTGTATCGAGTGCTGTGCTCGTTACCATATTCCATATTCCATATTTCATATTTCATTGTCATCTGGTTTTATGTTTTTTTTTTGTTCCAAGATGTTATTTTTCAACAATTTTTTCTTGCAATTATTTTGGCATTAAATTTACAAAAAAAATAAATAAAATAAAATGCCATTGTGTAGAGGCACTTGAAAATAAATATTTGTGAGTACATATTTATGATACCCAACAAATACTCATTTTCCCTCTCTCTCTCTCTCGTTGCAGGTGAGTGTGCTTGATAAATTACACAGAGCCAAAGGGTATGAGAGGTATAGAGTTGAAAATTTCAATATTTGCTTTATAATTAAAAGCAAAATACACAATACAATGTAATGCTAATTTAATTTAACAAAAACGAAGAATGAAAATTAATGAGCCTCGGCAGCAACAACAACAGTGGCTGCAAAAATAAATGATGCACTTATTAATTATAGGAAATTCGCAATATATGTACATACGATTACAATGGGCAATTAGTTGAGAGCCAATCTGGCTCCCAAAATATATGTACATGTGAATGGTAAAGGCCAATAAGCCACGCGTTTATTTATAATTAATTTCTGTTTGCTTTTGCATTTCAATTCCATACGCTGCATTTGGCTAATGGCTAACGAAGTTTCAAATCATTTTCTACCAATTTATTTGCACTCCCAGCACGCATATATTGCCTTCCCTCTCTCTCTCTCTCTGTCTCGCTCATATTATTAGCTTTGCTCTGCGCGCAAATATTTTGATGCAACATGCAATTTCAACCAATCTAAACATTCGCATCGCGAACGCAAAGGATAAAAATGAAAACAGCTTAGGGCTGGCCAACTAATAGAGAAAGGGAGGGGGGCGGTGGAGAGTTTGGAGAAAAGTGGGTGATACTTGCGCTGCATAACTTAAGGCGTTTCTAAGGCAACGACAACGATGCTGGGGCAATATACAAGAAAACCCAATTGTGTGCCAATGCCAGCAAAATGCGGCAAGTACACGGCAAGAAATTGCTGAAGCTTATTGAAATGCGTTAGTAAGAAAAAATAGTTATTTCTCTCTGTGCATTAGTGTGGCACGTTCGCTTGCATGCGTTTTGCCTTGCCACTTTCTTTTAGCCACCACGCCTAGTAGTTGTGAAAGCTAGAAGGTGCAACAGCCGCTGAAGGGGCAACAACAACAACAACAACAACGGCAAAGATGGCGGCACCTTTAGCTATCTTTCAAGCTAATCTAACTAAGAAAACGACAGAGTAGAGGGGAAGCCTGAGAGGGAAGGGGGACTCATGCTTGACGCTGCATGCAATTTGCTTGCTTATGAATCAATCCCCCCCCCCCACCCACATTCTACCTATTCAATGACTTTTTCCACCGCGCGCATTTCGATTTTTTTGTTGTTCAACTTGGCAGTAAATAATAATAATAATAATACCTATATATTTAAATTGCCCCACTGTAAGTGTGTGTGTTTTTTTCTGTGCCATTTCTCTCTCTTCCGTTTCCCCTTGGCCCCTTGGCTCTGCAACTTCATTGCATTTCCTGTGCCATTGATAGCCATCTCTGGTTGCTGTGTGCCGTTGTCGTTTCCTGCATTTTTTATTAGAACTTCCACCCAGAGTTGCTCCCAGTTGTGTGCCTCCCTGGTGCCTTATCAATATTTCTCTCTATAGCTCTTCATTGGCTGTATTATTTATATTTATAAGTCCTTCCGTTGCCACAGTTGCCCCCCAAATAGTAAATACTGTAAGCGCATCAGCGACAGGAAACTTCTCTCAACTCTCAAGTCTTGGCAAAACGCTCAACTATGTCTTCATGTTGTACATTAGCTTTGGGCCTGTTTTTCCGTTTTTCTCTCCTCTCCACTGCCGCTGATGCTGGCGGGAGAAATGTTCAATAAAATTTCATGGCAATCAATTTAATGCGCCAAGGCACACGCACTTTGGCAAACGAACGTTGCGTTGCCAACAAGCAGCAGCAGCAGGGGAGTAAGGATGGGCGGGGTGTTTAGGAAGCGCTAGTAAAAGTTGCAACAATTACGCGAGTACACACACACACACACACACACTAAATATTTCAACACGGCAAATCACAAGAATACAACTCAAAACTCAGCCGAAAGAGAGAACTGAAAACCGAAAGAGAGAAGAGCAGGGGGTGGGTGGTTGGGTGGTATTGTTGCAGACAGTGAAGCTGTAGAAATGCCAGACAATCTTCATATTGATTGGGCATTAAAGACAAAATGTGCTCAATAAATAGCATGAGAAAAGTCAGCTGGCTTTTTTTTATATCATATTAAAAGTTGTAAGTAAAAAAAGATTTTTCCTTTATATTCTCAATTTGTTGTTTGAAAAGACAAGTTTGAATGCGTTTTAAATACTTTTAATTCTATTTGCCACAACACTTAACACTTTAACACACACACATACACATACGTTCAGAGTTTTCAATTACATTTCCTCAGTTCAATCAAATCGACAAACTTCATCTTTCCTCCTTACCATTTGGCCAACTTTATACGCTTATACGCCTTGGCCAAATTGAACGTTTGAACGCGCGTGTTGCACTTGCAACCATTCGTAAATTGAATTTACTGCCCAACATGCTCCTGATCCCTTGACGTCTTACTCTACCCCCCCACCCTTCTGCTGCTTGCTTCTATCTGATAATGATTGCCTTCGAGTTGGACTTTCCACTTGCAATCGGACTTTGGCAATTGCATTTTCTCTCAATTTCTTATCGCCTTTTTGCTTTTCGGGGCATGCCGACGACAATTGTCTAGCGTTTTTGACTGACTTGGCTCTCCATGTTGTTGGCCACGAAAGGACACTTGAAATTATTGAAATTGTTTTGCCATTTCGTTGCCAGTTGTCCCCCCCCACCCCCCACCCCACTGTCTGCAACCGCTGCGCTACGCTGCGTCCTTTGTGAGCTGTTTTGCTGCACTCGTCTGTGATTATCGCCTCGGAATTTTCTCATTTTGAGTGATTTGAAGAATTTGTGGATTTTGATTATTGATTTTCAAATGGCACGTCGAGTGTTGAACACAGACAATAATACTCACTCTTAGCCATACGGCTGTGTGTGTGGTTTTTGAGCTTTTAATTAGTTGCTAATTTGATGGAGAATGCATCAGTTGAGTGGCTTTTGATTAAGAGCTCAAGCTGTCAAGTTAAAGTTAGAGAGCTCTCCAATGGATTATGGATAGAAAAGGAGCATTATGATATGAAATAATACAATTAGTAAGAAATTTCTATACAAAGTGCATTTAAAAGATCTTAGTAGCTTTAGGGTTAAAACTAAATAGAAAAAAGGTAGGACTCAATTTAAAGCAACTTTTTGAATTTCTCAAATGACTTAATTTAATTCTCACATTCACCTGATGAAGATAAAAAAGAAAAAGAAGAAAAAAAAATACCTGGCATTTGTCACTGATTAAAACAGAAAATACATATATTATGTTTTTGTATAGCGAAAAATATTTAAATTCTTATCAGACTTTTTTTTTTTGGTTTCTGTGAGCGGTTAATTAAAGAGGGGCTTGGCAAAAGGTTCCAGACAGGCAGGGTTGACGCCTACGTTGATTAATGGTTTGCGCTTTAAAGTGCATATAAATCAAATGAAATGAAATCTATATATATGTATGAAGTATTTATTTTAAAAGGATGTTTATAAATATAAATGTCATATGCGTTGCGCTGCGTTAAGATTGCACGGTCAACTCTTTAGCAGCATTAACAAAAGCTTTGCTGCACGGCGTCCTTCGTTGCCTTCTTTGTTTTGAGCGCACTTAATCCTACGACGTTGCCAGAAGGGGGTTAAGAAGGGCTGCGACATACAAAAGCCAAAGAACGATGCGCATTGCATTTTGCGATAAATTCACAGCGCATTAAACGGAATCGTTGGAGAGCATGAATGGGAATCGGTGGGAAGACTGACCACCAACAATGCATGCTCGGCGCGAGCAATCGGAAATTTCTGTGCGCTCGGCACACAAATACAATGATGGCAAATCGAAACGCTGCGAAAATCGCATAGCTTCAAGAATGTCAATAAAGGCAGCGCAGTTGGCAGCGATATTTAATGACGACGTTGTCTGTCCTGACAGCAACAAAACGGCACTTGCTCTGTTCTCTGTTGTCTTCATTTCTTTGCATGGACAGCGTGTGAATCGCCTGTGGTTGCTATCATAACGGTGCATTGCCTTGCACATTGGTGCAAGGGCTATAAAAAAATGTTTATATTAATAGTTGGGTCTGCACTAAGAAGTGCACAGTGTGTTTGGTTGATAAGAAGTACTCGTATTGCATTTGACAGCTTTTAACATGAACGACATTATATATTTGCATTTATTTACAATACACATTTATGCATTTTGCAACAGCAAAAGCAGCCTTCACTTTTCCTTATATAAACATGTAAATGAAGAAGGGGGATAGGCAACTGCACAGATGCTCTTTGGAATGTACAATTATTTACTTGGGACTTGAGCTCAGTTTTTCTTCTTCTTATATTTGCTTGATATCGCTTTACGATTTGCGGTTGCTGCATGCAACAGCTGCGATTTAAGTCGCCACAAGTGCTGGGTAAATGTGTTTTTTTTTTGTTGTTTGTGCATCTTTTGCATCTTTGGCATATGTGGCAACACTACTTGCCTTGCCACCAGGCCGACAGCATGCCCGGCAGCCAGTAAGCCATCTATTGTGGCCTGCTTGACTTTTGTGCATTACGTAAGCGTGACTCTCAACTGTTGCAACTGTGCCACACACGAACACACGCGCTCTTTGAATGATTGCCGAGAGGCAACAATGTATAACTGTTGCACCTACTACAGCTACCGTGTGTGTGCGTGTGTGTGTGTGTAGTTGGGAAAAATGGGAATCAAGTGCATCGCTCTGTTTGACACTTGCAGCTGTCAACGCGGCTCTGATTGATCGATTCTATATGTTGTCTATATTTTTGTGTGTGTGAGTTTGTGTGTGTGTGGGTGGAGGTTACCACAATGATTAACTAGAGTTTCAAAACAAACACATTTTAAAACACATTCCGACCGATCCGGCCAAACTAAGTTGAATGATTTCAGCTGTTCACAAATGTGATTAGCTAAAAACAAATATATTGTGCAATAAATCAGCGGTTCAATGAGGTAAAGAGAAAGAGGGGAGAAAGTAGCCAACAGATTCAGTCAGCCAAAGCCTTTCGATTTTAGGTTTTATATGTAATAACTATAACTTTGCTTGATAAAATATATTTCATACTCAAGCGATCTCAAGTTATCAGTTGGCCTCACAATTAGTTGCTCAAAACGAACTTTCTTCTCCTTTTAACCCTTTTCAATATTACTTAAAGATAATAAGCGACAGTTACGCCGAAATCTAAGCTGCAGACAGGTCAACTGACAACAATCTCCTCGTTTTAGCAGCTTTCAAAATAGCCAAACAGTAACTAGCAAACACTAATAGCTATTCTTATCTTTAACAAACTACTATAACAATTGTAGATAGCAAGAGCAAAACTTGTAAGCCAACTAGAAAATTATTTGCTTTATAGTCCAGACCATTTTGAGCTCAATCGCTGAATGAAAAAGTTCCAGAGCATTAATTGAAATTTATTGTCTCAATTTATAATGCTGCAAATTGAGCGTTAGTTTCCGAAAAAAAACGAAAAAGCAACAAAAAAAGAATAAGATAAAACGCTGACAGTCGCCCGTTGGCGCATAGTTCAATGTATCTTTTAGATAGTCTCGTAATGTCGCCGCGTTTTGCCCAAGCCAACTCATTGAACTTGAACTTGAAGCCGTTTTTCGCAATTGTTTGCCAAAGTCAAAGTTATTTTTGTTTTTTTTTTTACTATGCCCGGCTTTGAAACAAACTTATGCAATAGTTATTACAAACTTTGCCGTCATCATATAAGTTTAAAGTTTGCCTTCTTTTATACGTTAAATGTATTTGTTGTTGTTAAGTTGTGCCTCTTAACTCGTTAGATTCGGACTGGCAAACTGGCAAACTCGAACTTTGGAGTCACAGCCGTCCAAATTGAGTGCACACAGTTTCAGGGGGGTGGGGGGGTGGAGGGCGGTAAGGGTTACAGACGTTTGTCATTTGTCTGCTGTCATGTCAGTTGTCAGTTTGATTTTTTGTTGACTTTTTCGCTTCGTTTTTTTGTTTTTTATAAATTGTAACAACTGCTATGACGACAAGAGCAGAGACGACGATGACGCTGGACTAGAACAAAATCTCTCTATATATATATAGAATGTACAATATGTAATATAAAATACTAAACGACAAAACAAAAGACAAATTGTGCGCGTGTTGACAATTTTTTCTAGATTTTTACTCTCAAAAATAATGTGCAATTTATAATTTGGGTATATTGGTTATTCGATTGAAGTTAAAGAAGTATATAAACAAAAACTTTTTATAAGCTTAAGCTAAGTAGAAACTGTATATTTACCAAAACTTTTAAAGCTTAAAGGGTAACTCTTGAGTGCATAATTTAAACTCTAACAATATGATATGGTTTTGTATAGATTTTGTGTTTGACACACGAGCTGTGTGCTACATTTTAACAGCAGTTTGACGTCTGAGCACTTTATCTTAATGTCAATACTTTATTTTGTAGCCAATGGCTTTAGAGTTTGGTATTATTTTTTCTTTTGGGTGCTGCTTGGAGGGTTCTTTGGGTTTTGCTATCGTTCTGTTCCGCTGTTCGTGTGCGTGAAGCAGTTAAAAACGTTCAAGCAAATGAACAATAAAAAAGCCATTTGTAAGTCACAGTTTGGGCCACGTTTCTAGCTCATTTGGACTTGTCAAAATCACGAAGTCGTTGTCGTTAATGGCGCCAAGAGTTTAGCCGGCAGATAAACTGACGCTAGGATTTAACATTTTTTTACATTTCTACATTTACATTTACATTTATATTAGGCGGCTTTTGGGCTTTTAGCAATGACTCATCCTAACTGTAATCAACCAAGCATTTATATTAAACAATATATTATATACTTTTCAACAGTACGACAACGTCAACTCGTGTCTGCACGTGCTGCGAAGTCAATCGGTTGGCGGCTTGGACAACATCACAACGAATGACATCTGTGCCGGTCGGTTGAAGGCTGTTCTTGCTCTCTTCTTTGCACTGAGTCGGTATAAGCAGCACGCAAAGCAAACGAAATCCATTGGTGTGGGCTGTGGCGGTGTTGGTGTGGCAAGTACGGTTGGTGCAACTGCAGCTGGTGTTGGTGGTGGCTCTGTGCTGGGCATTGGACTTGGCGGCAGTTTGAGAGCCTCTGTTGGAAGCAATTTGCTGCTGGACAAGAATCAACAAGAACAGCAGCAGCAACAACAACAACAAACGCCACAGCAATTGGCTCAGTCGCTGGAGAACGGCAATGAGATGGTGAATCGGTAAGTAAACACAAACTAAAGTAAACTTTAGCTATAGCATATGTTAAATTTTCAAAATCTAACCACAAACCTCAATGTCACATAGCGGCGAGCTTTTGACTAGTTGTTCATAGTTGATGTCTTTGCTATGGGCTGTGTCAAGGCTAACCAACTTGACGACAACAGTACTAAGCGGGGTTCGGTATGTGTCTATGCTAAAACCAGCATACTTAACGAAGCCAACGCCAGCTGTTAACCATAGACAAGCACACAACTATGTTAAGTTGACTGTGCTGTTAACAAAATTTAACAGAGTACAGATTGATTGGAAATGTTATACGTAGGCTTATGCACTTGGATAACCAAGTTTGTTTTAAAAATACAACCGATTTCTAAATATTGTTTAGCTCCTTTTTGAACATCTTATAAAAGCATTTCAACAACCTTGATTCGCATTCTTTTGATACATTCTTTTCCTCTAAAGATTAAAGAAACTCCTCCATCGGCTGTTCATTCTGAGCTAACTCTGCCCCATTACTTTCTGAACCCCCAAAACAGAGCTCATATCAATGCGTCTGTCTTTGATTTCCTTTGCATTTCGCTTACACCGTCATAAGACTTCCGGTACGCAGCTTTTATTCGTATTTTTCTTCGTTTTTGCGTATACTCTGAAATTCCAAGCAAGTTTAATATGATTTATTGGTTTGTTTGCCGGAAATTACAGGCGATTCACTCGAGGGGGGAAAATGCGATATCTCCCTTCCACACCCCCTGAGGACATCTGTTTTGCTCCCCTAGTTGTCATAAAAAAAAACCGACTTAACTACTTCCACCCTCCCAGCATACAAAAAATAAAGCCAAGACACTAAGCAAACAAAATTGGCATACTACAAGAAAGCTGAGAGTGAAGAAAATCTGCTTTCTTATTGAAGAGCTCTCGAAATGTGAGCTGAAAAATTCAAAACATGAAAATGGAAAATTAGAAAACTTTATTTACCCGAAAATGTCGGAAAGCCAAAAGCGTTTGTCGTACACAACAAGAGTTTTTCTTCTTCTTACTTGTGTGTGGCTGTGCAACCCTCGGGGAAATCCCAGCAGTAGACAGGAAACGGAAGCTTTTGTGTTGCGCTTACCCAACCAAAAAACAAGAAGGCGTTTGGGTGGTAGGCAGAGCAAAGAGAGCGGGAGAGTGGGGGAGAGTGGGGATGCCGTCCAGTCACCGTTTAACTTTGTTTGCCCCTCCCCATCCCTCACATTTGTTGGCAATGTGTTGATGACTTTCACTGACTATGAAATTTAAATGCGTAACGGATGTTTGCATATTTTTGGTATTTTTTTTTCTTTTTGCTTGTGGTTGAGGGAGTTCTGTTTGTTGACTAGCAGACAAATAAATTACATTGGATTTTTATGGTCGTCCTTGCGCCTAGTTTGTGGTAGGCAACAGAGGACAATCGGCAGCAGACAGACGAAGCGAGGACGACAAGAGCAACAGCACGATGACAACAATGCGGCAAGTTCATTTAAAGTTGCAACGCCATAAAACTTTCACTAAATCGGTGCCTCTGTGTATGTTTTAAATACCCTGTAGCTAGGAGAAATACATAAAGGGGATACATCATTGCCTTACCATATAAAACAACTTGAGTAAAGTCCTTAAAGGGAATATTAGTTATATGTGAGACACCTCACATTTCCCTGCCTTTGCCTTAGTAGCACAGGGTATCTGTTAGTCAAACACTTGTTTCTAAAGCTTTGCTGCTGGTTGGTAATATTTTTGGGGACTTTATTCCGTGCGTTGTTTATAATGTCTGCGGTCTGGCGACCTAGACACTGAAACTGAGAGCTGTCCAGCCCTGCTTCCCTGTTCGGGGAGCAGCTGTATGGAAAAGCAACCCTCAACGCGTACCATTAGCGAAAATCGCGTTTGTTAGCAGTTGAAGAGTGGGGCTTGGAAAAGTTGGAGGTGTTCCGTTTTATTCGTAAATGTTAAATTCAAAAGCATTTCAACATGACAACAGCTGGTGCGCATTTCAAGTTGAAGTTTTTCCATGTGAATGGAACATGTCTTAGGGACAATTCACAAGTTTTTTAGTACCTGACACTGATTTAGAAGCGGCTGTTGCCACTTGCCACTTGCCACTAGCTGTTGCCAACATGTTGCACGCTTTGCCCTTATGCATATAATTAAAAACTCTGCTTGAATCCAGCTACTGTTTTAAGATTTCTAACTTAACCAGCAGCAGCAGCAGCTGATGACATTTGCAACCCTTGAGGAGTCGGACGAATTGAAGCTGAAACACATTTATAACTGCAAAATTGCTTACCAGACATTGCAACAATATGTGCTCCCAAATGTATTTAAGAACATTTGTAATGGAGCTCTGTGTATGGGGTGTATTTGTTGTTGGAAGTTTAATGGCTGCAGAGTAACCCCCAAGATGTTCACATAATTGACAGCTGCTGCTGCTGCTGAGGGTCACAAATTCCAATGCATATGCGTAGAGAACCGAATGGAAGCTAAGCCAAATCTGAACCGGTTTGAGTGGGTGGTAGGTAAAGCATTCACGTGTGTGTCCTCACTTAATTCGCATGCATTTATGCGTGACCAGGCACAGGACGATGGCCAGGAGAACACACAATGCAGTCGTCCTGGCAACAGGAACCTCATCCTAGCATTTCTTTATTTAGAAATGGGGACCACAATTGACAACTTGTCCGCCCAGCTTGTTGTTGTCTGGCTTAACTTTTGTTCTGCTGCGGGCAACTCTGTGTTTTGTTCGGGTTTTTTCCACCAGAGAGAGTTTTCTCCTGCTTTTGTGTGCCTTTGTGTGTGTGTGTTGAATTTATAATTCCATTTGTGGTTTTAATTTTGGAAATGTGAAATTAATTTTATTCAATTTGTGCGTCAATCTAGGGTTGCATGGATTTCTTGCCAATGGGTTGTGGGTTTGCGGTTAACGCTTCATTGGCGCTCAATTGTGAGAACTTAAGAGGGGAAATTGGCTTAGAACAAAGTGTTAAAACGGTAATTGAGACGGGGCGATTAACTCAACTGAAAGGAGCACAAAAATACCAAATAGAACATCTATTTGAAGGAAGGATGCTTTGTGGAATAGCTAGAACTCCTACGAGTAGCCATTGAACTTCGTCTTGACTCATTCAGCATTCTTTCAACCAACAATTCATCTCGGGAATTCAGCGCAGAGACATGTATATCGCGTGTGGCGCGAAAGTTGCCACAATTGTACAAATGCTCATTTTCAAGACGCAGAAAATTCCAGATGAATCTACGAATAATCTCGCATAAGCTAGAGATTGTCTTGCAGTTGTAGGGTAACAATAGGCCATAATAAACCACATAGAGCTCCACTGCCCACAGGAAACGTATCAAAAGATCGGCAACAATGGCAAAGTAATAGAATCTCTATAAAAAGAAGGTTAATATAGTTAGTCCGGGGGACAATTTGTTGACTATCTTACCTTGGGATAGATAATACGTTGTCGTAGAAAGATTTTGTGACCCTTCCAGACCCTAAACAAACCATAGTCCTGCAGCAGGTCCCAAGCAGTGCAATAAATTGTTGATATAAACGAGCTAATTATATAGAACCAAGTCCAGGGATTTGTAAATAAGCTCTCATAATGAGCTGAAAAGCAAGGAATAACGCTTAATAAAATTTACTTGAGCTTTAGTAGAAACCTTACTTACAACTCGTTTCCATTTGAATGGTTGATATGGTGAGAACAAGCAGCGTGGAACCATAGGCAGCAGCATTAACCAGATAAGATTTGGGCCTCGATTTAGTATCCCAATATCGTCTAAGGCATTGAGCCAGACGAAACCAAGATGGCAAGCCGCGCAGCACATAAACCGCATAATCAGGCTCAAAGTCAAAGGCACTATCGCTTTTCGTGAAGAAGCGTACATAGAAACGAGATAGCTGATAGAAGTCCACAATGCATTGAACCAGAGAAATCATTTGATCTGCTATCCAAAAGTCACCGAATCTCACATAGAAAAAGGGTGCAGCCAAAATGCGGCCAAGACAACGCAGCACCCACATTCTGGCCGCAAAGTTCATCATCCTGATGGGGTTGATTAACAGGGCAATTGGTAGCAAAAAAGCAGCTAGCGGAAAGTAGATCGGATCCTTAACGCCAAACTCAGCGTGATGTAGGAAGAGGAGCATGAATATGGTACACATATAACCATAGAAACTGGCTGTGATTAACAGATTGACAGGCACTGTTTGATTACGTGGATTGAGCTCAAAGATCAGCACATGATTAATGCCCACACTCTGCCAGACATACACATTGATAACCATGGAAAAGCTATAGACCATTAACAAGAACATTGCACGATAAAGTCGCATAAATATGGATATTAACTGTGCATTGCTAAACAGACAAATGACTGCAAGGGAAAGTAAGGATATTAAATAAGATTTCTTAGTTTTTTTGCCGCTACTCACAGGAAATCAGGCAAACCACAGCTGATACAAGAAACAAACCCAGCAAAACACCTAAGGAAAATATATGAGTTGGCGATGTAGGTTGACCCAAGGGAGGTACCCGCAACTTTTCCATTGCCTTGGCACGGTTTCCCTTTGCTATATACTGTGTATAGATGTTCTCAACTTCAACCATCATGCTGCTAAGCTCCTCTCGATCCCGACCGATTGCTGACACCTCCAGATACTCCTCAGCCCATCTTCTGCCACTATCCAAGTACATATATCTGTCAAATTTCTTGCATAGTTTATTGAAACCCGTGTAGTTCAACTGTTGATAGTTGTTCAAGAGCACCAGGCTAAAGTAGAACTCACAGTAGGCTCTATCCAGTTGTTTGGGATTCCGCGGCTGATCAGCCAATGGCGGCAGAATGGGTATATTTCTCACTTGACCGCCAACATATGGCATGTACATGAATTTAACTTTAAATGTGGCATGCTTACGACGTGCCTCGGCCATTTTGTACTCAAAGAAATCATTCACACGATTCAGCTCACCGGTTAAGATCGTAAAGAATTCGCCTGCAAATTCCATACAGTACACGCTGTACTGCTCCTTGCTACGAGGATCAGGTGCATTCTGCACAGCTTGGCGTATTTTAGCTTTAAGTGCCTTAAGTTACCGAATACTTTCTTTATGCCACTATCTTGTACCAATTATTAAGTTACTTACCGCATAGTTAATATATTGTTGGCGCCATTCGTTTGTTAAAAGGCTTTCGAAATTTTTACCAAATCGCATTTCTCCTTTTAAATATCTTTTAATGTAGAAAGTTACAAACTGAGTGTAAGCTCAATGTGACAGTTTATTTTGATATTGATGTTTCGAAAATAAAAAACCTAATTTAAATGCCACTTATGTTTTTTTTTGCATTATTCAATACTTTTCTCGGGATACTAAGATTGCTTTTTAGATATTTTGAGCTGCGTACCAAAGCTGTGCATCTCAGTTTCCTCATCCCTCATTTCCATTGTTGTTAGAAATATATCACGAGTAGCTCTAAAGCTGCCACAATTGAACAAATGCTCATTTTCCAAACGTAGAAAGTTCCAGATGAATCTACGCGTTATTTCCAACAAACCGCCAACTGTCTGGCAGTTAAAGGGTAACATTAGACCATAGTATATCAAGCACAACTCCAATATCCAAAAGCAACGTATAAATACGTTTGTCACAATGGCAAAGTAATAAAACCACTAAGAAGAATGAATGTTTGATATAGTAAGTCATCAAATATTCATTACTTACCTTGGGATAGATAAGATTCTCGCGTAGTAAACAATTCTCGCCCTTCCACACTTGAAATAAGCCAAAGTCCCAGGCCAAGTCCCATGTTGTGCAGTAAATAGTTGATAGCATGGAAAGTATTATATAGCACCATATCCAAGGATTATCAAACATGCTCTCATAGTGAACTGCAAGTTGAATGAATTGTTATACTCAAAATCTTTGTATAACAGTTATAGCTTACCATTCGTTTCCATAACAATTGTTGAGCAAATGACGACAGCAATACTAGTTGCATACTTGAGAGCATTTAGGAGATAAGAAATGGGTCTATCATTACTATCCCAATAACGTCTTAAGCACTGTGCAAAGCGAATCCAAGCAGGCAGGCAACGTAGCACAGGAACCGCATAGTCATGCTCAAAGTCAAAGGTTCTATTGCTATGGCCATAGTAACGTACATAGAAACGCACCAAATGATAATTATCCACCAGACAGAGTGAGAGGGAGTTCAATTGATCTGCTAGCCAAAAGTCAGCAAAGCGCACATGGAAAAAGGGAGCTGAGAGAGCTCTACCCAGGCAGCGTAGCATCCACATTCTGGCGGAGAAGTTCATAATCCTAACGGGATTGATGAGAAGGGCTATGAAGAGCAAGAAGCACACCAATGGAAACGGATAAGGATCCTTAACACCAAATTCATTGTGATGTAGGAAGAAAGTCATGGACAAGGCACATATGTAACCCATACCGCCAGCTACTTCTAGAAAGGAGGCAGGCGGCATATGACTGCGCAGATCCACATTAAATATCAGATTGTGATTGATGCCCACATTCGCCCAGACATAAACATTGATAGCCAAAAAGAAACTGCATAGCACCAAACTGAACAAGCCACGAAAAAGTTGCGAAAAAATCGCCAGCAGATCCGTTAGATTGCGAAAATAAATGACTTGGAAAAAGAAAGTTTACAGGCAAATAACATAACGTGTATACCTAATCAACTTACTTGATAATATAACAGTGACAGCACTAACAATAAACAGACCCAAAAGTACAGCGGCAATAAAAACTGTTAAGGGCGGAGAGGGTTGACGCAAGGGCGGAACTCTTAACTTGGCCATGGCCTTGGCACGATCCCCGTCAGCCAAATAGTTAGTGGAGAGCAACTCCACTTCGGCAATCATCTGCAGCAGTTCATCCTTGTTGGTATACAGCGCTTCGCTCACATTGTGTTGAAACCAGAGATTGCCCCTGTCGGATCGTATATACTTGTCATACTTCTTGCAGATCTTACGGAATGCCGTATAGTTAAGACTCTGAAAGTTCTGCAACATAATCAGACTCAGATAGAACTCGCTGCAGACCAGGGTCAAGTTTCGCACAGTTCTTGCGTGTTGTTGTAGATTTCCCGATGGACCAAGCTGCATAATAAGCTGGATTCGGATCTCAACCAGCTTGCGTTGTGCCTCGGCTTGTTTTTGCATAAAGAAGTTAACAACGCGATTCAGTTCCTGTTCACAGACTGCAAAGAAATCACGCTCGAAGTTCTGATAATACAATATGGTTTCGATATTGGCAGTCTTATCTCGCTCTCGAAGGTAACGGAAATCTTTGGTCACATTTGCATCAGGCGCTTTTTCAACAGCTTGCAGTATCATTGCCTTGAGTGCCTAGATATAAGCAGTATAAAGTAATTAAGAAAGTAGGATTAAAGTAATTACTTACCGCATAGTTCATGTATTGTTGACGCCATTCGGTTGTCAAAATGCTCTCAAAGGTTTTGCCAAATTTCATGTCTTTCCCTGATTTCTTAAATTGCCTTCAAGTCAATTGAATATTATAGATTTTATTTATATTTAAACAGATATTCTGAATAAATGATTTTGGCAAGCCTACTTTGTTAGCCATTCAACTTAAGTTTCTGATTATTAACTAAGGCTTAAGGAATATATTCAAGTAACTTATTTCGAATCGAACGTAATCCCTCACCCCAACCGCATCCTTAAAAAAAAAAACACTCCCCAGCCTTACTACCTTTTTCAGTTCTTCCAGAACTCATCTCTGCTGTCCAACAGCAGTTGTAATATGCCGCCTTCTATTAAATCATTCAAATTTGTTGTTGCTTTTGTTTTTTGTGGACATTCGCTCATTTCCTGAGCCTTGTGGCTTTTATCCTGCTAAAAAAACAGCATCGCAGCAAGCTTTAATGATATTCTCCTTTTTTTTCCTGCTGCCCATTTTTCAAGTGCGGTGCGTGCCGCTTGTTGAAGTATCTGCATTTATTTTTTGTCGATTATTACGAAATTTGTTAAGGGAGGCATGCTGTAAGGGTGGATTTTTCGCAACTCTTTAAGCATGCGGTAAAAATGTATATACTATAAGAATTTATGAGTTCGCGTTTATTGAGCATTCGATTTTGTTTTCTGATTCAGATTCAGATTCAGGCAGTCAGTTCAGTTAGTCATATTTCTGGTGACAAACAAAGAAAATGGCGCTTTAGTTAAGAGCTTTTCACAGGGATGGGGTGTGGGGGGATGGCAACAGCAGTTTGTAGAAAAAATGTCGTCTACAGGCATTCCAACATGCCGGGTAGCTCCAGCTAACCTAACCTAACCACACCACACACCTCACACTAGGGCACATCATCAAAGCGACCATTCATCTTGGGCAACGTGAAAAATGTGAAACAATTGCAACGATGATTACTTTTTCCCTAGTTTGTTGTTGTTGCTGTTGATGTTGTCGCTGGAAAATGGTCGTAAAAGGAAAATTGAATTGACAGTGGGTGGTTAGCACAAGTTTGTTTCTATGCCCAGGGGAGCATTTGGCTTAGGCGTAAGATGGAGGGATAGAAAGAGAGAGAGGGAGAATAGAAAGAACAGGTGAACTCAAAATCATAATTATATGCTAAATACTCTAGTAATTAACTCTCTGGGGAGTTTGGGTAGTTAGAAGATTATGCTGAGTTTACTGGATCTTAGAAAACGTAAGCCATTTAATCATTTAAGAAGGGTGGCAACACTAAACTCTGCAAGCTTTGCAACTAAATTGGCAACATGTGCAAAATATATATACACACAAAACTCTCAGACTACATTTAATGTCCACTCGAATATAAACAATGCTGTTGTCAGCAAATGTTGAAACCCAAATATATAGATTAAAGTTAGGTAGAGTATTCTAATATACTTGGTATGACAACTTGCAGAAAGCTAAGAAAAGCTAATGTATTAATTATAGTTTTGACTCAAACTTAAAAAAAAGAAAGTCTTGCTTTAAGAGGTATCTGCTAGTCGTCAGACTTTTAAGAAGTAAAAAGGCATTCCTTTCTATTTTATTACCATAACGACAGAGGCAAATAAAAATATTTGCATAGACAAACTGTTGGACAATTGGACTCTAGACAAACGGCCAAGTGAACAGTTGGGTGTGTTTTTAGCTAGCGCAAGGGGCTGATGGGGGGGAGGTGTAGAAAATGAAAAGTAAACATTGCAACATTCGCTGCCATTGAAATGATAAAGTGCGCTGTCTTTCTCTCTCTTCCCAGTACAACAAAAGGCAATAAAATGCATGCTTAGTGTTTGGCCAGGAGAGTTCGGGCCAGAACTAAACTTGTGGGAGCGAAAGTGTGTTTTGTGGTGTGGGGTCTTAATGGCATTAGTAGTGGCAGTTGGTAGTAGTTGGTAGCAGTTGGTAACGATGTGGTCCATTCGCAGGCTCTCTCTCAAAAAGCTGGAATTACATGTGTGTGTCCGTCTAGCATTTGTTTTCGTTTTCTTCCTTTTTTTGTTGTCTCTTGCTTGGTTCTTTTCTCTTTATGCGTCTGTGGCATGTGAATTGCTTTAGAGCTGGGAAAGCCTTTAATGCTTTTTGGATTTGTATAAACAATGATTTATTGTTTCTAGTTTTGAGTGTATTTTTTTTTTTTGGCTGTGCATTGTCCAGTTTAAAGTTTTACAGCAGTTAAGCATTGAAAGTAATTGAATTTAGTTCAGGGTTTTTTAAGCAAACTTTTTGAACCACCCATGAACAACTAACACGCCTTCCATTTAACAAACCAAACACTCTGAAGTTAATAACTTAACAGCAGCAACAACTACGAGCGAGCTTGGTAGTTTTATCCTACTACGATTGCCTTATCAAGCAAATTGCACTCGAATTTTCGACAGACAGGCAATAAACTTCAACAAAAAAAAAAAAGAAGAAGAGGAAAAAAAGAGCTGCGCCATAAACTTGTAAAACGGCCAAAAACAAAACGCGTAGAGAGCGCGCAGCTCAAGCAAAGCGGCTTAAAAATGTTAGAAAATTAAACGAGTTTTGTTGGCAATCGTTCGAAAGGTGAAGCTGCTCCATTTCAAACTAAAGCTACAATGATTAAACAATTTTCTCGCCAGCATTGTTGTTGTTGTTAGAAACTTGACGACATTTTATGTGACAAGCGTAGCAAGCGAAGCATATAATGAAAATAATTTGTGATAATTGCCGAGTTTGTTAGATTGCAGCGATTTGTTCGCCAATAACTTTGGATAACTTAATTGCACTTGTTGTTTGACCCCTTCTGAGCATTGAACTTCCAAGTGCAACTGCAACTATTTATAGACGGCGCACAGGCAAAACCAGTGCAACACCACCCCCATATGCTACAGACAGCTGTGCGCTACGAACATGTTCGAACAGACTTTGAGCAAGCAGTTGCGTTGCGTTCAGTTGCGTTTTGTTTCGTTCAGGGTTCGTTTAGTTAGCAACCGCATCGCGTCGTGTTCAGAACGTGTAAACGGGTGGATGCGCAAAGATTTGCCGGCAAATTTTTGTGTTGATTTTGTTTATGTTTTTATCGGGCCGGTAAAAAAGGCGGCAAAATACGCACAAGTGCAAAGCGTGTCTAAAATGCGTCAAAGTGTAATTAAAATAGTAGTTAAACGTGTTCTGTGCTAAGAAATACACGAAAATTTGTTGTACAACGACTGTTGCATATTTTATGGCGTTGCAGCCCTTATTCCTTATCATCCCTTTCACAACCATTAAAAAGTTTCCTTTGGCTGGCAGCATAATTAACGCCTTATCGCATTGCACACAAATTAAAAGGCTTAAACGCAGACAAACAAAAAACCCGTTCGCAGCAGACGTCCTCAATGGACCACAAACCAACCAGCGAACCAATGAACCAGCGTACCAAGCATCCAGGCAGACAAATTCCCATTTTAGATAAGCGCGTATTTTATTTATTTATATGTCGACTCAACTGCTGAAAATAGTTTAGCTCTATGGTGCTGTGGGATTTTAACTTTGAATGAAAACAATGCTTGACTAAAAAGTTCAACAATTTATACAATTTTATCGAGGTTCAAATACTGAATGGTCGAAAGTTTTCTGGCAAAACTATTTAATCCATTAAATATGTTATGTTATTTTGGTTTTAAGTGAAGAAAGAAATGAAATTCTAACACTATTTTTAGTTTAAATACATTTTAATAGTTGTGTAATTGAATTCTCTTCAATTTCACATTAAAAATTTTCCATTTGGCTGCATTGCAAACTTTTACAAATTGTTAATTGTAGTTCGCAGTTCAGTTGGAACTTTAATATGACGAGCCACAAGATAATTAAGCTGAGAGAATCAGAAGCCACAGAAAACTAACATAGACACTGGCAATTAGAACTCCTCGCTTATCAGGCTTGAAGCCCATTTGATGTCTGGGCGCTAATCTTCAGTGTCATCAGCACATCATCATCATCAGCTGGTTGTTGTTGTTCCAACTCTGCTTTGGATCGGATTGATAGATAGCTAACCGGTTTGTCTTTTAAAGCATTAGACACGAGCTTGTGTCTTTAATTAATCTCTAGCTTCAACTGTGACTCGTGCCAAACATGTACGAAAATTTTAATTTATTTCAAGTGCCAGCTGTGACCTCTTACAGCGGATAAAGGATTGAGGATTTTGAAGATGTCATTCTTGAGAGTTCTCTTGGCTAATTAGGGATATATTTCGAGTGTTCAACTCAACATCCTCTTCTTAGTATTCAATTTAAAGCCTGCCAGTGACAACTGACAAGCTGTCAGATTCAGATTTCATTTCTACTTTTACTCTACTACTTCTACTTTTTCCTCTTCTTCAAAATCATCTGAGGGTGCATTGAACTGCCGGACAGGAGCCGGCAACAACAACAACAATAGCAACCCCGTTGCAATCAGCGGCGACAAATCAAAGTACCGTCTGAAATTTGAGATATCAAAAAAGCGAGCTGTCAAAATAACCAAATGAAAAATCAATTGCGGCTCAAAGGGGGGAAACAATTGAGTACTTACTGTGTAGGTAACAGCCAAAACGAACTTTGACTAATGATATTTATAGGGGCCTTCTACTACGACTCCTCCTCCTCCCTAGGGCCAGCGTGTGAAGCGGATTATGATTGCGGTAGCGTCACCCTAATGATTGAATTATGATAATGATAATAGCCATAAGGCTATGCAACTACTGAAGTTAACTAAAGTTTGCCTTAATGTGTCTCGTGTTAGTTATTAGTTGCGGCTATGCTTATGGCTTTTTCATGTAAATATGTCAAAACTGTCCAAAAGAGAGTTGAGTTGAGGGTTAGATGAATATTAATTGGAACTAGTTTGGGTTGGCTTAAGGGGTTGATATGGCATTGAAAGAAGTATTTTTCTGTAGGCAACAAGAGAAGTGTTGGGGAAGAACTTAAACAACAGAGAACTAGTTCTTTTGCTTATTAACCGATAACCCTTCAATATTTTTCTACTGTAAAGCATTATCCTCAAGGTTACTAGCTATATATATCAGTAAGAGCACCCATCTTTCGGTTCTTAGAGGAGTATTTTTCAGGCAATAATCATAATTTCCCATACATATGCTGCTCCTCACAACCCTCTTTAGCCCCTTAACTAATTGTTCAATTCAGAGAATATCACGTACGTCGATTGAACACACACACTTACAAACACAACTTTTTGACACAGTTAACAGCCGCTGGCCCTTTTAGCATAAAGTTCAGTTGAGTTCAGTTCAGTTCGGTTCGGTTCGGTTAAGAGTTGAATCGGCTTATCAGAACGTTGCACTTTTTGCACCAAATGCAAAGAAAGAATCAACTTTTTTTTTGCCAACACTCTTATCTATGGTGTCGCAGGAGGCCCCAAAGGCACTTTGTAAAATTATTAAAATTGCTTCTAGAATGCATTTTGCATAGATGACGAGAGAGACAGAGAGAGGTAAGAAGAAAGAAAGGGATAGAGTGTTGGTGGTATCTTGAAAATTGACGTTTAGTCACGTACGATGGCCAAAAGGAAAATTATTTAATATGCAGGCCGCTGAGGCACAAAAGTGGCAAAAAGTTATTTAAAACCAGAAAAAGAAGCACCGAACATTGCTGATAAGAGCTGAAGCAAGAAACCAAGACGCAAACAGGGCTGCAGGGGCGTGCTTACACTATGTAACAACATAAACCGCAAAGTGGTGCGTGGAGTCTGGAGTGTGGTAGTATCTGTGTGTATTATGGTGGTTGGCTGCTTAACTTACCCACAGACTGGCAGGCTCTCTCTGTGTTCGAAAGGATATCAGAAATGCAATTTTTGACAGGAAGTTCACACAAAATTAATGGGCCCCACTACAGCTCAAACTTCTTTTGTTATTATGGTTGGGGTCAGCTTGAATGTACTGTGTAGTAACGTTGGCTTTTGTCTCGAGCCTCGACTGCTGCATAAATCTAACAATGCAGCCGTTCAATCACAACGCCACAGCTCCAAAGCTCCACACCCCAAAAGTCCAGCCAACTCGACACGACACGACTCGATGGCTTCCCTCCACTTTTGGCGCCTGGACGCATGCAATGCATATCAAATGCCTTGGCAAATTCAAAAAGACAACAATAAAAACAACAACAACAGCAGCAGCTGCCACAACTTCAACTTCGACTTGAAGTTAAACAAATAAATTTTGACGAGATTTATGTTGCAGGTCTGTTTGAGGTCCGTTTTCATTCATTCACTGTCTAACAGCAACACGTATTGTTTACCCCCCACCCCTCCCCCTTTCGAACCAAGTTTCAAGTTGGCTTTTAATGCGCCATAAAACTGACATAAAGAAAATACTTTCATCTAAATATATGTATATACATATATATAAAAACAAACGACAGCCAGGCATAAACAGAGCCAACAGACCTAGAAAAAGAATATAAAAACAATAAAAAGTTATTTCTGCAAGCTATAAGAAGTTTAAATGCTCTTAAATTCGCACTTGGCACAAATGACCATTTATTTTTAGTGAAGCTTTTTAGGGTAATCATTTTAAATTGTTGAAATAAATTTGGTATCACTTGACAGAAAGATACCATTATATTGAAGGTATAAGAATAACCTTTTGAACTAGTTCTTATTATTGTTGAAAAATTCCTTTTGCTAAATGT
Organism: Scaptomyza caliginosa; assembly: GCA_035044725.1. Classification (NCBI taxonomy): domain Eukaryota; kingdom Metazoa; phylum Arthropoda; class Insecta; order Diptera; family Drosophilidae; genus Scaptomyza; species Scaptomyza caliginosa. Next base: position 55,780 of record JAWNNR010000511.1, read on the forward strand.
TACATATTTGATCACTAAATAAAAACAGCCAGAGTATGTAGAGAAGACAATGTTGAAACGTGCAAATGCACGTGCTGTTCCAAATTTTGAAAGCAGTTGCAAACAGAGCAGATGAGCCCAGTCAGAGGGGGGTGGTCTCTCTTTAGTGGGTCCGGACACCGATGCGCTCCAGTAAGCACAGCAGCAGTAGCAGTAGCAGTTAAAGTAGCAGCAGCGAGAAGTTTATGCACACACAAAACAAAAATAGACAAGTTTATGGAGCAGAAATCAAGTTGAAAGACTCTTTTAGCTTCCGCTTAAGAGCAAAGCAGGAAAAACAGACAAAAATACACACAGAAATAAGCAGCGCGACAAAGTTTAGACAAAAGTCTTTTATTTTTATTGTATATATGTCAAAGCAAATCAGCAATTTGTCACGCCGTTTTAGTAAAAGATACAATATCTCTGATGCCTTAGCATAAACGAAAAGCTGACATTTTGTTGGTTGCCCTTTTAAGTTTTTTTTTTGTTTCGAAGCGGCCAATTAACTGCGCTAAAGGGTTTGATATTCATTATTGTTATTAGGTGCGCCCAAGTCACGCAAACTTCATAACAATTGCCATAAATATTGTTTGGTAATCGTTTGACAGCTTTCAAGTAGCGTTGTCTTTTGATAAATTAATATTCATTTAAAATACAAGAACACACATGCATTCAGCATAGCTTGAGTGCCACTTGTGTGTGGTCTATGACGTTTTGCTTTGGAGAGCTGCAACGTGCCACACACACAAATAAAAAACCTGGTACAAAGACAATTTACTGTAATTTCTGTCAAGCTACAATTTGCATACAATTTGAATACATTTGCCAAAAGCCACTCAGCAACAATTACATTGTGCAATATGATTTTTGAGTTTGATCTTTTAGCTGAATCACAAATTTAAGCATATAATAAATCTTTAAGTCAATAAAATGTGATATACAATAGTATAAAAATACGACTTTATTCATTGTTCAACTCTTTATGCTGTGCAGCTTAATAGCCAATGAACTCCTAAGAGCGTTTACTATACAACTTCCTGATTCATTAGGCGCAATTATTCAATGTGTTTTTTGGTGCGCCTTAGTCACACTTGCTCTATTGGCAAATGTTTGCTGTTCCACAAACTGTCAAGCAATTCAACTTGGAGGGCTTTTGTTGTCGATTTGCCTTGGCTCCAGCAACAGATCTGTGACAAACGACTCGAAGAGCAAACAATTTGCAACAATTTATGAAAATGATGCAGTCAGGCGAGACGAAGTCAGAATCGAGTCGAATGTCAGAGTTGGAGCACACAAGTTGCGCTCTGTTGATTGTGGTAATTGTTGCTGTGACAGTTTGATTACGCAAGCAACTCACAGAGAGACCGAGGCAGGAAGATAAAGAGAGAGATGCATAACAAATATTCAATAAATCAGAGAAACTCACGCATAAGTCAAAAACGCAATTCAGCTGCCAAACTCTTTTGCTTAACGTGACACGTGTCGAATTTGGTTTTCGGCAAAAAAAAACATCCTTGTCGAAATTGCAACATTTATCGCAATTGCAACAGCAGCGGCAGCAGCAGCAGGCGTACAACTAGAAACAACCCCTTACTAAAGTACAAGGCATTAATTTTTACGACAAATTGATTAGGCATAAATTTGCACCCTTAACTTCCCAAAAAAAGAGAGACAGTCAGAGTTGGTTGCGTGTTCTAAAATATGACCACTTTGTGAGCATTTAGCAGGCACTTCAAAATACTTGATGTATGTACTATCCCTAACCCCCTTTTCCCAGTCCCAGTCCCACTCACGTGTCACACGCACGTGCGTATTATTTACACGCCATTTTTTCACAATTCTTTTTGGGTTTGGTTTTTGTTCTCTTTGCTTTTCTTGTTTTCGAAAGCTTTGCATCTGTGTAATTGAAGTTATTGATTTTTAGCTGAAAAACACATTCTTCAACATTCTGTCAAAGGCAGTGACCCTTCTTTGGCAGTTCACTTTGCCTGAATCACCCTGTTCTAGATTAGCCACATCAAATGTTATACATCAAACAACATCTATCTCTGTCTGTGTTTCTATTTCTATATTATTTCGTGCACGGAAGTTGCAAATATGTTCATTTAATTGCATTAACAAACTCCCCAATACCCCCTCCCCCAAAAAGCAGCAAAATCTTTTGGCTTTAGATCAAAGTGCTGTGCAAACATTTTGGTCATCCCCAAGCACACGAAAATTTAGCTAGTCTTTTTCTATGGTTTCGCCCCCTTTTTGGCTGTTGGGGATGTACCAGACATTTTTGTTTGATTAGCAGCAATTTTTACTTGTGTCACGGCAATGTCCCCTGCAGGTTTAGAACGTTTAGTAATTACAAAATAATGACATAGAGCAAACATTTGGACACGCTTTGAAGCTGATAATGAGTGTGTGAATAGAGCATGGCTTATGTAATTAAATCACAATATAATTAAAGGGAAATACTTGAATAACTTGAGATGCGCCTAAGTAAAACATTCTGCAACGCCTTAAACTAAACAACAGTGTTTAAAAGTAATTACTTACCAGTTAATATAATATATATATAGCTTTAGAATACGCTCTACGGCTAAAATGTAACAAAACAAATAAGTCTCAGCTATAAAGTGCCAAAGTAGCATCAAAATGCCAAATTAAGTTTAGTCCTTTAATCATTAAACTCATCAACATTATCAACTAACAAGAAAATATAATAATAATAATGGGCAACGCTTCCTCATCACATGGAAATGGTGGCAGCAAAAATGCTCGCAAATGTCGCAGTCTGCCCAACTCACCGGATGTCAGAAGGTAAAAACTTATATATTTAATTCTGGTGAAAAAAAAAAAAACAAAACAAATGTTGTCAAAGCATCTAATGAGACTCATTATACATATTTTATACAAAGCTTATGTCTGAATCAAAACCAAATGTCGGCACAATAAATCAGTAATTCCCTCCCACAAAAAAAAAAACAAAGAAATGACAACAGAAAACTTTGCCTTCAAATTAACAATATATTTTCCCAAGAACTTCTCAGATCTATTTATAGCAGAGTGGAGAAATGAAAATGAAGACCCACTCCAGTGAATCTTTAGTTATTTTTAGGCACGCCAACAAGTTGGAGGGGCTAATGGATATGACATTATGTGGTTGCGTTTTATCTAAGTAAACAAGATGTGTGCCAGCCAGCTAGCAAGTGCGAATTTCCTGGTTTTTTCTCACCAGATTACCACTGCACGAAAGCGATTCATAATTAATGTGAGTCCATAGTTTGGGCAGGTGCCGAAAGCGACACATTCAGAAGACATGCAACTGGCGTCTTCTGCTGATTGACTTCCGTCTTGGAGTGCTCTAAGTTTAGATCAACAATTGGCTGCCAGCCAGACTGTGGGCCAAGTTTAATTTACTGGAGCTGTCAGCTAGTTGAAAGTTTGTTGCCCTGCTCATGCACTCAAATTCATTGCATAATCATAGCGATCAGCCTACAGCTGCCTTCAACTTCTGGTTCAAAGTGCATACACAAATAGCAACCCCTGGAAAAATCAACCACCGTATCTAAAAACCTTTCAGTTATGATGGCAACGCGCGCACAGAGTCAATAAATAAAACATTTGCCAAGTTGCATAATTGAAAATCCATTTCAAGCTGGGAATCTTTAAAAACAGAAGCAGCCCATTTACCGACCACTACTTATCAGACAACCCTCGCCTTATGTTTATTCAGTGTGGCAGGCTATCATAATATGCAGCCTGGTTTACTTATTTACGAGACATTTGTCCAACCCCCGCAGGAATCATATACAAACACACACAAAATGTTGTCAGCTGCATTTGTTTGGGTGTGAAGATATAATGGGAAAGATGTGTGTGTATTTCGATGTTTGTGTGTGAAAGTGTGTATGTGCTTGTGATCTAAGTTAAGCTTAGCCATACATTTGTATCTAGGGTTAAATTAGGGATGGCACAGTGTGAAAATAATTCTAATATTTCAGTCAGTTTCTTTATACTTGCCATGAGAAGTGAATATAAAAGAGTATTCTTTAAGGATTTTAAATAATAATCTGAAATAAAAGGAATATATATAAATCTTGTACGCAACTTTCTCAATCATCAATGATTCTTTTGCACATTTCTAATCGCTTTTCACGCTTTTTATCCGAAACGTTTCGCCTGCAACTGAAGCTGAATAAAAGCGAAAAGTGGTAAAGTGGAAGTTGCACTCGAAAAGTTGCAAACGTTGCCCAAGTTGTCCACTTGATATAGCTGCTGTGGATGGCTTTGCTACTTTGTTTGTTTTTGTTTAGCTACTCTGCGGCTGCGGCTTGTTTACAACTTCTGGCCCAAGCCATAAAGCAACCTGCTGCATATTTAAAGATGTCGTCGACATGTCTCCCCTGACGTCACACTACTCTCTTCGGGCCACAGTTTCTATTTCAGTCAACAAAGGTGGCGATGAAGGCGACGACCATTAGCAGAGAACCAAGCCAAGGAATAATATCTTTGACTTTTGTTGCTGCTGTCGTCTGTTCAGCGCACGTGTGTATGCTTTTTGAAGGGGAGTGGGAGTGGGTCTTGTATGTTAGTAGACGCTATTAATTGTTTGTTCCAGCAGCTGAGAAAATGCGTCCCTAAACTCAGACATATAACAACTGTTTTGGAACTAAAGAGCTGATGCTGAAGTTGTAGATGAAGTTGTAGATGAAGTTAAGGCGCAAGTTTTCTTTTTTTGCCATCTAATAACTGAAAATCGTGACTTTATGTGTGCACTTGAAAGCCAGTCAAGCAGCCAGCCAGCCAGCCAGCCAGCTAGCAAAGGAATAAGAAAAGAAATGGTCGTACGAGACGAATACAATACCCAAAGCTGGTAGTAAAGTATCTCAAACTCATATTGTGTATCTTTCAGCTGAGTGCGCTCCCACTGCTGCTGCCTGATGAAGAAGCTGGATAGGAGGGGGGGAGGGGTTGTTTTTGAGAATGGGGCACTAAGAGGGGTTATATGTTCACGACTCTTAAGATGAACACGTTTTTCAACGTGTCGCATTACAATTTCTAATGTATGCCATTTGGCATGGCAAGGTAGTTAGGAGTTGGAAACAAAGCTGTCAAACCTCTACTAGAGTCAGCTAAAGGCAAAAGCCAAAAGATTGACATTTTATGTATCTGCAAAACGTGATTAAAACCATCTTAATATGCGGTACAAAGGCATCAAAGCAATAAGATCTATCTATACATATATAGAGTAAGTTATTCCATAATTTCATTTAGACTATGTCGATTAGCTAGCTTTACACGAGCTTCCGTTTAACTTCTCACAACTTTCTCTCGTTTTTAATAGACTATCCAGTTCTATGGGTTCAGCAGGTTTTTAGGTAAACCTCTTCCTGCCTGTTTGGCACAAATATCTCATTCGATTGCACTTCTGCATGACTAAAAGTGATCTTCAGCTGTCTGGCCTTTGAGTTATCTCTCTAACAGCTTTGCGCCACTCCTTGGAGGCATATCAATGGCACATAATTACGCTTATTATCAACCATTCAACACCTACTCATAATGCTTACAGCCAGCACGAACCGTGAAGGCGACCTCTGAGGAACCTCGCCAAACGAGCTGGAGCGTCCAGCTCAACTACTTTTTCATCCACTTCTTCTCGAGTGGCTTCTTTGGCAGACAGGCGCACATAAATTTCTGTGCTTCTCCTCTTGCCACATCTTGTTGCCGCTTTATGTTGCTGTTGTTGTTGATTGTGGCAGGCAGTCGAACGAGCTAGTTGCGGTAGCCTGCCAAATTGCTGTGGCAAATTTATGAAAATTTAGCTGTGCTTAACGGCATAAACTTGCAACAGGAACAGCAACAACAGCTGTTGACCAGGTTCAAAAGGTTTTTGGGTTAAAGATAAATTGGAAATTGCTTTGGCCAGTAGCTAGAGGTGCCAGTTAGTTGAATATCTAATGTACACCAAGACAGCTTATCTTAGCTTTGAGACAGGGTGAAAGTCAGTTGAGTTTCAATAACCATAACTTTCCCAGAACATAAAAAAATTATGTGTCATAAACTTAAATACCAAATAGGTCTTTTAATGGATACCAGTTAAATAAAATAAACTTTAAACGTAATAGAAATTGTAGTAAAATTAATTAGATTTTATATCAATTGCTGATGTCTTGAAATCGTTAAGTCAAGAATGTATTTAATATATATACTTTAAAGAGTTCAATAAACATATAATTTATACAACAAATTTGTATGCCCTTTTGCAATTCACCGTTGCCTTTAAGTATCTTTACTCAATGTTGTTGTCTTTGGCCATACCAATCGCTTGTCAATCTTCGAAAGCGTAAACAAACTCCAAAATATCTTAGGCATCCCAAAAGGGCGCAGGAACCAGCCAAAAGTAAGCAAGAAAGACATATCTAACCATAAACAGCGACGGCAACAAATCGTAAGCGAATAATAAAAGCGAAAGAGTTGCAAGATCGTTCGTATAAGGCAAACTGGTAATATCCCAAAATGGTCTGGCCAGAGCCAGGCGTCGTCGTGTTCCTCCTGCGATCCGCCCAACTACTCTTCACTCGAGTCTGGCTCTTTAGAGGAGCTGCTGCTGTTGTTGCTGTTGCCATGACAAATGCAACTCAAGTGACACATTGTGCGGCAACAAAGGCAACAAGAAACGACAAACATGCAACGCAAATGCAACTAATGGGCAGCGGTGCAAATAAAAAAAAACTACCTTTTCATATTCATATACACAGTAACAACAAATGCCATACAACGTCGCACTTTATAGTTGGCTACCAACCTGACAACCTTGCTGCCACTTCGCCCCTCTCCGGAAGTGTTTAGGAACTGCAACTGCGTGGGCTGTGTGTGTGCCGCACACAGGTCAATGCCATCAGCAGCCAGGAACAGGCATTCAGCTATTATGTGTATTTTACATACTCATACATGTAGACAGCTAAGGTCAAAGACACGTTGCAAGTTGGAGCTGAACGTTAAAAACCTGTGCACTTACTACACGTGCCACAAATCAAAAATGCGTAATAAAGACGCAAAATTCAATTTGGCTTGGCGCCTAGCGCAATACATCTTTCAATTGCAACTGCAACTGCGACATGCGACACCTTGCGAATCTGAGAGATACAAAGCTATAGATACTCTGCATACAACACTCGGTTAACAAGCTTGCCCCTTGTCAACGTGGGTTGCTGCTGAAGTTATCAAATAAAGCTTAACATTTTAGGGCTTTAAGACTTCAAAGCTAACAGCCCTCGCACATGTGTAGATACATTGTGTGCAACTTGTATCTTCTTTGTGACATATGCAAACAATCGACATCCTTGCCAAAGCAGACAGCTTTGGCTTTTTACTTGATGATTGGGCAAATAGAGTTGGGTAACTGGAGATCAGAAGTAGAGTAGCAAGCAAACATGGTTAAAGATGTTTGGCGGAAGAGCAACACGCTAACAATAAAATGCAAATAAAATTATATACAAAAGTAATTTGGAAATTCTCTTTTTGGCGCATTTTGTTTCGTTCTGTGTCTGTGCAGTGGCAAAGAAAAATGGCGTGACAGACGCTTGATGACAGCCGCTAAGAGCAGCAGGAGATTCTGGCATTTAAGCCAGGGCGTATTTAATTTGCAGTAGTCGGAAAGCAAAAAGGACCAAAGTCAAAGTCGACGCCAACGCAGCTGCCAACTTCATTTGTCTGCATGTTGTCTGCGTCGAGTTGTCTTCCCTGTTTCCTTTTTTTTTATGAGCTGTTTTTTCTTCATTTAATACAATTGTTGCGTACTTCCTTGTATAAACTTACGCTGTTGTGGCTGTTACTGTTGTTGTTACTGTTGTTGTTGTGTTGCCAGCCTTATTAATGGCCAACAACAATGCAAAAGAGATACAAATGTATCTTTTGGCTTTGTCTGCTCGCTTGCTGGCAAGTTAACCCACACCCGCAGCTAAGGTTTATGAGCGCGACTTATTAAAAGTTTTACGTGCCAGTCTCTCATTTTTTGTTTATTTTTTTATTATTACTATGACTTTATTTGCGTTGCTTTTTTTATTTTTATTTTTAATCAGCGTTTTGAGTAATTGCATAGCGAAATAAAATGAAATGCCAAAGTAGCTGGAAAGTGGAAAAAGGCATTTTTCTTTTAGCGCTTTGGGTAAGCAGCTTAACTGGATTTTTATTCATTTGCATATTTAATTACAAGACTTAATTGCATTAACATTTCTTCTTTTAAACTTAAATTATAAAACTTACACACGAGAAGTATAATTACAATAAATATTAAAAATATTATCAGTTAGACCATTTAGTTGGCGAATTTTACTACTTACTAATCTATGTAATTCAATGGAAATAAAATTGTTTATGTGCACAATTATGCATTTTTCGTGACGACCATGGCTAATGAAGAGATGTAGCTAAAGCTACTTAGCTACGCTCTTTATGGTTTACGACATGTAAGATACAAAAGTATCTTTGGCAATGATATGCATATTTATGAGCACGCTTGTCTCATTTTTTACTTCATTTCATTTCGCGCAATCGCATCGTTAAAAAAAAGGCTATAAAAATATTTACTGCAATTGCCAAGTTTGTTTTTCTTTAGTTCTTTGGCCTGCAGACAAAAGAGTATGTATAAAAATAAAGGGTTTGGCGGCAACTTCATTAATTTATCAACGTTTGCGAGCAATGTAAAATAATTTTTATAGTCGCAGTTTGTATAAATTGTCGAGATATGTATAAGGCAAGCATGCAAGCGAGAGCGAGTGCATAAAAAATGTATCTGACAGATACTGTTACCGCAACTCATGCAAATCACGCCTCAGACACAAGCTGTAAATGTGCCGCTGCCGCGTGGGCGGCTGCCATAAAATATAACCATAAAGATATATATAAGTATAGTGCCAGTCCCACTGGCTCCACTGCCATATTGTTTTTTAATGCATTCTCGTACTTTTTTTTAACTTTAACACACTTTTATTTCGTTTCATGCTCATTTCAGACAAATAGCGCCAGCGTATGGGAAGGTCAATGGCGGTACAGCAATACCTCTTCCCGCCACCGTTATGGTCCAGCGTCGCTGCCCCCCGGACAAGGTGCGCCCCCTGCCACCCACACCGAATCATACGCCATGTAAGTGAAAATTTGTACTGCGAGTGTGGGAAATTTTAATATTAAAAAATGCTTTTTAAAGCCAACCCTTTTTTATTCGGGGCTGCAGCCCCGTTTTGCTGTCTCTGGTCTACTGTTTACTGTTTACTGGAAACAAACAAATTTTGAGTCCACAGTCGACAGTAAACAACCCCCAGCGGGGCATGCCAATGCACTTAGCTCTGGTCCGAGATTTGTCCTCAAAAAAGGGTGTATTCCTCAACAACAAAAACATCATCAAAGCACTCCTGGGAATACTTACGGTGGGGCTTGAATGGGGCCCGAGCTATTCGAAAACGTGTCCATATATATTTCGTTGCACTTGATTTGTTAGAAGGTGGAACAATTTGTAATTAAGGCCTGTGGCGGTGATTTGAGGTCTTAAATGTGTTCCCAAGTGGTGTGTCATTTGGGAATGGTAGATAATAAGGGAACTTGAAATGACTTTATCGAGTAGTTAGTCTTAGACTCGATAGATTCGAGTTAAGAAATCAAACAAATGTATTCAAAACTGTTCTCTTTAAAAATAAAGCTATTATAATAACAAATTACAAGAAGCTTAAAAATAGCGATTGTCAATATGAAAAGCTCCCTCAATCATATTCGACTGCTCAACTTGGATTTCGTTTTGTTCAAGATTTATGCGGCAGGGCAGAAGACCTTCATATATAAATCTGCCAGTCTCTGTCAGTCAGCTCCTCCCTCAGCACACACACAGACACACATGTGCAGCAATTAATTAAGTTTATTGTCCGCTTGGCCTTTAGCATTGATTTATTGGCTGCGCCATCTCCTCCCGTTGGACAGATGCGTTAGCTGCATCAGTTGACAGCCAGCGGACATCTTCAAGTGGGCACAGAATTAATGAACTGCTCACTCACACTCTATCTCTCTCTCTCTGTAGCCATACCTGGTCTGGGCAAAAGCGGCAGTGATTTTAATACGAGCCGTCCAAATAGTCCGCCCACCAGCAATCACACCATACAAAATCTAAAGAGCGGCAACAATAACAGGTAATAATGATGAGCAGTACGCTTAACTGGTTATACTGTGACTAACTAGGTCTTATTCTGTTCCAGTCTGCGTCCTCCCAGTGTTAAGAGTAATCATCAAAGTGGTATTCCCTCGCCAAGTAGCTTGAATGCGCCCACGCTGGCTACGCCACAGAAGCACTCCATGCTGGACAAGCTGAAGCTCTTCAACAAGGAGAAGCAACAGAATGCGGCAAATGCAGCAGCTGTTGCCTCAAACAAAACACAAATTCAATCCAAGCGCACATCTTCCTCGTCGGGCTTTAGTTCGGCACGCTCGGAGAGATCGGACTCCAGTCTGAGTCTGAATGATGGCCATAACTCACAGTTGAAGCCACCTAGCATTAGTGTCAGCTCACAGCAGAAGAGTCAACAGAAGCACAATACAAAGCAATCCAAGCTGCTGGCTGCTCAACAGAAAAAGGATCAATCCAAAACGGCAGCAAATGCTGCTAAGAAGGAGAAGAGTCCAGCAAGATCGCTGCACAAGGAGGAAGTGCAACAGCAGACGGGCAACGATTCACGCAGCTCCACCATGGGCAGAGCAGGCAAAAGTTCGCTGACACGCAGCTCTGCCGAGAAGACGTCTTCCAAATCCTCGCTGCACTCCAAAACGGACTCACTCAAGAGTCAAACTCACAGTCAGAGTCAACAGCAATTGCTGCACAGTCCAAGTGGCACAGCGCTGCCAAAACCTATTGCGGCCATTAAGGGCACCAGCAAGCTGCCACAATTGGGCGCCAGTTGCAGCTCGGAGCCATTTAAACGTGAAACAAGCGACATATCCAACAACCAGGCAAACATATCCCAACAACAACAACAACAGCAACAGCAGCAACAGCAACAAATGCCAGCTGCTACAACACATATCCTCAAGGCATTGCCTTCGACACCACCACCTCCATACTATGCCAATGCACCACCACCACCACCACCGGCTCCTGCTCCAACATCAGCAGCCACAACTCCACACATATCAGCGTCCACTTATGCCAATGCTGCCTCGGGTTATCTTAGTGAGCCCAGCACTCCACAGCATAGTGTCATCTACGGCAGTCGTCTGCCCCCACCGAAATCCGCTGCACCACGCAAACTGGAGTACAGCGCTGGTCCACATATACTAGCAGGTCCGCCACGTTCTCCTTTGCAGCGACCCATGCAACATAACTCGGCACCCAATACGCCCACCGCCTCGCCCAGCAAATTTCATACGATACCCTCAAAGATCGTGGGCACCATTTACGAATCCAAAGAGGAACAATTACCATCTACGGCTGGCTCATCCTCCTCCTGCTCCTCCTCGTCAGTGCTGCCCATGCGTCCACTGTTGCGTGGTTACAACTCGCATGTGACATTGCCCACGCGTGGTGCACGCGGTGGACAGCCGCATCATCATCCACATCAGCATCCTCATCAATCGTATCTGGACTTTTGTGAATCGGATATCGGGCAGGGCTACTGCAGCGATGGAGACGCACTTCGCGTGGGCAGCTCCACCTCGGGCAGTCGATATCATCATCACGACATCGACAATGGCTATCTATCGGAGGGCAGCAGTGGTCTGAGCAATGCAGGTGGTTCAGCGGTTGGTATTTCGCATGGCAAACATTTCCCCAGCATGATGAGAGCCAGAACTCAATTGCCAACAACAATTGAAGAGCGGTAAGTGATAAAATTCAAATTAAGTAAGCCAGCAACAGAAAAGTTTCACTTCTTGTTTCTGTCATTCCTGTTATCCCCGTTAACCAATGAGTCATTTGCTGTTTCTTTGGTCTGCCCCTTCGCAAAGCTGACATCAATGAGTCAACGGCCAATTGGCATTTGTATCGTTTCGATTGAGTTCCAGGAAGAATAAGTACCCAGCTGTGCGCCAAGGCGTCTTCAAATGTGGCATGTTGCTGCTGTTGCTTGTGTTGGTGGCTATTAAAAAAGGGCACTTAAAACAAAGAAGAAATATCGTCGGCTTAAGCCTTCCGCTTTCAAGTTGAACTTTGTGTTTAGGCCTCAGTGCATTTTGGCTGACACGCACAATTTGGCCACACTTTTGGTGTCGTGCCTTTTAAAGTAGGGGCACTCACTTATCATTGTGAAGCAGTTAATTGTCATGGCAGCCACTTGAGGCACCTCAACAACTTCCGCCCATATGAGAGACTCTGACTCTGACTGTGACTGGCATGCTCTTCAAAGCCAAAACCAGCGCTCAAATTGCCAATTTGCATAAAATCCACTTGATGTTGAATCCAGAACCAGAGATCAGGTTTTTACTCTGTGTGTGTCCTATTCTCTCTTCCTTTCCTTCCCTTCTTTCCTTGCTGCAGTGGCTTGTCAAACATCATTTGCAAATTGTCAACAGCAGCAGCAGCAGCAGCAAAACAGACGATGACAACTTGACAATTGACAATTGACAGTGCTCACCTGTCAAACTATATGCTCCGCCCCTCTTGCTTGGTGGATATTGAGATAGATTCACATAGCAACACGGCGTATACAAAAACACGGACACACAGGACAAACGCACCTTGCCATTTGGCACTTCAGTTAACAAAGGTATCCATGGAAGATTGTTGCTGTTAACGAGCAAATTTTGATGCTGTGTGGGTGAAGAGCAGCAAGCGACACACCAAACCCTCTGACCCTTCGTCGGACTTTTTTTTGTTTGTATTATGAGTAGGTGCTTGAAAGTTGAATTTTGAGCAGCTTAAACATACTTAAAATATAAATTTATATAAAGTCAGATTTATAGCATAAATTGGAAATTTAAAACTGAAACCATTAACTTGTTGAGTTAATTTATTAGGAACCAACCGAAAGCATCTGTTAAGGCTTTTTAAAGACATAACCAGAAGTTGTACACGTGTACTCACTTTAGAAAGAACTCTTATGTTACGCTTTCTCGCACTGAATCTAATTAAGTTCTACCATTTGACGCACTAATTGTTAGACATTTGTTGAACATTAACAGTCGAAAAGCATGCTATAACAACATCATGTTTTTTCCCTGTTCTTATTAAACACTTGTCTGACAACAGACCGCACCCAAAAACTCATTCCAAGTAGCTGCTCGTATTTCACCACGCATTTCATTAAAAAGCGCTTATGGCAGTATAAGCTCTTCGAGGGTAAGGGCATTAGCGGAGGCTTTTCCACATTTTCATTAGCTTCGGTCCATCAACGCGTTTGATCTGTGAAATTAATGCAATGCCATGAGGCGCTGAAAGTGGGAGCCACTCTCTTTCGCTCTGTCTCGATAACTCTATATAAATAGCCACAGCTGTCGTCGCGGCAGGAATGACTAGAACAAGTGAAGGGGCATGGAGTTTGGGGGGCAGCTTGAACAAGTTCAGGCTCATGGTGCAAGCTGCTCGCTGACCCTCTGCTGACTTTTGAACCGTATTTCTGGTCACGTAATGCAGCTGCAAAGAGAAAATAAAAAAATACTATGCTTAATAATTGAATTTAAATGCACGTCGCAAGGCAGACGGCTCACCCTTACCCGTCGCATTAGTGTCAAGCTAATCAGTTGTGGCGTCGACACCTGCAGGACATAATTTTGAAGCCCAACAAGTGCCACACACACAGTATCCTGTTCAATGCATGCCAACAGGCAATCTGTGTCTTCGGCTGGGTTAGGAGCGAAGAGGAGAAGGTTTAACCGTTGTCTAGCCATAAAAGTAAATCAAAATGCAGCAGGACGCACATACATACTTTCAACAAGCTGTGCAGACAGTTGAAGTTGTTGCAACTTGTAGGGGTTTGCTGCACACCAACTGGACTAGAAGCACATAAACACTGGGGCTGGTCTGTCTGTTATTTCTCCATGTCTGCCTGCCTGCTTGCATGTTTCCTGCATCCGTTTTTGCCTTTATTTAATAACGCATTTTTCAATTCATTTGATTTATGGCTCAGGCGTGAGACGCTGCCATTTTTCTGCTATTTTCCAGATTGCCATTTTCTTTTTTGTTGTATTAAAGCAGAGTTTCAACTAGCCAGAGCATCAGCTAAACCCCATCTATAATTTGGAATTTTCGGAATTTTCGTATTTTCGCGCCATTTGCTGACCGCATTGGCTGTCGGGCAGCAAATTGAAAATAAATTTCGCACCCAACAGCGCCGACATAATAAATACAAATTGTTTTTATTAATTTAATCAGAAACTCACTGAACCCGCTAGGCCCTACTTAAATATATATATATATACACAAACATGCGTATGTAGCTATATGTCCGGAATGTCCACCTGAGTGTAATACCTTTTCCTTTCTCAATCCATTCGAGTGTTGAATGACGTGACCCTTGTGCCAAACACACATTTTGGGTTGATTTTTTTAAGGTCTTTCCCACATACACTCTTTTCTTTTTTTTAGTTAAGCGCCAAGTGGCGTTTAATGAAGCGGCAATTCTGGTTATTCTGTTGTTGGGTTGTGTGTTGTCGATTTGGGTTTCTGGCTATATTGATTCTATTGGCTTTGTCACATTAAAAACATATTCTTTATTTAAGTTGGCAGACGCTTTCAGCATTGTTGCCATTCACTGACAGTGAGAGATTAAGTGGGATACTTGTTGTGTAGATTGAATAAAAGCATTTGTAAAACGGATTAAATAAAGGTAAAAAGCTAGAAAGGGAAGAGTGTGAAACAGACCATTTGTATGAAGAACATTTTAAAAAAACAACCAACTTGCTCTAAATGCTTATCAAAATCTTTAATATTATATGTATTAACTGCGCTTACATTTTTCAGTATTCCCATTCAATAGTTAAAAATAATTTTCAAGTCGATTTCGCAGTAAATTCCGTTATTTCTTCCTTACTCGAAAGCTTTCTTATTGCTTACATACACACCAAAGCTTTTATGGCAAACAGCAAATGCAGCAAGCGTTGCAACTTTTTATAGCATAGTCGAGACACACTTAGCCAAGACACACACTGGTTTTGCGTTGAACTTTTTTATAGCACAGTGTTGCTCAAAATTCATCATTACCATCGATTTAATATCAATTTATTTTGAATAAGAAATTAAATACTGACATTTTATTGAACAGCTGTTGCATTTATCTAAGGATTTGCACAAAAGTGTATGATAAAATTGCAACAGTTGTTTAATTACAGCTCATTTGCAATGAAAAAACCAGTTGCTATTACCTAAATATCTTAATGGAACGATGAGTGCCTGAAGAGCCCCTTTCTCCTTAGTAATCGATTGCGTTTCCTGGTTGTACACCCACGTTGCAGGTTTAATTAAATGCGACTCAAAGCACGGACAAGCGTACGTGTAAGCCTTTAAGCCAAAACTGACCTTTCCACATGCCTGTCACACCGTTCAACTAACTAACATTCCACAACGCCTACTAACACACACAATGTTGCAACAATCGCTGCTGTGTGACATGTACATGACACAAGTCTTTGGCTGGATTAATGCTTAATCGTTTTCCAATAGCTTTGCCATAGCCGGCAGATATTTTTTTGTGTAATTATTATTGAGGCGCACGTCAGTTGTTTATTTGTATACACTTTTAAAGAGTGAGTACATTAATTCACACATGAACTTAGCATACGTTTTGGCTTAATAAAACTTTAATTACCAACATTAATCACCTAAGATGGCTACAAAAATTCAGCACATTGCATATTAGCCTAATATTGAAATATCTTTTGCCATGTGGCGCTCAACATCTGCGGCTCTTTTTTGTTAAATAATGTGTTGAAGCAATTCGATTGCTTGTTGATTGAGTGCTGCCGCCTTGAAGATTAATGAGTGCTTGCGTAGTTGGGTAGCCAAACTCTCGGCACTTTAGTGTGGGGCTAGCTGGGCTGCCTGGCTGGCAAGTGGCTCCAATTAGTTGAGTTTGCCACACAAAGGCTGCCACAACAGCCAATCGACAACACATAACAAATACAACAACAACATTGAGAGGAACTTGTTATCGGCTAGTTTCGCTTTTCATTGCAATGGCCTCGTTGAATTTTCTTGCATGCAGTTTGTTTGTCAGTTTTTGTTTTTTTTTTGGAAAATTGCAGCACAGAGCGGGCAAGAACAAGCCCGCCCTTGGCTCAATTTTTTATTTGGCTGGCTGGCTGCTGTCGAACATGAAACAAGTTTGAGCAATAACTGACTGCATGACAAGCAACTTGCTTGGCCAATAATATATAGAGAGGCAGCAAATAAGAGAGAGTTGCAGCATTGCTCTCTTAAATGCACAGCTGTCGCTTTTTCGAAAAAGCCATTTGTTGCTTTTTGTCAAGAGCGAGTCAACAAGAGACGTGTGGGTGGGTTGAGGCATGCTTTGCAATTGCTAGAATAATAATAATAAACTTTGTCTGCCAGCGGAAGTTCGTGTTGAAAGGCCAAAATTAAATGAACAACTTTATTAGCAAACCTAATGAGCAAATAAAATGGCAAATATATTTAATAGATAAAGAGTCAAGCTGAATGGTTAGTTATCAGCTCTTGGCTATAGACAATACTAAGTGCATTTTTCTGTTTAGTTTTGTCCTCAAGGTAGCAGACAACTTTATAGGTAGGACGTCAACCGGCTGCCTTGCCAATTGCGTGGCACTTTTATCAAGCCAAAAACGCCTAAGGCCTATGAACTACACACAGGTGGGCAGGTGTCTCTAGTATGTCGCTGCTTCCGCTGTTCGATACACTCCTTTTTCCTCGCCGATTCCTTTTACTTTCAACATAGCACAACTTTGCCATGTGCTGCAATACAAAATTGTATTCTCTTTTTCCATCGGGCGCTCTCTTTGCACGCTCTTCGAACACGCTTTCGAACTGCTGCTCTCTTTGTACATTTTCGAACTGGGCATTTTCCTATAGTCGCAGCGTCAATGTGAAGCAACCCCAGAAACGCATTTGAACGTTCGGGCGTTGCGGTTGTTGTAAGAAAATGTTTTCTCGCTTTGTTAAAATGAATATTCAAAGTAAATAAGTAAAACGGCAAGAAACAAACGTAAAATGGTAAAATAAATTATAATAAATAAATAATAAATATATATGTTAAGTGAAATGAAGTGTAGGTGAAATGAAATTACACATGTGATAAGTGAAAAATTTGCTGTATTAAGTGTGTGTTGCATATTTATAGGCGTACTTAGAGACACCAACAACAAACAACAAGATGTTTTAGCATTTGCAAAGGTAATCATTGGAAATCAGAGTTCTTTTGTGCAAATCTTTTGTTAGCCATGCAATAATCAACTTTTGGCCCTGCTGCATCAAATGGCTATCAAATGAAGCCGTGTCAATGACTGACTCCAGGCCATTAAACTCCTGGGGCCGGCTTTTGTTTACATCGCAAACAGTTTGTCCAGCAACGATGAGTTCTATTTACAAAGGCTCAAGCCGGGCAACAAGAACAAAAAGAAAGGCTTGCACTGTAAACACAAAAACACTTCAACATATCACAGTTATGTGAGACACACACACACACACGCGTAGATATGCAAAAGTATTTGATGATATGTCACATGAGTCAATAGCTGAAAGCAAATCAATTTTTGTTCCATTCATTTCAAAACGTTTCGTTTCTCTCACGTTTGTCTCTCAATTTCGGCAATTACTTCAGTCTGTTGGACATTTCTGGTCATAAATCTTCGTACCTGCTCCGACTTCACACACACCTACACTTGGGTGTCAGCCTGTCAAGTCCTGTGGCCAAAAGGCAACAGCGCACCAGAGTACGAAAAAAACGCAGAGAGAAAGGCAACATTTTTGGCTATAAACAGCAACAGGCGACAGGTTAAACTGAGTTTGGGGGACAACATTGTGTGCATATTTTAGAACGCTTCGTAGACCAAGCTGACTCATACAAGCATACGCTAGATGAACCTCACCTCATTCCACCCCAAAATCCCAATCTGCCCATTTCGGGAGGTTTAACTAAATTGTTTCTCTGTTCAGCTTTAGTTGGAATTCGCAATGAGCTAAGCGGCTTTAAACGCATGCCTAACTGTTAAAGCCACTACGAGCGGGGGGTTGTTGGGAGGCAGATTGTGGATTAAGCATGTAAAATAAGCTCAGCGGGTTAAGCCTGTTCCACCCACCCACCTAGCATTGGCAACATGTGGTGCAGTTACTGCTTAAACTCTCAAGCGATTTAAGTTTATGATACCAAGCTAGATAATTAACTGTTCTGATTATGATTTGGGCCTGGAGTAGGCCAAAAATGTTGAGGTAACTACGTCAAATGGAAAAAAGTCAAGTGTTTTTTCTCTAAAATTAATCTGTTTCTATTTAATATTAACTAAATCAAAGGAAAAGAAACATTGTAAAATGTAATTACATATTTCTAAACCTTACTTTAACACACTAAACGTAGAAATGTTTATTCATAGCTTACCCTTACATGTCCTGCACACACACACACACAGGGATAATTAACATGTCCTTGGTGTTTGCTTGCAACTACAAACTAAGTAGTCTCAACGTTAGTCTATAATTTGACAGAAATGAGTAACGCCTATTTGGCCATTAATTAAACCTAGCCAAGCTTCTGCTTCTGCTCCTGCTGCTGCTGCAAAACTGTTTACGTTGCTCATTAATAAACTCATTTGTTAAGTTGCTTAGCTTGTCTCGTCTACATAAGGCAGAGCAACGCTGTTCGAAGTTGGCACGCAACAGACTGTCTTGCTGCTTTTCTACCTCTCTGTCTTTCTGTCTATCTTGTTTTTGGGCAACAGTTTGGCCAAACTAATCACATTTTGGCCATCGATTTTCTGCATGTCTTGAGTGTTTGATGTTAAGCCGCACCTCTCTCTCTCTCTCTCTGTCTGAATACAGTTTATAAATATGTGAGTCATTCAAAAGCATTTCCAGACTTGTTTATACTCTGTTGGCTTCTATATGCAACATTCTAGCCGTATGGGTTTAAATCATGCAAAGTGTTTACGTTGCGGTTCCTGCTGCGGCAAACTTTAACGTTTTTAGGCCAACTCAGTTAACCCATTTCCTGCTTGTTTCACTACTGTTTCTAGCCATTGTCTCTGGTAAGTTTGTGTTATAGTGTGAATCTTTTTGCCATTTGATATGATAACGTTTTTATGTGCTGGGCGTTTTTATTAGCTTTCAACTGTCTGGACATAAATTTAACATTAAATTAAGTGCCATTTACCTAGCAGATACCACGAGCCCAAGGGTTGCTCGACTTCAAACTGCCAACTGACCCCAAAATAATGCCTGCTAGGCCTTCCATTGTATTGTTTTGTATTTGTGCGCCTTTGGCACGTAACTCCGTTCATTGCACTTTAATGAACTCTTAAACGAAATACGATATGCAATTGTTTGGCATATTTATGACTTGATCTGGCGACACTTGCTAACTGTTAATGAGAAGCGGCTCTTAGATTATTCTCTCGCCCAACCAAAGAGATGATAAATTGAATTAGAAAACTTTTTCTTTTAGGGGCTACCCAAACACTAGAATCATACAATAAGTCTCGCATTCCATTGAACTACATCAAGTTTCAGTTCAACTTCACTTTCATGTTGTAATTTGTACCTTCTTTTAATTAAATGTGCTAACAGCAACTTTACTCCTTCGGTTTATTTGTATGGGTTACTTCAAAGTTAAGCCTTGGCATATTAGCAAAGTTTGGATGTTTAATTTAATTTGCATTTGTTTTTCGCCTAACGCTTAACGCTCTCTAAAAAGTGGCAAACACAACGCGTCGTCTGGCTCTTGGAATTTTCATTGGAAAAACTCTTGTAAAGAAAACTTTGACAGGGCTTGGAGAGCATAGGAGAGGATTAGCGGTGGCTTCCTCTTTTGGGCTTTTCTTTTTTGACTGGCGTTTGCCTAATGCGCTAAAAGAACATTTCATGGCTGTCTGCTTTATTGCCACTTTACTGCAAACTCACACACCCCCCCACCCCAACAATATAAATAAAGCAAAGAGAAAAGAAAAGAAAACGGAGAATGCCGGAAGAGAGCAAATTTCAGTTTCATTGTTGTTTCATATTTATTGCGATTGTGCAAGGGAAGTCGTAAAATGGCCAAACAATTGTGCAACAAAGGCAGTCACCCTGTCTGTTTCTCTTTTTGTACATTTCTATAATTGTTCTTCTTCTTTACAATTAGAAGGCTGGCATCTTCTTCGACACACACAAGCGCGCGCGGAGTCCTTGACATATTCAGCGTGGCAAATGTGGCATATGCATGTTGTTTGGCTCCAAGCTGCTTGTTGTCCACTCGACTTGTTGTTCTTGCTGATGAGTGTTGCATGCTTTTAGGCGCCACTTGCAAGGCCACAAACCTAAAGCCTCAATTGAAGGTTGCGTGCGTGGGAATTTGCCTTTGTTAACCCCCGCTGCCTACCCGCCACATCCCTTGCCATTTCACATGTTCGACACTTTTATTAATGTGTACGCTTGTTCAACTTGTAACGCCTAGCAAAGCGCCTAGCAGCGTGTCGGAATTCCATTCATAACATTTTATCTGACAGCGGTGCGGAGGAAAGTAGAAAAACAAGGCAAGTGTGTGTGCTTCCTGTGCTTGTTCAGTGCTGTGTCGCTGATAAGTCAACCTACTTTAACGCCTGTCTGTTGACAGTTTTTAATAAATGAAATGGCAAACAACACAAAAGCCAAACAGCCAAGGTTTATGAGAAAAAAAGTCTCTTGTTTAATAGCAACAAAACAGGAGCTACTTGTTTAAGCTACCAATTCGTTGTGATTACAAAATGTGTCGCTCTGTTAAATCATTGCACTTTAATATTCAATTAAGCTATATGTATTTTCTATCTAGATCAAAATAAATAAACAAATGGATATTTGTTTTATTCTGCAAAGCAATTGAAACATTTGCAAGCTTTCTCAACTGCATTTGCGAAAATTGATATATAATATTCAAATAATGGTTAAAAACATTTGGTTTTGTTGAATTAATTAAAATGCAGTTTGAGCTAAACCTGGATTTGCTTTCAGTGGAAGTTTGATAGCAACTAAACTTTACTTTTAATTCACAAGCATTTGCATAAAACACACAAGAAAAAAAGGCAGCATTTAGTCCTTTGTTACTTGTTTCTATTAGTGTAATGCCTGCGTAAATTAGGGTCCCAGTTTATTCAAAAGTGCCCTTTTACAAGCTACACGCCTAATTGTCTAGCTAAAAGCTGACCTCAGTCCAAGCCCTAATATCCAAATATCCATATCAGGTCGTAAGCCCCAAGAGTCGGCTGTCAATTAAAAGCGGCAATTACACGAATATATGTTAAACACGTCCGACCAACATTAGGGGTATTCCCCACTTATGCTTTTCCATCTACATATAAATAGAGCACGTGCTGCATAAATTAGTTGACTAAATTAAAAATTATACACAGCAGGAGAAAAACATTTTAAATATCCCGACACGGAACGGACGAAAAACATTAAAAGCGCACCTCGGCCAGTTTTGTTTATAGCCTTTTTGTACATCTGTTTTTGCTGGTCCTTTTTTTTTTGTGTTTCGGTTATTGTTGTTATTTTGGCTCTGGCCAATGCAAATTACGTTTTGGTGGCATGAAATTAGTTTGCCACTGTCCTGCGTCGTTCGTCCTGCACTCTGCACTCTGCAAATTGCAAAGACTAAAAACGGAAAAGCCGGTTTCGAGGCAGACATGCATGGAATTTGTTTTTGCACAGTCCACTAAATAAATTTCAAATGCGTTTGTGGTCCCAATGTGTTCTCAGTGCCCTGGGATAATACAGCAAAAGACCAAAGGGGCAAAGTGCAAAGAGTAAAGAAGAATTGCAGCACGAACACTTTGCAGTTGCTCAGAGGCGGCAAAAAAAATTGCTATCGAGATTAAATGGTTTTAAACTAAAGAACCTTATAAACTTTACAATAATATAAAAGTTTTCAAATAAACATATAATAAATTAATAGCTGTATTTATAGTTAGTTGTTAATATTTTTAATTAAAACATATATTTAATCTCTGATGTTGTAGAAAAAATGTACAAATTAAAAAATTCATAACATGATTTAAGGTGGTATTCATGATTCATGCTTTTATGCATCGCAAGTTCTTTGTGTGAAAAAAAACGAACAATGAAACGAGTTAAATGCCATTTAAAGGATATTTATTGCATTTATTCCAACCCCACCGCCCTGCCCTACCCTTTTTAGTACTATAAATTCACTACGCTCCTGCTCATGACGTTCGCTGTTGCTGCTATTGCTGCTGCTGCTTCAGCTTTTTTCGACAGCTTTGTCGAAATTTATGCGCCATTTTCTTTTTGCTGCTGCTGTTGCACACGCTTCATTTCCCTTACATCAGCTTGTGGAGCAAAGGAAAGGGGTCAGTAGTTGTGGCATTTCAAATGGTTTTTGGCAATATACAATACTTATTGCTTGTATTTTGTATATCTATGCATATTCTAACTCAAAGTGTTTTTGTTCCGTCATCGATTTGAGCTGTTTGGTTTGCGTTGGCCATGTTATTGTTGTTTTTGTCTTTAAACAAATGTGGCAATCGTTATTGATTTTACCGACTTACAAGCCGCACCGCCCTACCCGCCCGATGTTTCACCTTAGTCTTTGGCTCTTGCATATATTGAGTGTGCGAGAATTTATGAGCTTTATGTGTCACTTCTGACGCTCACTTTCACTCTAGCACCCACACACACACCGGCACACACACATAAGGGCAGACAATCACGCATATTTCTAAGGGCTGCAACTCAGTCCCCTCTGAGCCAACTGGACGTCTCAGTTACAGTTCAGTTCCTTCTTTTTTTTTCTTTGTGTTATTGCTGTTCTTGTGGTTCCAACCCCCGCTCAATGTAGTCTCTCTCTATGTATATAAAGCTTGGGCATATCTAAACGGTAATTGCTTGCTAGGGCGTAGTTGAGTTTTATGACCCAGACAGCTGTTTTTTTTTCATATTCCTTGCATAGCACACTTTTCAGCTTGTCGTTCTCTCTTTAAAGGCAGCCAACGAACAACAATTACTTAATTTATTTGGCTGCCTCTGAGCGCGATTAAATCAAAAGCACATAGATCTAATCTCTAAAACAGTCTGCTTTAAATTGCTATTATTAAATTTAATGCGCGAAAAAAAAGAACAACAACGAAAATGTGAAAAGACAAACAATTTGAACAACAACAGCTTGGCAAATAAAATTTTATTTGGAAATTGAGTAAATGAAAGCGCAACGCATAGAAATATGAGCGGTAGAGAAACCATTCTTTAAAAAGCTGAAAATCATTTGGTAAAAAGTTCATTCAAGACCATTTAAATGCAGAGATTCGCTCACCTTTAACGATAAGATCATAAATTTAAACGAATCAATAGTTATAGTCTGTTGCATGTTAGTTAGAAGTTTATGCTTTGGATAATTTGACACGCCTGTTTTTCTATGCTTTTCATAATTTATACGGCATTTAGCTTCATTCACCTACAATGTTCGCGGCATATTCAAATAAATGACAGTATTTATTATGCTACTTAATAACCCAGGGGGATGGGGCGACACGCCCAATTACTTTTGATATATGGCCAAAAATACGTTGGCATAAGCTGCTTTTATTGTTAACTTTCAACGAACAGCTCTGCACAATTGCTGAAAAGGATTGTCAAATCCTTTTGAGGCACTCTCAAGTCCTGTGTCTCGTCCCTTTTGTCATTTTAATTGAAAATTGTTGGCCAGCGCTTGCTTTGTCGCCCCCTTCACTGTTTGAGTGGCAAACTAGCAATTGTACGTCGCACTTTGCCCAAACGTTATTTGCCCATCGTCTAAGCTCACTCGGTTCCATTCATTGTGCAAAACGCTCGATTCCTCGATTCCTCAGTCAGCAGCCAGTCGCTGGCAATCTGTCAAACTGTCTGTTGAGCTTCTGCTCTCATTTCTCAATTGCAAGGTCTGTTTGCACGCTGATTTAACAATTGTTTGGCAAACAGTTGCGTTCAAACGCAAAGCCTCAAGTCTAACGCTTTGCTTCTTACACTTGACTGGCTTTCTTCGTAGGTGTGTGTGTGTGTGTGTGCGGCACCTTTAAGTGTATATAAGTTATATAATAACGTCATCAGCAGCAGCAAAAGTGCATAAATTACTTTTGCAATTGTTGTGAAATTAAGAATAAAACGGTGGTCCGGCCACACGTGTCGTATGCGCAATATTGCGTTTAGTTTTTTGCTGTTGTTGACAAAGTCATTATATTTAATCTGTTATTTGCTTTTGCTTATGCAATTATATCATTTGCCTTTGATCTTTAAATGACGAAGAGAGACACGTGATTATTAATATGAATTTTAGTAAAGAATCAGAAAAATATAGAATATTATATTCATACTTTAATTAAATCAATAATAAAATAAGTTACATATTAAACACTATACCAAATAAATATGCAAATTGTTTTAGTTTAAATTTAACAATGCAGGAAAAAACTCTTTAATTAAGCATACAAACATGAAGCCTATATATATATATATATGCATTTAATATAATCCAATGCAAATGTGTATAATTATTTATTGGTTTTATGCAGCGACAAACAAAAAATTGTTTTAAATTCTGTTTAAAACCTAGAATTAATATATTTGGTTAAGTCTTTTGTCATTTGATACATTTGTTTTTAAACTCTAGCTACAAATTAAAGCCACAATTAATTTGCAATTTTTCACGGTTTTTCTCTCTTGCAGCATTCGCAGCAGTCGCGGTTCGCTTGATAGCATTGGCACCGCTGCCAACGGCAGCTCGGCGGCCAGCCAGGCCAGCTCCAGCGGCGGCTCCACCAGCAACAGCAACAGCAACAGTAATAGCAACGGCAACAGCATAAACAATAACAACAACAACAATAACGTTAATAAAATGGATGGCAGTCCACATCATCGGCCCAATTCACGAAATGGTCGAGATAATTGGGGTAAGATGCCGGAGCCACTGAATGGCCACAAGGCGGACAAGTCGGAGAAGTCATCGCCATCGCGTCGCAGCATGGGCGGCGGCAGTGGCAGCTCCTCCAAACAGGGCTCACCCTCAGCCTCATCCCGCACCAAAGGTGTGCCGCCCAGCTTTGGTTATGTGAAGCGGGCGAACGGCAGCATTGCCTCCACAGCCGAGCAGCAGAACATTGCCATGCTTATGGCCGCTGGTGGTGCAACGGGTCTGGTCAATGGTCTGCCTTGCGGTCGCACCGCACACGTCTCCGCTGTGCCACGCACTGCCAACGGTCGCAAGGTCACAGGTGGCACCCAAACGTTGCCCAATGATATGAACAGTAAGTTGAGAAGTTGTCAAGTAGCTCTCGGTCAGTATTTATTATGATGCTTAATAACTTTGCTTTCGCCCACAGAGCTGCCACCAAATACACAGCATCGCAGTTTCTCGTTAACTGGTCCCACAGCAACGCAGCTGAGTCAATCGATACGGGAACGCTTGGCCACCGGCTCACATAGTTTGCCCAAGCCAGGCAGCGATTTGCACGTGTTTCAGCACAGGTCAGCACAGCGTCTCGTATTAGCTTATCTGTAATTATAATTATGTATATATACAACTATAGAATCTCGACACGTGGAGGCACCACACGTCACGATGGCTCCTTATCGGATACACAAACCTATGCGGAGGTGAAACCCGAGTACAGCTCCTATGCGATGTGGCTGAAGCATAGCAATACTGCTGGCAGTCGTCTGTCTGATGGCGATGCCATAGATCAAATGCAGATTGGTTCGCCAGCCATGACACGGCATGGTCAAAAGATGCTGCATAATCGTGCCACAGGTTCAGCGGGTCAGGGACAAATGCCATTGCAGGGTAATGAGTCGCCTTATGTGCAAAGTCCACGCATGAATCGCAGCAATAGCATCAGGTATGTCTACAAAGAGTATTCGGCTATTATAAGCATGTATTAGATTTACCTTCTCCATCTATCTCTAACTTTCTTTTAACTACCTTACACTTTGCTCCTGGTAAAGCTATCTGAAAGAAAGGACATACCCAAGGTGACTTTGCCTCACACAACCATCACTCACTTATGATTTGAAGCACTTTCCAAGTTTTGCATGCCACATCCATTAAGCCCCACTCGAAAACAATCAGCTTCAGTCGCGTTCTCTAAAAGTGTTGCCGCCTGCAATTTACATTTTACATTCTCCATGTTGCATACTTTGCAGCGTCGCCAAAAATGCAGATTCCTCAAATTTAGCAGTGCGTGAGTTTGCTGCAGACGTCTGACTTTAGACGTTCTGTTGATTATGTTCTCATATACTATGCCAAACAAATGCTTGACATATTTAAAGTATCTTTAAGCTTACTGCAGCTTGGAAAAAGTTTCCGAAAACTTGCATAAATAAAACTGACTACTAACAAATTTAAAGAAATACTAACTTACCCAAAACAAGTTTATTTATACTTTTTTCGCCTGTTAAAATGTTAATTTATAAAAGTAGCTAAGGCATAAGCAAACGTTTCCGCTCTTCACTTTATGTATATATCTATAACATATATATACCAAAAATATGCTTTTGCTCTTCCCCTTTGCATTTATCTTGCTTTGCAATGCACAGCGCACTTCGCTTTTAAAGTGTACAGAAATATCATCAGCTCTTTGATCAAATTACCACATTATTCTCTGTCTGTCAGCTGTGCGCTCACACACACACTCCCACACATATATGCTTCTATAATGAGCTTGTTTTTCACATGCGCGCCTGCAAGTATGCAAGCAATTTGTAATAGTTTAGTTTTGAATGGAAAGAGCAAGGAAGTCAGCATATGCTTGCCATAGTCTCAATGTCTCATGCATATTTTAAAGCTACAGTGCAAATACCCATTAAATAACAAAAAACTGAGTAAGGCACACCCAGAAAGTTGAAGGAGCAGGGACAAGAGGGTTATGGCAAAGAGACAATGTGAAAGTTGTGTGAAACAGCAAAGTGTGCAAAATAACAGCGAAACGTAAAAAACAAGAAGAAAAAAAACGGCACACGAAATGGAAAACGAAAAAGAAGCAATGTGGATTGAAGTGGGCAAAGTGAGCTTTTGGCTCTACATATAAGTGTAAATAACAGCACTGAGACTGCACCCTGCGGAAAAGAAGAGGTTGAGACAGGAAAAGGGTGGCCAGATTATTATTTGACATGTCAATAGGTTTCGTGAACCTTTGACTTGGCCATGGCCGCACAGCGTAGCGCAGCTGAACTGAAGTTTTGCCCCACCCCCAAGCTGACTGGCATTTTTGGTGTTTGTGTTCGTGCTGTGGCTGTTGTTGGCTGGCATTTCTATTTTTATACTGGCAACGTCAGCAGTTTGGCAGTTGCAGCCGAATGTTGATTCTCAAGTGCTTCATTAAAAAATTTCTACCAGAAATGGCTTGGTGAAAAAACAAATAGTCACAGTCTAGCAAAAGAGTTTAACAATAATATATGAGACAGGTTAATATTGCAAACAAAATTAAGTTGTAGAA
Organism: Scaptomyza caliginosa; assembly: GCA_035044725.1. NCBI lineage: Eukaryota > Metazoa > Arthropoda > Insecta > Diptera > Drosophilidae > Scaptomyza > Scaptomyza caliginosa. The sequence continues at coordinate 83,380 of JAWNNR010000511.1, forward strand.
CTGACTCTATGAGTTTGAATTTGTATGTTTAAAAAGTATCTTAAAGCTTAATTGAATTTTACTAGTTTATTATAAGTTACGCTCAGTGGTTAAATTTTCTGTGTCCCTGCAGCTGAATGCCTTTTACTGGTATCTTTCTAAACACTCACTAGAATTAGAACTGTTTGCTCGTTAAGTAATATGATTTTCAACAGTTTCGCCGCAAGCTTTTGCTTTCAATGCAGCAATTATGCATGAAGGAAATGGCAAGTGGCAAGGGCAGAGGAAAAACTAGAACAACAGCAAATGGGTAAACACTGAAAACCAGTTTTAGTGGCTTGTTATCAAATTTAACACCACAGCAGACATGAGTGGGGCGTGTTGGGTTTGGGCACATACAGAATAGTTGTTGAACAAACGCTTCAGAGCGTTAAGTAAACGCCCTGAAGCGTGTACCAAAAATCCTAGCACATACACACACACACACGCACACTTACTCGTACACCACAAGAGCAAACAGTAAAAACATGGGCAGACATAACGGAAGAAAGGAAGAGTCGATCCGGACACATGACGTATGCGTAATATTAGATTTGCATGCGAAATGACATTAATGCCAGTTATCAGCAGCAAGACAAGAGGGGAATGGGTAGAATACGAATGGCAACTTGAACAGCACAAATTTGTTCAGCCTCCCTTTCCCCTCCCTCCCTCTTATGCTATCCTTGTCTGTGTGTGTGGTCATTTTCTGAGCTCTATTTCATGACAATTTGTCGAGAGGGATTTGCATTGGACATTAGCTCATCCCACACACACACACACACACACACACACACCCACACAGACTGAAAACTCATACATTCAAATGTCAAATTGCTGCTGACGGGAATAAAGCGGAAATTTGCGCAACGCCGAAGAGTATGCAACGCTTGTATGTGTGTGTGTAGGCAAAGAGAGATTGGCCTAATAAACTGCCACAACCACAAACGGAAATTTGCAAGCGTCTGGCTAACACACACACACACACACACACCAGCCACTAAGCCTTGTGGCTGGCAAACTGTGTTAGCCAAAAATTTGTTTTTGCCATGAATCAGAAGCCAACGACTGCATAACTGTATTGCCAATTGGGCCAACTTGCGGTCATTGCTGCAGCAAAATTGCATTGAATGCATTAACGCGTTAATAGCATCTGAATTAATTCAAATAATTGCGTAGAGCGTGGTAAATTAAAATCCGAGTGAAAAGCTTGTACTTAATAATATTATCCCACATTGAATAGTGTTATTGTGTGTCTTATGTATTCAAAAATGATTTATCAATCTGAGCACAATCACATAATGTTAATAAAGGCTTTAAGCTTTCGAATATTCAATTGCTTAATTTATTTTGCGAATATTTCAAATATTTTAAGAGTTAATTATTCAATATCCACTTAATCTATTTAATTTTGCATTTCATTTTAACGCAAAAAAAACTCACAATAAACCAGACAATCGTCCCTAACTAATCACAAATTCAACTCTATTGTGTGCAAATCAATCACAGATCCACCAAGTCTGAGAAAATGTATCCCTCGATGCTGAGTCGTGGCGGCGATGTGGAAATCGAACCCTACTATTGCCTACCCGTCGGCACCAATGCGATGCTCAGTGCCCAAATGGCAGCTGCTGTTGTCCAGGCCCAAGCACAAGTGCGTGCCGAATCGCAGGCGGCAGGCAATGTGGCAGCTGTGGCATGGAGTCAGCCCACTTCGCCCACACCATTGAATCGTGGACCCTTTGCTGGTGCTGCTTCGGCCCTATCACCCACACATGGCACAGCGGCAGCAGCATTGGCAGCTGTGGCAGCTGCAGCTGGTGGCGGACACAATGTCAATGCATCGCATCGTCTAACATATCCCAAGAAGAATGATGAAGGTAAGAGTGAGTGCAGCGTCAGACTAGACAGCTGAAATGGTATTCATACATAGATAATAATATGAGAACTGCTTTATTCCATTCAAATGTAGTTCATGGCAGCGCTGCTTCACTGTTGTCGGGTGGCAGCTCGTTGTACGGCTCGGCGGAGGAGCGACAGGCACATGAGATACGGCGACTGAAGCGCGAATTGCAGGATGCACGGGAGCAGGTGCTCAGCTTGAGCAGCCAGCTGTCAACCAATGTGAGTAACGTACACAAAACTTGAACAAAAATCCACTTGAGTGCATAGCAAATGCATTTATCTCTAAATCTGTTTAAGTATGAAAAGTTTTCGCATGTGAAATTGAATGGGCTTGGTTAAAGTTTAAATTGAAGAAAAGTTTCTGGCTTAAAGATATTTTCGATACATATCGAAAAAGAAAATGGATAAATATTTTGTTAGCCAATTAAAGACTTGCGTTCATTTATTTCAACATTTGCTTATCCCAACTTTTTTTCGCAACACTGTCGCAAACTTGGCCAACTGCCAGGGGAGCTATTCATCTGTTTAAGCTGCTGTGGCTGCCATAAAAAGACTGCAACACTTCGCGGCAACTGCCGTAAAATGTTGCGCATTTCCATTGCCTACTTTCAGGCGCGCCTCAAAAATGCAATTGCTCGCATACTCCAAGCAGAAAATAACGTAACAATGTTGCGGCAGCCTGCTGCTGCTGCTGCTGCTGCTGCTACCGCTCCTGAATTTACTTTAAATTGCTGCAGCATTGCTCAAGGTATTCCTTTATTCCCTGTTAAGCCCCTTTGCCATCAGTCTTTCCAGGGTTGCTCTAACTGTTGGCGCACTTCAGAATTCATTCGGTTCGCTTATCGGCGCCACAAGTCGGGTCGCATTTTTGTCAGCAGCAACTTTTACGCCAACTTGCCTCGCATCAAACTTACCAGAGGAAAGAAAAACCTAGCCCCTTCTCCCGGTTTCTTTGGTATTTGTGTGTAGCTCAAGTTGTCAACAAGAGTCACGCAAAAGTCTGATAAACTTCCGAGGCAGTCAGACAAATGTACTCCACGATTAAGTAGGGGATGCCTAACTTTTTGCCTACTTTCAGGACAAGAGTGCTGCAAAATTGTCTGCATATGAGCGCCAGTTGATTTCATTGTTGTGTGTCGTAAGTGCTCATATCTCCAAATAACTCGTCAACAATTTTTAGTTGGCAGTCACAAATGAAATAAACTTTTAAATTGCATTTCAACGCTAGCAGTAGAAAGCAGTGTATGATTTTGGACTGGTTGTGGAAAGCAATTTCTTATTTTGTGTTGTCTTGTAAATGCAATAAAATGTTTTTATGGCCACACCTTTTAAACCAACCAAGAAGCCATCAAATTTATATCGAGGACAGACAGCCAGACATACTATTAGACATTTCTCCAGACAACATAAATCTGTCCCGACTTCAGCTTAGTTGGGGGTTGTGGTTGCGTATCTGGGATGCTTTGTCTCAAGGTCAAGCCGTACGTGTAAATAGCCAGCAGGTTGGCATTTGATGGATTCAATGCTGAAAGTGCTTGTAAGCTTGCTTGCCAGAAGGTAAGAGATGCGGTCAGACTGTTTTAAGATGCGGTTAGTTATTGATGGCATCTTGCTCAGAGCTTAAGACATTGATAAAGGTCAAACTGGGATTGTCGCTAGCTGAGATAGTTTAAGCTGTTGCCAGAGACTGTCTGCAAGGAATTAATTTATAAGGTATTCAATTCGATTTATTAATGGCACGCGCTCAAGTTCTACAACAAAGCTTTGAGTGCCAGCAGCAGTTGAATAAGTGCCAATAAGGAATGGGAATAAAATGCAGTTTGCCGTTTTGTGACTTAGACAAAAGTCCGGAATATGAGAGTAATTGCAATGAAGTTATGTCTCGACAGCATTTGCGCTTCTTATGGCCTCGACACAGCATCGTTGTAGATAGTATGAGTGACAGTTGAGCAGCTGGGAAAGAACTGAGCCGAAGCAGAAGTAAAGTCAATGATATGTAGCTCTGGGAATTTATGTGGGTACACTCGAAAGTGGGTCGACTCTTGGTATGGTGGCATGCAACACAGATGTAGTTAATGCCACACACACAGACACACGTACAATGGAATAAACACAAGCTATTTACAAAAAGCTAAAAGCAAGTCATGTAAGTAGAAAATTCCAAGTGCAGACGAGTTCTAAGAAATAATACATATTTCTTAAATAAACTTTAGTCTAAGTTTTCTGCTTTAAACTAGTTTACTTAAGTTTTATTTTAAATATAAAATGCGCGTTCTTTCGTCTTTTCCAACTAAAACTACAGCATAAGTCGGAAAATCAGCAAAATTTTTGTGTCAATTTAATTAAGACGTCGAATGGGAGCGATTGAAATGTGGCAGCTGTAAACTTTGCGCCAACTTTATACAACTTGCAACATTAAAAACTTCAAATGTTGCACAATTTCAACGTTTTTTACTGTGCAATTGTTGCTTTAGGGCTAGACTTAATGCCAAAAGTTGATTGTTTTAATGCCACGCCCAGTTTAAGTACTTGAAACTATTTGATTAACTTTTTAATTGCCACAACATTCGATGCCAGCTTTCTATGGAGGGTTTTTCGATTGTGCGTCGCTTAATTAATTTTTTGTTCTGCCATAAGTAATAACCTCATAAATGCCAATCCGTCTCTTAATAAATAAGCTTTCTTACCCCGCCGTCAACCACTTTAGTCAACAGTCAGCAGTTTTTGCGGCATATTTGCTATTGGGGTTTTTTTTCTCCTTCTTTTTTTATGTATTGACAAACGCGCAATTTCACTTTGCGGTCGCACAAAGCAGCAAAAGTTAAGCACAACCCACACAGCATCCCTTTCCATTCTTCTTGAGGTTCTCCGACTTGTAGTTTGGCCCAACTACCAGTTTTGTAGATTGGATTGCGTTAAGTTCGCTTTGTTAGTTTATATTCTTTTTTTGGATCCTTTTTTGCCAGTTTGAAAGACGTTAAGAAAGGTTTATAGTTGTAATAAAAAGCCAAAGAGTATCTGGAAAATGGGATCCTAATATAATGTAGTTTATAAACATGAGTCTCTGACAAGAAGATAAAAATATATAAAGAGAAATTTAATTGAAATTATATAAGAAGACTTATGCAGAGTTTTATAATGTCGAATTCAAAATGAAAATTAAACCATATCAAAAGCGTTTTTCAATACATAAAATTTAATCTCATACAATACTTGATTTTTTAGTTTTTCCCCCCTACTCTATTACTAATCAATGTTTTAGCACCACCCCCCACAAAATGCATAACTAATCCTTGTTAACTTTAAGCATTCCTATGCTTCCTTTCTCTTTCCCTGACTGCCGCCAACTTTAATCAGGCTAAGCTTTATGGCAACTCATATTGCACTCTCGGCGCAAAGCCACAACAGCAAAAGATAGCCGTAAATCTTTTACGCTCTCTGGCAGCAAGAAGCTTATGAAACTTCCAACCTACATCAACTTTAAACAGCTTTGGCAACAACAACAACAACAAAAAACAGAAACCTCAATTGAGCAATCTTATCACTGACCATAAATATTAAAGCGCAGCTATAATAACACACACACACACACACACACATACACATCACAACCACAATTCACAGGCATACTAAAACACTTCAATCCAAAAACCGAATCAAGTCTCAAGCCACGCAACGCGCCCATTTATCACTCACTCCAAATTGACCTAAGCGACCGCTGGCACAAACACACACACCAATACACACACACACACTTGATGATAGAGAAACGGCATGCCTTGCCCTGCCCCTTTCGACTAGCACAACGAGCAACACCAGCAGAGATAAGACAAAGAATCATAACTATAAAAGACGATCGCCTCAAGCGCCTTAAAAAAAAGATGAAGAATAAAAAAAAGAAACGGAATCATTTGATTATTCGCAAACAGAGCAAGAGGGTTGGGCAGGGAGTGGGGGGGTTGGGGAAGAGTTGATTTCTGTTTGCTGTTGGTTAATTTTAATTGATTTGAGATTAAGAACACAATTTCTAGCTTGTCAATATTTGCCAGCACTCAAAAACTCAAACCTTAAACAACAACAACAACGAATTCGGCAATTAAATAGAAAGATGAACTTGAAGTAAGTTCAAATTGTACTTGGCATGTGCCATGAATATAAATATAATTTAATGGTCTTTAAATGTTTGAAAGCTGAGCAAATTGATGATTTATTATAGGCTTACTTTAACTTTTGTTTATTTGCTTAACTAATAAAAAGTAATTTCTATGTTTTTCTTTTCTTTTTAGGTAAGTGTTTCTTTTAGTACGATGAATGTTTTAGTAGTTATCGGGATTGGTATGTATACAAATAAGCTATTGAGTAATCATTTTAAAGAAAAGTGTATTCAAGTTAGGCATTCTCCTTCGAAATAAACATATTTATGCACACACACACATCATTCATCTCACTTAAGTTCCAGCTCAATCTCAAAACAAATCCTTAATCCCTGCAAGCTTTTGCCCAACCCCATAAATAAGCGAAAAATCAATTGATATGCCAGTTGGCAGTTGGCTTTTTGGCTAATAACCCATATCGTTTATCGTATGCCAATAACTCGACTTAAACGTTCAACTTATGCCAGTCAATGACTTTGGCTCCTTGCACTCCCACATCCTCCTAGCTCCCACCCCCTTCCAACCACAACCCACATATTTCGCATGAGTCGGCAGAAAAAGTAAATATATGTATATAAAACACAATTCCAAAAGTCAGTCAAAAAGGCAGACACAAACAACACCACCCCCAGTTTGCCCCTTCCATCTCTCCCGGCCATTGGCCAACTGCGTCTCAATTTGAGATAATCAATCATTTTTCAGTCGCCTCTCTCTCTTCAGTATGTAGACTCGTTAAGCAAACCCCAAAAAGTTTTTTAACAACTTTATTATGGTGATGTTCACAATCTCTTCCACCGCTCTTCACCCCTCGCCCCTTGGCCGACAGTCTGTACCGCTTGATTTTGGCATTTGTCGCTGACTTTGGCGCCGCAGCGTCTCGCGGCTAAAAATAAATGACGCCAGGACATAAAGCTGCTACAGTGTCTCTTCCTCTCTCTCTCTCTTTCTCTCTCTATCTTTCTGTCGACCCTCGACTAACTACAATACACAAAATTTGCAATTTTTTCGCTCCTTTACTGCGCACAACTTCATTGCCATCCTTCGATCCAAGCCCTACCCCCTCTGGTCCTTTACAAACACACACACAGGAAGCTGCGTCTGTTATTTTTTTCTCCATGTCGCTGAATAGTTTTTCGCCAACATCTAAATAAAAACGAGACGACGGCGACGCCGCTTTGGCGCCAACTGCCTCGCTCCGCCCCGCCACTTCCCAGGTCCTGTGCCAAACAACAACAAGAACAGCAACTGTGTGCGTAAACTCTTCGGCTATGCGTTCCTTTGTGATGCCCTGTAGGGCATTGGGTTATGTTATGAAATTTGAGAGATCCAAACTGTAACAATTGATAAACGAATGCAAAGCTAAGGCGAAAAGAAGTCTTTGCTTTGTATACAAAACAATGAATAATCAACTTTGGAGGGATGCTCTAGTATTCTTAATAACAATGGATTTAAAGCTTAAGTTTTAATAAATAACAATTTATATTTTTGTTGGCATTAATATATATAATATGTACTTTTCAAAGAACTTATTCTAACATGCGAATAATTTATATATTTTTTTGTAAAGTTTCTTAAGACATAATATTCATACATACCCAAAGAACACACCCAAATGATATTATAATTCATAGTGTATTCTTATCTACATATACAAAAGCGCATCCTTGTTTCCATATGACCCTGCACACTTTGTTTCAATGTCTTTATCCCCTCTTTCTCTTGCACTGTCTGTTTTTGTCCATTTTGATGCTGTTATTTGTTTTGTCGCCGCCGCCAAGCCGCCGACGCTGACGTCGCGTCGTCGCCACAGCAGCTGCTGCTGTGTCGCAGCAGGCCGCTTAACTCCTGGCTGGCTGGCTGGCTGCTGCTGCCGCTGCTTCTGCTGCTGCTGGTTGCCTGCCAAAGGCTTTGGTTTCGAGTGTGTCATATTCAGTTCCGCATTTGATGCGGCAGACGTCGGAACATACGCACAAAGAGAAAGAGAGCAACGATGCAAAATGTTGCCAACGCACTTGACAATGTTGCTGATCGCAAGGCATAGCAACATTTGAGCGCACATTTACGCTCGCGCTTAACGTTCGCTCTCACAACTGATCTTGCTCAACATACTCGTTTGTTGTTAGTACTGCGTCAACTTCTTTACGTCGTGGACGTGCACGTCGCTTTGTATTCGTATCCGCTCGTCGTGAGAACCCGAACAACTACGTGATCATGTTTATTATTTATTTATTTAACTGATTACTTAAGTGTTTGTTGTTTGTGTGTATTTAGTCGTGTTAAAGTGTTGCGCCAAATGTAATTTAAAGAAAAGGTTCATTGAGCATATTTTTCTAGAGCTTAAATCTATAAATAAAACGTAAACCTTTGGGGTTAAACGTTAAACGTGTTTTGTGTCTTGTGCGAAACCGAAAGAAAAAAAAATACACATATATAAAAAAAAGCAATATAAATATTTAATGCCAAACCGGTCGCTGAAAGTTCTGTGTGTTCTCCAGCAATATCAGACAAACAGTGCAAAGTTCAGCTGGTCAGTTGACAAAAGCAGCCCCCAAAAAAAATTTAAAAAATATTATCTCTTGTGACACAAAAAGATAACAAGAAAGTTGCCCAATATGAGAGATAAAAATCAAAAGCACAAATGTTGCTGCAACACTTACGTTACGGAAGCTGTAGTTAAAAAGTGTGCCAAGTGATCCAACAAAAAAGGCTTCAATGTTGACAGTGTTTGACAATGCCAAAAGAGTTTCATGTTTTTGTGTACTCACTGCTAGGGTGTATCCAATATCCCGTATACCCTGCGCTACAGTAATTGTAAATATTTGCAGTGACTCGACTAAAGTTACAGACAACTCGACTCGCACATGTTGAGGTTGCACAATCAGCACAATGGCTAAAGGGTATGGGAAAATCTGCAATCTCAGCTTGGACAATGAATGGAAAATAAAGAGACCTAGACTGAGGTGGGGCGGCTGCTGCCGATGCGGCTGTCATAATGAAACGCAGTTATTGTTTTCCATCAAACGGCAACAAACTAAAGAGACACAGAGCGAGAGGGCAAACCTCAAACTCATTGCGAATGGTAGAAAAAAACGAAAAACAATACAGAAAAAAAGAAAAGTGCAACAATGGCAAATTATTTAATGGAGCATGACGAAATGAGCAGGGCGAAAAGTTGTTCATATAGTATAATATATATATAACCGAAAGGGTGCATCTAAAAAACCATTAAGCGAATGCTAAAAACAGTGGCGTACGCATTAAAAGGGGGCATTATTAGTAAGAGATGGCTTTTAGTACAATAAAGATAAATTACAGTTCAACTTACTCTACCAATATTATTACGTTTATTCTATGAATTTTTAAATTTTATATGATCACGTAATAAAGATCATATCTTTCAACGTTTTTATGACTATATGGTAGCTACCTAACCATTTTATAACAGCTACTTTTAACAACCCTAAAGCTGAACAAAAACACAGCTACGTCTATGGGAGAGTTACACAAAACATTGCAATTTGTAGGGTAACAAAATAAAGAAGGAAATTGTCTGGTCGCGTTCCGTTGTGAATGGCACAATGGAAAGTTATTTCCCGTTGTTTAAATAATACCTGCTCGAGTCTTGGAGCTACCAGTAAATGCCCCCTTCCTATCCCTCTCTCGATTAGCTGCTAGCTTGGCATTATTTATGCACTAATGGCAAGTCAAAGCCAATAAAATGACAGAAGCAAATATATCACAGAGAGAATCGAGAACAACAAAAAAATCCCAACAAAAAAGGAAATAATCAAATTAGTTGTCTGACTGTACGAACGATGGGAACAGCATTCAAACCAATCTGGCTAAAAATTCCCAGCACCCTCACACACACAGGCACATGTGTCCCACAGAACAGACAGCTGTGTGTACGTGCAAGAGGCTGAGAGTGAGAGAGGGAGTATGTGTTCCTGTGCCTAACGGAGGTGTTTGATGCTGTCACCCACCCCGGAACCACGCTCACCCTCCTCACACTCTCCCTCGCATTGCGTGTGTGTGCCTGTCGAGCGGATCAATTAAGTAAAATATTGGAAGTTCTCAGTGTCAATTTTTCACTCACCCTCTCTCACCGCGCCACGCATCCTGTTTGAAAAGAACAGTTTTTTTGTAATAAATTCTTATTAGAGTTTGGCGCCTCAGCGACTGTTGGGAATTTTATCGCAGGGTCGGCAAAGTTTTAAGGAGAAAGATTTATGAGCTGCATATTTTTGCTGTCTTTTATTAAAATCATATTCAACTCAAGCATTTTAATTGAAAAAAAATATTGTTATTAATTTGATGTTCAGCTCAGCTCAGCTCATTTTGCAATTAAGCGCTTGGCTCGCCTTGATGAAGATTGATTTTTTCACCAGCATCGAAATGGGAAATTTTGCAGGCGCAGCTAATCGAAATTGAATTTGTCGTTTGTCAGTTTGAGTGTAAATTAGTCTAGGCGTATACGATACTTTGAAGTTGGCAATTTTCGAATGGTTTTTGTGCTTTGAACTAGCCGCACTGCAAAGGAGAAAGAAAAGAAAAAACGCATTTTTGACGTGCAATTTCCTTCCATGCATCGCTGACAAAAATAATCGTTTGAATATGAAAAGGCGTGCAGCTTTAAGGCAACAACTTCCTTATAGATCTTTATATGTTCACAGCAAGCAAACCAAAAGTGCCAACATTTAAATCAATTGCTCTTTAAGATTGCAAGCAACAATTTCCCATTGATTGACTTTGCATTCACTGTCAATTTCACTGTTTGCTGTCAGCTCACAGAGCTCTCTAACCAAAGCAAAAGAAAAAAAAAAAGAAAAAGAAAAAAAGATGACAATAACAACTGCTGTGCAACTGCTTGTCAACTATATGCTGTCTTCTCCACTCTCCGCTCCTCTTTTTTTTTCTATCGCAGTTGCTGTAAAGCGTAGCCAAACTGTCTGCCCTGGCAGCTGTGTTAAGTTTGTTTTCTATGCTTTGCATTTCTATGTGCTTTGCCCGCTGCCATGTAAATGCTATGTAAATATTTAGCCAATACCCACACCCAACCAACTAGAAATCGTACTTTAAAGCCTCGCATTGGCGTTGCCGCATTTAATTAATAGCCAAAATTCTTTATGAGCCTCACTTGCTGTTCCAAAAAACAGAAAAAATAATCGAAAACAAAACCCACACTATGCCAACACCGCCCCTAAGCTTGTCGTAATGCCTGGTTGCTACTGTTCAAAAAGGTTCCCAAAAACAGGGCTAATGACCCGTAAGCAGCGACAAATCTCAGGCGCATGGCTGGCCTGCTTGAAGATTGTGTTTAATTCTACCTGTAAAGGGTTCGTTTCTTTCTTTAGCAAAGCTGGGAAAATTGCTTTGCTGTTTTGTGTGTGTTTCTGTGTGGCGTCGGCGTCTTGGACTGTGTTTAATTGAAGGAAAAGCGGCGTCAGCAGCAGCAACAGCAACAACAATACTTCAATGTGGCAAACGAAATGAAATGTTAATTAACAAGAGGAAATGCCCAACACAAGAGAAAACGAAAGAAATTACCATGAGAGAAAACAAAATGGTTAAATGTCTTAGGCATGAGAATGTGTAAAGTGTAAAGAAAACGTATCGATAATGTAATTATTAAATTACTTATAAGAGAAAAAAAGAAAAGAGCATTCAAACTGTTCCATGTATTAAAATAACTCAATTTAAGTAAAGACAAGACAGCTTTAGCTAATTTACATAGTTCTTTACATGATTATTTAAACCCATCTGTTGGGGAATATTAATTAACAGCTGCCACAATAAATTCTCAAGCATTATGTTAATGTATGTAATCCCCAAAGTGACAGAGCGAGAGGGGTAAAAAGATAATTGACGAGCACAACTAACAGATATGATATCATAATTACATTAAAATTGCAACCAGTTTAAGTGTCTTCTTCTACTTCTTCTTCTGTTCGCCTGTTATCTGTCTGCTGTTTGCATTACACTAATTACCCTTTATGCAAGACAAACTCAAGGTTGCCATTTTACCTGCAGTGCAGTGCAGTGCTTGTGAGGTTGACTAATTGGTGCCTCACTGTCTGTCTCTCTAGTTGGCAACATGTTGCAGCTGCCACAGTGAACTAAACGCACGTTGCAGCCGTCGTAACGCAACGCATCGTCTCGCACTTTGGCACTCAATAAACAGCAATTTATCTGCGGCTTTTCTCTCTCTCGACTCTTTATATAGAAATATGCAGGGTGTTGCACCTTTTTATTTATCTTTTTCTTTCTTATAAAAAGGGCCCGGCTCTGAGTACGCTGCTGATTGCGAACGTGCCTTGCCATTCCCTGCCACAAATCATTAATCAGCTGCAACTAATATTGTGACTTTTGTTGTTGCTGCTGCTGCTGTTACAATTACGCCAACTGGTTGCACTTGAAAGCGCAGCTGCTTTACCCTTCTGCCCCAACAGCTTGTCCCCCTTTTTTCCATTCTAATGACTCTTTCTGGCAAATGCTCCATTTCATGATCAGCAGCCAGTTCTGAGAAAAACGTCAGCCGTTCATTGCTCTCTTATCTACTTTTAAGACGTGAGTTTTCCATTTAGTTTTTCTGTGTCTTTCTCGCGCAGACAATTCGTTAAACATTTTGGTGTTTTTTTTTTCTATGAAAATTTAATTATCATTATGCCACATTATCTGCCTGAGTTTCTGTTTCTATTTCAACTCCAACGTGGCATTGATTAATTTATGACATTAAATAGGCCTTGGCAAGGCGTATATGAAGTATGCTCTGTTTAGTTTGGTTTGACGGCGTATGAGGAAAAGAAATTATATTTACTATGTTAAAGAGATGCTCTTTAAGCTTTGGATTATATAGCTTCTTAGTTTAGCTTTTGTTTTGTATATACAAACTTTAAGGCAAAAGAATCAAAAATATACAATACCCGTATGTTTTCCAAGGAAACTTCAACTTATTATAAAAGAAAGCTTTTCTCAACACAAAAAAACCTTCTTTTCTGACTTTCAGTCGATAATTCCATTTCTTAACTAAACACAATGCCATTTTAAACACCTTAATCACAAAACACCAGCTGTTTCTTTTAACTGACTGCAATTGTTTCTGTTGTTGGCTCTACTGTTGATTGTTATTTGTTGTTTGTTGTCTGTGCCCAGTGTCCAAAAGGCAAAGCGCATGTTAAAAAAACATAAACAGACTGTGACCCCTTAACTCCATGCCAACCTTAAGTACTTACCCAAAAAATACTAAAAAAAAAATAAAGGAAAATGCATAGCCAAAAAATACAAATAATACACAAGTTGAAGTAAGGAGAGGGAGTTGGAGAGAGGGTAAAACTTTTTCATTATTATTATTGCCCACGTTGCAAGATGGGGCTCTGGTGATATGACGACGACCCAAAAAACTCATCAGCATAATCAACGAAGAAGCGTGGAGCAGGAGTCATTGAGGCAATGTTGCATGCAACATGCACAAAGATTCGAGTGATTGTTGCCTGACAGCCCGTTGAGAAGACCACGACGACGACGACGACGGCGACTCTCTGGCATTTGTATAGAATACTATATAATAATAATAATTGTTGTTGTTGTCCGTCAAGTGGACTTTAAAATGGCAGATGCGCCTTGCACTAGGGTGCACAAACACACACACACTTAGAGTAGGGTGTAGGGAAGCAGTAGTAATTAGTTCAAGTCGTGCATGTTCTTCCATTTCTTTTACATTAAAACCCCGCTTGATTGAGAGAGTTGACTGGGGCAGGGGGAAAGACTTATCAACATGCAGAACCATAAATTCTCCAAGTTGCATTCATTATTATCTTAGGCATTCAGTCGACGCACTGTGATAAATTGCCTGCTGACGTGATTTGTATACAGGCCAAAAAGATTTTGTATTCGATGCGATTAAATACACTTCGATACAATTTTCGATTAGATTTCTATACTGCGTCGGTTAGTATGCAAATTTATGTTATTTTCTGCCAGACAAATGAAAGCAAAGTTGTTTACATTGATTTTCTATTTTCACACCAGACAGATGCTTTCTATGCGATTAACACTGTCCGACAGTTTGATGTATAGTATGCTGATAACTTTTTTTTTTTGGCACTAAATCAAAAAATGTTTGCTGATGTCTTGGCCAGGCTAATAACTTGATCCTGCATAGTTATTAAAGACAAGTTTTGTTTGTTGCTTCGTGTGGGCTTTGCTGTTGTGCAATATTACTTAAAGTTGCATCTAATATTTCAGCATCTTTATGTTTTGTATTACGTTTTATTAGCCACTTTGTGCGACTGCAATCTTAAAGATACATTTCCAGCGCGCATTTCAATTGCATCTGACAACAATGGGTCGGGCCTTTAATTAAATGCATTAAAGCTACGCTATTTATATATCTCTCTGCTGACGCACTAGCCAGTAGTAAGAAAAAAGAAAAAAAAACTTGAATTCATCCATTCACTTTGCAAGCAAGCCTCTCAAGTTACATAAATGCAGCTAATGTTGTTAAGAAAGCTCTAAACTTAAATTAGACTCAATTGTTTATAATTCTCCGTATGTGTCGTCGCACAAGTCTTTGCAACACTGTCAAGTGCGTCAACTTAAGGAAGTGAGCGAGCAGCTCGATCTCAATCTTCAAGTTTATTGAGAAACTGGTTAAGCATCCACCCGCCTAAGAAATTCTCTGGAAAAATATCTGTGGCTTTTGCAACTCACAGCAGGTTTCGTGCCTAATTAATGCAGCTCGATAAACAAACTATAAAAATGGAAAAAATCAGTAACCAATAAATGTTTTTTGGGTCGCTAAAAATTTTATTTTTTGGTCGCGCCCTTTTAGCTTTTAGCTTTTTGCATAAATACATAAAATATACATGCATTAATTTATGAATTCACCGATAAACGTTAACTGATAAGCTGCTAGAAAAAAGGCCCAAAAATTTGTGTTTGATTTTAAGATTTTTTAAAAATGTTGTCTACAAAATATTTTTATGACGTGCATGAAATGTTTATGGTTTTGCACAATGATGTCATGTTTATATTCTTTACAAACACACCTCGAACAAATTATTTAAACATTAGCTTTGCCACTTCTTCAGCAGCAAAAAAGTATCCGCTTCTAAATTGAAATAACAACTCGACCCAATTAAATGTGTACAAGAGCGACGCCTCTCATTACTAAAAACCAGACACACACACACTTTAATATGTTGCGTGTTGTTGTGGCATTTACAAGTGGATTGGATTTTTTTCTTTTACTATTTCATTAATTTTTTAGCTGTCGAATTGTAGGTACCAATGACTTCATAAGAGCTAAGAACATTTATTATTCAGTGAGCAATTCTTTTCTTAATACCACACCTTAATAATTGTGCTTCCTAACTTCATATGCGAAATATGAGAAGAGTTATTAAACAAATCCCTTTCTATACCCTTTACATTATAAATAGTACAAGCCTCGCATTAATAAACAATACTCCAATAAATAATAAATGATCAATTCTGTAGCTCTTTGCCACAAAACATAACACAAACATCAGTTTCTACTTTAAGCACTTTGGTGGCAACCTTGAGGGTTGCTGTCACAACTTAACCCTCCCCTTTCAACCCGCTCCCCACTGGTTAAGCCAGTCATCCCATGTTTTTGCTACTTAGCAATGCAGTTGACAGCCTCACTTTTGAATATTTTTGCGTATTTCTGCCTTATTTCTCAACTTGTTTTTGACATTGAATATTTTAGAATTTCATTTTCGTTATTTTTTGTGTCATTGCGTTTGTTGTTTTTTCTGTTTATTCCAATGCTAGAGCAATAAATTCGTGATATTTTTTTGTATTTTTAACAACAGTTTGGACAGCCTGAGCTTAGGCGCCAAAAGTTGAAGCTATGTGATCTGATCAGCTTTAAGTATTAGTCAGCATACACATGTGTTGTCTTTTCTTGATGATGTCTTAAGTCTTAAGTGTTAACGCTTTAATCTTCAACCACAATTCATAATTCATTTCATTTCCTGAAAACGTTCATCAAATAAAGCCCCAGCTAACCGCTCGACTCCCCTTTAACGTTTGAATAGCCAATTTATGCGTTGGCTGATTTTATTTTCTAGTTGCCGTTGCTTTATATACATTTTTTTGTTTTTAGCTTTAGCTAAAAAAAAAATTATGGCAATTTCCTATTGAGATTTTCGCTGCTGATAAGACAGCCACGTCGTCTAGACTTTGAGACCCTCTGCAGCAACAGCCGCAGCAGCAGCCCACAGAAGAAAAAAAAGTGCACAGAAAAGCTCGACAGACGTCTGCGATAAGCCTGCAGGCCCTGCTCCCTGTCTGCACCCAAAGGCCAGTGGCTGTCAAACTGCAACTCGTTAGCGAAAGTTTCGCCACAGGAAATTAAAATAAGTCAAACTTGCCTGACATTTGCCACACACACACACACACACACTCGCACACAAAAGACAATAGATGAAATTCCAAGTATTAAATGCCATTGCATTTTTACTGTTTTTCTTTCTTGTACACAATCAAGAAATCAAGCATAAACAATGAGCAAAATGCTAAATGCAAAAATTCATAACAATTAGACGCCTACGTGCCTTCAACTGAAAACAACATAAAAACAATAGATATAAATAGAAAAAAAACATTAGAAACTTGCTTTGAGCTGTTGATTTATACAATATATTTTGGCAGGCCTTGAGGTTTGGGACTTTTATTGACAGGCAGGCGTTGCAGTTAAGAATTAATTTTATTTACGATTTATTGAATCAATGCAATGGAAATAAAGCTTGCTGAACGCAGCTCAAACTGTTGCATATCGTTTTAACTTAGCATAAGCCTTAAATATCAGAAGCTGCTGCTGCTGCTAGAAAATGCGGCACGCTGCTTGCCAAACTGTAGCTTTGCTACTGTGAGTCATGGATTTTGTAATCGCATTTGTCTTTGCGTCCTGACAACCGCAATTACACTTATGATTGATGGGTTTCAAGGCTCGGCTTGAATTTAAAAATACTTGAAACAAGAGAATAATAACAAGTAAAAAAAGGTATTAAATTCATTAGATTACTTTATATCTTTTCCGACCTACTTCAAGGCTGCTCTAGAAACTACTCTACTTAACTTTTCCTGCCTTGAGCTTAGCTTCCCAAGCTTAACATTAAATCGTTTCCTGGTTGTCCTCAACTCCAGCGTTTCCCCCCGTTTCAAAACCCGCATATTCATTTCTATTTTGCTAGCCTGTTAACTTTATGAGTTTTAGTTTTATCAACTGTTTGACACTTGGACTGGCACAACAGGCACTTAAAGCATATACATGTGTAAGTATAGTATAGTATCTGTGTGTACGAAATGCCGTTGTTGATGCCATGTGTCGGCTGAGACTGCAGCAGTTTCATGCCACATGCCAGCCACTTGTTGTAGTTGTTGCTGGTCATGCTGCCTGTCAATTGGTTTGTTAGTTTGACTGCAGTCGTTGACACTTGAAAGGGAGCTTCGGTCTTGGGTTTGGGTTTGGGTTGTGGCTCCGGTTCGAGTTCGAGTTATGTTTCTGGTTCTCGATTCACGATTCTCGTTTCTCGATTCTTGTTGCTACATTTTGCAACAACATGCTGACTTTGCTGACAGACAGACTCGGCTTGACTCATGCTGTTGTTGTGCTCTTGTGCAACAACAACTAAAACTGACAATTGCAATAAATAACAATCTTCTAATGTCATCAGCAAAAAGCACGCTCAAGCCTTTGGCACCCCACCCCTTTATTGTTTGTTGTTGTCGTTGTGACGAGACATTTTAGCTGCCATTTCCCCATTCTAGACCCCCCTCCTCCTAACCACTTGTTGTTATTGCTGTTGTTGTTTTATAGCGCTGCGTGAATTGGCTATAATTGTTTTGATTGCAGTTCATGGCGTTGACTTCACACATCTCATAAATACCCCTACTCCCCTCTTTCTCTCTCTCTCTCCCTCTCTTACTTCCTCATAGCAGCTGCAACTCTGTTTTGAGTTCTAATAAACAGCAATTTTAATTGTTGCTTCTGTTGAAATTTCAACTTTGCCAATGCTGCAATGCTGCTCGTTTATTGATGGAGTTATTAAAAAATGTTGTAACAAGCTTGAACTGCTGCAGTTTATTAATTATTACGAGCTATGAGGCACTTTAAATTGTTGAAGAACGAATGGCTTAAGCATTTAAGCTTGTGGCTAATAAGTATAATATAGGTTAAGTCAAACGGCAAGCACTTTACAAACTAATTTGTACAATTTCCCAATACCTTTTGCAATAGTTTAGTGCCACTTTGAGTTGAACATAAAACAGTTAACAGCCTTAAACTTTTTTAGCCCTTTTTTATACGCTCTCAACATGGCATTCAAAAATCTAACAAGTCGACAAATTCATTAGACACGCTCTATGGTTGAGCAGCTCGATTGAAACTGAGTTTTTTTCTTGTATGTATTTCTGTGGGACGTCAAACAAAACTAAAGTCGAGTCACGTGAAATGGATGCTAATTGGGCGTTAATGAGTAGCTTAACCTGGCTTAGTAGTAGAAAAACATTTGGGTAGAGCTCTAGAGATGCATCTTGGCTTGTAAGTGGGCGTGTTGCATGTGGCAAGTTCAATGTGCGCCGCTCTTGCAGCTGCAAGAAGCTTCAATTAATCATGATTGATGCTATTTTAGAGTCGAACCCCAAGCAATGAGTACAACAGCACAGACCTCCAGCGTTGATTATAAATGATAAACCTCAATTCCAAATGCAGAGCAGCAATTAATCAATGCACAATGCAAAACAAAAAGTGAAAAACAAGAAAGACACAAAGCAATATGAAAATCCAATGAGAAACCAAAGTTAACAATCAAAGTGAAGTCAAAAATAAAGTGGGGAGAAAATCCCTAGCCATCAACGATGTCTGCGGCCAGCGCCAGTAATCGACCCCCTCCACAATCGCCGCTTTCAGCGCCACTGTACGATGGCTATGCAACGATACGAGCTCGTGGTTTAACCCGATCCCGTTCGATTCGAGCTGCTGAGGCAACTGAGGCAGCTGCAGCGGCCAAGCCGCATGAACTGAAAGCAGCGACGGCAGCAGCTGTGGCAGCAGCAGCGGGTTTGCGTTCCTCTCAACGCAAGCGAACCGTTTCGTTGCGGAGCAACTACAGTCAGAACTCCGAAGAGATCTATGCAAGAGCAAAGCCAGTCAGGACGCCAATCATTGGTGATCTGGAACCCATCTATGCAAGTGCAACAACAACAGCAAACGGTACAACAGGAACGACCGGGTTTCGTCCTCTGTCAGATGCATCGAGCTCCTCGGGCGGCGGTTCAATGCCTTGTGACTATCAGAGCGTGAAGAAGAACTCTCGATTCTCCCTGGACTCGCTGCAGAGTAGTGCAACGCCCAAGACGCCTGATTACAATACCGCTGGCGAGGAGGAGCACATCTTTCTCTATACAGCGCCGGAGAGTCCGAAGAGACGTTTGGATAGCGGTCTGCGTAGCTCCTATGATAGCTCCGAGAGGGTTTGCTATTCGCCAGTGCCAAGGCTAAGCTTCGACATGCAGGAGAGGGAAAGTCGTCGCAGTGGGGCAACTCTTCGACACAGTTCGGTCAGTTCGAATGGTTCCTCAAGGCGACCCATGACCCTACCGCTTGCGCTTTCCCTCACGGATTCGCAGCATTCGCCCACAGGACTGCCACCGCCTGCTCCGGTACGCCGCGAAAGTCTCTATGCCAAGCCAAAGATCTATGCAACGCCAACGCGTCCGCCCACAACGAGACGGCTTAATCTCTACGAGCTGCCCATTGTGACGCAGCGCAGCAATAGCACTGAGCTCCTGGAGCGATCCTATACGAGTCAGAGCCTGGCTACCATCGATCAGGATGAGATGCTAGTTGTGCCCACCGCCATGCCAATGTTGCCCAATGCTGTCGATAGACGTTATCACACTCTGGGTCACATGCGTGTGAAGAGCATGGGTGCTGGTTTGCATCGTAGCTTGGACGTGCCAATGGGTTCAATGCTGGATATGAGTGCTAACCACAATTGGACGCATCATCAGCATCCCCATGGGAATCACAAGTCAGCTGGGAATATTTATGCATCCGCCGAAGCGGCAGTCAGCGATTTGAATCGCATGGCACCTGAGTATATGGATCCGTTGGACTTTAAAATCGGTTGTCAGACAACGTTGAGGAGCAAACCGTTGATTCCCTGGTACGAGTTGGCCATACGTCGAGATTTCAAGCGGCAATCTTGTCCGCCCATAAGCAGTGGAGCTTTGACATTGCCAACATCGCCGCAGTTACACGAACAGGTGAAGATATTAATCTATCGATGTAATATTATATCGATATTAAAATAGTTTAATGCAGCATTAAATCAATTAAAACATAACCATATTTGACATTGAGTAAAGAAATATTCTAAATAAGCTAACGTCTTAAGCTGTGATTTTAAAATTCCAAATACAATTCAAACATTTTCAACTATTTAGGTCTTGGACTATCGATACTTGCAGCACTTACAAGCCAAGCCAAGATATGCGACATTAAAAGAAATGCTGTAGTCTGGCTTACAGTTATGCGATGTGGCGTGTTCCTTGTTCCTTGTCTTGAGTGCTTGTGTCTTTGTGCATTTGTGCAGGTAGCAGGCAAGCAGTTAGACCAAGCTGACATTCCTCATCCGACTTTGGCCATTACAAATGCAAGCCGGCGCATAAGGTAAAGCTATGCAAGTACTGGCCATCATTGTCCACACTTGTCCAGTTGCCGTTAGACTTGCATTGCCCACTGATTGATTTAATACAACTTGCATGAGCTTCACCTCTAGCTGGCTGTGCCTTTGGGCGAGAGCACTGCAGCATATTAAATAAATGAGCAAACGTCTTGGCCATTATTTCTCAGCACTCACGTATGTTTATGCCATATTACAGTTTGGGCAGCGCTGGCTGCTGCGTCTGCTGTTCGTGTTGTTGTTGTTGATTTTAATCCTGCATCCGCCATTGATTGTGACTCTATACGTGTGCGAATAACAACATCTGTTGGCCATGTCCAAAACACGATGACCTGATTCACAGAACATGTAATTGATATGTTGTCCACGAAGAAATCAGCTTTGATTTGAGCAGGCCTCAAACTGCAGCTGTGCAAATGCCCTACAATTGGATGGAAGTTGCTCTCTGCCTGTGTGTCCAAATTTCGCAACTTGAAATTCCTTTTCGGCTAACATTGTTATCGATATATCGAAATGGGTCGAAAACTAAAAACCTCACGGGAACGGACACAGCTAGCAAATGCCCTAGAAATATAATTGAATGCATTTTACTTTGTATCTTAACTGATCATAAATCTTATTTTATTGAATTCTTAGTGTTTAGTTTAAACAACTCATATTATCTGTCTAATACCCTCTAGTAAAGTAGAAGTAATTGCAAATAAACACAACAACTTCAACTAGCTGAGGCTATCGCCAATTGCGGGTCCAATCAATGTCAACTTTCAAAACAAATAAAGTTGCCATTAATGCCGCCTGCCGCTTGCCGCTTGCCGCTTGTCCGACTATATTTAATATTTATTTTTTTTCGGCTTTGCTGCTTTCAATTTGACGCAGTTTTTCAAGTCGTTTTATTTTTTTAAGGCTTAGCAAGTTTTAAAGCGTTTTTTCATGTTTATTTATGAGAAGCTTTGCGGAGCTCCTCAACAGCTGCCAATTTAGTTGGTGTAACTTGAGACGAGGCAACGCATTAAATGAAAAGTGAAATTGGCAGTTTGATAGTTTAGGCCAGTGAAGCAAACATACAGTTTGGGCAGCACTGTGATATGCTAAGGTGATTTCATATCAGCAGTTCATGGGATCAAGTTGAATGTCAAATGTTGATTGCGTTTAATTGATTTTATTCATTTATTTTAGACGAAAATTTACATTTTTAGCAGTTAGCCACAACACATGCCATAAAGAAATTTCAACAGCTGATTGATATGATTTTGATTGGCCAATAGTTTGGCATTTATTTTACATTACTATCAAATTGAGCAATTTATTTAATTGAATGCTTCAATTAGTTTAAATGTTGAAACTAAACCTTGAGGTCAAAACTTCATTGCAGCCTAGTTAATCTTAAAACACAACTTGTCTTTCAGTCTAGTTTAGACAAAGATCATCTTCTTTTTATCAGAATTCTATTCCATGCAAGGACAGTTCGTTAAAAGTTGTTGCTCTAGTTTTTTCTTGGCAAACAGATACTCGTTTATGTGTTAGTTTTTCGCATCTTCGTTGCTTTTAAGTAGCTTCATGCATAATTAATAAACACATAGACAAGCTGAGAATAGATAGAAAGAAAAAACCAAACTGTAAACAACGACAGAGAGCCGACAAAACGCCAAC
Source organism: Scaptomyza caliginosa (assembly GCA_035044725.1). Classification (NCBI taxonomy): domain Eukaryota; kingdom Metazoa; phylum Arthropoda; class Insecta; order Diptera; family Drosophilidae; genus Scaptomyza; species Scaptomyza caliginosa. Next base: position 105,821 of record JAWNNR010000511.1, read on the forward strand.
AAATTGGCAAGTTGGCAGCCAAGCTTTGAACTGGGCTTAAGTAACTCGTTAGTTTATTTTTTATCTTTTGGCATCGCTTATTAAAAACAATTTCTGTATACGATAAACGAGATGTGGCGATTGTGGACAGGCGACAAGCAGCTTTCAGTTGCTTGTTTGCTTGACTGACTGACTGAATGACTGACTGCCTGCCTGCTTCCACATGCAATATATACATATTATTTGTATCTTATAGATATATCGTTATAATTGCAGCCTACTGCAAGCTGAATGAGTGAATGAATGAATGATCGAATGATACACTCTGTCAGCAGCCTTTTTTTGGCTCTTTTGGCGGCTTGTTTTTATTTTGTCAAAGCCAAAAAAACATGACAGCAACACCTGATCTATGTGCTGTTATTTGGTATTCAGTATTCATTACTTATTATTTTATTTTTTAGGCATTTGTTTTTCGTTAACATGCTTTCTGAATTCTTTGTCGCAGCGGGGCGCATAGTTTTTTTCATTTTTGATATTAATTTATGACAAATGCAATTTGTATCTACTTAAGTCATAAATATTAATGCGACTCACACAAACGGGGGCACGTGAGCTCTCTCAGTTCACAAAGTCACAGGTGTCTTACACACACACACACAAAACAACGAAAAATGAAACCCGTTTTGCAGTGCAGCTTAAACTAGTTTCGTTGCCACTGTTAATAGAGAGACAAAGACTTGGAGTATTGGCTAATGATGAAGCTGTTCAGGGGCACAAAAGTCTTGTGTACTACGTCCACAGGACGAGCTTCATCTGTTTGTTAGTCTCCCCAAGGAAATCAAAGCAAACGAAAACAAAACTCAAGCAAACAAAAAAAACCAGAATCAAAACAAACAACAAACAACAATGGACAGCAAACAGCAAGAGAAGAAACTGAAAACCCTGCCTTACCTTTCTACCTTTTGGGTTTCTTGTTCTCTTGCTTTGTCGATTTGAAATTTAAAGTAAAAATCATTGCATTGAAAACTGGTTGTTGCTGTATGTCTGAAGGTCTGAAGCTTCAGTCTCTGAGGTCTGAGGTCTGTTCTTGCAACCTCATTGTGCATCAACATCTTCATGAGTTTTATTTTGAAAGCACAGACAGATTACATTTGCTTGTTGTCGTTGTTGTTATCCTGAACGTGTGTCTCTTTTTGTTTGTTGCGGCTTCCGGTCTTGAAATCGAATAATCAATAAAAATAAAAATAAGAAACTCAACACACAGCGCACTTCAATGGACATTGATCGTGTCACTGGTTTGGGGGGTAAGAAACCCAGAAAAAGTCATTGCTTGGAGTGTAGGAGAAGGGTAACTTGAATGCAGTAAGAGTTTTGTAAGTGGAAATGTTTAAGTTGTGTGTTTTCTTTTGGGGGAGGCTTAAGTGTAATAAGATCTTGAGAGATGGTAAATTAATGGGTCGAGAGCTTAAGAAATGTTCCTCGTTCAAGTGGAGTTCTAAAAATATATAAAGAAAATAGAAACGTAAATGTTTTCTTTGAAAAAGTCAATTGGATATGATATAGAGAACTTAAAAATTGGTTTGATTTACAATCCCTTAAAGTCATCAATAGCAATTTGTACTTTATGTCTAGACACCTTTGTGTGCAACTTGAAATTAACAATCTCTTTTTCTTACTTCCTTATCGTTGCAGGTAAGTTGCCGAACTCACATCAATTTAATTCACACTTGGGGGTATCGTAAGTTTGCTGTGGCTTTTTGTTGTTCTGGCCATTAGCCAAAATGGCAAAAATTTATCTAAGCCACAAATTTGTAAAATGCCAAGCGACCCACAAATTTGCCAGCATCATGCAAATTGCATAGCTTCAGCAACTAAAGAGGAGAACTGTGAGGCTACAGAATTGTTGTGTAAATAATGGAAAATGCAATCTTTGTCTTTCACCAGCCACTGTCCAGAGCTTGCCGAGTCAAAAGATGCGGCTCAAGATCAAAGACACTCCATGACTGCCTCTTACTGTGACTGTGTGGTTTCCCGTGTGGGTCCAGTCTCTCTATCTGTTTAGTTTGTCTTTGGTGTGGTGCCGTTTCTCTCACTTCGTGCATAACACACACACACACACAAGATCTTAATGATGATTTGCCAGTCTTGCCCCAGTCCGAAATCAACCGACTGGAAGCGATGCGCATGTCGCATCTTTGGATACAGTCATCTCACTCAGTCGTAAACAATCGCATTGGATTAGTTTGTTAATCAGTTTATTATGTGTCGGCAGAACTCGGAGTGTTTTTTTTTTTTTTGCAACAAAGTTGTTCTGCATAGCTTTCAGGGGGGCGTTGCACAATAAAATGCGATAAAATTAATAAATCAAGCGGCAAAATGCAAAGGAATTCAATAATAACATATATATGAAATATCAAGATATGAGCATTTTAAATAAATTAAGTGTTTTTCTTGCAGTGTAGTATCAGTACACTATAAAATGCCCCACAATTTTATACTAGCGATAAGATCGTTTAAAATTTTTCAGAACTATGGTCTGCGGAATAATATATCGTTATCGTTATCTTATCTAATGCAGTTGCCAGCTGTGACTAAGGAATATCTATTTTTAGAATAATCGCTTGCAGCTGTTATCTACAAAAATGCGATTCTAACTTGTTTCTTTCGGATTTTAAACTCTCCATTGAGTTTATCAGCAAGCATCAATCTTATAATATAGTGAGATGGCTTCATCTTTGGCATTGGGTCAAAGTCATCAGACCTCCAAATGCCGAAAAAGCTGGAGAAAAATTCAAATATGCAACTAGCTTGAACTTGGTGACCTTCATTAATTATTAATTTTACACAACGCCCCCAACTTAACGACTTTGCCTTCAAGTCAGTGGCTGTCAAACTTTCACTGGCCTTGGACAAATGCTTAGCAAATACAAAATGGCACGCCCCGCTCGCCCCCTCTTGTCGTCAGCATATTAAATTGCAGATGAAAGCAGTGACAATTGTTACAGTTTCTCGGCAAACAAATGTCAAGTGTTGCTTTTGCAGTTGCAGTTACAGTTACAGTTTCAACAATTGCTGCATGCATAAATCATTTGAAAAGGTCAGAGTGCACACGCCTACGTTGTGGCATGTTGCTACCAGCCACCAGGCTGCCTGCCACAAGCAATGGCAAAACATATGGCCACCCGATGTCTGCTGCAATTGTCAAGTGTATGTTGCTGCTGCAACATGATTTATGCACGCCAGCAACATGTAGCAGCTGCTTTCGACCTACTTAGGCATTGGCTAACTACAACAGCTAATCGAAGGCCGCAGTCTTATCAATGGTTAGTTCTTATCAAAAGTTGATACGAATGTTACACCCTAGGCTTTGCGCATAGTTGCTGACCAAAAAAATTCCAGTCCACAACAAGTTAAAGTTACTGTTTGCTTGTTGCTGCTGCTGCCATTGAACTTGAACTTTTGTTTCTGTTACGGTCTGCGAATTGCGAGCCATAAATTGAACAAAACAGCAAAACAACAACAAAAAAGCAAACTCTGACAGTCAAATTAAAGTTGGCAAAACTTTGTTGTTGCTGTTGCAGTTGCTGCCGTTGCCGTTGCTGTTGGTTGAGTTATTTAGCATATGAAGGCCCTGCAAATGCCAACTTTCCATATGCCGTTCACTCTCTTTTCGCGGGTTGTTCCCTCTCTCTTTCTCTGTCTCTTTTGTGATGTTTCTTTTTGTGTATCTCTTTCTCTCACCCTCTGCCTTGGTTTGTATTGCTGCTAATATTGTTCGTCGAGGCGTATCGCTTTTCTCAACGCTTCGTTGACGTCGAGCTGTGCTAATGAAGTGCAGCAGCAGCAACAACAACATTAGCTACATTAGCAACAATTGCTGCAGTCAGTTAGCCAAAGGCAAACTCACGCAGTTTGAGAGTGGCTTTATAGTAGTTGCAAGTGCAACTGCAACTGTTGCTGTGCCACAGGCCAATAGTTTGCCACTCTCTCCCTCTCTCTCGTTTAAGATGCCACTGTTGCTTTGAAATTTTGTTGTTTAGTTTGTAACCTTTGCCCTATAGCTAGTTGCGTGTTTTTGTTGCCAATTCAAAGCAAGTTTCTTAGAATCCCTATTTTTACAAAGCTGTGAGTGGGTTAAAAAAGATTCTGGCTAGCTTTAACAACAACTTAAAGACTCTTGAGTATTATCTGAAGTCTCCAGCCCTGCACTTCAACTCTGTTCGCAATAACATTATCGTTAATTTACGCAGCAGGCGTTGCCAGACTAATTAAATTATATTTTACGCGCTTCGCAAAACGTGCTTCGAACATGCGCCAAAAAAAAAACACAACCGCTTCTGCACGACTCTTCTTTTCTAACCACATATAACAATCAACAGCTTTAAATTAAAAACCACGTACGCTTAACAGTTCTTAGTTAACAGTGCCAGGATTCTAAGTAACCCTTTTCAATGACAGCCACAAGCGCTTGCCAACTTTTCACATTATATTCCGTGGCTTTGTTTGTGCAGCCGCCTCACGTACCAGTGGCAAACATAAAAATTGATTACGGTGCGTATGAGTAACGTGACGCATCTACAACAAATGCCACACAAAGAGGTGCTTTACTTAACCAGGATTTATATTCAGAATATATATAAATTAGGTTTAATCTCTCAACACTTGAATGGAACTTTGAAAATTTTGACAGAGCAAATTCGTCCAACTTTTTTGTACGCGCCAAACTTGGGCAGCGCAATTAAACATAATTATCTGGCAATTTATATAAATGGGTTTTGTTGGGGCAACAAATAGTAAAAAGTTGCACTTATAAAATGAGCTCAGCCTCAGTTAAGCGAGCAATTTAAGCGCCGTCCTTGAACTCTGTAAACAAGCTGAGTTCTAGAAATGTTTATTTTTTGTTTTTGTTTTCGCTTTTGTTAACTTATTTTTTCCATTTAATAAGCCGCAAGTTGTTGTTGGTGCTATTGAGCGTGTCGAGTTGACTTAATTTGCATAAGCGGCACGCAAATTAAAATATGAAACGTGTTAGATGCTTATCAATAAACGAAACATAGGCACGTAAGACTCTAGAATCTAGACTCTAAGCGTTTTAATAAAAAACAGCGATAGCATTTAGTCAGCTTTAGTTTGAATACAAACAATCTTCCTATTTGTGTTTTCAATTATAAGAAAAACAATAAAGAGGCGTAACTTTTGCATCGATTAGCCAAGTAAATGCGATGATATCATCCATTTATCATTCGATCATTTACTTCGTAGTTTTACTATAAGCTTTCTATAAACTAACTGCATGCCAATGCTAATGCTGTTTAATTAAATGTTGTCGGCAAACTTAAAATATCTATGCAAGTTTTCTTATAACTCGAAAACTATACAAATCCCTTAAGCATCTTAAAGCCCCATCAACTCTTTAAACCTTTAAGAGAATAGTCATTTTATCGACCATTAAAAACTTTCACAAAGAAAATCTCTTCAGGCAATGTGTGTGTGTGTTTTTGCCTTTGTACACTTCTTATAAATGATAGTTCCGGCCAGTCTTTTTATCCAAGTTCAAGCCGCAATTGAAGATAATGAATGAAGGCATTCAATCCAACGAGTTTGCCAAGTCAATTACTTGAATAAGTTCAACTGCAAATGCAACCCACTGCGATTAGTAAAATTCATTATGCGTTTTTCTTTTCTTCTGTAACTCCAACACTAAATGTAACTCGACTTGGCTATTGATGCCACTTGAACAGCTCTTGCTTCCGCTACGCTTTGAATGCCCTCACGTTTGGACAGCAAAATTGCAATTACAACTTCCGCGCTGAGTCATTTCTTGTACACCACACAACTAGTATATATATTTGTCTATATATATTTTTTGTTCAACTCTAATAGCGCTCATTAGCCTGATGTGTAGTTAGTCAGCTGTTCTCCTCTTTGTATCTGTCCATCTCTCTCTTGAAGTTAACGCGCTTAAAAATTCTGATAAAACGATCCATTGGGAAAATTAAACCTCAGGCACAAAAGCTCACGTCCGTCACGTTGCCACATAAAAAAATATTCCCTGAACTTGTGGAACCCAACAGCCAAAACGACAACGACAGTTGAGCGTAGCTGCCTGGAGCTAGGCACAGGTTCTAATGCTTGTTTATGACACAGGTGTCTGGTGGACACACTGTTCAGAGACTGCATATTGCGGGGGCGATGTTTTCAAGCACGTTCCGAAATAAAGTTTTGTTTAAGCTGCGCTTAGAGGCTCAGACAAGAAGTGGAGTCATGAGTCATCTTTAATGTTCGTCCCGGCCAGATAGTTATTGCAGCAACAGTTCGTGGCGTTTTTGTTATACCCAGTAATAAAGAAAAAGACAAAGTATTATGCTTAAGTATTTGTAAACATTTATTATGCTGTTTTTTGTATTCAATGTAACTAGTTACATGATAGGGCTGCACAACTAATCGATACACTATCGATTATTGTTTAATTGGTAAAAGAAGAAGACACTCAATTAAGCAGAATGTTAAAAATTATAAAATGATAAATGAAAAGTAATAATTGTTAAATCATATTATGTAAAAACAAGATATAAATCAATTGTTACATAGTATCTTGTAGCCGTTCACCACCATTCAGAGCCTGCTGTTCTTTGCTGTTGATTTTGTGGTTTGCTGCGAGGCAACTTGCATATCAAACAAAACTTGAAATGCAATGCACGATTGCGACAAGAAGGCGGGCCGCTGTTAAGGGTAGGGTAGCATAGAAAGAAGCCACTCAATTGTGATGATAAATTATTGATGCAGCAAAATTACTAACCATTCTTATACATTCTTTTTTAAACAGGCCCATGTGGTATCTGCTTTCGAGCAGTCGCTGTCAAATATGACGAATCGTCTGCAGCAGCTGACAGCGACAGCCGAGCGTAAGGATGGTGAGCTGACGGACATGCGTCAGACAATTGAGCTGCTGCGTAAGCAGTCTATCCAGGCGGGCCTAACCACCGCTCACATGCAAAGCATGGGCGTCCAGACGCAGGGTCAAACGCAGAATGAGCTAATGTTGATGCAACAGAAACCGCCAACGGGCCACAGCAGATCCATTGCCAATCTGAATACAAATTCCAATCCGAATGGCAATGGAGCAGGTTTGGGCATGGGTGTGGGCATGCAGCGGCAGCATAGCACAGATTCCATGTGCTCCCTGAACTCAATCAGTTCGGGCTGTTCAGCAGCCCAGGATAAGAACAAGGCGAATCAAAAGAAGAAGGGTTGGTTGAGAAGTAGCTTCACCAAAGCGTTCTCACGCAATGCCAAGATTTCCAAGACTAGTCGTCATGTGGGACAGCATCATCAACCAGAGCATAAGCAATCCTCGCTCACCAATGGACATGGCGAGCCCTTGGGTTTGGCTTCGTTGGCCACACAGCCGGCTCCCCCAATGCCTGTGGCACATGCGAGCAGCAAGCAGAGTAGTCCAGCCAAAACGGTGACACTGATTGACAATGCCAAGCCCATCGATGCCATTGATCAGGAAGATCATCAAATTGTCGATGAACTGAAAAAGCAACTGAGGGAAAAGGATTTGGTTTTGACGGATATACGCTTGGAGGCTTTAAGTTCCGCCTCTCAGCTGGAGAGCTTGAAGGATATGATGAATAAAATGCGTGCTGAGATGATGTCCTTGAAGCAGAACAATGAACGTCTTCAAAAACTTGTGACCACACGCTCCTTGGCCGGCTCAGAGGCAAGTTTGGGTCAGGCCATCAGTCCAAATGGTTCGCTAAGCGGTGGAGGTGGTGGAGGCTCCGTTTCAGATGCTTCCCGACGCTATTCATTGGCAGATGGCAATGCCCGGCCACCCATGGAGCTGCCACCGCGCCTAACTGAGGAGCTAGAAGAGGAAGGAGGGGCCGGAGCAACAGAGCCGCCGCCACCACCAGCACCAAGTGCAGCGCAGGTTGCGCCACACAGTCCCAATACTCATATAGATCTGACGCCACCACCGCCAGCGTTGGAGTCATCTCAGCTTAGCAGTCCAGTGCACATGAGCAATGCCGGCGTCGTCGAGGATTTGCCCGATGTGTGCGATGGCAAGAAGATTGCCATAGCCTGTTATCTCGGCCAACCCGAATCGTTTGCCAAGTACTGCGAGGAGTTGCTCGAACTGGATGATTTCTATGCGAACGGTGCAATTATAGCTAGCCATGAGGCTGAACAGGATCAGGCACAGGCACAACCTCCACTGTCTCCTCCCTTTAGTGCGGCCAACTGCAATGAGTTCATCATAGCCTGCACATATATCTCTGGCAAGACCACTTGGCAGAATCTGGACTATATTGTGAGGAAGACTTTCAAGGATTATGTGGCACGCATTGATCCAGGCACTAATCTGGGCTTGAACACAGACTCCATTACATCATATCACTTGGGTGAGGCGAAACGTGGTCCAGAGATGGGTTTCCCAGAGCTATTGCCCTGTGGTTACATTGTGGGCAATGTAAAAACGCTATACATATGCCTCCAGGGAGTGGGTAGCCTCGCCTTTGATAGCCTCATTCCAAGAAGCATTGTGCATCGCTATATCAGTCTGCTTACCGAACATCGACGTCTCATCCTATGCGGTCCCAGCGGCACAGGCAAATCCTTTTTGGCAAGGCGACTTGCTGAGTTTCTAGTTGCACGCGCCGGACGCGGCAATCCCTCCGAGGCCATAGCCACATTCAAGTAAGTGCCTGAGATCCTCCTTTATATCCCTTTCTTAATTGTTTTGCCTTCTTTCTTGCAGCGTGGATCACAAGACGTCAAAGGATCTGCGGCAGTATTTGGGCCACATTGCTGAGCAGGCGGCCATTGCGAATGGCGTCTCGGAACTACCATCTGTGATTATATTGGATAACCTACATCATGCCTCTGCCTTGGGTGATGTCTTCTCCTGTCTGCTCAGCGCTGGACCAGCCACAAAACTGCCCTGCATCATTGGCACCATGTCGCAAGCCACCTGCAACACAACCAATCTGCAGCTGCATCACAATTTCCGTTGGGTAAGTAAATCCATTCAATAAAGTCAATGAAAATTTGTGCTATAATTGCATTTTAATATGTTATTCCCAGGTACTCACCGCTAATCATATGGAGCCCGTTAAGGGTTTCCTGGGACGCTTTCTGCGTCGACGTCAGTTCCAGTTGGAGTTGCAGACACAGCATCCACAGCCAGAGCTGGCCGCAGTCTTGGCCTGGTTGCCTTCGGTGTGGCAGCATATCAATCGCTTCTTGGAGGTGCACAGCTCCAGTGATGTGACAATTGGTCCACGCTTATTTCTCTCCTGTCCGCTGGATCTGAAGGATTCGCAGGTGTGGTTTACAGACATTTGGAACTATCATTTGTCGCCATATCTGATTGAGGCAGTGCGCGAAGGCGTTCAGCTCTATGGCAGACGTGGTGGAGCTTGGAACGATCCTTCGGCATTCATACGCAACTCATATCCCTGGCCCTATGGACCAGACTCTGTGCCACCGCTGCGCCAGATCAATGCTGAGGATGTGGGCCTAGAGGGCGTCGCTCTCAGCAATGGTGAACAACAGGATCCACTGGTAAGTGCTGCAATTCAAGTTTTGATAAGATTCGTTTACTTAAATTCCAATTCTTACAGCTTAATATGTTGATGCGACTGCAAGAGGCCGCCAACTACTCGGAGACACAGGATCAGGAATCGGATTGTGCCAGTCTCGACTCCAATGTGACGCCAGATAGTTCAGCGGGTGCTGAGTAAACAAAGCGCGTTTATTTCTAGTTCTTGTTAACTTCTTACATGCCAAATTTTTATATCTTTTATTATGTTGTTATTGTTTTTCGATTTTACTATGCGTTGCGTTGTTATCGACCGACTTTGGGAGCCGCCACACACACACAAAGAGTCATTCACACATTCTATTCACAAATGATATTTCTTGCACTACTTTCGCGCCATTGTTCAAAAGCAGTTTCAAGAAGTGTTCCATTTGCACCAAAGCTATATAACTCTTATCATCATTCTAATCTTGTATTCTCCGCAAATGTAGAATTGCACTTTTTAGCGCACTTGTTAAAAATGCAAATTGCCCAACATCTATCAATCTAAATATCTAACTCATCCATTTATTTACTAATCCCTGGTATGCCCTTGGGTGAATTCAACGCAACTTGACAAAAATCACTCGATATAGACAAAAGAGCAACATTAAATGTTAAAAAAATAAAATGAATTGCTATGACACTTTCTTTTGTATATAAACACCAAAAAGAAAATCCCAAAATCCAAATTATATTTATAAGTAACCAAACTATACACAACGGTATCGGCATTTTATACCATGGCTTGAAAAGAAAAACTGAATATTGGTAAAAGAAATATTAAGAAAACTCTATTGTAAATGTAGCCCTAAGATTTTGCTACTACCAATTTACAAGATGTACATTTAAAGGAAAAAGCTTTCACTTTAGTTTAATTATTTGCTTAATTAAATATTGTTACAAACATATTGCATATTTATAAATATTTATATTTAAATAATATATTATTATTATGCCATACAGCGCTAAGCACAGCAGCAAAAAGCAGCATAAATAAATGCCAGACAACATATACGTAATGCCCAAATCAAAATAATAAACAAATAGTAAAATTAACAAGCACAACAATTCCTAAATTACAAAACGAACGGAAGAGCAACAGAAACAAAAAAATTTAAAACATTTACAGCAGCAACATCAACAGTTAAACTATCAGCTTAATATATATTAAATACAATATTGAAATTATATGTCCTGTCCCTGTCTAATTTAAATGTACATTTATGAAATCGAAACAAATCAAAATAAAAACATACAAATTATATAAATCGAACGCATTTTTTCTTAGGGTACATTTGAAACACAACAATGCAAGCGCCAAATATAAATAATTCACCGATAGTTGGGAACGGCTGCATAGGTGTGCTTTAACGATATATCGATATTTGTTCAAAACATTCGTTCGCGAGCGCGAACTTATGGTACATGTTCACCTGAATAGCTCGTTCAATCGGACTAGCTCCAAGCGATTCGATAACAACTCTATCCAAAACTACCGTGGCCGACATCAGAATTGGTATTTGTGATATAGTTGATAAATTAAAGGTTAATAATTTTGCATTTCTTGTAGAAGTATGAATAAAAATTACTTAAATACGGGACCTGTTTTGCGCTGCTTGCAGTAAAAACTATTCGTTAATCGCTGATCCCATCGGCAAATCGTGTAAAAAAGTTTTTCGATTACACAACAGATGCCACAAGGCGCACGTTAACAGTGAAAAATGGCAAAATTATGCGAGCTGTGGGCGGGGCATATCAATAATAATATAACTACATAGAAGCTTCTTCTGCAAAAGTTGCTACATTGTTATTTAACTGCCAATTAAGTAATGCAGTTACGCCGCTCACATGTTACATAACCTTTTTCTGCTTCATCTTGGCACCCGCCTACCCCCGTTAAGCCCATTAAAGTGCATATCGTATAATTTTTTAACTAAAGTATATTTTCCATTTGCGCAGCTCTGAAACTATGGCACTGAGACTAATCAACAACGCTCTGCGCCGTCATCTGGCTGCTCAGATGCCCCGCAATGCCCAGGTTGGCAGCGTTGCCTCCATTCACACGCTGGACAAGATTGGCAAGCGTGAGATTGTTGGCTTCGGCTGGAACGGCACAGCCTGTTACGCTGATCGTGCCGATTACCCCATGCCCGCTGTCCGCTTCCGCGAGCCAAACAACGAAATCAACGCTCTGCGCGCCAAGGAGCAGGGCGACTGGAAGAAGTTGAGCCCACAGGAGATCAAGGCTCTGTATCGTGCCAGCTTCTGTCAGACCATTGCCGAAGTGCAGGCACCCACCGGTGAGTGGAAGATGCACATGGGCGTTGCCCTGATGTTCACCGCCGCCGCCATTTGGATTGCCGTGCTGATGAACCTGTTCGGTAAGTGATTGTGAATTTGAATACTCTTTGTGCTTAGCTCAAACATTACTCAATTTGTAGTCTATGATGAGCTGCCCGTTACCTTTGATGAGGAGCACCAGAAGGCGCAGCTGAAGCGTATCATTGATCTGGAGATCAACCCCGTTACCGGTCTGACATCTCACTGGGACTACGAGAACAACAAGTGGAAGAACTAAATGTTATTCGTATGGCTATGTGTTTGAGCAGTAATTAAGCGAAAAGTGAGGCGACTTCTATGTTTAAGTGGCGATCTATTTACATCCAGCAACCAAGCAAATTGTAGTTGAAATTAAAGTTATGGCCACAGCCAATACCTATATGATTAATATTCTTGCAATAATAAAAGGAATAGCTTAAAGTCGGACTCTTTTTTAATGCATCCCCGAAAGTATGCAACTAAGACAATTTAGCCAATACAGCAACCAAAAACTCAACTTTCATTGACGAAGTTGCATTAATTCGCTCTTTGAGCAGGGCTGCACAGCTACAAATGGCATAAAGCGCCACCTGTGAACGATAAGTTAACTATTTGAGCTAGCAATGCAAACTCATTACATAAAATATAATAAATATATGTGGGAAGATCTTGTATTTAATATAAAGCAGACAATGCACATTCTACGTTGTTAATTATTCAATTTCCTATATCGCTTTTCTCACTTGATATTGTCAAATCCATCGTGAGCTCGACCATGCCAATGATGAGCCATTCCCTCGAGGCTGCTCCTTGCCAGCGTCAGCAGGCTGAGCTGCACAACTAGCAGCAATTGAAGCAAATAATTCATCAATTATTTCCGATACAACTCTCTCGCCCACTAACCGTTTATGACTATGAATAATAATAAAACCCATAGCCCTGCGTTTGCTTACTAATTGCATTTGTTTTGGCCTCGAAGCGTCTAATCAACAAGTGCACGCTGCTTTTAACATATACAGGGTGTCTTTCTTTTTGTTTTATTTGCTCAATACATCTCTGTTTTTGTGGTAAATTTATCATTCCAGTTCTTCCATTTCTCCTCGTTATTGATATTATGGAAACCATCGTGCGCCTTCACATGCCGAAAGCCTGACTTATGTTCACCTGGTTTACCAAACGGATGACCTCCATTCTCGGTTCTCAGCATATTCGCCTTCTCTTTATCCTTGTAGCTACCTCTCTCCTCCACAGTGTCCTCATCTGATGGCTTGTAGGTGAGCAGGTCTTGTAATTCGGTTGTCCTTGTATTCAACTGATCGGGCTTTTGGGTTATTGAATCTTGTAATATTACCGAAGCCACAAGTGCAAGCAGTAGCAGCAGGAATGCTGGCTAAAATGGAATGTGTTCGTTTAGGATCCTTTGATTATAATTTACATCTTACAAACTTGCCGATAGTCATAATTAACAACCTTAGGGGAAAAAAACAATACCAAATGCCAACGGGTTTTTCCACTTTTATAGCTAGTTGTGGTGCTGGTGCTGCTTGAAATTGATTGGCAACATGCTGGCAAAAATTTGTTATTTTTTATGAGCAGAGCTAATGCTCAAAGATTGCAATTGGAACCTTTCCTGATTTGACATAGTTTCGAACGCAGCTTGGGGAATACCTAGCTAACGCAAGTTCGAAGCGAACTGGTCGGGTTTTACGTCCCGACAGCTGCTTAAGTTCAACATCGTTTTATTAATTACAAATATGCAATCTTTAATTGTAGGTTAAATACTTGTTGCGGCAAGGCAGCTATAAAAGCGTCAGCTTGCACATTTCTGGCTAACAGTTTGCATACAACACTTGACTAGTTAGCGTTTGCCTTTAAGAACGTTAAATGTATTACATCAAGTTATTGTTAATCAGCCAGGTGAGATATTTAAAGACATTTGCTTATGGCAGTTTCTAATAAGTTTTGTTTTTATTGTAGCTTCTGGTACTTAGTTGTACTGGGAGCTGGGCTCATTCTCACGATTCCATGAATGATGCTGATGAGGAGTCGTTGGAAGATGTGCATCAGCTGGACGAAACGACAACTCTGCCAGAGATTATGCAAGAGGAGAAGGCAACAGCACAACCTGAAGAGGGTCTACAGCAGCTGAATGATGGATTAGGTCTGGTACGGCAGGCAACTTCTTTGCCAGAAACAACTAGTCAACCCGTTGAGACAACATCACCCACAACAACAACAACAACGACTGAAGGAAAGCCACAAAAGCCTCCTCAACCACATCCGCCATATGGCAATCCCTATCCACAATCAAGTCCATATCCAGGTCCCTATCCAGGTCCATATCCCGGGTCATACCCCGGCTCATATCCTGGTTCGTATCCCGGTTCATATCCCAGTCCCTATCCAGGCTCATATCCCTTTCCTCGTGCTGGACCTGCTGCACCCAAAGCCACACCGGAGTCTTCTAGTGAAGCTAGTTATCCAGGCTACCCTTATCCATCCTATCCAATGCTCCACCGATCACCCTTCTCTCCCTACGGCCCACCCGCTTTCCATCAGCATGGATATCCACCCCAGTTCCCTGGCTATGCACCTGGACCACCTGACAGCACGGAGAAACCTAAGCCCAAGCCAGATATGTCTGATGATGCGACATCGACTGACAAGAGCATGATGAAACCCACTAAAGAGCAACCGGTGCAGCCGGAACAGCAAAACTTTGGTTATCCGCCCTACTATTTGATTCAAAGGCGCCCCCAATTCCTGCCAAGTTATCCCTATGGATCTCCTGGTCGTGGTTATGCCAATAATTATGGCCATGTTCGCTTTTGAGTACAGTAGTTGCTCACTTGTTATTACAGAATATTTTATTACATTTATTTTTACCATTAATAAAGACAAGGTATTACTGTAACTATGTAATATTTATTGAATAAAATCTATCGTGTATAATAAATTAAAAGATGCTTTGAAAATGTTATTAGTAGTTAATTCATTGATTTTCAAGTCGTGGCTGATGTTGTAATTGTATTTTCCCGCTGATAGCTCCGAGCACTAATTCTCTCACCTTGCGCATATAATTTTCTAGTCAAACGGGATATCGCGTCATCAATCGTTTATTGCAATGGCATATAGGTAGTAACTAATAAATGCTGATTGCCTAGGGCAAATCGCTTCTCATACTGCTGGAAGCTGCCAAACGGATCGGAACACGATTAGATCAGAGAAATGTCGCCACATTTGTGCCATGTGAATATTACTTTAAGTCTAAGCCTGCTGCTCATTGGTTTGGCGGTAAGTACTAGATAACTCAATTGATTAAGTTATTTAAAATAACATATTAACGATTTACAGCTTTGCCAAGGTGCTTCAGTGCAGCGGGTAAGTGGATAGATTATATTCTAGTATTTATTTAATGTAGACTTCATTTCCTATCTTTAGTTACGCATTCAGCGGGATACACGGCAAATTCCCTCGAATATGTTTAAGCCTTTGGGCAATCCAGCTGAAGATACTGATACAAATGTGGCATCAACATCCGATTCCAAAGATTTTGGCTTCTCTGAGGTTTGTCTTTATATTTATTATATACCAACTTATACTTATACTAGGTGCATCTTTCTCTTATACAGAAAACTGCGGCAAGATCGCACACGGTGACCGCAAACGCAACGCTGCGACAATCGAATGAGGATTATGATGAGGAGAGAACCATAGATAGTTCATGGCCACGCAATTGGAGAGTACCTAGTCCAGTTAGACCTCCGACACGTGTTCCATTTGACTCTGGTTTTATATCGGTATGTCAGATGTTTTAAGGCACTTAAACGTTAGTCAATCGTTTATTGAACTATTACAGAGAACCTTCGATGACTTAAGTGATTCTCAGAGTTTTGCCCGTAACAACTTTAGACAATCTCCGTCACGGTTAACTGGCAGCTCTTTTAATGGACCCGTCTACTCATCAATGCCTTTGAGCATTCAAAACGTATGTTTTGCTGTAAAAGCGCTTTATGCAAAATGAATAACACTTGTTTTTCGGTTAATAGCATCCTGATTTGAGCGCATTTTCGGAGTCTTTACCATCCTCCTACATGGGTCCCAGCAGGTCATCCAATAGTAATTATTATCGTTCCGAATCCTATAGCTACACTTCCGATGGCAATGGTCCTCCACAAGTGCATCGAAATGTTTTCGATTCTCGCTTGGGACATGGCATTGATGCTCATAGCTTTTAATTTATAAAGCAAGCTTTTACGTTGTTCGTTTGATTAGCTGATAGCCTCTGTTGTTATTATTGTTACCTTGGACATTTTTATTTACATTTCCGCAGTAATAAGAGATAATACGTATTAGACGGAATAAGTTTAGATTAAAAAGCTATGCATCTCTGTTACTGGTAATAAATTTATAAATAAATGAACTAACAATCTAAGTTCTCTAAGACTTCGTCAAACAAAAATAGTTTTGATTCAATATCGGTTTCATTCTGGAACTCAATAAACCACGGTGGCAATTGCGAGTCTTCAAACAGCTTCAACCTCATCAAATACGCTTCAATATGTGATTCGCTTCTCTTCATAAGCTGAGCCAATTTCTTCTCCAGATTCTGCTCAAACGTATCGAAACCAAGCTGACGCAATATCTTTCCAATAAGATCAACTTCTATATCAACTAACTCCCTGCTAACTTCATCGTCCAGGCCCAAGAGCTCTTCCAGCTCACCTATTAAAAACATGATATCCTCATACTCATCCGCATGCTTGGCATTTTCAATGAATTTCTTTAATCTATCCATGGCAATGCGATCTGTAGTGCTTGGTCCCAATGTTTCGGCTTCCTTCAGTACGCGCTGGATGAGTTCAACACCATCGTGGATTGCACCGCGGGAAAATGTTGTGAACTCTTGAACCATTGCAGTTTCAAGCTTATCGCAAGCCGTCAAAGGATTAGCAAACTAGAAGTTTGGAATAGCACATCTACTAATATTCACAGTGTTATTATCCTTTGTTACTTACCGTTGAGTGCAGGACAGCAAGTATAAGTATTAGATGGCGCCACATACTTGCTAACTGTTGAGAGATCTTTGGAAGACTGTACAACTCAATTCCAGCTGCGTTTGCCTCTTATAAACTATTCATGTGCGCATAGAAACAATGTAAGATGGCTGGGAACTGGTTGTTTGCTCGGCTGACTCTCTAGTCTATAATCAGTGCATTTAGTTCCCTTGGCGTGATAAGAACGTTCAATTTAAATGTTCAAAGCGAGACTTAACATTCTGCTGCTGCCGATGCTGCTTTTGGGCGTATGTTGCACGAAACATGATTATAAGCTTCTCCGGCAATAACTCAACTCAACTTATAATAGATGACAGGTGCGGTACTTGGAGCTGGTGAGAGTTTGCGCGAATTGCGTAAGCTGCTGAGACAACAACAGCGGCTGGATGAACAGCAACAATTCCATGCGGATATCAATTTGTGGGCACAATCCTTGGAACAAATGGGTCTGGATTTTGTGGCATTCGTTGAGCAATGTCGCCCAATTGGCTCGCATTGCACACAACGAAAAGTTCAGCGACATTTGCGCACATTGAGACGCAACTATAGCGATCTACACGCTCAGCTGGAGACCCTGGAGATGAGCTATGTGGGCAAGATTAGCGAGTTGGAGCTGCTGACGCCCACAATGCAAGCAGTTAAGGGGGTGTTGCAACAATACGATCGCATGTGGCGGCATATTAATGCAGAATCATATAAATTAGTCGAGCAATAATAATGATTTCGATTCAAATTATATATGCAAAGTAAAGAAACTCCCCTAAACAAAAGCAAGCAAAATAAACCATGCAAAACAACTTTATTTATACAAGTGTACTGTGTAGTGTCTGAGCAATGCTGTTAACCAAACTCTTGGCCTGCCTCATGTAGTCCATTAGTTTCAATTCGGGCACCTGTTCTTCAAGTCTCTGTGGAAACTCTAGGTAGGACAGCACTAGAGTATTCTCAGTTTCTGTTTGCCAGCGTGTCACATTGCTCATTAGTTCCAATTTGGTTTGATGAGTGGCTGCAAAGTACTTCAAGAGCTCCAGCTTCACTTTGGCGAAAAAGTTGCGTATGGAGTTCTTTTCAGTTGGCAGCACTTGTTGCAATAGCTTGTCTGTTTCGCCTTGATTGTATAAGGTACTGTGCATAAGGGCAAAGATAAAGTATGCGGTGCTGTAGTAGTTCTCCGTGTTGCCAGCAATTGCATCTAGTTCAATAAAGTATTGTTTATCAATGGCATTGCTGTCGTTTAGCTGATTTAAGCGTTCTCGAGCATTGCAAAGACTTGAATCCAATACTTGATTATACAGCTGCTCAATGTCCTTTGCTGTCTGACTGGCATCTGCGCTGCTCTAATAATGTATTTCGATTAGTTAACAAGTAGATTATGCATTGTGACTCATCTCACCAGGCAGATAAGAGCACTGCAGATAAGCAAAGTGAAACAGAGAGAAATTGACATTGCTGCCGTTCACAATGAGCGTTGATTAGGTACTGAAAGAAATCATATTGAAACTCAGTGAGAGCGTTTTTGGTTTTGAGTTAAGTTTAGCTTTTTATTAAGCATTTTAGCAAAGCCAGAAATCAAAAGTATACATATATATTTATATATTTTACATATTATTTTAAATATTTGTTTGTAAAATGAGCAAAAATTTCAAAAGTATTCGCTATCAATATTACTTAATACGAATAGTTAATTAGTTAATTAAGCTAACTAGAAAAGGAATCAAGCGCAGCTATATAATGTGTTTTACAATTATTACGAATATATTTGCCTATAATATAAGTTAATTGAATAAATCGATTATATTTGTGTACTATTCTAATTTTTCATATTCATTAGCACAGGATTGGAGAATAAATGTTTTTTTTTAAATCGTTTTTGGTAGCTTTATTTTCAGCAAAAATTTTTTTTAATTAAATGAAGTCATATAAAAATACTTATTTTGCATTAATATGCCACAGTTTAAACTTATTCAAGTTCTTTGGCATATCAAAAAGCTAGAGTCATTATTTAATACGAAACTTATGCTCTTGCTTAAATACCTTAAGAATATTATTATAACTAGTTACATATTTAATGTAAACACTTAGCTTATTTTCAGAATAATACGCTTTACATTCGAGTACATTTGATTTACATTTCAAATGCATATCGTACTCGTATTGACAAACTTATTTGGATCTCGTGTGCTAAATTGACAACGGAATTGATTTAAATTTGATTGGTTTTAGCCAATTTATAACTGACATTTACAATTACTTATTTAATATGCTTTTGCATTGTACTGTACGTTAATCTAGTTAGGTGAAAATGAAACGGTTTTACTTGATTTCGTAACAGTGGGTTTTGGTATTTAGGTACAACAACAATGTTAAGGTACTTGGATACTGTATTGAAACTTGGGATCTTTTGTATATATTATTAAATATTGACATCGTTTGAGCATTGTACTTTGAGTTGATTTAGTTGAGATTGGTTGATTGATGCAGCCATTGTTTTGTAGTTATCTTAGTATATACCATTAACTAACTTTATATATTATATTATACATATACACTTGTACGTATGTATGTATGTACATAATACTAAAATACTCTTAAAATCTGCAAGGTACACATGACATTTGACAACTTTGTATAGCGCAAGGCTTCAAAGTTGATAACAATTTCAAAAATAATTTTCCATTAAATCAACATAAAATAAAACTTTCAGTTTATATATACTTATAGCTAATAAACTTTACTTTAAGATTACATTAGGATTATTATTTAATTTGTTTTGTATAAATAGTCAGCTGCAAGTTGAAGTAAGAAAATATATCTTCATACATATATATATATATATTTTTACTCAGTTAGTTTCGCATACAGCTTGCACTTAAATTCTGTTATCTAGAAGACAGTCCATGGAGTAGAGCTTAAAACTAAATACATTTTTAAGTACAAGTTCAATGAAAAGCGATAGCTAAGCCAAAAGAAATACAATTGTGAAACTAAAATAAAAGTTATTGCGTTATAAGCTAAACTATGTACAAAGCTAAGTGGATGTACATTTTTCATAACCTACTTAAATAAATATGCAATTTAATTTTTCACCCAGATACCCATACTTTGTGTGTATATATGCTTAAATACCCACCTCTTTGAACCTAACGGCTTCTCATATTGTCCCATTTCGTTTTGTAGATTATCTGAAATTTTTTCATACGCTTTTTGTGTAAACAATGAAATTGCAGTGTATTTTTGTTGTGTTTAATGTATTTATTCATGTGAAATTATATATATTAAAGTCATTATAAAAATGCAGTTCATTTTTTGTTTAACAAAATTATAAGCTAAATGTAATTATAAAAATACAACTAAATTAAATTTAAATAGGAAAATCAGCAAGAGGAAACAAAATGTTACAAAAGATCAATAGAAAGAGTAAAAGAGATGGAGTGAGAGCGTGTATGTGAGCGAGAAAGAGAGGGAGAACAATTTTACTTTTTATCACAATTGCGTATGAAAAATTTCTTTAATTGCTAGAAACCACCACGCCCCGTGCCACCACTGCCACGGCTGCCACTGCTGCCATTTGCCCCATTACCACCACCTAGTACCGATTGTGGCACTAAAATGCGAGGCAGGGTCAAGGAACGCTTGGGCGCACTGTGCCGCTGTGGCTCCGTTAAAGATGTATTGCCTAAGGCTGGAGCTGCAACGGAAGCAGCTGCCTGGTGATCCATTTGTCACGCATACGATTGAGCAGTCTGTGGCATCATGCCGGCTGTGTAGCCAGGATCAAGACCCGGACGCTCCACAAGATTCTTGAGGCGACCACGCAACTCCTCCAGGCTCTTGGACTTGGCCTTGTTGATGCGTTTGTACTTGACATCCTTGGGCTTGGTCACGGAGCGATGATTGGACATGACCCGATTGTAGGTGGTCACCTGGGACTTGCCATTGTGCGGCTCCAGCTGTGGCACCTTGACACTCAGCGTGGTGCATGGTGAATCGTGACTGGGCGAACGCTTAAGTGCACCCAGCTGGCGACGTGGCACCGGCATGGCCATGACAGGTGCTATAGATGATGAGTCTTTGGCTTCGGGCGCGGCTGTGGCTCCAGCTGCTGGTGCTGCTCCATCGATTTGACCCTCTGTCGAACTGGAGCTAAGTGCCTTTTCGGAGCGATTCTTAAACTTGTCACGCTTCTCGGCTACATCCGGTGTGGGTTCCGGATCCTCCTCAACCGAGTAGACTGTCTCCAGAATGTCCGGGCGTCTAAGGAAACAATTATTGCGCCTTGCAGCGCCATACTTATTCAGATTCGTCTCAATTGCATCCGATATGGAACGCACAATGGTAATCCCATCGCTGCCCAAAACACCACCACCTCCACCGCCGCTGCTCTTGCGTCGCGTTCCTAACGTCATCATATTCGAGTCAGAGTCAATGTCCTCCAGCACCACAGCCGAATCGGAATCATTCAGCGAATCCAGCTCATTGGCATAGCTCGCCTCAATGCTCTCCAGACCATGATCCACCAGACGTGTGGACAGCGTATCGATGATCTTCTGTTGACGCTGTATTGTCATCTCCCGATGTCCCAACAGGCTTGAAATCTGTTTCTGTTTCCGCTTCAGACGTGACTCCAGCAAAAGTAGCTGCGATGTCAGCGAGTTCATTTGATCCGATTTCTCTTTCTGATAGCGATAATGTTGCTGCACCTGGATATCGAGAGAGTGATAGAGGGAGAAAGCAAATTAGATAGATTTGTATAGTTAGAATTAGATATTAGAAGAGTTGAACTGCAGTTGCTGACTCACCTGCATGGCATAGGCCTTGCGCCATTTCATAATGTGCTCGGTTTGAAAGCGAACCTTGGAGCGTAGCTCCTCGATGATGGCGCGTGCCGTATGCAAGTCCTTTGGGTCCTGATTCATCATATTCAGTCGCAAATTGCTGGTATGACTGGAAACGGGCAACGGCGGCGGCCATTGGAATTCCAGCGGCGGCTGATGCACATTTGTGGGCAGCGAACCTCTTGGCTGGGCCGACTTATTGGCCTTGGGTGTGGAGGGCACAGTGCCAGCACCACTAGTACCACCACCACCACCACCAACACTGCTGACTCCTATGCCAGTTGCAGCCATTGTCATGGTTGTTGTTGGTTGCGAGGGTTGCTTTTGTATGCTGCATGCCATGCTGCTGATGCCTTTGGCAAATTGTGTGGAACGACTCGCATACATTTGTGTGCGATGTTGTGTTATGGCTGTCAAAGGGTGGGGCAGGGGAGTACTTTGGGGTAATCA
This sequence comes from Scaptomyza caliginosa, assembly GCA_035044725.1. Lineage (NCBI taxonomy): Eukaryota > Metazoa > Arthropoda > Insecta > Diptera > Drosophilidae > Scaptomyza > Scaptomyza caliginosa. The sequence continues at coordinate 128,053 of JAWNNR010000511.1, forward strand.
GTGGGGGCGTTATGCTATCCGCTAGACGGCCAGCATGTGCGCCACCCGCTGCACCTTTATAGATATACCTTCTCCTACTGCGTTCGCTGCAAGTCTCTCTCTGTGTGTGTGTGTGTTTGTGTGTTGAAAAGTTGCTGAAATGCACAAAAAAAAAGTCACAAGTCTTTTATTAATGGCAAATATTTGTTGCAGGTGTATTCAATTATGGCTTACAATGCTGTCTGTGCACAATGCAAAGGGTTAGTGTTGAACAAGCTGCTTTGGCTGACAACATTTGATTGATGATATTTTTAGTTACATGTTTTCCGCTGCAATCAATTATCACGAAGCTTGCACTTTTTATAAAGTAACTTTACACTTAGAAAGTGAATATTCCTATTCGTTACTCTACTTGTCACTGCTTTTAAAAATCACAATTATATGATCTCATTGCGTCTGCCTTTGAGTGGCAAGTGCAAATGGCAAGTGGCTTGTGGATTGTCTGAGCTCGCATGCTTGCATACGTGCTGCGAGGATGGGCCTGCACATTTATCAAAAGCCGCAAACATGAGCACGTGTACGCCCACTCTCAGCCGCGCCCCCTGCTACTCTGCTTGGTTAGGACCACACCTTGAATGTGGGCAGTGAAGCTCATGGACAAATGAATGTGCTGGTGGTGAAAAGTTGGTGAATGTTACATGGCGTAATTATTTGTGTAATTCGCATTAAAATTTCGGCGAAAGAAGTGAAATAATGTTACGCATACGCCACCGTGCGCTAGCCAGCCAGCTGTCATGTAAATTACATTGCAAAACCAAGAGAGAGTAAAAGCAGCAGCGAAATGAATATTATGCAAAACAGAAGCGCAACAGCAGCAAGTTGCAAGAATGAAACGAATGTTATACAATACATAAATTAAAATCGCATTTAAATGTCATTCGGCGCATTTAATGCATGCCATTGCCTTTCAGTTCGCCGCTTTAAACAAGCATAATTATAATTATTAATTTATGTGCATTTTGATTTAATTAGTTTCACTGTCGCTCAGCGCGCTTTTCACCATCAGCCGTTTTTACCATTCGCCCCTGCCCACATTATGTAAGTGGAAACACAAAAAAAAAACTGATTTGGCTTGCAAAATCTGCTAAGGTTCTGGCCTTGCAGCAAACTTATTTCGTTTTTAAGCCCGATAAGCAGCCTTATTATTATTATATGACATTTGTGACTGTTTGATTAACATAAGATTAGTAAAACAAAATATTCCTTTAAACAATTTCAAAGGATTTTTGTTTAACTCAAGCAATCTCAAAGACTTAATTAATTTCAGACACCGCCCATGAATAGGAAATAGTTTCACACCCAAAAAAAAAAATAACTAAAATACCGTTTCAGATTTCATACACAAAATTATTGTAGGTGGGCAAGGAATGGAATTTGGCTCAATGCCAATCGCGGGCAACTCAATTAAGCCAATGGCTATTGGGCGTCAAACAACCTGTTGTTGAGCAGGCAATAAATTCAACTAGCCAATTCGACGAAGCGGCTGCCATAAAAGCCATGCGACTGGCCCTTAGGCTAGTCTGCTAAGCCGTAAGCAATGCCATTAACAGCTAATAGGCACGTGAGCGGCATTATTTTCTCAAGCTTTTCCTTCGTGTAGGCATTTCCCATCATGCTTCATGGCTTCAAGCAGGCAATTGTCATAATTAAAAATGATGAATGAGTTGCCAATTGTGGAGAAAAAACAAAAAGGAAAAGAGAAGAAGCTGCCAAATGCGATGGGACGATGATCGGTGCTCAGGCTTTAGGTTAGTAATTTTCATTTGATGAGACAGACAGACAGCCAGACTGAGAAGCATTCAAGCCAATTGCAATTCCAATCCCAGGCAATCCAGGCAAAAGTCGTGTTTTCCTGGCCATGGCCAGAACAGAAAAGAACAGAACAGAACTGAGCCAAACATATTTGTTAATTGTTTTCAATTGCATGTTCCCCAACAACTTTGGCTGCATTCCAAGTTTGCTTCACTCTCGCATTTTTTGCTGTCATTATTTATTGTTGATCGTCAGCCAGTGGAAACGGAAGTTCTTAAGTCATTCTTCCTCTTGCTCTAAGTCTTAGTCTCAGTCTCAGTCTCGTCTCTGTTGCTGTTTCGGTTTCGTCGTTCTGCTTTCTTTCTTTTCGCTGATGAATTGCACAAATTAAGGCACAAAGTTATTTTAAATGAAAATGTTAAAAATGTTGCATGCTCTTCGCTTCATCTCCTCATTTATTCTTGACGTTTGTTTTGTCTTTCTCTTGGTTGAGTTGCTTTGGCAGTTTTGTCTTAACATATTTCAAATTGCAATTGCAATTCCGTTTGCCAAACAAAAGAACGACTTGCGTTTAAATAATTATGTTTGATTAAGAGCAGCAGGAAAAAGTTGCCGAGAAATTAAGTGTTTTGTGTCTTGTGAAGTATATTCTAATAAGTAGTGAAGTAAGTGAAGTATGTGTAATAATGTATAAGTATGTAAATAATTTGAAGGGTTCTTGACAAAGACTTGAATAAAATTTTTATTACCCGTTTATTTTTCTTTTCGTTTTTTCCAATTCAACTTTTAATTGGATCTACCTTTAAGTTAAAAAAAAAATCGATTGTCTTTTCCTTATTCTCTATTAATTATTATAACTATCTGTAAATAAATCGCAATAACAATTGTTTCAACTAGTTGTGAACTTAAACAACATTAAGTCCTTGTCTGGCACTCTATTTAAGTAACTTAAACAGACTAAGGCCAGCGTCTAGACCACTAAGTAAGTATTTACCTTTTGGTGAAGAAGTAAAATGCAATTTGTAATCTGTAATTACTGTAAAATTGAGTTACCTGAGAAGCGGTAAAATCAACTACGTTTCTTCTGTACTCGACATTTAATCGCACTTAATGCTTGACATTAATTAAACTGTTCTGAACTTACGGAATGCTCTCAATGTGGGCTGCATTTGGTAGGATATATGTATAGCAGAGTATAATGCGGATGTGCATTTAATGAAGCCTAAGGATGTCAAAGTTAAATGACTGCGCATTCACGCTGTTATCCTCAAATGAATAAATGAGTTTTTGTGTGAATATAAAGTTGTTGCCAAGTGGCCAAGTGGCAAAGTGGCCGAATGACCAAGTGGATGAGGTAATCAATTTGGCGTTAACAGTTTGCTGTCAGACTGTGTGGCGGGGCCAAGCTGTTGCTTGTTGTTGCTCTTGATATCGTTTTAATTAAATTTTAATAACAATGCCAACACACACACACACAGCAAGAGCAAGAACAAATGTTGGTACAAGCAACAGGCAACAAAAGCAAGCCGCTGGCTATTTTAATTAAATTATGCGCAGTGAGCCTTCTAATGATATAATTTAACACCTTGCTGGATGCTGTTGCATAACAACAACAACAACAACAACAACCGACCACGCCCCCAAAAACACAACACAAGCAAGAACAACTATTAGCAATAACAGCTTGTGCCAGTCTTAAGTGTTGTCCACTCAATGAGCATAAAATGAGCAAGCTCTTGTGTCTTTTTTTCTGTTGTATTTTCTCTGTCCCTAAATCCCTTTCCTACTCTCTTTCCCTCTGCTTTGCATTACCCCCTGCACTTGCTTGCGGTTCATAATGAGCATTGTTCCCTTTTCATTTGGGACATTCACTGTCTTTAGCTCTCGCTCTGACTCTCACTCGAACTGAGCTAAAACTTATGGTGTTTAATAGATATAAATGACATAAGTGTGACAAAGTCAAAGAGCTATATGTTAACACCTGCTCTGAGTACAATTTATCCTATTATATGTATTACTTTAAGTAATCTAAATGTTCTAAGTTAGAAAACTACGACAACAACTTGAAGCTAAATTCGGTTAAGAATAATCCATAAATAGCTTTCGATTAACAAGTTTGTAAAAGAATATTAAATGTATTTATAAATAGCTTTAAGATATATTAAATCTGATTTATAATTAAATATACTAATAATACATGCAGCTTATAGTTATAAACGGAATTGAATACGATATTTAATATATGAATCAGCCACAAATCAAAGTTTTTGCAAAGCCAAGGGCAAATGTCGTTTTCATATGATTTGCTGTTAACTCAAGTCTGGCAACTTAAGGTTTAAAGAGAGACAGAGGCAGGCCAAGAATAATATTTAAGAGGGCAACATTTCTGGTTGCTGCCACAGGCACATCGAATGTTGCAAGTGTTGCTGGTGGTGGTGGTGGCATCAAATCAAATTTGGCTGCTCACGCATAATTTTAGCAAACAAACAAACAAACATGATAATGTGTATGTGTTTATGTGCAGACAAAAGCAGACAACTACTCAAAAATGAGATGAGTTAAGATGCAAGCTGTGAAATGCGAGAAAATGCTTGCCAGATATCTAATAAATTATTCAAAATTCAACAACCCAAAGCAATTTTTTGACGAGCCTTCAGTTTCAAACGGAATCTGTTGCTTGCTATACAAAATATACAAAGTAAACAAACGTTAACTGTAGGTTCAAAATTATAATCAGAAAATGAGAATGCGAGTCACAGGTAATTGAAACTGTTCATGCCACACCACACACACACACACACAAAAAAAAGATGTGTTATTGATTGAGTAAATATTTAATGCATTTTTTTTGTATCGCACAAACATAAATACATATTTCTACTATACTTTACTTATACATATTGTTGTGCGTGTGAAGCGGCTTATTACGGTCACGTTCCGCCAATAAAAGTTAAGAGCAAACTTGGCGCTTTGCATACGTTCTGCCCTCTCCCCAGCCGACGAGTAGTAGAGGATTAAAGTGGAACTGAAGCACCTGCCCAAGTAATATTAATAGAATAGGAACAGGTAAACAACAAAAAAAAAAGAGCACTGAGGAACGCTATTGTGTTTCCACCGAACAGTAATGCCGGGAAAATTTATGTAAACTCCGTTTAAGCATTCAACAGCAAGGCAAAAGGAAAATTTCATTTAGTTGCTGCTGTTGACTTTTGCATAGAATTTCACAGCAGAATTATATTCATTCGTATTGGCTGGACATTACGTAGCATCATAATTCAAGTGGTACTAGAAAGCGGCTTATGAGCTTTCACCAAACAAACAAAAGTGCTTTATAAGTTTTTGGATTAACAAAAAAGTTTTATTTCGAAATAGCTTAATAACTTGGCTTAGCGCTTAAGGCCCATTTATTTATAGTCAACTTATTTGCGAATATATTTTTGTTAGTCAAACTATTAATTATTAATTAAAACCTATTTATTTACGCTTAACACATAGAAGAAGTATGCAAACACTATGCAACAGCTTAAATTCTATAAAACCTTCTCATTTCTGTTTCATGAGTCATTCTATTTTCACCCACACATAAAAACCGAAAAAAAAACAAAAAATAAAACGTGTCCTTTCATGCTTTTTGGTGTTGGTCAAGGTAAACAAACGAAGAAAGTACTGCCACAAATGTCCCTGGAGCAGTGCCAAGCGCACGTGTTTTATTTTAAGCGTGTCCAGCAAAAGGGTTCGTCGGTCGACTGTTTCGTATTTTACTCGTATTTGCTCTGTTTGCTGTTTGCCAAGTAAAAAAACTGTGCAAAAATCACGTTTAACGCATAAATCTCAAATGCGTTGGCTCTGCATCTGAATTGCGCCAAAAATGCAGACGTCAAAAAGACAGAAAGGTAGGCAGGTAGGCAGGGGGGTAAAGAGTGGAACAGGCAGCCAGTGCTCATAAAACTTGCAAGCACTATAAAATTAGCTAAAAACCCCAATGGAATTAAGCACGAAATGTTTGAATTTCAACCTGTTGTCTGTGGCACTTGTAATATCTAAAAATATCTCTGCACTCACTGTGCTAGGGATTTGGTTTAAGTATACAAACAAACAAAGCAACATACATATAACTATATATATAAAGGACCACAGCCAGAACTGACTCTACTTGGTTGGTTTATGTGCCAAAAACATGCATGCAACAAATTTATTTATGAGTCCAAAATTGCTGTGCGTAACACTAAAATTTGCAAACGACAACAGAAATTGTTCACGGCCAGGTCATGGCTCCAATTAGTAACAACTTAAATATTACTTTGGTATAGGTAGGTTTGGTAATACATATACTTATGATATAATAAATTTAATCATGGCTTATCTTTCAAATAAGAATATCTTTCTCATCTTAATGGTGCTCAAATTACCAGCAATTCTTAGTACTCAATCCAACTAATGGAGCCTTTTTTTATCCTTCCTGCCTGTTGCCACCTTGAAGCGATTGCGTAGCTAAGCAAACAAAAAAAAGCTTATCAACACACACGCACAACAAATGGCAAACAACAAACGTAGCACAGCTAAACAAACTGTGAGGAAACTCAATCTTATCCTTACGACAGCTGGTTGCACGTGCAATACTGGCGGCAGCGACAGCAAAAGTTGTTGTCCAATTCACCTGCCACTAATGTGGTTTTTGTTGCTGCTGACATGTGAATTGCACATTACGTGACGAACAGACTCAATGTTGGCCAAATTGGTGTTGGCTCTTGTCTATAAGTGTGTCTGCGTGTCTGCCTCAAAGTGGTCCATAGAAAATTAGTGCTGTCAAAGAGCGTAAGATGATGCCACAAGTGTCACTTTAGTTTCAATATGTTTCGTGTTCTTCAATTCCTGTCTGCAACTGGGAAATATATTTCTGTATTACTACCACACAGAAATGGGTCAATCTGCTGGTCAGAATCGAAAGTTCTCTAAGCCACAATTCAATTGCATGAATGGCTGGCATGTGGCTTAAAATAGCAGTAGCAGTTACCATTTATGATGCAATTAAAGTACAGTTAATGGAATCAGTTGATTGGCTCGACAGTCAGGAACAATGGCAATGGCAATGGCCATGGCTAAAAGGGGTGGGACTGCAAATTAGCCTTGGCCATTGCATACTTAATAGACAATCACAATCCAATAAGCCACCTTCCATCGACTGTTATTGGAAGGAACTGACAAAGCTGAATTCTAAATTTTTGCTGTTCAGAGGATAATGGTAACAAAAAAACCTATGCCCTAGACAAACCTATTCGATACTTATTTAATAATATAAATGGAGCTATAATTTTGCCCCTTCAATTATTAAATACCATAAAAATATTAAAAGCTACCCAAAGCTACCTTTTTGTCAGTCAGTGTTTGGGTCAAATAGAGCATAAATATTTGATGTCTGCGCCGCCCATAATGATACAATTAGAAAAATGATCAAAGTATGTACGTGAGTGTTTTACACAAAATGACCAACTGACAGAGGGGGCGTATGAGTAACATGTGTTTGGTAAGGTAAAAGTATTTAGCCAACAGCGGCTAATAGTAGCTATCAAGAAAGTCAATCGATGCAATGTTAAATCTAAGTAAAATCAATAAACCAAAGCAGAGACATGGAGAACTGGGCAACAGAGAAATAATGGAGCACAGCTTGACAGCAATGTGGCTCGAAATATATATTGCCCAGTTGGTTAGCTTGGCTTGACTTAGCCTCGTGGGCCACTCCTCTGGCCAGGTTGACACGCCCACGCACACATGCTCTTAACTTTAAAACGCAAGCGATTTCCACTAAACGGCAACAAATTTCCAGCGTCCGGCAAAAGCCAAAAAGTTGCGTGATATATGAGCAAAGTCAGGCAGCTAGCAGCTTTTAGCTTTAAGCTTGCTGAGTTAACTGCATTTCCATTGTTTCACATTGCACAAAACAATTGCCGCTGAGTGAGAGTAAACAGTAAAACGAATTGCTAAAAAAACAAATAGGAAAACAGTAAATATGGGCAAAGAAAACGAAGAGACAAAAAATGTGGCAGGAAAAGTTTTTTTGCAGCTGCAGTAAATTTAAATTTAGTTTGCGGCTTTCAACATTTGGCGCCGCAAAGAAGTTGTCAAATAAAGTGAAACAGAAAAGTTCTTAAGGCGACACATTGTGGTTGTTTGTGGTTGGTGGTGGTTGTGGTTTAGCGTCTCAATTAACCAAAATGTGCTACAGCTGCGCAAATGTTTTCCCTTAACTGCTTTCAGCCACATTTGATGCTCATATTAAAGATTCTAAAGTTAAGCTTTTGCCTACTCATTCAGATATGTTGCTTCACCTTATGTCAGTCATAATCGGCTGCCTAATGCAACCTTTTTAACAGCTGCTCGTGTTTCTTCATTCTTTCTAAATATCATCTTCAAATGACTTGCAGCACAGCAAGTGCTGCCAATGATTCTTCAACAATTCGTGTTATCTAGTTGTTTGTCTTATTTGATTGCCGGCAGCAATCCCTTTGGCATCCTTGAGCTGCAGCTGATTACTCCCAAAAGCTTTTGGAAATGGCCAACAATTTTTCAGTTAGCTAGCATTTTACAGTTGTTTCTGCTTCCCCTACGAAGCACATTGCAAATCAATTCTGCCCAGTCATACCGGGCGTATACGTGATCTGGGCAAAAACTTGGCTACGCTTTCAGCTGATTAAGTACACATAGAGAAGCAGCAGCAGCAGAAGCAGCAAATGTAAGTGGAGAAAACAACTTGGCACAATTTTTGGCGCTTTTGTTGCGGTCAAGTAATTTCTAGAATTTTTTAACCAAATAAACAATAGAAGAATGAAAGACAAAAAATTAAGAAAGAAAAAGCGTCTTTGGTCGAGATGAAAGCGAATTCTTTGGCGCGTCTTTAAGCCGATTACTTAAACAGTGACCGGAGAGAATGGTGTGAATAAGAACCACAAAGTACACTTAACAATTTTCAAGTTAATTTCGAAAAGGGGGAGAAAGTAAATAAGTACAATCTGAAGCGCTGCCACTTTGATTAACCAACATTGATGTTAATAATAATAATGTTGTAGACGCTGCTGAAACTGTTGCTTACCCAAAATGCAGTTTTAGCTGCCAGCTTAGGCAAGCCAAGTTGCTTGATCAGCTAGCTGAATGCCCACAATTTGCACTGGCTTACAGTCAATGCCAATACTTTACTCAGTCTGTTTGGCTCTTAAGCCTTTAAGCAGACGCTCAATCAAATGTGCATAAATCTACTAATGGGGATTACTTAAGTTTAAGCTTAAATGCATGTTGTGCATACTATTTGAGCTTATGTGGCTGCTTGACTTTTGTATATTGGAAATTGCTTTGAAAAAATCTTTGTTGACTAGTTTTAGTAACTTTTTAATCCTTGAAGAACTGCCCACGCATTTGCAGTTTTTTATTAGTTTGAGTTTAGTCTGCCTTATTGGCTATGCGTTGGAACATGAATAATTCAATCAGCTTTTGAACGATGTTAGTTGGCTTATTGATTGATTGACTTAATGATTGATTGATTGATCAGCGTGCGCCTTTCACACGCCTCAATTAAACACGGCTCGCCACAGTCTGTGCAATTACTTAGCCCCTACTACAACAACAACCCCTTCAACACACATACATACAAACACCCACAACAATTCACACGCTTCTGTGGGTTGCAAGTGGAGCGCAAAACATTTATTTCGAGTTGTGTTTGGGCTTACGGTATTTGGGTTTTAATGAGCCCTTGCTTTAAATTGTTTTTATTTTTTTTTTCGCCAGTGTGAGAAACTCAGAGAATTTAATTTATTTATCGCACATTAAAGCGACTGACTAAAATTAAAACTGTATGTGACTGTTGGCACATTTATTATTATTTTAATTTATTAACTGTTTTGTTTTTTTTTTATTGGTTGCGTTGTTTCAACTCGACCTTGAGCTGCTTCTGATGTCATCCCGGATTGAATCAGTGTTTTGTTATTGTTTTCACTTGCCATGATTTGCATTTTGGCTGTTTCGAACTTCAGGTCAGAAAGAGCAGGCAACATTTTATTTGTAATTGAAAATTGTTGACAGAAAAAACCAAGCAATCTGTTTGGCCAATTGCCCAAAAATAAACTTTTGAATATGTGGGGTATATCTACTGTTTGCGCGACAATATTCTCTAGTTGAACACTCTTTTTAGCCAGTTAACTTAAATTAGTAAAGTAATGGAGATTAATTATTTACATACACATTATACGGCTAAGTGCTTGCTAATAGAGAAGCGGTCGTCCTGTTGAATGCTGTTCATTTCATTCATTTAGCAAACCATGGTCTGAATTTAGAATGACCATAACAATCATTCTATACAAATGAATAACCTTCGGCCAAACTTAGGCATTGGCCAAGAGCAGCCTCTCTCTCTCTCTGTAAATGTCTCTCCTTCTCCCTCTCTCACTCTGTTACATTTTTAGGTTTTGTCTTTGCTCTCGTTTTTGCTTTTCATAAAAACTGAACATGGTTAGCAGCTGTGGCGTGAGAATGGCCAGAATTATTGGCACTGCAACAAAGCATATACATACGTGGATATATGTTGCATATAGAGTAATCAGCTAGCTACCTGAACGACCTTCACAGCTAATGCACAGAAGGGGCTGGTGTTGGTGTATATTGGGCGTGTGATATGCTGCTGTTTTGCCAACAAAGAGCATGCAAAATCATCAGCCAGATAAAAGGACATACTATAAAAAAAGGGAAAATATAAAACAAATAATAGTACATGTAGCAGCATTGGCAGTGGCAACAACACGGAAACAAATAAAAATCAACAGGATTAAATATGCAGACGTGACTCTCTGTCTTTGCCTTTACATCTCTATCTTTGCCTGCCTACAGTCCATCTCATCCTGTCTCTTTCTCGCCTTAACACCCACACCCAAAGACACACACACACTTTGTTAATCTCACACTTTTGTGCTTTCCTTCTTGCTCTCCCTCTTGTATTGTGAGCTTTGCCCGGGGCTCGTTTAACAGCCTTGCCCGGCTCTAGCTCGGCTCCAGCTAAGGCTCTGCTACTGCTTCTGTTGCTGTTGGCCGCTTTGGCGTCGGCCAATCTGTAACATTTTGTCATGGGTTTTTATGCAGTGTTCTCTTTGGCGTCGTCGTCGTTTTTTTCCGCGTCCCTGTCCGTGTCCTTGGAATGTGTTTTACCTTGAGCGCAACACAGGCAAATTCAACAAGTAATATAAATGCAAAATTGCAATGCTCGACTGCAAAATGTTCTGCATTTCATTTCTGCATTAACTTTTAATGCATTTGATGTAAGAGATCTAAGCTCAATTGACTTTAAATAAGAATTCTTAAGGTATTAAGCTAGAAGCACATACCAATATACCCTTTTGCTTTAGGGTATTTAACACGTACTCTCACAGCAGCTGTAGCCGTTCCATGTGCCAGGCTCCTGGCTTTGCATTTAAAGTATAAATATATATACATATTTCTCACGTTTCGCTCGCTGGCTAAAAAGACATTTGCGGAAATGGGCCCACGTTTTGCTCGGTCGGGCGTCAAATGAGTTGGCAAGGCCGCCATTTTCTCAAGCCGTGGCCAAAAGAAGCTTGACACTATATATATTTATTAAATATTTAAACCGCTAACGGCGACTACAGTTAGATATATCTTTAGACGAAGAAAGTAAAAATCAGCAAATTAAATTTGTAGATTCGCTTTTCCTTGTCGCTTTGACACACAAAATTGAAACGTTTCCTGTGCATAAATTCAATTTAATGCCACATGCCACGAGAGAGAAGCAACTTGCATAATTTATCCGCTTACCAATCGAACTCTCATACTCATACACATGCTCGCACCCTTTTAGCGTATGTGTGTATGTGTGCGTGCGTTGGCTGCTGTTTGGCTTATTCAAGTATTTGGTGCACGTGTTGTCAATGTTCTTTCCCTTCCTTTCACATACTCAACTTTAAGCGCTGCATAACCAAATTAAAACTTTGCATGCGCTCAACAGGGCGTATGCATGATATGTGCTGCATGCCATTCTCTATCATATCACCACCCCACATTTTTGGCGCAAAAACTTGTTTGACAGCTAGTTGGAAATTGGCAAACTAAAAATTGTTAAGCGCATTTAATAAGGTAAACTAAAAAAAACACAACGCTGCATAATAAAACGAAAATATTGTTTGATTACCCGATTATGAAGCTTAGTTAGCTGAGTAACATGGCTAAAACATCCTAAAGCAATTAGGATATAACTTCGAGCTACTCGTTTTCATATAACACTTTAAATTTTGCTGTTTACTCTATCTTAAATGGATTAAATGTCTTCCAATTAGGATAAACTAATTGCTGTTTCAGGTTCTGTGTCTGATGCTAATTTCAAGTCTTAAAACACACACACACACGCACATACTTATGTAGATTGTCAAGTGCATTGTTTGAACAGTAAGTCCTAAACGTAACCACAAATTCTACACAGTTCTTTCTCCCTCTCTCCTCTCTGACAATTTCATTGGGCTTATCAATATCAATAGACGCAAAGAAAGATAAACTCTGTGTTCGTTTTGAGTAAATTTAGAACTTTTGTTTTGGCCAATGCATTTGTGTCTGTAGGCGTTCTAATTAAGCACAAATGCAGCATGCTCTTGCTCCTGCTGCTTTGCTATTTGCTTGCATATACTACATGTCCTGCATGTCCTTCAAAAGCAGCAAACTGGACAAGGACACGGGACACAATGAAGAGTGCCTAACAGAAAATAGAACAACATAAATAAATTACATTTTACACAATTCCCAATCTTTAACTCCATCTAACACAATTGTGTGTCTGCATTTTGGGCCTTTGAAAACTTTTCCTGGAAATGTCATATATGTATAAACCAAACTGTTTGCCTGTCTTGCTGTCTCAGGTTTGTGTTTTTGGTTGAACCTTGTGGCTTGTTTTGTGCTATTTAACGCTTTACAGTTTGTTGGCTCGCAAAACCGCAACTTTTTCAGCACCATTACATTTGCGCATATCAATCATACGCAACGTTGCTCGTCTCTGACTCTGAGTTTCAAATTTGATTCGGTGGTCTGCTGCTGACACCGCTGATACACACAATTTACGTTAGATTTATCACTTACAAATTCAATTTGCTGTATTTTGATTCCAATTTTTCAGTTTGTCCTGGCCAAAAAGTTGTTCTGCAAATTAAATGAAAGAAAAATATTTACATACAATTTATCAATACTATTTAATGGATTTTAAAGCTTGAACAAGCAAATTGAATGAAAATAAAATACTAAGCTGTTTAGTAAGCGTAAATTAAGATATATTTGAACTAATTCAAACTTGGCAATAAACACAAACAAAGCTTAAATGTTATTCTCTATGCCTGCAAGCCTTCTTTTAAAAGCATTCTATTTATAGCTCAATAGAGAGTGCCAGCCGGTTGTAATTGTTAATATTTAAGCACAGTTTTAATACGCTACATTTGTCACGTTAAAAGACTGTACAAATAAGATGGCAAATTTTTTCATTTTTGCATCTTTTTTCTTTTCTTTTTTTAAGTAAACCAACGAACAAACGAGTGGCAAAAAAAAAGAGAGATAGAGAACTGAGTACAACAAATGCTGCTGTTAAAATATAAATAAATAATATAATAAAGCGTCGAGGGTTGCACAATAAAAGGAATATGTGCCAGGCCATTGCATTTTGGACAAAAGGCTCAACATAATTTGCATGACAGGATTTGCGGAGGACGTTGCCCACAAGCACAACCAGCAGCAGTAACAGCAACAATAACAACAGCAGCAAACAACTGTCACAACAATGCCAGTTGCCAGTAATATGAAAAACCAAAAAACACATACTGCAATCAACAACAATAACAAACAGGCTGCGACAATTTTCGTGATTTATTGCGACCAAGCGCTTTGTTGCTTTGTTGCCAATGTTGCGCACAGTATGTGGATGCTGTTGTTGGCTTTGGGGCTTGGCTCCGGTTCTGCAACTTGGCTAAAAGGTGTATTTCCTGACCAGATGAAGCGAGCACCCAACCCAAAGCCCATAACAGCAACATCAGCAACACACACACACTGAAAACGAAAGTAATTTATGTCCCAGCCTCGAGTATGGCAACAAACAACAACAATGCAGATAGCACTCTGATTAGGTCCTGCCATTTCTACTCCTTTTGACTGGTTTTTAGAATCCACTCGGCGTCGCGTTATCAGTCAAATTGAATGAATATTATAGCATCCACATGGTATGCTCAAAAACGAGATGTATGTTCTCTTGAGTTAGTGTTTGCTGTCTGATTATTGATGGTGCTGCATATCCTGCAGGAGGAAAGGTGTTTTTCTTTTTTGTTTGCTTGTTGTTGTTATTGTTTTCAATAGTGCATTGTTTGGCACTTCCATTAGCTTGATTGAATTATGCTTGTGACAGGGCAGACGAAACTAATAGTTTATTAGTAGTATTGTAGTATTGTAGTAAGAAAAGTAGTAGAAACTTTGAAAATGTAGTATTTGTGGTTAAATGGTAGTAGTTTTAGTTGACACAAATAGTAGTAGAAATACTACAATTTAGTAGTAGTAAAGTTGTTGTAGAACAAACAGATGGGTAGGATTATGGTGTTTCAAATAATGACATAAGTAAAGTATAAAGTATATAGCATCATTATAATTCCAAGTATTGAAATAACTTTTGAATGTCTGATGCTAGTTTAGTTCTCTAACGTGCGAAAATAGTTAAACTAGTATAGCTCTTTTACAGATTCCCCTACATTGCAAGTTAAGAAATAGTTACACAAACAGTTTACCCTATCAATATCAACTTTTATGGCTTATGGCTCCAAACAATATTGCATAATATGGATTAGAGTATACAGAATGGTTAACCCTCAGTTGTACGATTTAATAGTATAAAGCATTTGCACAACAGTTATGACTTGAGTAACTGTTGTGCCGTTAAACGTAATCCTGATGATGTCAATCATGCAGTTTGCATTACAAAACATTTTCACACACACACACACACGTGCAGGGGTAAACTGCCCTAAGCAGTTATGCTGAGTGACAGGCTGCTTGGAAAACAACAAAGCCGTACAGACGTTTGGTTCAGTCCAGAGTAGTTTGATAACAAGAACTTGTTGTTATTCAATAGTTATTGATGCTGGCTTTACGGCTAGCAAATTGCACAACATTTGTGCGCTTTAAGCGCTTGGCCATTGTCACAGGCTCAAAGCAATTTTAGTTGGCAAACTTGTCTACTCTGAGTGGACTTGGCACTTGCTAAATGTATTATGCGCTTTCCTTTTGTTGTGGTGTGTGTGTGGGGGGTGTGGGGGGTGAAAGTTATTGAATGTCCCCTCGCGGCTAAAGCAATCAGCATGCAAATGCATTTTGGGGGCACATGGCGATAAGGGCCAACTACTAGTTGAAATCTATTGAGCGCACACAAAAAGCCAATGTAACTGAGACTTGCAACTGCAACACAGTGAAGTGCAAAAGTATGCAACACTAGGCAAGACAATGCAATGAGTTTTCAATAACATTTGCAGGCCACACTCAATGCCAAAAACAAAAGACTTTTCTCGGCCCACCCACGCAAGGACATAATGTTCAGGGTTGCCAACATCGCATACAAGTGCAATGCATTGAATAAACCATTGAGGCCAGTCAGCACAGCTCAGCTCAGCTCAGCTCATGATGGGGATGAACAGCTGCGTGTGTGGCAAGGTCACAAGGTTGCGGTCACGCAAACAACAAAAAAAACCTAAAAGTTTTCAAAATGTGAATGGCATAACTTTCGCCCTAATACGAATAATAATAGTAGTAATAATAATGATGGCACGCACAAAACAAAACCTAATGCGACGTAAAAACAACAATGTTTCGTTATGTACACATTGAAAGCAAACAAAAGTCAACTAAGAAAAAAGTCGCATATAAAGTATATTCCCTAGAGTATATTCGTACACTTTGGTGGTCCACCTTCAAGTTTGGCAGCCAATTATGGCCAGGGTGTTACAAGGTAGTAGAAGTAGCACAGACAGTTTTTTGAAGATGGAACAAACAGCAAACAAGTGTAGAATTATTTAATGAAGCACAAACATAAATAGTATTTATTTGTTGTTGGACGGTACGAGTGTGTGGGAATCGTGTGTGTTTATTGAACAAATACAAACTATACGCTTTTATTATTCATCAAATTCTCACACAAGCTAAAGTAAACTTTACGTGCCTTATCTTTGTGGGATTGTCTGAGAATGGCTTCTTAAACTTTTATCAAAACATCATGATTTATCTGGCAACACTTAAGGTTGACAACATAAATTCCGATTATAAACATTTATTTTGCACAAAAGCCTGTTTAGCTATTTTATTTTATAGACATAACCTATCTAAACAGTAAAACGAACAAGCAATCTGCCAATCTGCTGATAAGCGAAGGTCACCTGGCACTTTCTACCATTTTTGCCAATTACACATTGACTATCCCTGCCAGAACATAATCATCATTAACATTATGATCATTACGTTGATGATTTGGACATTTCACGCACTGTGGACTCTCCATCAACGGAGGCCAAAGCTAACAAGTTTAGTTTGTGAAATGGTGCAAGGACTTTCTCTCTCTATCTATCACTCTCTCGGTGTCTCTCTGTTGAAGTAAGGACATAGGAATTCCTGTGTACCAATCAGTTTGAGACTGTGACAGTTTTCTATGTTTTTGGCTGCTTTTCATTTCCTTATTTATTCAACAAGTTCCGCTGTGACACAGACCAAAAAAAACACCTAGCAGGACTTTGAAAGCACGCACAAAACGGAACGAATGCCAGCAGAGAGTGAGGTTAGGGAGAAAGAGGGTCAGAAATAGGGCGGGGAAGGGGAGGGTGTTCCAGTGGCAGTTTTATGCGCTTATAATCACATATATATACAATACACACACACACACACATTAATATATATATATATATATATATATATATTTTTTTTGTATTTTCCGTTGTTCGGCTCGGCATCGATTTGCTTGGCATTTGTTGCATGCCGCAAGGACACGCAGAGGACCTCGTTCTTGCCACTCCTTGCCGTCGCTTTGACTTCACTTTCGGGCCTCTTCACTCTAGTGTATGTGGCATTTATTTTGTCACATGTTATTTATGCCGGAATATTTTCGTTGTCTAGGCGCAGGGGAATGGAGACGGTGACGGTGTGCCAAAAACAGGACTAAGAAGCTTGTAAGCCTGTAAGTGCGTGTTTATTTGCACTGTCGGTTGTAAGTGTTGCTTTGTGATGGTAGGGGGGGGGGTAGGCGAAGCAGTAGAGGGGGCATGGCTTAAAGGTATTTTCGTTAGTTTGGCACCTTATCGAAATGTTGCAGCCAGCATATTCAGCCGTTGACAGAAGGTAAAGCTCTCTCTGACCAAAAACCATGTAATTGGTACAAGGGTTTTCTCTCCGATTCTCTCTTTCTCTTTGTGTGTGTGTGTGTTTATGACAAACTTATTTAATATTTATTAAATTTGGTACGCTCTTGGGTTTTATTTTCATTTGGCACGTACCAAAACAAACATTTAGTGATGTTATTTAATGCGAATGCTCTACTTATTCCAAGAGTTTTATTAGCTTAGTCGTTTACTTTGCTCTGAGCGCTTATTAATATACTCTTCAGTTGGCAAATTATCTTTTATCCCTTTGTTTGTGATAAGTACACTTTAGCTATGAATTTTTGTAGTGAGTATTATTTAACTTAAGATAAACTAAAATTTTTCTAGGTAATTGTACGTTAAAACAAAAATTGGGATTGAGATTTACTTCATTTTATTATTTGCCTTTTTTCTTGCAGAGTTTAAATTGTTACCAACACATATGAATTCCCCTACCTTTGCTTCCCCCACCACCTGCTTACATGCCATGCCCTTGTGCGCCTTTGGCCAACTGTGGCAATGTAATTAAAAAGTTGAGCCAAAGCGGCAGCCTAAACCAGAGTAGTTTTTTTTTTAAATATTTTTTGTAGCGTTCGCTTTTTTGTTTTCACATATAATTAAAAGCAAACTGGCGGCAAATAACACAAACACAATGCGCAGTTATTAGGTGAATTTTTAGCAAATTTTTTAACATTAATAACCCGTAAAGAAGAGAGAGGAAAAGAGCTATAAAATGCGAAGCATGAAGCTGTAAATTTGTTTTCATCAATGCGATTAAAGAATGGCAATAAACAGATTACCACAGAGTAAATGAAGAGCGTGTACAATAAACATGAATGAATATGAATTTGTGAATGTGAATAGCATTAAATGAATGTTGTGCGTGTTAACGAAACAAAACAGAAACAAACAAAAAATAACAAACTGATAAATTACTGTTGTAGTTGCTGTTGTTGTCGCTGCTGCTGCTGCTGCTGCTGAGAAGTTTCCCAGGCAGATCGGATCGCAATTCGGATATTTTGTGGTTGGCAACTTGGACTTTTGTGCTTTTGGTACTTTTTCTTTTCATCTCTTGCTCGCCCTATCTCTGTCTATCTGCTGTGAACTTTGCGATTGCGAGCAGGGCAGCTGTGTTATTGTTTTTAGTTGCAAAGTTGTTGTTGTTGTTTTTTTAAGTGAGTTTGGTACACAGCAGTTCATTCAACTTGCAATTGTTGCTGGACAAGATTTCGTTGATGAATTCAAGCACTTGAGAATATTACACTGAGATAATAATGAATTGTAAGTTTGTGAGAAGTAGGTAAATATGTAATTAAAAGTGTTGCTCAACAAAAATTTGTGCTTTAATTATATGCTCAAAAGAACTAGCACGCACAGTGGTCTAAAAAAACACACCACTGTGCTAGCTTCGGTTTGTTGGTTCTTTTTTGTGTCTACATATAGATATACCAGAAATGTTAATTTCATATTTATGTATTTTCCATCTCGTAGAATGAAGCAACATAATTTGCATTTAAATAAACAATAAACAGATATTGCAAAACCAGCTAAGCTGAACCAAGCTTCAAAAGCAAAAGCAAACCCAAAACCCATTCAACGAACCAGAACAAGAACAAGTGCAACAAGCAGCCAAACTCATAAAGCCAAAAAACGGGTAAACAACAACAATCGGTCGGGTAACAGCAACAGCTGCTGCTGCCGCTGACAACAAACCCAAATAATATAATATAAAATCAAGTAAAATAAACTCGTTGCAAGCGACCAAGTGCCACAGTCTTTTTGCCCATTTGATTTAGCTGCTGTCTCTTGATCTCGACATCCCAATCGCTCTCTCTATCTCTCCCTCCCTCTCTCTCACACGCACTCACTCTCTCCTACTCTTCGTTAGTGTTTGTTGAGTGTTGCGCAACAAGTTGGCTCTGCGCTTTTTAAGGCCAAGACCAAAAAGTCAAACAACATGCGAGCAACGGTTTTTATCAGCTTCTGCTTTCTGCTGTTACTTCTTCTTCGTCTTTATGTTGCTGCTGTTTATTCACTTGACTTCAAATGCACTTAAAGGAAATGGGGCTAGCAGTGGCAACCGGCATTGGCAACAGGTAACAACAGCTAATAGCCAAGAGGCAAACTACAAACACAGCTAACACACATTGGCAACGGCCACAACGATAACACCGGCAACAAAGTATTAAACAACAACGAAAGCAACAACAACAACAACGGAAGCAATAAGATTCTGCTCGAGTCTCTTATACGTACGTATATACATATGTACGTAAATATATGTGGAGCAGCAGACGAGACAAGTCAAAAGTGCACTGGGATTATGTTTGTTGGGCAAAGGGGGAAGGGTGTGAGGTAAAGCCAATGGGCTCGTTATGCCTATAACGGATGTGCGTACAGACCTCTCCCTCTCGCTGTCCTTCTCACACAGCCGCTGTAAAATTTCCCAGTCTAGCTCTTGCTGTGACTTCAAGTTGAAGTTAAGCTGCTTTGACGTGCGCAAAAAAAAGGTTTCAAGCGCCTCTTTAATTTTTTCTTTTGCTCTCTCAAGTCAGCAACTTGACGTGTGTGTTTATCTAAGTTGCCGTTATAAAGTGAAGCAACAGATAATTGACAAGAATAAACCAAGAGCTAGTACTTTTATATATTTTAAGTACACATATGCATGTACTTTGTTTAAATACTCTTTAGTTGTCTGTTCTTTCACTCTCTCTTTCTCTGTTTCACTCTCTTTCCAACACATGGGCGCTGAAAGGGTCAAGCACGCCAAAAAAAATAAACGTGACGCGCTTTGTTAAGCTCTTTCCGCATACCCCTTCCACTGCACATCATCAAACAAATGAGCAAACGAAAGAGCTGGTTGTTGGAGCAGTAACAACGACAAAAACGACAACAACAGTTAAGTAGACGCAGCTCAAAGCTCAAAAGGCAAAGTAAAGCTGCTTAGTATTTGTCTTGCTTCTCTTTCTCTTTCTGTATCAGATTCTGTTTTGGTTGTGCTTGCCGAAATGTGTGTGTGTGAGTTTGTTTGTGTTGTTTTGCTGTTTTTTCTAGTCGTTTGCCCAACATGTCAACAAATTTGTTTGCTGATTAGAGCAACCAGATTGACTACGTGTGTGCGTGTGTGTGTGTTTGTGTGGGAGAAGGGAGAGTGAGCGGAGGCTGCTTTGAGAATTGCATTGCAAAAGCACAATGCGCTGCAGCCGATTTGGTTTTTCCGTTTGGTTTGCACAATATTTCTTATTTTAGTTGTATTTTATTTTTTGGAGCGGCGGAGACACGATGCATTGCATAATCGAGACAACGTGTAAGAAAAACCAACAGCAACAACTGCTCCAACATCAACAACAAAAACTATAACAATAAGTCCATTTATACACCCACAAAAACAGTGACAGCCAGCAACCGGTTTCCTGTTTATGTATATGTTTGTTATGTTAGCAGTGGTTGTTATTGCTTTCAGTTCGTACTTTGCAAATAAATGTAATAATAGATATAACTGAACCCAAAAACTCGAAATGTGCAAAAACTTCAATTACAAGAGACAGACTATGACGCCAGGGGGCGCCACGCACGTTAACCCACTGCTCTCGGCACATAATCATAGTACTCTTTAGCGCCAACAGATGTACAGGGTGTATTGACTTTGTATTGAAGCTTGTCTCAAAGTAAGTAAAATAAGCTATTTTAACATTGATATAAACGTTTTAAATTGTATTTATTTTATCAGCAAGTTCATTTTAAGGATAATATTAAAGCTGATCTGGAAAACTGCAACAATCTCTTAACTGTAGCAACGATTTTAAGATAGGGTATTTAAAATGCATCCAATAATATACAATGATGTCTCTCTCTCCTGCTGACCGCAACCTCTCTTAGAGTCTCTTTTAAACTCTAGTTTCTTGTGCCATAATTTGTACAGCACGTTACATTTAACTTTGCCTAAAAGCAAGAAACAGCAAACAGCAAAAGATGAGAAAAAAAACTCGTTTGGCACTGCAACTTTTTCTGTTTGTAGTTGTTGCGTGTTTGCCACAGCGTGTGGCGAGTGCGTGCGTCCGCAATCAGTGGCGGCATCAGCCGGTCTCTCAAGTCGCAAAACCCTCCGGCCATGTTCTGACTTTTAGTCAGTTGCGGTTTTTTTTATCTTTTAATTTGCTCAACTGTGCAATGAGGCTGAGAAAGAATTTTCTAGGGCTGTATCCGCTGCTGCTGCTGTTGCTGCTGCTGTCTTTTTGTGGCATCAACTTTTGCAACTTTCACAATTTGTGCTAAGTGCGTTTTGTGATTTATATGACACTAGTTGAAAAAAAAAACCAAAACAAAAAACGAGGTACAATAATGTCAGCTTCTAAAGAAAAAGTTTGCTAATGCAACAACCACCCTCAATTTATATCCCTGTGGGTGGTTCGTGTACTCGCTAAACGGGTACAATGCTCAAGTTAAGTGCAATTAAATAAATCTGTACATGAACAACTTTTCAAATACTTCCTGCATTCAAATTGTGCACTCAATCGAATAGTGCTAACTAACTGAAGCAATAAAAACTTGAAACTTCTTAGACAATATACAATTTGCATAAGACTGTGCATTTAAAATCAGCCAAGCAGAAAATATACTTCCCTAAACGTTCAAGAATTTAAAGAATAGCCATAAAAACTTTCACTTGAATACCTAGGGAAAATTTATGTGTTGATATTTTCATTTTGCCTAGTCACTGTAAGCAATCATCTGCTCCTAATTGCCTCATTAACGGGCACAATAAGCGACTTAAGAGTCAGCAAAAGAGAGAATTCATCTTGGCCAGGTAATTAGAACAAAAAAAACTTTATTTTATGCTATGCTATATACACATTAAAGTTCTGTACGTATTGACACTGAAAAGAAACGTAACTGATAGCATTTTTCTTTTGTTATCGAGTTTTGGTAACTTTGAGCCGTGACTTTCATATTAAAAGTCATATGTTTACGCTTGTTGAACAAACAACAAACACACAACTTTGCAGTTCATAATAATAACAAAACAAAAGCAAACGAATTCAACACTTTCTTGAACACGCAACAAAGACAACAAGCATTTATTTATTTTGCGACTCATTAAAACCGAATACACCTTTCTTTAACTGCCTGCAGTTATAATAAAATATATTATTTATACAACAAAACAATTGCACATACAGCTTTAGTGGGTGGCCCTTTTTTGTCAACTGGGTTTTTTGGTTAGTATTGTTTTATTGTTGGCATTGCTTTAAGCCGCTTAGCTGCAATTAGGTAACAGACACAAGTGGGCTATCAAAAGTATTGGGCAAACACAAATGTTGTTTATTATTGTTGTTGTGTGCCATCCTCTACGCAATTGCAATTAGCAAATAATTGATAAAAGGTTTTGTCTCGTACTATTTTGCCAATGCCAACTGTCAATGCATTTTACGTAAGACATTTATAAAAAAAAAAACCATTACAATTGCTGTTGTTGGTGCGTGGGTGCTGCTCAAGTGCTTGCCACGCTCATTTGCAACGCTTTGATGCTTGCCCCAGAGACGCGCAGTTCCGTTTCGCGACATCATCATCATCAGCAGCAGCAGCAATCTCATCAAACTCATCATCATTAACATTAAAATCCACGCCTTTGTCGGTTGTGGCATATGTTTTAGAAAACCAAGATATGTCCACTCGATAAGGCAGCTTGTTAATTATAATTATGCGGCTCAGCTTAAATACAACTGCTTGCTTTTATTTCAAATTGGCCAAGTTGAAAAGTTTTGGGAAAGTCTAGCTAAGAAATTGTTTTATATTTCCATGAATACTGTAAAAGATTTATGCGAATAGAAAACTTAACAAATAATTAAACCATAAGACAATTAAAAAGTCTTGCAAATATTGTTAACAATTCTTAAGAAACTATATAAATAGTTTGTAGTTTAGCTCTTGACTCTTGTCAACTAGTTGTTTTGCTCTTTGCCATAAATCGTTTGACTGACTATGATTAAGCATCCTTCGTTGCCTTCCGGATGCTTGTCACGTGCCTTTGTGGCGTCACCTGTCATATTGTATGCAAAAGGCAAAAGAGAATAACTAAGATAATCAAGAATAAGATGGCATTTAAGGTTTTAACAGAAGTACTTTTACTAAATTAAGTTGTCTAGTTATAACAGAGCTAATGAGCTCTTGAAAAAACTCTTGCTATTTAATTAAGTTATAAATTATTTCTTCAGATTCACTTTAGAAGACAAACTTTTATCTATTAAGGTATGAAGTCAAGTATTAGAACTTCCTTCTACAATCTTTCAAGCAATTGCTGCAGCCAAGTATACACAAAATCACGTTGACACGTTTTGGTCGGGAACATGGCCATAATTTCTAATTACATATCAAAGCAGTTGTCATCCCCAGGCAGCTGGCCACGGTTAGCAAGGGAAATTCAAATTAATTAGGCAAATAAGTACATGGAAAAGGGCGCAAGGCTGGATGCTTAAATCTCAAAAATACATTTAATAATAATAATAAAAAGGTCGGACGATTTATGAGACGGGTTTGTGTCCAATTTTGTTTTATTCTCTTCGTCATTTTTGTGCTTGACCGAGCAGCTAATTAAATAAATCTTAGCGAGCTGCATTACGCAAGAGAACTTCTTGTCCGGCCAGTTTATATATATATTTATATAAGTTTTGTTTCTTACCTTTTTTCTCGGGGGGGCGAGCGCAACAACGATTTACATAATTTTTCTATATTATTTCATTATAATGATTATGATTATTATTATTTGCGCCTTGTTTGGCGGGCACGTCACATTTTTGACGTTGACCTCGTCGCCTCCGAAACGTCAAAAAAAAAGGCAGAAAAAAAGAAGCACAAAACCGGCTACGACTGTTACGTCTATTGGCATTAGCTTTGGCTCTTGGCCATGCGCCAGAAACGTTGCCAAAAGCTGGCTCTCAAGCTGGCCCTGGCTTTGTTATCTCTGCTTGTTCTTTTTCTACTTAGCTTTTGGAATTCTAATTTCATAACGAGCAAATCGACAAGATACTTTATTTGTGCTTTTGTGCTTCTGTCTCTCATCGCTTTGTTTTTAACAAAAAGTCAACCTTTTGTGTTGATTTCGTAGGTATTGTTATGGCTAGGCCCATTACCTATTGCTAATTCATTACAATATTAAAATAATTTCTTGGTAATTTAGCATCGAAATGCTTTTGTAACTGTTGCCAAGGCCTTTACATTGTGGCTAATTAATTACAAATTACATTTACCAAATTAATTGCATCGATAGTTCTCAATAAAAGTGCCTCAAAGGTTGACATAATTGGTTTTCCCATTAAAATAAATACAATTTCCAAAGAATTAACCAACTCAAATGTTAAGCTTAACAATACATTATTTAAGAAATTTATTTATTCAACTATTGCGCAGCCAACTTTAATCAATACAATATTTGTTTAATTTTACTTGATTTCAGTTCGTTAACGCAACAAATAAGCCTTCGTACAAATGGTTCATATTTCTTTACTGCTATTATTTATTCAGTTTATTGTGCAACAGTTTTTAAGCTGCTGCTGCCTGCTGCTTGCTGCTTCTCTGCTGGACGCTGCACGTGCCAATGGTAAACATTTAAATATATTACGCCAGCCCAATATAATGGCGGGCAAACAAAACGAGAGCACATTATGTATACGCAACGTTGAGCACGGAGAACTGGGAGAAGCTTGGCCAGCTCGCATTTCGTTTTGCTAATTTGCAGTTGAATGGCGCTTTAATGCAGCAACAGCAGCAGCAAATGCCAAAGCTGCATTGCCACAAACTCAACCTCAAGCTCAACTCCACGCCTCCTTGCCCCCTTTACAGCTAACTACAACAACAGCGAGAGCAACAACAACAACAACATTATGACGGTACGTGACATGACAGTAATTAACATAATAATCCATTTTGCGGGCTGCAAGCCATTGAAAGAAAGCAGCTGCTGCGAGAGAGCGGTGCGGGCGCGGGTAGGGGGGCACGCAACTGTTGCTTTAAAAATGGAACCCCATTCTTCTGGTTGTGGCTGTGCATGGATCTGGTTACTCCATTGGGTTAACTAGCTGGGCGTCTACGGGGTTAAGCCGCCTCATCACGACAGCTACGAACGATTCTTTTCAGGCGCTGGCACGTTCAATATAATCGCATATTAGATGAGGCTGCTGCTCCAAACCCAAATAAATTGGAATCAAAGTACGCTTCTCCCTTTCCACCACTGCCCCTCGCTCTCTCACTCACTCTTTGTTTGACTGTTGCAGCAGCATTTTGTAAATAACCACTTGACTTGAAGAACTGACATTGCCAGCGAACCAGAACTTGCTTGTTTCAATATTCTGCCACACACTTCAGTTCTCAATTCAAAACCAACTTGAAGTTTACGCTTAGCAGGGCGTGACCAGCGACACTTTGAGCAGAAAATACTATTTTCTAATACTATTTGTGTGCTTAAATTATTTGCTGCCAGAATGAACATAAACATTCAAAAGGCAAGAGAAAGAGGGCTTTAATTTAACTAACAAAATATATATATTTGTAGGTAAGCAAGTTGATGGATAATTTAATAATACAATTATGCAAAATAAAATAGTCTTAAGCCTTTCGCTAGAGCTATTAAAAAAAATAATCGCTAGACGCTTTTAATATGCTATTAAGGAATTAGCGCTGCACACATTGGAGTGAATACAATGACTTAATCAATAATTTAATTGCCAAGCACCATTTTTCGCACATAATTTTCGCGCGAAGCGAGACATCGACTTGATTATGCCAATGAAAAAGTCATAATAAAATAATACCAAAAACAAAACTAATAAAATTATAAATGAAAAAAATAAAGAGTCAAGCCAATTTGCATTTTAGCGTGAGGCGAAAACAAAGACGAAAGACCAGCAGAAAAAAACAACAACGATATCTAAGAGCGCCATTTGGCCATAAAATGAGACCTCCCAACAACAGCAACAACAACAGCAGCAACGTGGCTTACTCTTTGAGGCCTGATGGTCTCCGTTGCTGGCTTCCTGTCTTTACGTTTTTTGGCTCTGCTCGTAAACAATTTTGCAGTCAAACTGGCGACACACACACACACACACACAAACACACAGCAACAATTGACTGTTGCCACAGACACAAAAGACGAAAATGAAGTCTCTGCAAATGGACTGTGGGAAACAGTCGCCAACTTGCGTCTCCTGCCACTGTGGCTGCGGCTGTTGTGGGTGCGTATCTCTGCGTGTCTCTGGGACTAGGTCTCTTCAATCTATTCGATACGACAAACACACACACACACACGCACAGCCACCCACACGAAAACACAAGCTTTAAATGAAATTAATTTTTGCCAAGCCATTTGCCATTTGGTATTCGCCATTTGTTGCCATTACGCTTCCGCCGGCTTCAAATTGGCCAAATTAATAAGAGAGCACGGCCAAGGGCACTCAAGAGCCACCCGACAAAAGAGGACAAGCCACGAAAACGCAATGCCGTTAATTGCTGGAAACACCACAAAACATTAAAGCGGAAAAACAATGAAAACATTTGACACAAGAAACCACACAACAAATTAAATGATATAAAATTCTTAGAAGAGAAAGGTAAATCTCACAAAAAGTTCAGATTTTATGTTCTTTCCACCGAATTCCTTTTCTGATTAACTTTTGTATTTGCAATTTATGATTAAATGATTAGTAAATATTTTACTATGGTTGTAGTAATATTAAATTTAGTAAACATTTAACTATACTCTGCCTTGAATGAATGTAACAACTTGTTACTTTTCATTAAAATTGTAATACAAAGAAGAAAAGGCAATAAAATGCAAAATTTTAATCATTGCAATGCTTGTAAAACTTTTAATTAAAGTTTAACGCTGCATTGCAATAAATGCCGTCAAACTTTTGCAATGAACAACTAAAAACGAAAAACATGTTTAATAGGGCTACAATTTGCTGATTTAAGTAGAAAGTACATTTAAGCTTGCTTCTAGCTTAGGTTGTTCGCTTCTGGCATAAAAGGCAAAAGTCCTTTGTAAAGTTTAATTTTTTTCTGTTGTTGTCGTTTTAATGTTCAAAGTTGCCAAAGAACAAAAAAAAAAACAAAAATCAATTGAAAGGCAAACAAACAGCAAAAGCAGCAAGAAGAAGAAAAAGGCTTTAAGCTAGCTGACACTGGCAGCAGCAAAATGAATAGAAACGATGGCCTAATGCAGACAATTTACCTCAAGCATTCGTTTGATATGACCAAGGGCCAGGGCTGGAGGATAGCAACTGGCATGGCAAGCAGTGCGTTCAAGCAGTGGCCTTCAAGCAGTGCCCTCAAGCAGCTGTCGATCTGCATAATACAATTGCCGCCCATCATCATGTACAGTTAGTTTTTCTAGCCAAGAAACGGAAAAATTGCAGTTGGGCTTACTTTGGCTGCCTGTCAGCTAAAAGAAAAAGAGAGTTGCAACAGCAACAGCAACAAAAGCGATTGCTGCTGCAGGGCAATAGGCCGCCATAAAAATAGAACCTGAGAACGAGAAAGAACCTGACCCAAAAATTGTCTATTGTTGTGTTTCTTTGAGTTTCTCGACACAGTGACGAGACAAACTTCCGCTGATTGACTTGCTGACTGACATACACACACACACACAGAGGCACAAGAGAATGAAATGCAAGCCAATGTTTGCCACACTGACTAGCCTGACTAGCTGATTGGGTTAGCAGTGGCTTAGTGGATAGGTTAGTGGGTGTCGGTTGGGTGAGGCAGGGGAATATAATTGATTCGAATGTGCCTCACTTTCAGCCTGCGTGTATGCAAATCTGTGGGTGCCCCTTGTGTGGCAGTTGTCTCGCGCTATACCAATTTGCTGGTAATTTTCGCACATTTGGCCAACAGCTGCTTTCACATTTGCAACAGCAACTATTCAACCCAAAATTCCCTCCAACCCCTTCTTCTCTCCTCCACTGGCATTCCGCAATTACGTCAGTTTAGACGGAGAAACACCTAATTAACTGAGCGATTGCTGCAGCTTGTTGCCCACTTTAAAATGTTTAAGCCACTCTAATTAATTTTAATTAAAACTCTTTACGCTTGATGGTGAAGTTACCCAAAAATATTCACATTCAACATTGCTTACATAATCATTTATAATAATCTACCAAAAATTATAACAAAAAAAAGAAAACAAAAAGCAAGGTGCTTAGAACAGAAAAGCCAAGTGAACTGTGTCTAATTAATTATAATTTTATTTAAATTTTTAATTAATATTTATTGTTTGTGGTGGGAAAGTGGTAAAATACATTTAAGGAATGCCCTGCGGTAAGAAACCAAAATGATAATTTAAATAAGGTAAATTAAAATTATATACAGAAAAAATATCAAAACAATAAAGATTTATATTTAGTATTAAACAATGTACAAAAGTAATTCTCTTTTTTAAGTTTAAGGTTAAATAAATGTTTCTCAAAAACATGTGGTACCCCAAAAGACATTTCTTTTCTGACCTTTTGTTATTTATTTAAATCTTTACAAGTCCGAAACTTGACAAACTGCCAAATGAGCAGCATGGACTCCAATCAAATATATATCAAGTCAGCATTTCATTGTTCAGCCATAAGGAAAAAACAAACCCTTTTTTCTCTGTGTGTCCCGTGCTGTTGTCTGTTGACCGTTCAGCAAGTTAAAAGGTAATGCACGAGGCGAAAAAACACCTTTTGCTTTATTGCACTTTTATGGCTGCCTAGATTTATATATCTATATATATTAAGTGCTTGTGTGGCTTTTGTTTCATGACCCTTTCCGCAGCAACAAAAGAAGCATACTCTTGTTGTTGTTGTTGTTGTTGCTTGTGGTTCTTTGCTGTTTCATGTCTGCAATTAATCAAAATACTGTTTTGCACCCTTGCCTGCATTTGGGATATGGATATTGTGGACAAAAGCCAAAAACCGCGAATGCGGACACGTATGGCATTACGCACTTCCGTTTCCGCTCTACCCCTCCCAACCCCACCGCCCCGCTGACTGTTTGGTCTGTCCCACTAGTCGTCAGCTCGTCTGGCTTTTGTAATTTTGTTTGCTCAGCCGCGCGAATATAAATAAAAAGATTCAAAATCAAAAACTTTTTATTGCGCTTTGCTTTTATGCTTAGATTTCTGTTCCACGTCCCGCGCTCTCTCTCTTCTTAGCCTTCTCTCTGGTTCTTTTTATTAATTTTGCACGCGCAAAATGTTTGTGATTTATGAGCCGCAAAACCAACAACAGCAACAACAACAGCAGCTATAACAAACAGGGCGACAAACTCACATTTTGCAGACATGTCGACGACACACTGTGCTGCCCCCTTTCCCCCTAGTTTGCCCCTCGACTATACCATGTGAAATGTGTGTAAACTGAGTTAAGCGCTTGTTGTGACTAGTTGCTTGAGCAAACTTTTCAGAAGAAAAAACACACATATATATATATACAAAAGGTGAAGATTAGTTTTGCTTGGGTTAACACGATTGCTTTTCTGATGATGAAATAAATGGAATAAACAATGGTTTGTTTGTTAAAGGTGGCTTGTTTGGCTTTTTTACAACATAGTTCAACTCAATAAAACATATTTTATACATTTCAATGCTTGAATTAATTAAGTTAAAGCTTAAATGCATGCATTTATTTTAGAAATTGCTCGCGAGCTGTCTCCTTTGTACCTTTATCAATATCAATAAGTATCCATGTCAACCAATTTTGTTGCTTACACTAATGGAATGTCATTTCTCATACAAATAAAAAAAACCAATGCCAACCACAACGCTGCCATTATATCTGGCCACATTTCGCTGGCCAACTGTTGGCCACTCAATTAATAAATTTTAAGTTGTTTTTTCACTGCTATTCACTTAAATAACCGTTATTATATTGAGTATATAGATTGGGCTCTGTCATTATGCTAATGTCAAAAGTCTGACGGCTGGGACAGCCGATTAGCTTTAGTGTTAAGAGCTGTCGACACCTAAACAAAAATGCTCAACTCACAAGAGAGAGAGTAGCACCCAAATAAAGTATACGTACGTTTACGTTTGTTTGCTTATTTGTTTGCCAGCGAATGACATGCAATTATTTATACATTATTTTGGTAGCATAAATATTGACAAGTGACTTGGCTGCCAAAGCTCAGCGCCCAGAAGCCTAAGTAAACAAACACTGTCAACAACAGCATTAGAATAATTTTGATGGCGTACATTGCGTATACGCATTGTGCAAAAGTCAATTGAAATGTGGCAAGAAGCTTTAAAGTTGAGAAATCTGTTTGATAAATCGCTAAAGACTTAAAGTTCGTTTAAGTTGTCAAATGATTCAATTTTAATATTCATTTAGTTATACAAACCAAGTCATAACCTATATCAGACTTAACACTTACTTCATCAATTTGCTTTGTGCCATTCAAATCGAGTTAACTAAACAATCCATTTGAACTTTATCTGCGAGTCATTCAATGTAACGTAATCATTTATCTAAGTCAAGGCAATCAAAATATGCGCCTTCAAGTATGCAATACTTCAATCTAATTCAATTGCCCTTCCTGCCACTCCTCACCCCTTAATAGCTGACAGTGGCAGTCAATCAAGCGTTTAATCGAACAGGCGGTAGAAGTGAAGGTTGGAAAACCTGCCCCATCAATATAGGCCGTCCAAGCAAATCAACAGCTGCTGATAGGGCTGACAGTGCCGCTGTTTCTGACAACGCCGATAAGCCGCAGACAGCAATTCCAAAAAAAAAAATATGTGATCCCTTCTGTATGCTCAATATTTTAAAGGGCTATAGGGTGGAAACGTTTCTCTTAAAACCTGCAGCTATTTTTATTACTTGCTCCTTTAGCACTAAACAATTATTGCTTTTAAAGGCTTTCGATTGGAAAGAAGGAAATTTTACTACAGGATATTGCAAGGTCTTATTTCGGTTTTCGTAACTTCTAACCCATGCCAATATCCTGTTGCTTTTTTGGCAGTTTTCGCTTTTTTCTTTCTTTAACAATTGCTTTTAGCCATATCGCTTTGCCATAGCTTTCATCTACTTGTTGCTGATAAGCGCATTTCAACACACACATAAAACCAATATAAAGGTGTGCGGCATACATTTCAGGGCCCTTAAGGTGGCAAAACATTACTACAAATTTATGGCCAAGTCTTTCGCTCTCTCTCTCTCTCTCTCTCTCTTTTTCTGGAGGGTGCAAAAGGCATGCAAACATACTTACACATATTTATATGCTTCACGTTTGGCAGATTTGAAAACCATTTAAATGGCGCCATTAAATCACTTAAGTGTATTTTGATGTACACGATGTTTTGTTTTCTCTTCTCTCTTCTGCTCCATCTGGCATTCATTCGGTTATATCCCATCGCATATTTACGAGCCTTTACGCAACGTCAGAGCTTTTTCTGCTGCAGGCTCAGAAAACGTAGAGCAGAAAGCAAAAGCGTAACTGTAACCAAAAACCCGACAAGCCCACAAAAAACTCACAAACGTACTGCACATTTGCATGGTAAAGAAGGAGAAAAGAGAAAACATATGTGCTGGCAGCCCTGTTACTAATCCTAGGAGAATTCGGCTACCATTTTGTGGCCCAGAGTCGCGATAAAAACAACCATATTAATTTTGTTATAAATTAAGATTGATACGATGCGCCCGAGGGAATATATAAATAATTGAATGGTGGTTATTATGTGCGCAACGCATATGTTATGTTATGGCTTGTATTTGTTTCCATTTACGTTACTTACCTCTTAAATTGTCATATTATGTTGCCAAAGCGTCAGCTGTAAAAGATGTAAGCGAAAAATTAGTATCATTGGCAATATTCAGTAAAAATTTATTGTAACTCAAATAATAATAAAAGATGATAGCCAAAATTACTAATACTTGAGTTAAGTCATTGTGGTTTGGCAAGTTCTCTTTCCAGTTTCAATTCAAAAAGAAAAACTATTCAGTTGCTGTTTTATTTTTATGCTAGACCAATGTCAAGGTTCTTGTTGTTTCCATATCCTTGTTTTTCCGAAATCTATTGCACAATTTCAAGCTAAACGATTATAGCTAAATTTGGCGACGTTTTGCTGCTACACAAATTACAATTGCTGTTGTTGTTGTTGACTTGAATTAAACGGAGAACAACAACAAAATTAAACTGATTGCCATAAAAAGCAAAACTCGCACAGCTGCCAACCTCGGAAATTAATTTCGAGAAAACAAAAACACCGAAAATAACACTAAATTCGTTCATCAATTGCAGCAACGAACTTGAGACTTGCAATTGGAGCTGTGGAACAACAACAGCAACAACAACAACTGAAATACTAACGGGGCCAGTGTTTAATCAAGTGTGAAATCTTTAATCAAGTCAATCGTTCCCGTTCCTGCCATACTCTCTTACCCACTAACTAGCCGAATGCGAGACCAGCTGCTGCCAGCGGCTTCACAATTCCATTCCATTCCAGTCAATGCAGCAAACGCAGCTGTCTGAAAAGGCCTTACAGTGTTTTTTTACTCCTCTGCTTCTTTTCTTTCTCTACCTGTCCTGACCTTTTTCTCTGTGCGAAGGGGGTAGGCTAGCCCTCCCACGCTTCAAGTGAACTAAACTGAACCCGCGCTGGCGAGCCAGGCTGTCAATTAAAAAACCGTCGGCTCAACTGGCCCAGGCCCTGAACAAGCACGATTTGTTGCCAGTGTTGCCTTTGCAGCAAAAAAAAAAAAAGAAAACGCTTTTCCTTTGGGCTACTTTCGAGTGCGAATTAACTGAATTAGCTGTAAATGCTATTGCAATTAACGGTACTACAAAAAAATAACGCTTAGGGTAGCTGTCAAAGCAAAAACAAAAGAAAATTGAAAAAAGATATATGTTGAACTGTTACCAAGATGCAACTGATCAAAACTAATCAAGTAAGTTGTTGTTGTTAACCAGAATATCATACTTTACTCTCACTTGTATTCTCAATAAAACATAATAAAGAAATCTTGCAGCTGGACAACAAGCACGCCAAAAAAGAGCGCCCAACAGCTGTGAGAATGACTTTAAATAGTTTAAACAACAAACATAAACAATTTAAATAAATTAACCCACTGGCCATGTTTAAGTCAAGCAAGATATAAAACGTGGATAAAAATATGGTAAAAGCAAAGCCAAAGACAATTAAAAAAGACGCCAAACTAAAAGTACAAACACAAAAGCTTTAAAGGAAAACACAAAAACAACAAGAAAACAACAAAAGCGCGACTTTTAGAATCGTGATCTGGGCACTATAACTGGGTCAAATCTGTGCATGATGCCAGGCAAAACCATAAGAAGAAGGTGGCGAATGGGAATTGAAAGCGCACAAAATGTAACCAAAAGATATTATTGTAATGGGCAGCAAGCCCAAGCCAAAGCCAAAGCCAAAGCAACAGCAGCAACAGCAACAGTGAAATGCAAATGAAAATGTAACGTGAAAAAGCGAAAAGAGAAAACTTCTGCGGCTAACTTTTAAAATGTATATATAAGCCCTCTAAAAAATACCAACACCCACAACAAAAATAACACGAAAAAAATACAAATAAAAAAAGGAAATGTGAATGCAGTTGAGTGCAAAGTTTTAATCATATGCCAGGAAAAAACTTCATTAATTTGCCGCCAACTTTCAGCAGCACTTGACTTTGACTTTGCCGCGGCGCAAAAATAAACTTCATTAAAAAAAATGCCTGCAAAAAGGGTCACAGCCAGAAAAACTTTACAGAGTTAAAAAAATGTCTGGTTTAAAGTCATGAAAACGTAACGAGTGCATAACTAACCAGTAAGCATATCTTAAAACAACAATGAAATGAAAATAAGCCTTTTAGCAAGTCAATCAAAACTGTATTAAAGCATACCTTAACAAAAAGGAAACATATAGATTTACAGGGTATATATATTAAAACACAAAACAACACTTTTGAACAGCAGCCGCAGACCGTTGCACATTTTATGCAAATGCCGAGATCGAGTTCGAGTCCAAGGCAAACGAACTGGCATGAGGGAAACTTGACGCTCTAAGCGTTAATAGAGACATGTAGAAATGGGGGCGTGCCGAGCCATGCACAACCAAACCCGCCCATTCCCCCACCCTCCCTAACTCAAACCTCTTCTTTATAGCATAAATATGCATGCGTATATGTAGACAAACGTGTGTGTAAAGCGAACACCGACAATAAACTGTTATGTGGCTAGGGTTGCATTGGAATCTGCAATCTGCAATCGGCAAGTGCCCTGGTTATGCACAACTGCTATGTATTTTCCTTTCCCACCCCTCAAAACCCGCAAGTGTGCAGCTACCCTTTTCCTACTCATGATGCTGCGGTTAGATGTGTTGTTGTAGGGAATCTAAAATTGATTTTTCATATTTAATGCTATACCACTGCGGGCACGAGCTGCAGAAAGTGGTCAGGAAGAAGGAGGTTGGAGGTTGGTTGGAGGCACAAGTTGTAAGTAAGTTAGAAATTAAATAAAAATGCTTTAAGATGTTCTAGAGAATGAAATAATATAATTATAAACAATTTATGAAGAAACAATCAACTGGGAATATTAAATAAAATATCTCAAATTGTTATTATTCTATCTGCCTAAACTTCATATATCTCCCAAGTACAACAAGTACATAACTCATCTTTTGTTCGTTATTGGCTCAATATCTACATCCATATCAATTGCAACCTGCATTTGATAGCATTGAACAATGCCGTAAAAGTGTAATAATAACAGCCGCAAATGCTAATGCCAACAACCTCAAAGTACAATGACACAAAGCGAGAGACAGACCAAAAGACCGATGCTATGTTATGCTACTGTAAAGACTCATGCATAAATACAAAGCAATACAAAAGTATCTTACAGATACACAGAAAGAGCGAGAGAGAGAATGCATAGCATTTGCTGAACGCTGTGTTTGTTGCCTTTGCTTATGCAAAACATTTACAAATAGCATACACAAAGAAGCGTAACTCGTCTTGTTTTATGTATTTATGCGGCAAGTTGTGGCAAAGAGTTACAATGCAAACGATAACCAGAAACAACGGTCCAATGCTGGCAACTCAAAGCCAAGTTAAGTTAGTCGAACAGTCAATCAAATCAATGGCAAAACATCGAGTGCAGATGTCATCATCTGAACCTCACACTCCCTGCAGCTACTACCAATTGCTGATGCGGTATATTGCCACAGTTCTCGGAAGTGATACGGAATAAGGTAATATCATCAGTTCAGTGGCATCGTCAAAACCACACAGTTGCAGGCGATCAGCGGTCAAGACTAGCAGCGAAAAGCCAAAACCGTAACGGAAACCTCGAAAACCAATTCAATTGTTTGATTGACGCGCTCCAGGCATAAGTATATATATATATATACAAATATCTGATTCTGTCTACCAAGCGAGGGTTAACCAAAATGATTCTTAAACATAGAAATCTTACTGCGTTTAATTTTTAATTCGTTTATAGCTTAATGCTTTTTTAAACGCTCTCAACTCACAAGACAACTCTCGTATACCATATATATATATACTTATTTGTGTTTGCTGCCTTAAGGCTTGTCGCTTACTGTTATTTTGTCGCATAAACCGAGGACGAGAACGAGGACGCTGACGAGAATGAGCACGGAAACGGTTGATGGGAAGAGGTGGAACGAGGACACACAGCTCGCAGTTTGCTTGTTGCTCAACACTGTCGCAGCAATCAGCTTGCAGCTCATATCAGAGTGCAAAGCTTGTAAAAAGCTCATTAAACAAAACGTTGGTTGACTGACAGACCGATAAACATATAGAGACAGACTGCTGTCGGCAGGATCGGCACATCATTATGCAAAAATATTAACGCAAATCTGGCGAATATACTATATGTACCGTGTGTGTGTGTGTGTGTGTGTGTGTATTCAACTGTGTGTTTGTGTCGCTTTGTTGATTTACAAATGCTGAAACAACAGAAAATGCGCTGTCAAAATAATTACAAAGCTGTCATTGCGGCGACATGTAATTAACATAAAATGCGTATCTTACAGATACACACACAAACAAACACACACAATTGAATGTACAGTTACATTTCATGTGCTGCAGCAAGTTGTTCTCTTCTTCTGCCTCTTTCTCATAATAAGCATTACACGCGACACATGTGATATGTATCCAACAGATACTACAAGATACAAGACACACACACATTCCAGTTACATGACATGAGCATACAGGTGGCTTAATGACCCACACACACACACACACACCTTGCCACCCCCTCTCCTCCTTCTCCCCAAATACATGGACATGACATGAGTTTTATGACGCTAAAGATAACGACCGCCACCGCAACAGAAGCAACAGCAGCAGCCAGCCAGCAACTAAATTTGATTAACCCAAATAAGTTGGCCGCGTTTTAATGCCACAAAAAAGCGAAAAAGAAAACGAAAAAAACCAACAAAAAACGCAGCTGATGTTACTTTTTCACGTTTTCCCGTATTCATTCATCAATTGATGGTGTGTGTGTTTTTTTTTACCCACTCTTCCCCTCTCTGTCTGTCTCTTTTGAGACTCGCTCAACTTTAATTGAACGCCTCGTCATACATAAAGTTATTGGGTTTTATTTTTTTTCTCGTCTTTTTTGAGTTAAGTCATCAAAAAGCCGCGTTAAAAACTGATATGGCTGTCGAAAAGCTTCTTCACTTTTAGCCAAAATCAATGTCTTAAACTGAATACAAATATGTATTTTGTAACATGTTTCTGTGCAGCTGTTGAAACCTTGAACTTGTTGGTAGTTAATTGTTGTAAGCCAGGAAAACATAATAGATTAAATACATGTTCTATTGTGTGGCTGGTTTTATTCGGGTTTTGCCATAAACATGCAAGCAATTATCTTATTAAAAGTAATAAACTATTTGGAGTAGTTTCTTTTTCCATTGTTGTGCAGTTAACATGTTAATTAGACTAGACTAATTAGTTATTAGATATTAGGCTGTCGTTAGACTAATTGGATTAAGATTTTGTGATTCTTGGAAAATGTATAAATATTTGAAATTTAATATGTCTAAATACAAATAAATATAAGCTTAAATCAACATTTTTAGTTTGCAGAATATGTAAAAAATATTAACTAGTTACATGATTTTAAAGAGAATTATACGCAACTAATGCAAAGCTAAACCTTTTCAAAACTAATGCTTTAAAGCAGCGGATAACACAAGCTAAATCTCATCTTAAACTTGTTAACTCGTGCCCATATTTGACCTCAACACTTGTTCAGTTTGCTGGGCAAACTTTGCCAACAAGTTGCATTAGTCAGTGGAAACCAAAACACAAAAAACAACAAAAAAGCAAATACTTTGATAAAGAAAGTTTGCTTGGTGGGTTGTGCGTGATATTTGTTGGTTGGCATCAAGCCTAACTTAATCAAGCGTTGATTATGCGGCATCAGCATTTGCTGCAACTTTTCAAAAGCATCGACATCAACTTGTGCACAAGTTTCAAAAAGCACTTATTTAGCCACATGGCAGAAATATTGGCATCAAACCCACTAATCCTAGTCAATTACCTGAGAGCAGGTGGCGGGTTATTATTAAACATAAAACATGTAAAAGCCATTTAAAACATATTCATTATTGATACAGCTCAGGCTGTGACAATGGCCAAAATGCAAATAGTTGGAAAATAAACGAAGGGTTTGAACTCTAGGGTGTTGCGGGAGGGGTGGGTGCTGCCACAAGGGGTTGTTGTTGCTGCAGTTGCAGCCAAGCGCAAACAAAACATAATTATAGCCATTGCCATATAGAACATTTGAGCATTGGGCCGCTGGGCCGCTGCACAATGGTAGATACTGTTTCTATCTATGCATACAGCATGAGCAACAACAGCATAAAGAACAAAACGTAGTTGGAACGTAGCAATTGTTGGCAACATGTGTAGACCATGTAGCCACGACAACAACAACAACAACAACAACGACATCGACAACGAAACACGGCATAATGCGACACAAAGTTCCGCTAGAGTGCCCAGCAAACAAAAAACTAAAAACACAAAACAGAAAAAAAGGCCCAAACCCAGACCCATTGGCAGATAGCAGTTGCCAGTTTGGCAGTTGCTGCTTACCATTTACCAAACTCTGGGCCCAGGGCACGACTGAACTTTTATCTTTCTCTTTCTCTCTTCCTTTCTCTTTCCCCACAACACAGTCAGATTGGGCTGCGGGAGAAAGGTTCTCTTTTGGCCAACAAACAGATAAACAACATTGTTTTTTCGTTGTTGTTGTTGCTGTTTAAGTTCTGACTGTTGTTGCTGCTGTTGCTGGGTAATTGTTTGGACGTTTTGGCCAACAAGCAGCTGAAGCGTCTGCTGGCAAAAAGCAACAGCAACAATCGCAACTTTTGGCCAAATGAACTGCAAGTGCAAGCACTCCACTTTGTTAGAGCTGGATCACGAGTTTATCCAATACACTCTACAAATAACGATTGACTCTCAACAGAGTTCATAAGCTGTCTAACAAAACTGAGTGCATGACAGCAACTTCAAATGTTTAATTTTCATCTTTATTTATTTAAGAACATTTACTCTTAATAGTAAAAATGCTTAAGTGCTATGCCTTTTAAGGTCTATTTGAAAATTCATGAATATTATTTAATAGTTTTGTGGTAGAGAATTCAGCTCACATTGCATCAGGTGGCAGAGCAGAGTTTTTTTATTTGTGGAAAATTGATAGATCGTTTGAGACTCAACATCTTCAATGTGCACCGAGGCAGTCACAAATAGTCAAGCAGTCATTCAGTCAGTTCGTCAAGCCAAAGGGGGTGAAGGGTTGCTATAGATGGTAGGCAGTCTTCGAAGGCTGGCAATCAAAGCGTGACTTCTGCTCCTGCCATGAGAACTTTGACTGACCTCACGGCCCTATGCCAATAAAGCAACATTCGAGAGAAACAAAATACGCTACACGTACAAAAGTTGTAGGTTTGCTGTGTGTGTGTGTGTGTGTGTGTGTAAGTGTATATAAATACCCTTTTGACTGGCAATACACACAATATTTCTTTCCTTTTTTTTGATAAATTTTTGAAGAAGCATAGTGTGTGTGCATAACATAGCAATGACAATGTTTGCTTTTTGACAACCTCGTCGTTTAACCTGACACATTTCATTCATTTTGTAGTCGACCGCAATGAAGTGTTGCAAACGACAGGCGCTGTTTTGGCCACGTTTAAAACGCACATACACACATTAAAAAGTTTTTACACATGAATTTATTAAAAATCTGCCAACAATCTTTTTATTCTTTCGTTTATAATTGTTTCATAACTGTACAATTTGATACAACGTTTTTAACATTGTTAATGTTTTTTTTAAATTTTACATATTTTTTCAAAGATATTATTATATTTTGTTGTTGATAAATATTAATTAATATTTTGTTTGGTTATCCGTATATAAATAAAATAAAATCTGTGTGTAAAATGCATTTAGTAATAAATATAAAATAGTATTCTTTTGGTTGTTCGTTATATAAATAAAATAAAATCTGTGTGTAAAATGCATTTAGTAATAAATATAAAATAGTATTCTTTTAGCACATATTCAATATTTACAAAATAAAATCTTTTAATCTCTACTAAGTGTGTAAAATATTTATATATTTTATTTCTCGATAGTTTATTTCAACTGCTTACATACTTATATGCTATATGTGTATAAATACCATTCAAAAGCTGCCAAGCACTACACAAACGATTGTAAATCTCCCAAGCCCCACCCAACTTGAATGCAAACTTTGAGGCAACATGAAGTAAAATAAATACCCGAGAATTATGGAAAATGCATTCGTTGCCTTGGATTAGCATAAGCGTGTCCACGAAAGTTCTTTTGTTTGCCAAAGAACAAAACGAAAAAGAAAAAAAGTTAGCTCGAATGGAAACCAAATTAAATTAATGAAGCATAACAAGCATAAGGAATTGTACAAGCGTATAACTTTTTGGCTACTTTGTTTGAGTAGCTTACACAGATACAGACAAAGAGACAGAGTGAAGAACAAGGGAAACAAAAGGAAGTGGGTGATGGGCAAAAACCACAAAGAACTGGACCAGCCCTTTTATGTGGCTTAAAGCGGCACAACTGTTGCTCTGCTGGGCAAAACGAATATTTATGGCTTATCAATTTTTGTGGGACACGTGCAAAACAAGGGGCCAAAAGAAACGGATTGGCGGCGTTGTCAGCAACAGAAGGCAGATAAGCCTTTTCTGTTGGGGGCATTAGCCGTAGCAGATTCAATTAGCAGCTACTACAAAGTCTTTGCATCTTAATGAAAGCAAACAAAGGCTGACGCAAAACGTTGCTTGTCTAGGCCATGAAATTGAGCATACGCAGCGTATGCCAAGAAGAT
This sequence comes from Scaptomyza caliginosa, assembly GCA_035044725.1. NCBI lineage: Eukaryota > Metazoa > Arthropoda > Insecta > Diptera > Drosophilidae > Scaptomyza > Scaptomyza caliginosa. The sequence goes on from JAWNNR010000511.1 coordinate 168,627, forward strand.
GCGCCTTTAACATTTTATGTTAATCGAATTGTCTTGATAATAATAATAATGCCAGCGCCTATAGCCTATAGCCTATAGCCACAAATATATGTATGAATTTTAATTAAATTCCAGTGCCAGGCGTATGTTTAAAGAATTTTGTCATATTTTGCTGCTGCCGTTGTTGTCAACGCCAGCAACATTTTCGTCACGTTTATCAAATTTTTCTCGTTGTTGTTGTTGTTATTGCTGGGTATTCGATTTTCTGCTGCCCCGCAGAGCGGCAGTGTGGAAATGTATGAATGTTTAGAGCCAGAGGGGAATGGTTAACTGTTTGTCTTGCTAATTAAAGTTGCGTTAAAAGCTGGTTTGCTTTTGTATTTATATCTGGCAGATACTTTGTGCAAATCAAAGTGACACCGCCCCGCCCCCACAAGCAGACACCCAGCACAGCAGGTGAACAACAGATAGTCAAATATTAGAAAGAGCTGCCAACGGGGACTGTGTGGGGGAGGGTGGAGCTGTGATAGAGACAATTTGTTGCGCTTTAATAATGTTAATTGCCTTTCTCTTTGGGCCAGTCAAAGTTTCTTGTTTGTAGCTTTGTGCCACTAATTGGTGCAACTAATTGATGTACGTATCATTTTTTCTCCCATCCCCATCCCCCTTCTCACTTACTCTCCCTGACCGTCTTCTCATGACCTACGCAGCCTAATTAGTGAATGCTTGTTATCTACTTTTACACATGTATATTTCAGCAGGTAAATCTCATTGTTTATTAACTAGTTGAACAAAATGTTGTCTTATTTAAGCTGTTTAGTTAACTAGTTGGCTTATTGCTTGTCACCGCTGGCTTAGTTCTTATTAGTGTTGAACCTTTGTTGTGGTCATAAAAGTTTCTTGAAGTACTCAACAAGCAGTCACAGTCAAAACACGCGAATTATAATAATTATTCAAAAGAAACAACAGCTAATATGACTTAATACCCAACTAAGCTAACAAATAAAACCAAAATTTGAGTTTAAGCTGATTGATGCTCTAATTATCTGCAGATTGAATTAATTAAGTAACTTGTAGACAAAAAGCAGACAAAATCAATATTGAAAATTGGCTAAAAGGGGCGAGCTGAAGTAACTTTAGCTTAAGCTTGTCTGCTTATCGTCGTCTGGCTGTGTGCACTTATGTAATTGAAATTGTCACCGGCCATTAAAGTCATAAAATGTAAAACCAATGTAAAAGAAATGAAAATGAAATGACGTTTAAAGTTGCAACCAGCAGCGGCAGCGGCGGCAGCGGCAGTGGCAGCGGCAACTGTCACGCCGCAGTTGTTCAAAAGTTATTGAAAACTGAATGAGCTCTGAACGCGAAATCGAAGACAACAATTGAGCGACAGACAACAAGCGATGCGGAAGCGAAAGCAACAAAGGCACATGCGAATCGAACTTTCTTGGCTCATGGTGTATCAATGAACATCACATGTTGCGTATACGTAATATTTCGGTTGTCTGCAGCATGTTGACAATTGCATGACATTTGTTTCCTGTCGAAGTGTGTGATATGTATACAGTTGTATATATATTTATAGTCCACCATTGACAGCCATATACAATATACGATAAATATGTTTCGTTTAGCAACACAATTGTCTTTCTTGTGGGCGTATACTTTATGTTCTATGCCAACTGCCAAGCTAATCCAGTTGGCTGCCAAAGGGTTAAAGCTGAACTCCAGCTGAACAGCTAGCCCAATGCAAATTCACTGCCTTTTATCTACTGCGCCCATCGGCGCGCCTGCCAACTTGTCTCTCTGTCCAGAGCCAGAGTTGAAGTCGCAGTCTCTGCTCCTTGTTGTCGAGAGTCTCACTCTCTCAGTGCGTGTCTGCAACTTTGTCTTAACAAGTGATAAACTTGTCGCTTGTCGTCATCCGTCGTCGTCGACTCCAACTTCAACTCCAACTCCACAAGCTACGTCTGCATTTGCGTGTTGTGGGCTTAAGTCCTTGTCCACATTTTATTATTAGACCCCAGACATGCAGACAAACAGACATTGAGACATAGAGACGTAAAGAACGCCTCTGCAGTGCCAGAGTTGCGCTAAAAGCAACTGCAACTGTTGCTAATGCTGCAGCTAAGCTGAGCAACTGTTGCAACTGTTCGTAAATAGTTAAGTACAAATTGCATGGCTAATTTGAGCTGTTGCACTCCGTTGACAAGCTGACCGCAGAGCATTAGGCTTTTCAAAAGGTGTGAAATGCGTCACTGTTGCATGAATAATGTACAGGCCACTTCCACTTTGCACCTACTACTATCTCCCCTCTCTCACCACACCATAAAATGCCCAATTTTATGGCCATAACTTTTTTTTGTTTTGTTGTTTGACTAATGCTCGCTAAGAGAGAAAATTCTGGCTGCTGTTGCACTTTTAACACAGCTGCTGCCTACGTGCAAAAGTTTAAGTAAATAAATATTGAATTTTAGCCAAATTGGGGCCAAATCACATAAACACTGCTATTTTGTGGCATTCAAAGCACCCAAAAGCCAAAGCAATTACAAACAGAACTCTAGAACTGAATTCGTACTCAAGAGAAATATCAAATCACAAAGTCAACAGGACACTTTTTACTAGGGTAAAAGGAAAAAAAGGAGTAACATAAATACATAGTAAAATGGTAACACGAAGAATAACATGAATGATAAAAACAGTTCAAAATTGCTTGTTTTTAAATGCAGAATATAAACAAGTGTCGTAAACATTCAAGTGTTTAACTTAAAGTGCAGTTAAATTGGGTGTGGGAAAACAAACATAAAACACAGAAACAAAATGGGGGAAACTAAGCACTATAAAAGTCAAATCAGTTAAACTAGTTTGTGACCCACTTGGGCTAGATTTAATAGCTGGTGCTACTATTTAATCGATTGATTAGCATCCATGAATGAATATTGATTCAAGTAATGAATTTGAAATGCAATGTGATACCTTTTGGCTGAAAAACTTACTTTTAGTTGAGTTTTTGCTGCTACCACTGCATTGGCATGCTAAACAGCTGCAACATTACGTTTATTCTTTATGGCCTATGCCAATTAAATTTAACAGTAACTGTTAACGTTTCGCACGTTCTATAAACGATTTAGAGCGCACCGCTCACCCCTCCTGCTTCTCTCACTCTCTCTCTCTCTCACTCTTCACTGCACTTCTTCACACTTCAATTCACAGCACATATTATTTATGCATAAGCCAATTATCAATTTATTAATATTAAAAGTGCAACAATTTGTTTTATTTTAATATAATACTTTAATGGATTTTGCCGTCATTTGTTGCCACTAAATAATATTTGCACATCATGTTTGAGAAAATGTTTACGAAACTTAAAATTCAAATCCAAATAGCCACCAAACTGTGTTCGTTCTGTCAGCTGTACTAAACTCAAAAATACTCTAAGCGAGCGTTGCGTGAACCGCGCGCGACGAGACTCGTTTGTTGACTGTTGTCTGACGCTGGCTGCAAACTTGTTCGACGTCAGCTGGCACTTGGCTGGGCTGAGCGCAACGAAATGTTCGATACGTGAAACGAGTTAATAACAGAGCCGAGCAGCTGCTTTGGCTTGTGCTGTGTGCGGGGGTGTGTTTTCCGCACAGGCGTTGAAAGTAAATTCAAATTGTGCAGAGCACTCGAGATCTGAATGCAATATTTGTTAAGGATTTTGTTTGTCTAAAGTTGAGCGCAAGAAATATGTTAAATCTAATTAGATTTGCATTAATTGCGCTATAACTAAACCTAAATGGCTTGTATAAAATATATAAATAAAAATAAATAAATATTTAAAGTTGTACATAACTTTATACTCTTTATAATTTGATAAATACTTATAAATTGTTAAATTATATTAAAGCTTTAAATTTAATTATTATTAAGCACTTTTGCACCTTAGCAACAATATTGCCGCTTATGCTGTTAAAGTAACAGCTGTTTTGCGCAACAGGCGCTGTTAGGCATCATACATGTTGCATTGGTGTATTGTTGATATTTGGCGGTCGCAACACGTATTGTATATTCATAAGAATTGTTTGATTATAAATTTATCAACAATTTTTATGACTTTATTTAACTAGAAACTGGGCAATAAGCTTAAGCTTCTGCCACAGATACAAGTACAAACAGTTTGGAGCTTAGCAGACTCGCAACGTGTGTTTTTAGCCGCTCGCCGTGTGTCGTGTGGGTGGCTGGTGGCTGGTGGCTGGTGGCAGCGGCAAGCTGTTGCTGCTGCTGCTGCTTGTGTTGCATGTGCCTCATATTAATTGCAGTGCTTACGAGCAAAGTCGCCCACGCAGCAAATAAAACAAACAGCAAAAAGTTGCATCAGTTGTCGACCCACTTGCCGCAAAACCACACAGACACACAGATACCAGGAGCATAGGTGGAAAAAGATGCGGAACGCCTACCTGGCGAACCCCACACGAATGTGTGTCCAGTTGTGAACAAGCCCTGAACCTGGGGGACCACTTCTGAAGCTCCCCTCAACTAGTATGATGGCGAATTTGCATTTATTTACATTTGCAAGGCGCATGATTAAGCAATAAATTCACACGATCTGGCTAAAAGCGTTTGCTTGTGGGTGTTTGCTGTTGTTGTTAACGGGGCTCTCAACTTTGTGCACAAAAGTATTATTATTTGGATAAGTTTGATTTTTGATTTAAGTTTGAGTTGCGTTTTCTGCTCCCTTGCAATAAACGAAAGCCATTGGAAAATAATGCGACAAATTCAAAGTAATAGTGTTAGGTCAATGTACTATTGTTTGGAGACGGTTGTGGCACCAACAGGTGTGGTTAGAAAATGTCACATCATTGCTTGGACTAAGTTGTCTGAGGAAATGTAATAGTTGTTACCTTTCTTTCTCTGTGGCTTAGGAAATAGCCAAAGAAATAATAATTATCTAGTTTGGTATGTCGAAAATAAACAGACTCAATTTAAATTCACATTTCACTTGAAACGTTTTATAAACAATTTAAGCGCTTAATTGTTTTCAAATTACCAAAAATACTAACCATTGCAATTTGTTGTAAATATAATCTTTAATTCATTGGAAGCAAACACGAATTTTGTTGATATTTTCGTTGCAGTTTTCAAAAGAACAATTTAATTTATGTGCTGCCTTCCTTTTGTTTCTGAAAATAGTAGTAACGATTACCGGGACCTGGTAAATATAAATGCTCTTCAAACTGTTCCAGACTGAAATCATTGGGAGCGTAAACAAATGATTTATCGCTTAAATGCGTTGAGGAACACATCGATTGTATAACTGACTCGTTCGTAATCACTGATTTCTTAACACCTAACGTTGCCCAGATGTCAAACTCCTGGACCACCTCCTGTTCCTCAACGACCTCCTCCTCGACGCGACTCTCCTCAGTTGATACCTCTGGTACTCGATTCCGAATGCACTCCTCTTGCTTAGCCAAATTGTCCTTGACTTTGGCCAGTATAGGATGCTTCAGGCTGGCCAAATACTTTAAAAGACTTTCCTCCGTTTGAGTCTCATCGCCCAAATAGGGATTCTGCACTTCATAGTTATTTCGACGCACAATCAAATCCGCTTCGAACTCCTCATCTGAATCCAGGTCACAGGCACGACAATCCAGATGTATGACCTTATGATTTTTTTCCAAGCCACAAATCAGCTCTCGACCCGCAAAGGGATTCAGTTTAATCGCAGCCATATCCAATCGAAGCAATGCACTGTGATTGCGCAACATAAACCCTATGATGCCTGCCATCTTGCGAGCATCAGCTATGGCACCATTGATGTTCAACTCCTGCACATGATTCGTACCTATAATATCCATGACAAGCAGTTCCAGTCCCAGTTCGCCAATTGGATTGTGCGCCAATCCCAGATACTCCAGGGGTGAACTCTCTGGCTCCTGATAGCTATGATACTTGAGCGCATGTCCAATGGCCTCCAAGGCGTCTCGCCCTAGCATATTGTACTCCAGCTCCAAGGCTTTCAGCATAGTCTTTCGCTCCAGCAGCATCTCCAATGACACCGCACAGTTATCGTTCAACTGATCGTAACCAAAATCAACAACCTCCAGCGAGTCCAACTGCTTGAGGACGCGTACCAGGATCAACATCTTCATTTGATCCATGCGACTGTTGCGCAATCGAAAGACTTTCAGTTTATCCAGGGTGCGCAATCCTTTGGCCAAATGCACCATGTCATCATACGAGAAGTTCATGTGCCGCTTGTGATAGTCCAGCTCCATTTTAGGACCCAGAAACTCGATGGTCAATGAGACCAACTGATCGAAAAACCGCACGAAGCTTAGATCGATGTGATGGCAATGCTTTGGTGGATAATCATAGTTTTTAATGCGATTCAGCAGTTTCCCCTTGTTGCGACCATCAGCTATTTTATCCACACCATCATCCGGTTCGGGTTCCACGGCCAAATCAAAGACACCCTCGATGGGCTTTGAGGAGGCTTTCTTCTTTTTCTTCTTCTTGGTCGCGTCCGGTACGGGTACACGGCGCAACATAGCACGTCTACGCTTGCGCCTCTCATGCTCCTCTTGCTTCTCCTTGTGCATTTCCCTCAACTGCTGTCGGGCAGCATTGCGAGCAGCTCTTTTTTCACGGCGCTTAAATTGCAAATCGTCCTCAAAAGATTTTTGCATGCCCAGCATCGAAGCTCCAGATACTCTTTCCGAACTGCTTGAGCTGAGGGGTGCAATGAACTCAACTATTTGGGCTGTCTTGCTTGCAATTTGTGTAATGGATTTCTTTTTGACTTTTGGTACAACTGGTACTGGTGGCAGTTCCTCCTCCTCCTCCTCGCCCTCCTCCTCTTCCTCGTCATTTGTATCTCTGATATCTCTAATTAGTTTTTTCCCCATAACATTCAAACTTAATTTAACCTACCTTTCATCACTGGAAATTTCCGTAATTATTGATTCCTCGGAAGTAACGTCCAGTTCCGATTCACTTCCAACATAATGGCTAAAAGCATTCTCCGAAAGTGATTGCAAATGTCGAATATGCATCGTTTTCACATACTGCCGCACCAAATAACCCAACTCAGCCATCTGTCTCTCGGGCCAAAAGCCCGCCGGACAGGATTCAACAAGCTCAACATACTTCAAGCTAACACCCTTGCCCTTCCAATCATACTCATCGATTTTCTTCAGCGACAGTGACTTGTCAGAGCTCTTGGCGAGCACCACTCGACGCCAGAAACGCACATCGTCCACAAAATAGCAGTCCTTCAGCGGCAAATTCACATCCAAAGCATCAAAGAAGATCCGCAACTTTAACGGATCCCGTTCCACTGCCGTCGGAATATGCCTGCTACCCATTTTGGCCAGGGCACGCACACACAGGTCTGCCAAAGTGCCCAAACGCTCGTTCTCAATGAATGCCTCAGTGTAGACCTCACGATTGCGTTCACTATGAAGTCGCCTGGTGCCCGTGGAGGCACGATAGAGCTCATATTCCAACAGGAGATCCGGTTCATTGGGTATGCCAAAGGTAATTGTGTTGTTCGGTGGCAAAAAGTCTCCATCATCCTCATCATCCATTGCAATCAGCTATAATGCAATTTTTTCTCTCTTGATAATTTTGTTGTGTTAAATTAGTTGTTAGTTGACAGTGGAGTATTGTGTTTTGGTTGACAGCATTCGTTTTAAATATATTTCGAATTTTAATTGGCATTGAAATTCTATATCTTTTTTTCTTTTCTAAGTTTCTACAGCTTGCTTAGTCTCCTGTAAATACTTGCATACTAAGTGGCTTCATTGCTTAGTCTGTAGCATAACATCTTCATTGGTCCTAAAAAATGAGCCGCCCCTGCGGCGCTTGGAGCTTGGCAATGGCCAAATCCAAACTCAAACGTTAACTCGAACCCAGGCCTGACCTCGAGCCAGCTTTTTGGGCTACGCCAACATCAGTAAAATCAACAACGACGCATTGTTTCCACCACTGGCTCGTGGACAAGTCCTTCTCTTTTTCTCTTAAGGTTTCCTTCTTTGTCTTGCACGTGTCTCAGTCTCGGGCTGCAGTTGATGATGATGACTTAATCGTTGATCTGAGTTCGCATAGGTGGGCGTTATAGTGATTTATTATACAGCTTGGACACGCACTATAAAAACGGACTGGCTTAACCGAACCAACAAGAAATCAACAGCGATCTTTACTTCAACGAATTGTAAATACTCTTGAGTAACGTCTATACTCATAACTAAAGCCAACCGTGCAGTGTATAAGCAGAATAATAATGCATTTATAATGATACGAGGTCTAGGTCTGAATAAGAAAAAAAGCTAAAAAAAAAAACCCGTTGACTGCTTTACTGTTTTAACTTGTTTCGCTTTGCTTTAGTTTACTTTGCTTTGCTTTTTAATTTGCCCTACTGCTTTAATTTCTCGCCTAGTTTGTGGCCTCTTGATTGCTACCGGGTGGGCGACAACGACAACCACGCCTCACCCGCCTCTCACGCCTCTTTGCTATCTGGGTCCTTGCTGTGGCCCAACACCGAGCCTTTAAAATGATATACATATATCACAGATGGCGGGCGCAGCTGTGCGCCAGTTTTCACTTTTTCTCTCTCTATCTCTCTCTGTTTAGCCCGCTTAACGCTGCACTGCCATAATCATCATCATCTTTCACATAAAAACCCAGAGACTGGGGACAGAGAACATTTATTTATGCACTTGACTTGCGTGCCGTGTACCCCAACCCCCTTAACCCTCACCCCACCTCAGGCCAATCGGGGCTAGCAAGAAGAGCGGCACAGCGGGCAGGGTCGCAGGGGTGAAAAAAGGCCACCCTTAATGAGCGTATCATATTTCACACATGTCTGCGCCTCTGCTTAAGCAGTCAACACCTTTTGTCGCCTCTTCTGCAGCTTCTTCTTTCTCTGCTGCTGCTGCTGCTGTCGTTTTGAGTGCAACTTCAAAATTGTTGTACCAAGTGCACTGAGCGGCAATTGTGCGAATCATGTGAATGAATAAAAGACTTTAGTTAACTTTTGCTTATAGTAAATAAATACATAATGCCTAACTGTCTCATGGGTAGCAAGTTTAGTCCAGGAGCAGGAAAAGCTTTTCGCAACTTGTTTAAGTGTGGGCGGCAAGAAAAGATTATAAATATAAATTATGCGCTAAAACCTATTGAATTATGCAAATAATCCAATAATAATGTTGAAAGTACTCTGTGGCTTTTTTTAGTTGAAGTCAGTTACTTGCCATGGCCACAAGCTAAAGTAACAAGAAATCATAAAACTTTAACTTAGATTCTTAAATTAGGTAGATAATTTTTGTGTGTAAGCATGTATATAAAGTTGAAAATTGTTAAAGTCTATTAAATATAGCCTCGAGATGAGTTACGCAACAGTTGTGTCAGATTATAAACAAGTAACAACAACCAAACTTGGCCTTGAAATGAACTCATAAGCAACATAATTGCTGTAAATGGAGCGTTCTGAACAACAACACAAAAGAGCTGAAAAGACTTAAAGTTGAAACTTTAATCATTGAGGCACGTAGCCAATTAGACTTAATGTTAAATGAGCTGCAGCAGCAAGCAATGGCAAGAAGATATGAAAATGCTAGGGGTTCATTTAATAGACCATAAAGTGGCACTAAAGTCCTAAACTAAGCAGCTCAAATTCATCAAAGAGGTAAAACGAAAAACCCACGTATCATATGGGCAAATAGTGCGCTTAGCCTGAGAGATACGCACATTAAGAGAGAGAGAGAGAGAGAGAGAGGGGGAGGGTGAGGAGGCGGCAACGCGAAAGCGAAAGCAAAAGTCAGATAAATCATAATGCCATTTTCGCTTAGAGTCTGCATTCGGGATGTCTCAAGTCTTTGGCCAGACATAACTCAACACCAGAACTTTAAGGCAAGTCTTCATTAAAGTTAAGTTAAGAGAGAGCAACGCAAGTGCCTGTAACAATCGACAATTGGCCAAAAACAAGTTGAAAGCCAAACGGGCAGAACAACCAGACAAACTGCAGCCATGCCTAATGACCACAAAAATAGCCAAATGCAGTTTAATTTATGACCCAACGCCAACAACTGAACTGGCCAAGCCATGTGAGAATTCAACAAGCACAGATTGCAGCGAGTGTTGCTTGAAAAGTATGCGTAACTTAACTACACACAAATTATTTGCAGCATCAATGGAAATTTAATACACAACAGCCATGAAACTGCTTTTGCACCCCCCAAAGCCACCTCAGCTGCCTTGTACACTTGTTTATTGTTGCAAGTTGTGGCAGCTAGTTGAGTGATTTATGCTCTTGCAACTTGCTCTGCGTTAACTCTTTGCTTTAATTATGTTATCAATTCATTTGAAAATTGCTTGGTAAATACTGTCGACAAGTTAAGGCTAAAAAAACTGCATTTTAATTGCACAAAACTGCACAAAGAATCCAAATCGAATCACTTTTGCACCACGGTTGAGGCGCAGCTAAAGAGTCTATTAATATAGATGCTTGAAAAGCGAGGGCAGTTCAAGGCCAACTGCAATCAGGCAATCAATCAAAAAAGAAAAAAAAAACACAGACAAGGATTGCCTGAACAGGCAAAAGCCTAAACCAATTTGCCATCCTGCGAACAATGCATAATTACTGATAATGATTTTGTGCATTGTTAACATTGCAATAGGCCATTCTATTGTTCTGTTTGGGCCCTGCAAATTCACAATAAGAATGCGAATGCGAATCACAAACAGAAACAGAAACAGAAACAGAATTGGCAACTAGTTGGCAAACTTTCTGCGCGTAGATTATGAAGTGCAGGTAGGGTTAGGGCTTATTTATGATATAGATGCTGGACTGGGTGGTTATGTTGTTTTTTTGTCTTGGCCATGTTTTAAGGCGGCTTTCAGCAGGCGTCGACGATAAAATAATAACAATTGATTTACTCGACCCAGCTTTGTGGCGATAAAGTTTTACAATCGAGCGCGTCATGTGAAATTATCATTAAACACAAGCGTAACCTCATCAACAAGCTGCCTACCCCCCAACTGCCCCGTTGCCAAACCAATTGAAGAGCAGGAGCTTAGCCTGTTGCACAGATTACAAATCATAGTTAACGACTTGTTGTTAAGCTCACGACTCCCAGATGAATAAGATGCCAAATCACAGTTGAGACATGAGTGAGTTGAGAAACAAGTGTGGAAAAGGGGTGTGAAGGGGTTGCTGGTTGTTGTTGTTGTTGTTGTTGTGGTTGATGGGGCAGCTACGAATTTCAATTAAACTCTTTTCATGCAATTTTTCGCACCTTTCCCCCTTTTTATGGCCAGCCCAACAAATTGAGCACTCAAGTTGCCATTATTATTGGGCTGTGTGGTGGGGGAGACAAAAGGAAACAATTACAAGAATATTGAGAGAATTGCCAATTTGATTTTGCTTAAGTTCAAGGGGTTTGCAGTTCCAAGAAAAACTTAAGTTTTATTGAATTGTTAAATTTCAAGCGAAATCTATTTATTATCAAAGAGCTAAAAATGATTTTTACCAATGAACAGGAAGAAGACCTGCAGAAATGTACAAATGATTTACTGGCAGTGGCTTTAGTTTATTTGCAAATTTAATAAGTGCTGCAAAAAAACGCTTCGCCAGTGATAAACAAAAAGTGAGAACAAAAGCTAAGTTAGCAACACAGCTGGGCGCTTGCATCAATCAGCTTTAAGTTGATTGCAGTTAGCATATTCTCAAACCAACCATAGCAAGCAGCATAACAATCAGCTTTCAGTGTGCCATAGCAGTCACAGACGAGAGCCAAGTGACGCCAAAAGCGACACCTTTCGGAAATGTAGGCAAACTTCTTGCCAGCGTGCTTCGCAATTCAATAATTACCTTAATTAATATTTAATTTACAAAAAAAAGACATTCTGCTTTTGTTTTTAATACAGTGCGTTGTTGTTTTTATTTGTTCTTTTTTTATATATATATATTTTAAATATAGTTTAATATATATGCAGCTATAATAGTTATTTAAAATTTGAATACTACATTGTTTCGTTTAAGTTTTTATTGTTATTTTGCATTGATTTTAAACTGAAAAAACCATTAAACTACGTTTTTCTTGTTTGCTTTGCTTCCTCTCTCTCCGTCCACTCCTCTTTTCCTTTTCACTTGCCATTCTATTGTTTGCTACTCTAATGTGCTAGATACGTATATTAATTTATATAAAGTTATTTATATGGTAGTTAATTATTAATTTACAAATACATTTATCATATAATATTATAAACAATTTCATATTTGTTGCTGGTTGCAAAGTGTTATTTCTGTTGTTGTTATGCTTTTTTATAGTTGTTGTTGCAATTAAATTTAAAAACTATATAATACAATAAAAGTCTTGGCATTAAAGAATAATGTTTACGAAAAAACAAAATAATTAAATTATTTTGCGCTGGTTTACAGTTTTGTCACACACACACATACACACGCACAGACACGAACAGACACGCACACAGCCACACACAAGTACACATAAATAAATTAAAGTTGTTAATGTTGATTTTTTTTCTTTTGTACTCCAAACTGTACGCGAAACGCGCGCAAAACGCTAGCGTTTAAAAACGCGATAAGCCTTTCATAAGAAGCCCATATCAAGAGCCGTATAAAGCGCACGTATATCGCTATGTGCAGAGATGCGCCAGAACGGAAAGTTCATGGCCTTGGCAGCAGACTCCTCCTCCGCACCGTCACCAATGACAACATAGGTGCTCTTGCGTCCAAAACGCGTCACAATCCGTTCGTAACAAGTCTCCTGACCTGCAATCCAAAAGCGTAATCAATGAAATCTATTGAATAATTGGAGTTTATTAGCTTGGTACTTACCAATCTTATGGGCACTGTAGATGTTCTCAATGTTGAAAATGCTGCCCAGACCAAAGAGCATTACCTTGGCCAGCGCTGGCGCCAGTTGCGTTGAGGTGACCAGCACATTGACGCAATTCTCGCGTTGCGCTATCATGCTGAGACACTTGAGCGCCAAGGTGGCCCAATTATCGGTGGCCACCTCGATTTCCGAGCGTATCTGCAGCCAGGCATCGCGTTTACCCGGACCCAGCAAAGTGCCAACACTGACAAGGAGGAAGAAAACGAAGATTGGATAAGTATTTCCGTAATATCTAATGTGTTTTTTTCGTGGTCGTACTTACTTGCCCCTGTAGCTATTGTAGATATCCTTGATCTTGCGATAGCGAAACGCCAGCTTGCGCATCCAATCGACGCCACCGCGGACGCCCGTGGGCAGGCAGAGATTGGGTGGCGCACCCGGCGGTGTGCCCGTATGGAAGCCATCTGTGGCAAAGTTATAGGTGCTCAGATCCTGGCCATTGTCATCGGAGCTGACATCGTCAATGTGCACCTGGTCACACTCCTCGATCTCATTGAAGAAGAAATGCGTATCGGCCATGTTGAAGACCATCTCTTCCATGCGAAAGGCAATGGTCATCAGGGTGCTGTGGTCTTTGGTATAACGATTCGCATAGCTGCCCGAGAGCAGCGTATGAAAGATGATCAATGTCTCATCCAGATCCCAGACAAAGACACGCTCCGGCGGCTTCACTGCCTCTCCATTGGCCGTGTCCGAGGCGGTGCTGCGCGTTGGACTCGGCTGCTGATGCCTGCGTCCTCGGGCACGACCCGTCTTACCCGTTGGCGTTGTCTTTGAGGATGTGGCCGAACCAGGTCCTCCACCGCCGCCGCCGCTGCTGCCGCCACTTGAGTTGAGCGCAGCCGATGAGGATGTGGCCGTGGCTGCATTCACAACGCCCGGTATGCCCGAATTCGGTGACATTGAGATGGGCAGCGGCGGGGAGTGCGGCGAATGTGTGGCCGTATGCACTGGTGTCGTTGAGTGCGTATCCGTTGGGCTCTCGGACAGATTGGACGAGGCGGTGGCCACATGAAAGCCATGACTGGCGCTCGAGCTGGGCGAACTCACTGCATATGGTGAATAATTCGCCGGATTATAATAGTTGCCATACTGTTCATTGTAGTAGCCACCATAATCCTGCTGTCCAAAGTTATTGTAGCCCGCATACGGATTGCTATAGAGCTGCGAGTTGTTATTGCCGCCGCTGGCATAGCTGGAGGAGAGATAAGCTGCAGCCGCTGCACCCGGCTCCATCTTGGCGCCACGTGCCGCACTTGCAGCCGCATACGGTGTGCCATAGCCGGAGTAAAATGGCGGCGGCGTATACTGTTGCATGCTGTTGTAGTAGTAGTAATCGTGTTTGCTGTCGTAGACGGCGGCAGCTGCAGCTGCCACAGCCGAGGAGTTCACTGTGGCCGATGTGCCATCCACACAGCCGTAGACGGCAGCGGCAGCCGCCGCAGCCGAGGATGCGTTGTCCAGTGGATGTGGATGCACTTGGGCCTGGCCCACTGGACTGCGAGATTCGGATTTGACTGCTGGGGCAAGGCTGTTGCTGCTGCTGCTGCCATTGTTGCTGCTGCTGTTCGTCTCATGCGTTGTCCAATGGGACATTGCACTGGGATGTGCCACGCCCACACCTACACCAACGCCTACGTCATCAGTTGTGTGCTGTTGCTGCTGCTGCTGTTGCTGATATGTGGTAAAGCTGCTGGCCGAGGATTGGACAAAGCTAGAGGCGGCAGCAGCAGCAGCTAAACTGCAGCTACTTGGATTTGGATTCGAGCTTGAATTCGAATTTGGATTGTTGTTGTTGTTGTTGGTGGTGGTGGCATAGTGGTTGCTTAGTGCACCGAGTGTTGGTTGCAGCGGTTGGATTTGTGGCGGCAATCCAAGTGGACTACATTGCCCGGCCACGCCCACGCCAATGCCAACGCCCACACTGGCGCCGGCACTGCTGGGCCCATTGCTGGTGGATAACACGGCGCTTGAATGTGTTTGTTGCTGTTGCTGTTGCTGCTGTGGATGTTGTTGTGGATGTTGTTGTTGATGCTGTTGGTGTTGTGGGTGTTGCTGCTGTTGAAGTTGCGGCTGTTGTTGGCTTTGGCACAGACTGCAAGTAGTAAAAGAAGAAAATAAGTTTAAAATCGTAACTAAACAATATAAATTTCCAAAAAACGTCTAATGTATTTAACCCATAACTAGTACCAAATATCCCAGCAAAGTCACTGATTTAAAACCCAACTCGGAAAGCGGTAAGCAAAAGAGACAAAGCACAACAGAAACAAAAAATAAAAAAAAAAGAGAGAGAGAGAGAGGAGAAACAAAAACGTTTTGCTCGTTAAGTAAACTCATTAAATAATTTCCAATAATCTTTAAAGAGCCATAAAATTAACGGCACGTTGTCGTTGTTATTGTCGCCGTTGACGTTGTCCTCTTCTTATTCGTTTTTCGTTTTCGTCATCGCGAGATGATCGTTTTGCTTGGCACCGAACCGTAAAGTCAAGTGTGTCGCAGCCGCAGTCGCCGTCGCAGTCACCAAGTCGCTCTCAAAATCTAGTCAAGTGTTATAAATATTTGTCTACGCTCTCTCGCTCTTGCTTTAAGCAAAAGGAAATAATTTGAAATGCCCTTTCAGAGGCACTTGAGTGGCTCGTTTCCCCGTCCCCTTTCGGGTACATTGGTAACCCAAAGAAGCATGTGTGCAACAAATGTTTGACGGACTTTTCATCAAAAACCAAACAAATTCTATTCTATTCGTTCTTGTTATTATTGCCTTAATTCTTTTTTAACTAGCTTGAATTGCCTGAGGCACTGAAGTAGTAGACTAATTTCCAAGTGCCCAATAAAAACTAAAAAAAACATCCAATTGGAACTCAAATAAATCAATGCAATGAAAAATCAAACCAAAATAAATAATATTTATTCTTTGGAGCAGCTGGTAATTCAATCCTTTTCGACTGCAATTAAATGAAGTTGTTCAAAAAGTATGCCTTGGGCTTTCCCCAACCCCTGCCCACGCCTACATTTTGTATGCCTCTGTGTAATTTATCAAATATTATTGGTTTTAGGTCTTGGGAAATAAGGTAAGTAAAAATTGATTTTAAGAAAGTTCTTTGCTAAGTTATGTCAAGAAAAAGTGCTTTAAATATCAATATTTCATAATATTTATATCATATTTTTTAAAACCATTAAAATGTTAACCAAGTATTAAGTTTCATTAATACTTACTAGAACCTCAGCCAGCATAACAGAAAATTATTTTCTCTCTATATTTGGTTGTTTCTTGTTTCTGTTTTCCCCTTTATGATTTTTTAATGTCTTCCCAACCAATTTGTCGTAATTTTTCATATTTTCTCCTAAACAATGCAATAGACTAGCAAGAGGTAAATAAAGTGCCCAATTTCCTTGGGAATTTGACACCAACACAGACTTGGGACATTTCTCTTGCCCGAAATACAAAAGCAGAGAAACAGACTGACAATGAGGAGGGGGGGAAAAAAAAACGAAGCGTGCGCTGAGAGTGGGGAAGAAAAAGATGATGTCAATATTGTTGGTTAGCCCCCAATGTTCAAAATATTATTATTGAAATCATTTCAGTTTTCTTTAATAAATCAACAACTGAACAAATGTTTTATTTTTTTTTTGTTTAGCAGAACAGTGGAAACTGCTGCGTATTTAATGAACCTAAGTCTTGGTTAATAACCGTTAAGTCGTCCTAAGCCCCTTAAGTAGTTGGGCATGGCTCTTGCTTCTATTGATGCCAAGTGTTAAGTGCTCTAACACTCTCAGTTGAGTTTCTTTCTTTCTTTCATTTATTTTTGTACTTTTCAAACGAAGCATGCGAGAAATTCTTTGAATTCTTGCTCAGTTTTGTGGCATGTGTTTTTGTGCCGCAAAAAATGCAAAGGTTCCACATGCAAAATGCAATTGAAATTTGTCAAAAATGAACACTTGTTGCTCTTTTTTGTTGTTGTTTGGGCGGCAAAGTGTGAAGTGAGGGCATTTGAATGGGTCTTTACTGTTACAAATTGTCTATGCTTACAGCTGCAAAGTGTTTGAAACATGTGCATGAAATGAATATTATTTTAAAGTAGGCTCTTAAGTGAACAGAAGAACCTAACTAGAAGAACCCAAACCAATTGTTTGCCTTATAACTTTTAGTAGTATTATTATTAATACTACTTACCGATTGCGTTCATGTGTATCCGTATGCTCTGTTTTGGGACGTTTAACCTGCAAAAGAAAAGCGAAAAAGTAACATTAATATACAAAACAAGCAAGGAGTATTATATGACTTGAGCATTATGATTTATTTGCAGTTGTTTATAAACAAAGCTGGCGTTGTCCCAATACCTCAGCGACTTTTTCTCAGTCTTTTTGGGTTCCGCGGAGCGAAGCACTTTTTTTTTTGGCTTTTATGCGACGCAATGCATGGCAGCAACAACAATTAATGAAATATATATACAATATATAAATAAATAAAAATAAGAACAGCACATTTTACATAATTTGCTTTACGCCATTTGCTGGGCCAGCAAAATGAAGAACGTGCGTGGGAAAAAGTTTTACTGGGTTGATGGGTTGTTGGGTTGACAGCGCAACTTTTCGTTAGCGGCGCCATTTGCCAATTGGGGGCCATGTGACGTGACGAATGGCCAACAAAGTGCTGCTGCGATGGTGCACACAGCAGGTGGCCTTAAATCGTGGCCGAGTGTCTCTTGGGAGTGCCAACAAACAGCAAAGGAGCTAACGTTAGAGAGGCAGCAGCCGAAGTCAAGCCAAGCTGATGAAGGAAAGTCAAGCTAATTGAGACAGGCCAAACCAACACATTAGCCAAGATGTTGATTGAAAGTGAACAAAAAGACTTATTCCAAGAAGAATGCTAAGCTGAATCAAAGGATTGTGTTTAATAAGAAACTATGGAGGGATAGTTAGCTTGAACAAGTTGGAGCTAAGGCTTGGGTCTAATAACATGCCAAGCATTCTAAGCCTAAATGACACTTTAGCTTATAACCATAAATTAGATGCCCAAGAAAATGGCAATGGAAATTTATGTAAATGAGTATCTTAAGGCTAGAATCTAAACAGATTTAACATAACCACATAATAAATCAATTATTAAAGAAATATCCACAAAATGGTTCAAGTTTTAGTTAAGTTTTAGCAAGTAACTTAAGCTTAGACAAAGCCCAAAACAAATGGCTAATTTCCCAATGGGCAGGGGAAAGGAAAGTGATGATTATAATAAGACAAACAGAAGCCGGTCAAGAGACAGGAGATGGGTAAAACCTACAGCAGGGCGCATAAAGCTGCTGGAATTTATGTGCCACAAATTTGACATTGTTGGCTCTTTTTTTTTTTTTTTTTGGGAGCAGCCCACACACGCACCGTGTGTCCATCATAATTTTGGTATGTTTGTTCTTCGTTCTTTCTTTTTTCTCGATTTTGGCAAATTTGTGCTCAACGGTAGCGTTTAATGACGCGATGCTGCTAAAGCTGAGCTTGCGTGTTGCACGGACTTTGCTTCTTTTTTTTTCTTTTCTTGCTTTTCGGCTGTTAAGCAAGACACGAATGCAAAACGAAATGCAACGCAACCTTTTTACTAAACTAATTTATGGCACAAGCTGACAACGTAAACATTAACACAGACAAACAGACAGACAGATGGAGTTGGAGATGGAGAAGGAGGCGATGCTGGGTAGCTCATCATCACAAGAGAAAAGATACTATATAAATCCACACACATACATATATAAAGACCTGTTTTGAGCATCTTTAACGAAATTCCTGTGATCGTAATCTTTTGTCTCTCTGTGCTGGCATTAAGGCAACATCAGCAGCAGCAGCAGCAGATTAAAACAGACAACACACAAAGAGAGAGAAAAAGGCTAAAACACACACACACAGACAACGAGTAGATCGGGCGACAAATTTTTTATTAACTTGAGACTTGAGTCTTAAAGACTGGACCCTCTATCTAAGCCCCTCTCCTCCTCCTTCCAGATAAACATCGAAATAAACAACAAAAATTTGTAGCTCCCTTGCGTTTTTGTTGTCATTTGTATTTGTTTGACTGCCTTTATGTGTTGTTGTTGCTGTTCGATTGTTTCTTTTGTTGTTATTGTTTGTTCGATTGTTGTTGTTGTGGCTGGGGGCCACGACCTATGCGCCTTAACACTTTGGCACGTTAATTACGTGGGACAATCGCGACAATCGCCAAGTGTCAATCGCTGTGGCCATAATCAATATTTTGACCGCTTGCTCAGTGTGCAGCAGACGAATAAAGGGACAGGGCGAGAGGGGGGAGAGGTTTCTTTGGTCATTGATTCTTTTTCTTCATTTCTTAACCATTTGCCTGGTTGGCTCTCTGGCTCCCTGGCTGTTTGGCCGGCTGGCTGGCCTTTTGCCACATAAATTACATGGAGCGCATTGTCGCCGTTGAATTATGGCGTGTTAATTTTTACGATTACGGCTTAAACTTAATTAAAATGTGATTAATGTCGCCAGTTGAGCGTTTGAGGCTCTGGCTCCTTAAATTGTCATAAACCTGACGCAGCACCAAACCACCAAAAAACACAACAACAACAACAACACAAAACCCAACAAAAAGGAACCTGCTCCAGCTGAATCAACAGCAATCAACTGGTCAAAACTCTCTTTCTCTCTCTGTCGTAAGCTATAATTTATGCTCTATTAATATTTCGCCTTAAAACTCTCAAGACACACATACAAACAGAGAAACACAACCTTCAATCATTGGCTTTTTACAATATTCCTCAAGCGAACACACTTCAATTCCGACTTTGTTTTAGCCAAGTGCAAAGCTGCCATAAAAGTTAATGCTTGTTCCTGACTGCAGCTCCATTAAATTGAACAAAACATGAGTAAAAGAAGTAGGAGTATTGTGTGTTTAGTTTGAGCTTGTTATGTATAAATTATTTGTGCAATTTTCAAATTAATGGTTTTTAAAGTATTTGCAGTTGTTAGACATAATAATTACTGTGATATATTAGCAGTTTTAAATATGTTAAACTAACTTTAGATGGTAAATAGTTAAGGTCTAAGAACTAAGCTTGAATTTTGACTATTTTTAATAGATTAATGTCTCTATAACTGCTAATAAACATATCCAAATGCAATTGTCTATAATATACTAAACTTGTTGTTCTTTACTTAATCCTTATCTATATATTTCCCACACAAAACCCCTAACAGCATCCTCAACAAAACGAAATCTGTTCGAAGTAAAAGTGTCTCCAACTGTTGCGAAGCCACACAAACAAACCACAATAACAAGACAAAACAACAACAACAACATAAACCCGACGGCAAAAGCCGCAGAAAAGTTAAAGATTTGTAGAGCGAGCCAATGCGAAGACTTGTCTTGTTATTGACAAACTAACCGTTAACCGCGTCACTTTTAAAGCTTCGCTCAAAGCTTAGATTTATGCGGCGACAAGAGACATTATTTAATGTTTTTATGGTATATTCGTATGTATTATTACCTTTGGTTCAATCATTTTATCAATTAATCCGCAACGCGGCGCTGCATAGTTATATGGCATGAGGGTGACCATTTTAACTAGGATTTTTTAGTCTGATTTACTGTAGATGTTATGAAATTTAACGCCTTGTCATTTGATAAATGTAGTAAAACACACAAACAAGCATGCACACAAACACTGACACGTACACTACGCGTAGTTTTGTTAAAGAATTGTATATTTCTTAGCTTCACACAGTTAAGCGACAGTTCCGTTAACGCTGTTGCGTACGCCTTGAGTAGCTCGAGTGAACTAAACTACAGTGTCTCGGCTGAACGGAATTCGGCTGTCGATTCTGAGTGAAAATCACAGCATTGGGCGAGAGCGCCAGCACTTACACCACACCACCACAAACCGAAAACGAAAAGCGCTCAAAACGTGTTTGAGAGTTTTGAAGAGCGAGCGAGAGTGCGCAAGAGCGTTGTTGTCTGTCAGCAGCTATCTCGCTTTGGCAAAGCAATGCTGCTTACCTTGGCCCCGCCCCATTTCACTCGAGGGTGGGTTGCCCCGTCGCGCTTTTCTATCTGTGATCTGTGTATAGTATTTGTTTTAATTCTATTTGTGCCATGCGGGCGAAAAAGAAAAACCAAAAACCAAACACAAAATGTCAATCAAACATTTTTGGCTGATTTTATGGAAACAAAAATACAGTTTTTATTAATGCGCATAAATGAATTTATAATTCAATAGCATTGGCAGCTCATTAAACAAATTAATGAAATTCAATAACATGCATTTTAATTAGCTCAATCATTGTGCAGCTCCCAAAAAACTTATTTACCTAAAGCCCACATCAAGTGAAACTGAATTAAACATGGATTTATTTATTTTATGGCCATATAAACTAGATATTAATCGTAGCGTAAGACAAATTCAACACTGCATTTATATAGCTAACACATTATAATGTGCTCCAGATAGATACATTTAAAACTTGGCCTGCGGGTGCTTAAGTATACTACACTTATTTATTAAAATTAACTAAAAACATTTCACAGCTAATTTATAATAACTAAAAATGTCTAAGCAAAAATTTCAAAAAAATATTTACCAGGTGCTGGTAATTGTATCTAACTAGTTATGCTCTTACGCAAGTGAATTTCCATCTTATTTATATATATTATATTTCTTTTTACAATACACGTCAACACTCATAACTCATTTTGTAAACCAATTTTATTTATTTAACGCTTAAATTAACAAAAACGTCTAAATAAACTTTTCAAAGTCTTTTCTGTGTCTTATCGTTCAGATGGAATTACAAGTAAACAAAGCAGGCTCATAATTGCAACAAAAACAACAACACAAGACAATAAATATAACAAGAGAACAAATACACACACACACACGAAAAGTTAGCAATCGATTCATATTTTACACTGGAATTCTAACTAATAAACATCATCCAGCTCCAAACAACTGCACATTCAGACGCCAATCGCCTGCCACCTGACAAAACAAAAGACATATGTATACATATAGAAAGAATACTGTGAGTTTAATATATATATAGTTTTAGTCATTTAATTAGCACAAGCAAACCAATACTAACTAATTGTTTTAAACTTAAATAAAGTTATATATTCTTCATTGCTTTGCTTTATTATGTAAACCTTAAAAACATATACTCAGGCCATGTTTAGCTCACTAATTAACTAATTAACTCAATAAAATACTTCAAACAATCTATTTATTTCCATTAACCAAACAAAAGCATTGTCATTGCACAATTTGCCATCAGTTGCAGTTAACAAATGCCATTTACATGTGAAATTGTGCAAAAGGCAAATGCCGCAATTGGTTATTGCTTTTTTTGTTTTTGGGGCGGAAGTGCAGCATGACACAGTTGGGTTAAGTAAGTTAAGTAAAATAGAAGCGCACACCATTTAGACCAGCAATGAGCTCAAAGCGTTTTTTAGATTGCTGACCAGGCTTTTTTTTTAAGCTCTTTTTATTTTTTTTGGTGCCACATTAAGTATGCCTTAATCGGTTTAGCACGATCGTGAGACAACATGTCGTCAATTATATCTAGGCGCGATCATCAACAGCTAGCTGGGTAGTTGCCCAGTGTCCAATGCTCTTCAACATCTCCTTCTTTTGCGTTCACGTGTGTGTGTGTGTGTTTGTGTGTGTGTTTTGCCATTCCAAGTCTGTAAACAAATCTGTGCACAATTTGCTGCATTTGCAGATATATTTTGCTGCTGTTGTTGCCTCTTAGCTTGTTGTGCTGAGTCTCGCACATTTGTCGAGTTGAACTGCTGGGATGCTGGAGAGCAAGGCGGGGGGCGGGGAACCGGTCGTCTGTCGTTCGCATTGAACGTGCTGATCGTGCTGCTCGCCAAAGGCAAGCCAGGCCAGGCCAAGCAACAACAACAACAAGAACACAAAGTGTTTAAGATTTACGTTCAGTTTTGATCGGAGTGGACCTCCCCGGTGTGGTTTTGTATCCAAAGCCAGAGAATATAAATACACATAGCAGCTATTCAGGATCGGGCGCCATTTTGCTGCCCCCGGGTTCAACACCTGAGCTCCCTTCTCCCACTCCCAGGCATTTTATCTCTCTTTCTCATGCGTGTTGAACGATAATCGCGCGCATTTTTACAACTTGATCTGGGACTGGACTGGACTCGACTCGGCTCTGTTTAGCATCTAGATAAGGTCTTGCTTCTCTTCTTTGCATCTCTTTGCCACGAAACAACAACAACAACAACAGCTTGTCGCTTGTTGCTTGTCTTGTTCGCTCGACACTCAGGAAGCAATGCCGAATTAAACAACAAATAAAAAAAAACACAAGCAACAACAGCAGAAAAACAAAACAGAAAGCTCGTGATGCGTCATTTGCATGGCTTGAAACTTGGCCTACAATTGGGTCAAGTCTTATTTAGCTGATTAATTTTTAAATATTTTATCGTTGTCAGCGCATGCCAAAGTTCTGATTCGCAAGGCATTTCAAACTGATATCCATCGAGCCACACGAGCTAAAATCAAGTACATTATTACTCAGATATTCCTTTGTATACTATGCTAATTTCAGAGAAAAATGCGCTGAGGCATGCACTTTGCAACAAATTGCCCTTACCACAAGATACATAAAATAGAATAGAATAGCTGTTGCAGCTAAGCTGAATTCAACATGTCTGCGGCAAGTGTAAAGTTTTCCTTATCGCTGCATAAATTACAATTGCTGGGCACAGCAATAGAATTTCATTCAAGAAGATCGAATAGATTGGAATAATGTAAATTGCAAAAATAATATACTGAATTGCTGTAAGAAACTATAAAAGTAATACTTGTAGATAGTTAATAAATATTATAACTAGTGATTTAAAAAGTATATTGTCACTTTTCATAGAGAGAACTTTATTGCATTAACTATTTTGTTTATTGAGCAGAAGAATTTTAAGAATTTCTTATGTTATTTATATATAAAACCAAATCAATAAGCAACATAAATACGAATATTAATAACGTTTTAACAACAACCTATTTTAAAATATGTATTAAAAGCGTAAAAATTAATACTATAATATTTAATTTAATATTTTTATAAATAGACCAAATGTATTTTCTTCCAAAAATGACTCGGAAAATTTACTCCAACACTTTAAATAGTATATAGAAATGTTTATTACTGAAACAATTCAAATTCCGTGGCAAATTTATTGAATATACAAATTTTTACGATAATTCATTCAACTGAAAATGTTTTATACCATAATTTATTATGGCAACTCAAATTGAAATAAGCAAAACATATAAAAATATTATGGGTCAGCTCCTGTGGCTTTTTGGGAATAGTTTTCTAAAGATTACAAAGCATAAGCTCATATAACCTAATATGCTATAAAAACTTAATGCTGAGATCAACTACTGTGTGGCTAAAAAAGAAATATAAATCGCTGCTGGACAGAGCGCAATAAAAAACTATTTGTTGTTGTTGCTCTTTTATTGTAGAAAACGCTTTAAGTGCCAACGCAGAGAAAATCAAAAAGCATTTTTATGAATCAAAAAATATGCATATGAAACAATGACTTGAACTATATGCATTTATAGCGGCCCCTTCACACAGAATCGAAAATAAACTGAGCTGCAAATTGCATATCAGGGAGCAAGAGGAGCTGGGAGCACTTGCTGAGTCGCTGTTGTGTTGGCCACCGGGGTTGCCTTTTGGAACGCCTCGTTTATGCTTTCATTCCGCTGAAAATTATGCGGAACCCGTGTTTGTGTTTGAGGCACGCGCCACTGCCACTGCCACTGCAACACACAGCTGCACAGCGGCACCGAGGAGAGACCGAGGTGTGTGCTGATAAGTGGCAGCAGCTTTCATTGCTGCTTTGCTGCTGCATTGCCATGGTGACCTCAGCAAAAACAAACATTGGTCAGGAATTTTTATTAAAAAGCCGGCAATGCCGATGAGACCTCCTGCCAAGAGAGACGACAGCCACCCAAAGCAATCGCACCACCCATTGCCTGGGCAACCTGTCGCCACCCACGTAGCCCGATCCAGAGCCGGGCAGCGAAGTGTGTCAGCTGTCACTTGGCATAGGCATCAAAACCGATGAACACGCCCGCTCATAAAGCGTACAACAAAAAGCCAACAATGGCAAAAATGCTGGATGAAAATAGAGAACCCAAAATGCAGGTTGATACTCGAATACCACCCAAAAGCGAGCACAAAGCAGAGCGGGTATAATAACCAAGTGTGATAAATATAGGATTCCTAACACATGCTCACTTAAACTAAGTATTATTAGTAATGGAGAATATATGGTGGAAAATATGTTAAATTATATATGGTGGAAAATATGTTAAATTATAGCCAACTATTTGCAAGAACGTTGTTTTATTATTAAAGCATATTTCTTAATCGAATTCATAGATTTTTAATAAATATTACGATAACTATTATTATAAATATTTTTTCCTATTGATTAAAAGCAAACTTTAATGCTTCAACTGTAATCTTTCAAGAGAATTCGTCGAAATGTTAAGCAGAATTCCATAATAAACAAAGTTTAGACCAAAACTAATCACCAAAAACCCATGGCCATCTACAACCATAAGAAAAGCCAACTTTTACAGGATATTTGGCAAGTGTAACATAAAAAAGCACGTATCTATGGCATTAGTAGAGAGTGTGTGGATTGTTTTACCTGTGGGAACGACTCTCTAATTAATTTAATTATGCGCTCTCGACTTGCGCGTGTCAAAAAAAAACTCCGCAGCAGCAACAACAAATTAAATAGTCACGCCTGGCTGAGCTCTAATCAAATGCAAAGTCCTGGTACAGTAAACACCACCACCACCAGCGACGACGACTATGAACCGCCCGCAAGTATGCAGCATATGTTTTCGTTAGTCGTTGCCAGGCCTATGAAATTTAATTTGCTAGGAAAAATATATGTGAAACAAAACAGAAGGGAATACAACCCTCGACTCTAAGCGTGCAGCGCTGACAAATTGAATTTGTAAAGTTACGTAGTTACAACAACGGCAACAATAACAAATCATTGGGGAAAATGCTGATGCGGATGCTGCTGTGGTAATACTATACTGGACCATATACTAGCCATGTTACGCTCGTCTGGCTCTGGTTGTGAGCCTTTCCAAACTTGGCTGACTTTCGCGAAAGTAAAGTGAAATTGTAGACCAAGGGTTGAGTGCGTTCGGTTGGGTAGGATTGGTTGGTCTGTGTAAGGCGTGACAGTTGAAAAACAGGCTCACACAATTATTAACACTTATTAATGTTGAGGTTTTTATAGATGGCACCCAAGGGCTTCAATTAAAGCACAAAGTGCCAAACAGCAGGCAGCTGCTGCCTCAAGTGCTGTTTGTCGGGAGGGGGGGCGTTAGGGTAGCTTTAAGTAGTCATTGAGATTTGAGTGCGATATGATTTTTGTTTTGGGATAGCGATAAGTCAAAAAAACACACACAGCTGGCACTCAAACGACTTTTCAAAACTTCCCTTTGCAGTTTTATTCTCGCAATTAGCGTGCAACCTTTGACACACAGCTAGTTTTTAGCATTTTAGACAAGCTATTGACAGCTATTGTCTTCTAATTAAACAACAATGTTGATCTATTCTTAAGATGTCACAGTTCAAAGTTCAATTTTCAGTTTCTTATATTTTGTTAATTTTTGCTTCATTTTTTTGGGTAAAAAACTGTCGCACAAATTATTGCAAGAAATCGGAGTCTTTGTTTGCTAATTAAAAATGTAATTGGCAAGCAGAAGAGTTAAATCAACCCCTGGCTCAGCGTCTTTATGTAACTTCTTAGCCCTGACAACGTTAACCCCTTTATCAGCTGCGTCTTGTTAAGGTAAATGTTGGGAAAATTTGTGTAGAAAATTATCTACTTCTACCCTTTTCAAAATACTTGATGGTTAGCATGGAAACGTAAGCTTAATAAACCCTTCCTTAAAGCAAGCTGAATTCTTTGCCAAAATATAGTTTATGGATTATTGGTAAAATGTTCAACTTAAATATTGATTTAAAGCTACAAAATAAGTTAAAGGAAACATTTTAAAACATACATGCAACTAGACAAGGATAGTGAAATGAATGGATCGATGTTTGGTAACCGATTCATGTTGTTAGAACATAAGGTGAAGCACAGAGAAAACTGTGCCAACTGCCGACAATGCTGGGGCAACTCAATACTATACCACAATGGTCGGTTGCTATCAATTACACAACTGTCGAGGCAACCCTACAGCTCAGATGGATCGCTTTCAGCACAGACCTTGGCCACATTTAACTCTACACACACACACACAACAAGAATAGAATATGCCATATACAGAAATAATATAAAAAAAATAGTTGATTATTTCCGTTAGACTTAATTACTTAAATCGCAAGGCCGTTGTAAAAGATATCCCCTTACATGAACTATATATATATATCTTAACCACTGAACCAACTGTTGATGTTTAAGTACAAGAGAGCTCTTACAGAGGCTGATTAAGTTTTCCTTAAACAGGTGCTCCGAATATCAGAATTTGTATAGGTAGGTAGTTACCCTGCAAACGATCGAAGAACTATCAAATTTCGCCAATCAATGCAGAAGAAAAAAGAGAGCGAGCAGAATGAGCAATGTGAATTGTGATTTGTGCTGTTTGGCATTTTGGCTGCCAATTGTGCTGTAGCTTGGCTAAATGCACTTTTCCCAGGCAGTTGGAAAAATGTGCAGCCGAGAAATTTGATATTTTATGCGCTGAGTGTCCGGAAAAACGCAGTTTGCCGTTGGGTTAGGGTAAAAGGCGCATAGCATAGCATAGACTGGCGGCCATTTCGTGGTAAAAATTATGAAAAAGGAAAAAAAAATAGTACAACAAATAAGAAGAAGAAAAAACTGTCACGACTGCTAACGAGCAATGCGATCGCTTCAAGTCAAAGGTCGCACGCTGATTGCCGACAAATTTGTCAGAGGCAAGATGAAAACTTTGCGAGCCGTTTAATTGCAGGCAGAAGAGGCTGCAGGAAGGGGTTGGAATACAGCTGGGAGCCTTTTGACTGACAACAGCCACACCTAAGCTAAGACGGCAACAGTTTCTTACCACTGCCACTTGATTGAACCGGAAATGAGACGTAAGACGACCGTTTTGTTTTCACAGGCTGTGTGCGCCCCCTACTTGACCCGCTCGGGGTAAATCAAAGTGCCGAAACCATTATCTGGTTATGGAGTATCCCCTTGCTGCTGTGCCACATGCGGGGGCATGCTCTTGTCAAGCGTTCCTGTCGTTCAACAAAATGTTTTACATCAATGCCCGAACGCTTCCCAGAATGCAATCGGCTACACCACTGGAATTATCCTCATTTCCAAACATCATCATCATTATTATTATGAACATAATCATGTGCAACTGTCAAATAATTATGACAAGTTCATTTCGTCGTACTTTCGCTCATTTGTTAAGTTCTTATTTTATTTTTTGTTCTCAATTCTTTAGCTCTGTTCGGTTCCGCTTTAACAAGAACTGCTGTAAACGGAGTGGCAGCTCCCCTCTGCCCCTCTGGCAAACCCAGCCACAACACCAATTATCGGGGCGTTGTAAATGTGCGCGCTTTTTGATGTGACAGTTTGCCTGCTTGCCACTTGAGGTTGTCGCATCTGAACACACGAGACACAAAGAAGCTATAAGATATATATGCTTTATACTTTGAGTTATAAACAAAGTTCATATCTAAGATTTCTGATTGATATTTTGGCTGAAAAGTATGCTACAAAGTGCCTGATCCATAACTTGGCCAAAAGTGCTTTGTCCAGTCCTGTGCTTGCGTCAATTGGCATACATTCAGCTCAGCAAATATAAATATAGACGCCTGGCAAGCTATCTATATATCTATTCACGTATCTATCTATAGCCTAGACGTAGCTCAAAATACGCTGTCGAATGTGACAATTGATTTGCTGCAGGCCTTCTCCGTCGACCTGTCTAAGGCCTAATACTTTGTCCATCTATTTATGGCTGCTCTTTAAATTTAGAACCGCTGCTGCTGATGACTCAGAGCTATGCAAATCCAGCAAACACTCAGCAAATATTTGTAGTCATTAGTTGGCATTATACGTTTAATCCAAACGAAAACAAATATCAGCAGGGACAACAAGGAGCATCGGTAGCATTATCGGCAAGGCAGGTTGCTCTAATTTTCACTAAACCGAACCGACAGCGGCGACATTGTATGAGGATAAAAAGGCTAAGCGGCATGCTGCAGACGCCATTGACGACTGTTGAGCGGATTATGTGCCTGCCACAAGTAGCAACAGCAACAGGAACAGGAACAATGCCTACCCTCGCACCCTCTGTGTCGAGCGACATTTGAGTGGCTGCCACATTGCATATTATGTAATCCAAGTTGAGTTTTACATGCAAATTTCCTGCATACATTTTGTGGTTTTCGTAGCTGGAAGCCGAGAATGAATGACGTCAGCTAAAAGTCGGTTAGGCGAATTATGTAAGCAAAAAATAGTAAAACGATAAGCGTGATTATAACATGCAACAATTATCTAGATGCAAGAAGTTGTGGTAGAGATTAAAAAGGAAATTTACATGAAATCAAAGCTACTTTCCTTTAGAGAAGTAAACGATATTTAAAAGCCTTGCAACAATTGCACCTTAACTCTCTAAAAAACAAATAATTTCCAACAGCTGTCCGTCAAATGACATTGACAAAAAAATGAACCTGATTCTCCGTTCCAGCCCGTGCCTATTGCTATTTGCTTATACAAGCCGACTTTGGTCAATTGTTTATTTTCATTGATATTTGTTTATACGACAAGATTTGAGTTTTGTTATTGCTACTGTGAAACTTCAGTTTCAATGCACAAACAACTTTCGAGACGTGTAAACAAACAAACAAGTTTATTTCGCAATTGTCTTTCAGCTCTTTTCCTCTCTGATCTTCGCTCCCCATCCGTTGCAAACAGGTAGCTTAAGTGCAGATGGCATCTTGTTACTCTGGCTGCACTTCCTGTGCCACGCCCAACAAAATAACAAATAGGGCGTGCAGACAGATGACAAATATCATTTGCCATTTAAGCCTGCTGTTGACCCTTAGACGTAGAACAAAACGAGCCGGATTAGCAGTGCAAAAGATTTAGCAGATTATGCTGTAAAAATGTCGCAGGACATTAGGCCGAGATAGAGAGAGAGTTTGCTCCACAAACAAACAATGCTTAAATGCTTTCTGTGGGCGTGGCTTGTTGTAATGGAGATGTAATGCGCGCCTTCGAATTAAAACAAAACCAACCAACAAAAAAATGAGCAAGCAACCGCATATAAAATTAAAAATAAAAACCCGCAGCTCTCAAATGCTGCGGGGGGCAACGTAGTTAATGCTCCCTGCTCTCTGCTCCCTTGCTCCTTTCTGCATTGTTTGTTGTTATAATGGCGCGCCCGTAGCGCACAGCAACAACGATAACAACAACAGCAAATAACGAAAAGCGCAAGGCATCTGCCCGGCGTCCTTTTGTACATTTTTGCTGCTGCTCCTTTTGACGACTCAAATTTCAATGAAATTATCCTGACGGCATTTGTCTGTGTTAGTGTGTTTGTGTGTGTGTGAGAGATTGTGTGTACAGTGAGCACAACAATGCTGAATAAAAATTTCGCTGAAATTATTTGCTAATGGCTTCAACAGCAGCAGCAACCAGAAGACACAGCAAAAGTACTCTCAGGGCCCGCAGCTCGAAGCATTTGCATTTATGAGATTGACAAATAGACAAACAAAATGGCGGTCTAACCATATATACTATACACATGTATATACAAATGTATATAGAGCACATCGATAGACGCCATTTTGTTGTTGTTGCTCCACAAAATATAAATGTTTGCCTAGCAACAGCAGAAGCGCAAATTGCTTTGCTCCCAAAAACTCCACTCAAGTTACGTCAAAAGGCAAAAGCAAAACGTAACGGTAATGAGTCTCTCTCGGCAGCCAAGGCAACAACCCAACAGACAACGAGAGAAGAAGAAAGAGTGAGATAGAAAGCGAACACAAGGAGCGTACATAACTGTCAATCAAAAGCAGTAGAGATAATAAAGCAGAAATCAACAATTCAATAGATTTCTGTTAAGATCTACAACAACTACGCCACCTACACACATACATATGTACATACATATGCCTGACCTAGTGCCTTTTTTGTTCTGGCATTGTAGCTGGCAAGATTTGGTTTTGTGGTTTTAATTTCTGGTCAAATGATTTGCTTCTCGATCGACAGGATAAAAGGCAGTTCTTTGCCCTTTTTAAACTGAAAATTTTGACTGGTTTTGCCTGTCTGCAGTCTTTGTCTGCTGCCTGAAAGCATTTAAAGGTTTATTCTACTGAATTGTATTTTCTGTTCTTCTTTCGAATCTTTTGGCAAAATGCGCAGTAGCCAAAAACTGTTTGCATTTTTTTGATTTCTTACAGCTCACTGAAAGAGATCATCCATTGATATCTATGTAGATCTCGACTGCGCATTAAAGGCTTGTAATTAAGCGCAGTTGATGCGGAAAATATATAAATACATGTAGTTTATCCATTTGTTTCTTCGGGTAGGAGTCAAATTTAGGGATTAAGGCAATGCAAAAGTTGAAAAGTTGAGTTTTTAAGAGTTGGCTTGAGGTTTGAAGCATTATGCAATATGTGTGTGGTCAAAAGATATTTTAAAATGGTAAAGATATCTTATGGATAAGGTTAACATTCAATCTCGACTCTACACTGTTTCTTGTCTTCAAAGATATATTTTAATCATCTTTTAACATTTTTCGATAAGACAAGAAAGTTCCAGGAACTGTTTTGTGCACTCAAAAAGCGATCAAAGCTTATCGTTATGCTAAGTGACATAAGCAGATGAGACACAGCGATAAGACAGGAGGCATGAGAAGCAGAAAAAGAGCTTTGGGTGAACGTGATGGAGATTTACCGCAATAAAGCTCAAGCTCACCTTGTAGTAATCCAGCGTTGAAAAGTTTTGATAGCACGGCACATTATACAACATATTCCAGGCGTTGTTGTTGTTTTTGCTGTTGCTGCTGCTGCTGTTGCTTATCAAATGGGCTGCGACTGCGCGTACATTTTTAATCAGTTAATCGGAATCACGGCAATTCAAATAAATTAACACAACATTAACATCTATATTGTTATTATACACTTTGGATATAGAGAACAAGTGTTGACAAGCGTATCAAATATTTGTAATATTATTTCATTAAATAATAATTTATTGCACAACACGTTGTGTAAATTTCAATTGGTGTCAACATTTAACATTTGCAATTTACGTTTTTGCTGTATGCCAATTGAGCAGTTCCGTTACGCAAATTAATTTGTGCCAAATTAATTTTAACGATGCGTTGTTGTTGGTTTTTCTTATTAATTACTTTGTGTTGCTTTTCGTTTTACTCATTATGTGGTGCCGACGGCGGCAAGCTTTTTTCGGGTTTTCTGTTTTTTGTTTCTGCTGGCTTTATTTGTTGTTTAGCAAATCGTCCGCTCTCCCGACGAATGTCACATAAAGCTGAGTGTCAACTGAATTTGCCCATTTGCCCGTTTGAAAGCGTTGGCGTCGGTAACGCAAAGAACGAGAAGATAACAAAAACAACAACGGCGACGACGACGACGACGACGACAACGATGTGAAGCTTCGTTCCACTCAAAGCACATGCCATCTTGCTTTAGCTGCCCTTTGATGCAAGCGATCTCTCTCTCGCCATTGCTCTCTCTCTCTCTCGCACTCTGTCATGCAGCCGAACGCCATCGAGCGCTTGAGTGAGTTCGTTAGTTGTGTATTGTGTGCGTGTGTGTGTGCGCGCGAGTATGTGTTGGTTTTGTTGAGTGCATTTATTGTTGGTTTTTAGGGCGGCGCCAGGACAGCTGCCTTGCTGGGCATTAACGGCATTTGCAATTGTGCAGCAAGTGGGCAGCGCCTAATGCTTCCTGGAAGCGCTTTCGGTTCCACGAACGGGGCTTGCACTGAGAGTGTTGTTATTGGGTCCTTTATAGTACAGTGATTGCTCGCAAAGAAGAACAATATTGTTTCTTAAACATTTTTTCAACTAAAAGTAACAAAAGATCCTATTGCTTGGCCAATTTTCCTGCTAAGAGTGTCCACTGTTCCCGCTTAACCCAATTTGAAAACACTTGATTGGGCGCCAGGCCAAAACTGTCCACACACATTAGGCAAACGATGCTGCAACATAGTAGGGATAGTCGTACAATATGGACAGCTACCAAGCCGCTGGTCTTTAGCCAAAAAACATAAGAAAAAAAAAAACAAAATCAGAGACCCAAAAAAATTTGTATTTTGAATCTGTATCGGAACCAGGGCAACAGACTGTGCAATATCTTTTGTTATTGGGGAGACTGGCGTCTGGCGTCTGGTGGCTAACTGGCGACGATCCCCGACGAAAGCAAGTTATCCCTGCACGCTTCAATGCATCGCGACAGTTGTTAACGTGTTTAATTAGCCCTGCAAATTCAATGAATTGCGACAGTAACAGTTAGGCTTAACAACAATAACAACAACAAGAGTTTCTCTCCCCAGACGATAGTCAAATATTTGCGCAGCCATTTTGAAAAACTCGCGACTCCCAGCTCCTCGACTCCTTTCTTCCTGACTCCCTGCCTTTCAGCTTGCAACCCTCGCTATCATTCCAGGCGCATGCGTGGGCACCCCAAACAAGCAAAACCAACAATAACAAAAACTTTGAGTTACGCTCAATGTGTTTGGGGGGAGGTGTGGGGGAAGCGTGTTGGGGGCGTGCCCAACTCCTTTGTGCTCCTTAGACGACAAGTTAATTGTATTTTAAAGGAAATTAACAGCACTTAAAGTCTGTCTTAGCTTTTGGGTCTGAGTTAAATGCGATTAAGGAAAAACAATTAGAAACATGTTTTGGGCATTCCATTTGAAACGGAATTAGTTGGAATTTTATCTTGTCTTTTGCAGAAGTAATTAAAATATATAATATTTATTTTGTTCTTGAGTTGCATTCGTTTGATTTCAATACAATAATTAGAAATATAATTTGCTTTAAGATATTTTATACCCTTGTCGTCAAGTAATAATATATTTCAACATTTAAAATGTTTTCTATTATTTTGGGATTAGCTTAAAGGGGTGGAAGTTTCTCTTAAGGCGTGTTAGGAGTAAAATATTATAAATGGAAAAATGTTTCTAGTTTGTTCATTAAAGCAAAAGGGAAAAACATTTTTGGAATTAAACAGAAGTAGTTAAAAGATATATTAATTTTAATTTCTAATAATGTTAACTGAATACAGGCAAAAGATATTTTTTATTGTTTGTTAGGGAAACGGCGTTTCTTTTATGAAATGTATTAAATCCGAAATTAATATATTCCATCTGATGATTTCCTTACCATCATATTTATTTTAACAGCAATTGAGTAAGTGCAAAACTTGATTTCATTTATAAATTCTTGCACAAAACTTCAACTTACACACACACATACATAGTGTGTGCTGACTGACTGAATGTTCATTCATAAAAATATTGAGAGAATCGAGAATCGAGTAACGACAATCAAAAACAAGTAAGAATATTCTCTTGCCGGTAATAGGATTATGAGGCACACGTGCTCAAATGCTTCGAGCCCCGTTCGAGAATGCAACTGGCAATTGCCAAGACTGGGAACGATGATAGAGGGGGCTGGGGGGAGAGACGAGTTCAGTGCTGACGTCTCAAATGCCTTGCTTGCCTCATTTTTTTTTATAGCCTTGGCTTTTATTATTAGTGACGGATTTCCGAGTCATTAGACAAAGTTATGCTTTGGACCACCGCGTATGTTTAAGCTACTTAAACGCGCCGACCGCCCACACGTCCCGCCTTGCCGCCGTGCCCAACTGTCTGTTGAAGGCAGGCTAGTGTGGCAAGGGGGGCAGGGAACTTAAGTGAACCTGAATATGGTACCGGAGTACGTGAGTTGCTCGTGTCGCAATTGACAGGCGTCAGCTTAAGAGACCTTAAACTGCTCAGCATTTAATCAAACTGCGAGAAAGAGGGAGAAAGAGAGAGAGAATGCCACCAAATGTGGCACATTAATTTGTAATTATTGTAAGGGACCCACAGCATTGCTGGCCAAAGACATTTCACCCACGCCACTTAAAAACACAAATCAATAACTTTATTAACCAAAACTAAGAACCAGGTTTTTTGTTGTTGTTCTTGTTGTTGTTGTTGTTGTGAGGCATGTTTTACGAGCTGAAAAGCGTCTTGTTTAACTGCCTGGGACAATGAGCACCCGCTGTGCGCGTTAAAAATCGCTC
The DNA here is from genome assembly GCA_035044725.1 of Scaptomyza caliginosa. NCBI lineage: Eukaryota > Metazoa > Arthropoda > Insecta > Diptera > Drosophilidae > Scaptomyza > Scaptomyza caliginosa. The sequence goes on from JAWNNR010000511.1 coordinate 203,819, forward strand.
TCGAGCTAAAGTTGCAGAGAAGGGTCCTACTCCGTTTACATAGGTCGAGCGCCGTGCGCTGCGTACAAGTATAATTTATGCCATTGGCTTTCTGTAGCGCCAGCTGACAGTTCGAGTCAGACAAAGGGTAACTCAGCTGGCGATGGGACTTCTCTTTCCTTGCCACACTGCCACAATACTTGAAATGACTCAGAGTCGTTGGTGTAAGTGGTGAAGGTAAAGGTTAGAATATGATATAGGGAAGCGGGGGTAAGAGCGAGTAACTTATCAAAGTCTGGCTAAGGCAGCTAAATCTCAGTTAATCAATTGCCCTTAGACAAACTTTATTGTCAGGCCAAGAGACACAAAGCGTGGCAGAACAAGAAATAAATTGTTGTCTTTGAATTTAAGAAAGAACTTTAAACTAAGCAGGCTTTAACTCTAAGGTTATCTAAGGACTAACACCCTAGAAAACGGGCTAAAGAAACCCCTTTTTTGTCCGCCAGCTTATCACATTCAAGTTTATTGACTTTTGCATAAATATATATATATGTATTTGGCTGATGTTTCCATTTTTCATATACATATATATATTTTCTTGTGTTTTATTTTGTTTAGCCGCTGGCATTGTAAACGGCGCCAGATTTCGAGACAGTCACCAACAAATTCAGACTTTGCCTGTCCAGTTCGGACATATTATTTGATAGGGTCAAGTGTCGTCGGGCAGCAAGAAAGAAAGCCAAACAACAACAACAACAACTAAGAAAATAGCAAATTACACACATGAATATATATATATAAATAAATGTCTGGAACGTCAAGAAAAAAGGAGAGAAAAAATAAAATGACAAATTGCGGGGTGAAAATGTTTAGTGAATAGAGAAGAAAGAATCTTTTTCTAATTGATGGCATGTGTGGTATAGTATAGATGCTAACTAGATAAAAAACAAATGTGACTTAAGTAGTTAAATAAAAGTTAATTACAAGTCAAAGGTTTATCTGTAACGACTCTTATATCTTATGGAATGTGTAGGAGAGAAAGTATTAACTTATCATATGAAATTCCTCAACTTTAAGTAATAAAAAAGACAGAAGTGTAAAAAATCACTTTTGCTACCAAACTTTAAGTATCCAATTGGAATGCCACAGCCCAAAAATGTGCCAAGCTTTCGTTGAGATTTAGCGATTACAATTTGGTTAATGAGCGACCAGGCAGAGATCAAACTTGAAACTCTACCAGACGAGTGTGTGTCGCCTCACAACTTTTGTGGCACGTGTAAACGACACCCAAATTAGTAGGTAGATTATTTTATTATATGCCATGTGTGTGTCTACTCGTTCGTATCTCTTCCCAGAAATGAGTTAAGCTCTTTGTACGCCTGTGTCAGCAGCCAACTTCTGCTTGACTGACTGACGGACTGACGAACTGGTCATTTGATAAGCAGGCACAACACACGCTCTTATCAGAGCCAAATCATTGGCCAATTTGTTGCCAACCGAAAGACATTGAGGCATTGTCATGTAAATGTTGCCCCATGTTGAAGCTAATAACAATTTAAAGTCTTGGCGCCAGTTTAATGAGACACACAGCATGCGCCTTTAGACGGAAAAAAAAGCTGTGGCTGCCTGCAAGTTAATTGAGTTATAAACATTATACTATATTATTTATATGAGTGTGTGTGTGTGTGTGTGTGTGCATACGATTTGCATTTTTATTAGTGTCAAACGTGCAACAACGTGTGCCGGGCAGTGGCAGGAGGACAGAGGGTTGGGGGGGCGTTGCCTTTGATTTATGGCAACTGCATTCGACACATTCTCAAACTGTGGGCGTTTTGATTATTGTATATTTCTTTTGTTTTTCTTGGGTTTTTGGTCAAACTGACAAATGATCAGGTGTGACTTATGACAATATGAATGTTGAACGATTAGGGTTAAAAGTTTTTATAAATTTTCGTTTGTTTTTAGTGTTTGAGGATCTGCAACTCTCACACATCTACGATTTCAATAGTTTTTTTCGAAACAGAAGAAGAAAAAAACACGCTCAGATTCATAATTCCTCTGCTTGTTTTTGATTTGTTTTCCGTTTAAAGGTGTTTCGTTTGCTGCCGCTGCTGCTGCTGTTGCAAAGAAAAAACCATAAAAACCGCAAGATCAGCAATGTATCAACCTGGCTAACAACAACACCAACAAGTACACCTTTTGAGATAAACAGCAAAACTATTGCAACAAAAAACTAGGAAATTGGGACAAGAAAAGCTTACTTTAGGCGATATAAACACTCTAAGCTTTAAATATGAATACATATTTATTTAATTTTATATATTTTAAAGAAATTTAGCAGTTCCCTGAGTCTAGCAACAAACCTTTAACTTTTTAATTGGCAAAAAACTTTTACAGTGTATCTAATTTGGCGACTATCAGCTAGGTTTTTTTAATATATCTTTATATAATTTTTATATATTTCTTATATATATTTTTGCTGCTTTTGTCTCTCAGTAGATTTCTTTATAATTCTTGATTATATTTGTAGCATGTTTTGACATTTTTATAGCTTCAGCTTCAGCTCAAGCAGCAAAGCTGTTGACGACATTGCACATTTGCTGCTTTAATGCTTTGCTGCACAGTGTGACAGAGATGCAAGATCCCTTTCAAAATGGCGTCTTTGTGGGCTGTTAAAGCTTTGACATGCATATGTCAAAATTGATGGCACGACGAGAGTAGCAACAACAACAACAACGACAACAACAATCACAGCAAACACTGCATGCTGCTTTCTGGTTGCTGTTTGCTGTTAACTGTTTGCTTCTTTTGCGTGCTTATCGTGGCTGCAACACGTTTTGTATTTAAACGTTTCGCAGCTACCCATTTTGGGGGCCTCCATGGATGCGGCGTGGCTGCGGCTTTGGGTGCCTGCTGACTTGCAGGCTGGAACACCCATTTAACAAGTCAACTCGAACGGCCAAAACCATAAATATTGGCAATTTAACAGAGTCAACAGTATGGCACTCGACTCGACTCGACTTGCGACTGGAGTTGGGCATCCAAAACGTATCGGCAAACCTGGGTCCATAATACACCTTGTCGTACACGATGCTTATCTCTTGGAATTTCTCGTGCGTGTCGCCGTGCCAAAATAAAAAGAAAACAAAGCCAACAACAGCGAATGTCATCTATTTATCTGCCATTAAACGAACTAATAAATACACTATGATAAGATAAGGTTTATTTTAATAGAAACAGATTAAATTTAATGCTAGTAGAAACAAAATCAATCAAATAATGCAAGATCCATTTAAAAAGCTTTAAAAATATGTGAAAAAAAGGATTTGCATTAGTTTAATCACCTTTAAAGCGTCACAAACCTGATGCAAACGTTTTGTATACCCTTAAGTATAGGGTATTCCGACTGGCCAGAAGCTGTCGCTCGCTGTCGGCTGTTGGCATTAAGACGGCAGAAGGGAGGGAGTGTTAGGGTTTGTGGGTAACGGGCATGTGGTACGTACGTGAAAAATTAGCCGTGGAAATGCATGTCGTGCTTGTTGGTTTTCGTTGTTGTTGTTTTGTTGGTTTGTTTTGTATTTATTTGTTGCTGTTGTGGCCTGTCGCCATTTCTCGTAGTGCAGCTAATAAGCGCAACATGCTCATAAAATTTCGAAAGCTGCCACAGTCTGATTTTATTTCATTTTAAATTGTATACGCGCTCTGCCAGGCGCTTGACTCCAACTTGAACTGCTGCGTTTGTTTTGGCTCTCAGGTTGGTCTACGTTAAAGTCGTCGTTTGTTTTGCATTTACAAGCAATGATTAGAGAGCCTGTTGTACAACTTTGACTAGATGACAAATTAATAACAATGGACAATGGCATATAAAAGACAAGCTTTCTATTTCCATAATGATGGCTTGCCCAAATGTTTCCCCAACCAATCCGCAAAGACCACTTCAAACGAAAACAACAACAACAGCAACAACAGTGCTTTAAACGAAGCGTGCCAAGAAAGACTTTTGAGTGAATGGTTCAATGTTAACCCTTATGTGTGCTTGGTAAGTTAAGTTAAAGGGATTAAGGTTATGGATTTGTATATTTTTCTATATTTTAATGACATTTATAAGCTTAAAGTACTTAAGGTAGTTAAAAATGTTTTGCTTATGTGAACCCTAAGCAAATTTACTGCCTAGTTAGCATAATAATGCTAAAATTAAACAGATTATTCGTGAAATGCATATTTTATGAGATAAGAAAAATTATTTAGAGCATTACAGTCCAGAGCCAAAATTAATAATAAATAAAATATGTATAATAAGTACAATATTTAAATCAAACTAGTAGATATTTCACAATCAAAAGCTCTTGACAAAATTAATACCTTTTATATTCACTAAATCCGCTTAAAAGTTGTGTGCTGTTAATTACTCATACTGCGCACATAAGGGTTAAATAAAATAGTTAAGCCGCAGCCAGCTTCAAGTCTCAGCCGTTTACCTGCTAATTGATTGTTACATTCTTTTCATGATGTGTTTCTGTGTATTTGTTGCATCTATCTCGCTTCCTCCGAATCTTTAACTAGCTTTTGTTGTTGTTGACTATAAGATGCAGACGTGTTGTTTTTTTATGATGTCCGATTTTTGACAATGAAAATTATTGTGATGTCGCACGTTTTGGTGGTGTAATTTAATTAAAAACGATGTTGGAAGTGAAAGAGAGACCCGCATCAGGCGGATTCCAAACGACCACCGACAAGGCACGCTTTTCATGCGGGGCTTTCCCGGAATTTTCCCGGGCACAGGTGACAAATGTGCGACAGAACTACATTTGTAATTTATAGGTTAGATTGAAGGCCAAGGAGAAGGGGTAATGGAGCTGAATGCGAACAGTGAGCAATCACAGCTGCCTAAAAGGATGCCACTAAAAGTCAAATAAACAATAACAAACTCTTGACTCTTGATGATATTTGCACAGGGCGAGAGTAGTGACAGGACGAGGCAGAGAGCGGAAGTGCAAAGGCAACAACAACAAACACAGCTGTTGTTGGTTTTCCTTTAGAAAATGTGCTCTCTCTCTCTCTCTAGCGCTTTGCTGCTCTTTGACATGAGTAAATGAAGTTGCATTTCGATTTTCTGTTATTTGCCGTTTACATAGCAAAAGGAAAGGAGCGCAGCGGCAGAAAGTAGAAGTGCAGAATGGAAAAGGAGAGAGAGAGAGTGGGAGAAGTACGGAAAAAGAACTTATGCGGCTTCTGTTGAGCCTGTGAACCTGTTTGGCATCGAACCAAAAGCAGAAGAAACCATGAATGAACGACCAAAGACAAAAGACAAACTACAAACGTTGACGTTGAACAGCATTGTCACTGTCAATATGCTAGTATAAGACTGTATATATGTATGTGTGTGTGTGTGTAGAAATGCACTCAAGGTAACTTCCTACTTGGCTCAGATCGTATTTCAAACATAACCTCTTTTTACATTTTTACTTTGCAGATTATTGCCCTCACAACGCACACTCTGCACCTCCTCCCCCACCCAACATCATTATTTAGCGGTCAACATGGGCAAACAAAATGGCGCTTGTAAAGACAGAAGACAGAAAAGAGAAGAGAGAAGAAGCCAACAACGCTTGTGGGAATTTTCAATATTGATTGATTGACCACCCTGACGAGTTGCAGCAGTTGGCTGTGGCATTTAGCTGTGGCAGGATGAAAGCGGTTTTAACTTCCAGTTTAAACTTGTACAATCCTCCAGGTTAATAGAATAATAAAGCAATAGGAAAAAGTTTTCCACTGCAGCTGTTTGTAAGCTCCAGAGAATTCTCTAGTTAGCAGTTCCTTTAAAATAAAAAACAAATTTACTAGCGTCAGTTGTTGGATCGTTTTTTGTTGCATCTTTGATGTCTTTTTTCGCTCTGAACAGGACACTCTCTTACAGTTCCCTCGAGGGAAAGAGAGAGAGAGGAGGAGATTGATGACAGCATTTGTTGTGACAAGCATTAACTAGCGGTTTCACACACACTGCTATCTCCCCTACCCCAACGACCCCAAAATACAATTAGCAGCCGGCATGCGCCCCCCTATGAAATGAAAAACAAATTGTCGACACCTAAAAACAATGCTGCCTGTGTAGCTTGCCCCTAGGGATTATATACCTATTACAGGCTCCCACACACATACATATATAATAATAAAATAATTAATTGTGTGTAGCGCATTTTTGGTTATTATATTTAGTGTACGCTATATAGCTTTACTTCCCACAGGTTTTGTGTTACGAACAGAATGTAATGCACCTTCTGCGTAATTGAAGTAAAGTTTGAACATTGTTGAAAGTCGGGAATCGGGCATTGGGCATTGGGCATCGGGAGAATGCCGGCCATGTTTGAATACGAGTCGCCAACATGTTTACATAAAACGGACTTGGTTTACAATAATGCCTCAAAAAAAAAAGACAGCAACAAACATAATTCGCTGATTTAGTCGAAAAAACAACTAAAACAGAAACAAAAGTTGAATATGAAATAATTAAATACCCTTAATACAAGTATATATAGCAGAAATCTTATTCAATCAGTATAAAAATCATGACAAAACTATAAAACCCATCCAGAAAAAGGGTATTCACACACACATATATATATATATATATATATATATATATATAGAAGAAAAAGTGCAAAAAACTTTTGTGCGGAATGCGCAACGTTGGCTGAGCTGGTAATTGGAACCTGGACCCGATATTGTATCTAGTCCTCGGCATAGGGCGCATAGCTGCTTATCTGACGCGCCACAATGTTGAGTATTTCGCGGGCTGGCATATCTTGCTGTTCCCGAACAATGGCCGTTATGCGTCCACACTCCTTCACATAGTTTTCCAACTCGCGCTGATTGAGCGAACGACGCGTTGGATCCTTGGACTGCAACGCTTGCAGGCATTGGCCAGTTATGTGGGCCAACTGCGAACGAGCCGCACTGAAAGTCTCGTCCAAATCGAATAGCTCCAATGGCGGCGCTGGTGGTTCACTAAAGATGGGCGGAAATGTGGCCAGTTGCAGTGGCGGCAGCGGTATCTCAAATTGCGGCTTTATTATACGCAATGGCTCGTAATTAACATGCAACTGTTCGTAGGTATCAATGACATCCTTGAGCAAGCGATTGCTTAGCGAGCACAGAGTCATATCGAACATTTGCCTAAAGTCTTTGGGCATTTCAGTTCCAATGGAGTCCACCAAACATGCCTTGGGCATATCGGCAAGAAAGGCCAGATCCGTAAAGTGTTTATTTTCATTGAGCTGCAAATAAAATCAGAGTTAGCAAGAGTTTAAGCACTTTTATCGCAACTTACCTCCACATCATTGAAATCCAAATGCGTAAAGGTTATCTCATTAGTGCCCAAGAGCTGCAGCATATACTCCAATATGGCATCATTCGTCTTGTCCTGCACATACTTATCATGCCACATAAAGCCAGAGCCTATGGCCAAGATCTTTCCCCCTTTGTCATTGGTATAGTAACCAGCCAGGGGTCGATTGAAGGGATAGACAACGGGTCCAGTGGTTAGCAGCACATTCGCTGGCTCCGACACATTCAATGTTGCTCCGTATGGATACTGAAAGTGTATCTTGTACTTCTCATCACTGAAATCATAATCAACCTTTTCAATGTCCCGTTTGAGAAGATGACGCCACATGGATTCGCAGACAACGCCGCCACCTATAATGCACTCCTTGGGATGGAAATTCTTGTAGTAATGCGGACGCACAACATTATCGTTGTTTATATAGATGCCGTATTGCTCCAGAAAGAAATTCACATTCGTATTGAACTCTTGTTCGCCACCTTCGCCCAGCAGAACCAATAAACTGCCGCCAGATTCCTCCACATACTCCTTGAGCACCTCATATTCATCCTCGGTGAAACGATCTTGGGGTCCGGCTAGTACAAAGATTTTGGTACGAGACAGAAAGTCCTTATTCAATTCCACATCGCTTCTGCAAATTTGAATTTAAATTTTACTATACGACTTTTTCAAAAACCTTTTATTATACTTACTGCTCTACATTCCAATTGGCTTTGAGCTTGCGATGTAGCATCTTGTAGTTATCCGTAATTTGAAATCGTTCATTTTTGGATATATCAAAGCAAATTGTCGGCTTATTGCTCATATTAGCTATTAAATTTCTACTGATTTCATTAAATTGTGTTTACATTTTCACGTTGCCCTGGCAACAAAATCCAAAACAGTTGGGAACCAGCTCAGCTGTGCACCATAGTTTAACTCTCTTATAGCGTTTTTTCTAATAAAGTTTGTTTAATTGGACTATCTTAGACATTTAATAATTTAAGTAAATTAAATAAATAAATCGTTAACCTCATTTTGGCGCTTCTCGGGTATAAAACATATGGCCACGAAGCGAGGCCAACTTCATGTGAGTCGCAAAAATGCGTTGTTCCAACAATAGCTGGCTCGATAGCTTTGCTGTTGAACCAGTTCCGAACGGGAATACACAACTCATGAACACAAACCTGCCCTGAGTCTCGCTGTGAAAAATTACGAAAGAATTCGGCTGTTCATCACTCCCAAGACCAACAAATTTTTGCAAACGAACAATGGCATCAATCTGTGGACGCATGGCGCTTCGTGCCGCCGCACGCCAAAATGTTACATACCAATCCGTGCGTACCTGCAAAAGTAAGTTACCAGAAAAACAAACGACCCAAGTGGTCACGTCCGCCAACACCGTGTGCGTTTGCCAACGGAGCCGCTTCCCGAGAAGCCCTCTAATCCGGATTGCATAATGCCCTCAATAGACTCACTAGCCTGCTGTTTTGCACGAAGAACGTGTTCCACAACTGCTACTCAAATTGTTGCAGTTTTAAGATGTGCAAGTGTGGAGGGGAGGTTATGTAATAGCTGCGCGCAGTGCAAATTGTGTTTTTATGCGTTTTTTCAGAGATATCGAAAAAATACGTTAATCGCACCGCAGCGTGGTGCAAGAAACATACTAACTACATCGCTAATGAGAGACTCTAATGGATCTAAGCTTTCTGTGTTTTATATAACCAATGTGCACACAGCTGATTCAGCATATATAGAATGTTCAGGGGTACAGTGAAGGGATGCGAAACGAGTTGTATTATGAAAACATACAAATACATTGTCAAGTACACAGATAGCTGCGTACTAGCCTTTTATGATTCAGTATGGAGTATATGACACATTTATGCTTATCAATACATATTTATCTTTATCATTTAACCATTGCAGTGATGAACGATCCCATGGAGCATGCCACCGGTATTGAGAAGCGCGAGCTGCTGCTTAAAGCTGCCGGCAACGATAATCCCTTCGACATGAAGGTGTTCAAGCGCGGTGCAGGCACTAAGGAGAACCCCAACCTGATTCCATCGGCCTTCGATGCCCGTATTGTTGGCTGCATCTGTAAGAAATAACAAAAAACAATCAATACAAGAATCATATTAAGTTAATCGTTACTTACAGGCGAAGAGGATCAGACCTACGTGCAATGGATGTGGCTGCAGAAGGGCAACCAGAAGCGTTGTGAGTGTGGACACTGGTTCAAACTGGTGGAGAAAGCAGCTGTTTAAAGTTTATATTATTAATTAATTAAATAAAATAATTAATAACAAAAACCAACAATACACACACACAAACAACTATTAAGCTAAAAGTCAACAAAAAAAATAGCTGTTCAAATAAACAAACATCAATCCAACACGAAAAGCTGATCAATATGCAAATGTATTTTGAGATGTTAGCCGAGATTTGTTAAAATGAAAACGAGAAAAAAAGGTGTGTAAAACGTTTAAAGAATATATTAAATTAAAACAAATACAAATATTGTAAATACTGGAAGAATGGAGAAAGTTCAGGCCACAAACAGAATTCTTAGAGTAGGCATTGAATTTTTAACAATAGTTTTGGAAAAGCTGTATTCCTAGTCATTTGTACATAGAAAACGAACTTACAAGATTTATTTCTAAAAAAAGGAAAAACCTATAAGATTAGGAAATGTCGTCGTTTATATCGCGACTACTCAAATCTCCCTTAGCACCCAAGCGTCTGGTTTCACAGCTAACGCAACGGGGCGAGGGAAAACTGAATGCCATGGTGCGTAAGCTGGGTCTGCAGCGAATGCTGGGCGCGTTTGGGGCCAAGGATAAAGTAGGACAACGTGCCATATCCACAACTCCAGTGCGCAATACGGGTAAGTAAAAGCTGACACAAATGCTGGTATATATATATGCATGTTTGAGGACTGCTCTAGCAATGACTGATGACATGGAGCTCGCCACCGGCATCTTTAAGCGTGAATTAATGCTGCGCAATGCGGGCTGCGCCGATCCGTGGGCCATGAAGCGAGCCATGAAACGGGGCGCAGGCAAAGCAGACGATCCCACTATGATTCCATCGGCATTTGAAGGTCGTATTGTCGGCTGCGTGTGCAGTGAAGAACGCGGACCCAAGTGGATGTGGCTGGAGAAGGGTGAGCCCAAGCGTTGCGAATGTGGTCATTACTTTCAGCTTAAACATGTGCCGGCTGTTTGAATACTAAAATGGAGTGCTATTTTTTCCCTACACAAAACACACAATTTGAACTGATCTGAACACAATTCAACCGCCAAAGGGTTATAAAACATTGCATGATATTATCAAAATATTGTACTCTTATAATTTATATCAATTAATGCACCCAGCTTAAGTTTACTATCTACATAATTAGTAATACATAGTTTAGTCGGGTGCAAGCAAGATTAACAATCATTCGACGGGTTTTATTGTGTAGCCAGTTAGGAGATAGCCACTGTTCCCGCTCATGTTCACTTCGGGATGGGTGCGATTTGGCAGTATTTGATACGTGCGCATCCAATTGGAGGTCACATGTAGATTGGTCACTTTTCCGGTCGTCTTCAGTTCCATGTACGTCTCTTGCAGCAGCTCCTTGCATGTGCTGAATATCACCACAGGTCGCGAGGGTTTGACCAGCGGCAACAATGCCTGCAATATATTCGATGGATGTTCCTTAGCAGCCATTACCAGACAATCAAATTTGTCATTCATTAAAGCAGCGGCACGTTTGTTTTCCAGCTGCCAACGCAATGGAGCTGATTTGTTATTAGCTGAAGACAAGAAACAAAACAGAGTAAATTATATTCCGTTTTCAAAAGAAACTACTTACGATTGGGCGTTACATCTAGTTTGGGTTTCTTGCTGTTGGGCTCAATGCTCTCGCTTTGCTCCTCTGTTGTGCCATTATTGTCTTCTGGTGAAGATGTCACCGTTGTCTCTCCTAGCAAAGCTTCCTCCGTCTTCGGTATGTCACCCTGATAGTACTCACGCAGCACAGAGTACAAATTGACCGAAATGCAGCGTTGCTGTTGTTCCAATGGCAGTTTGAGTGCAAGAAGTGCTTGCTTCTGTGGCACATTGCCAGGGTGCATGTGCACGAGCGTTGCCTCCGTGCTGGCTCCAATAGAGTTCAGCATTGCTGCCGGCAGTAGGCCATTGGTGCCACTCTCATAGAGCAAATAGCTGCCAAATCCAGAGACACCGGAATAGGAAATTATTTGGGATAGGGTGTCTACGCGTATGCCCAATACCTTCTCTGCATCCTGTCGATGGAATATGTCAGCCATCAGACGTATGCTTGGGCGTCGGATTTGCACAAACTCAAAGTACTTTTTCTCCTTTTTCAGCAGATATTTATCCTGTGAGTATTCAGTTCGGGTGTGAAACGTTTTAGAGTTTTCCACCAGCTTCTCAATGATCTTGCTGGACTCGTTGCATGCCTCGCGCAGCTGCTCAATGTCCTGCGAAGCAAGTAGTTCATTATAACAAAAAAAACCATATATCACAAACTTACCTCGGACTTAAGGGCCTGAGCCTCGCCATTGTCACTAATATCGCGATTGTCAGCTCCACTGCTGGAAATGTTAAGCACTTCGCGGATGCTGCGCAATTCGTTTTCACTACACAGCTCGAGTGTGTGCTGCCGCTGGGCGCCTCGCTTGCCTGCTCTTGTCTCCTTCACGCACATCTTGAAGGTAGAGCCATAGGGTTGATCCAACAGCGATTTCAGCTCCAAATGTTCCTTGCCTAACGTGGCAGTGGCATCTAGACTGCTGAATTTTTGCAATTTCGTATACTTTTGGCGTTGTATGACAATGTAGTCGCCCAATTCTATATTCGGTGTGCTGTTCATTGCCGTAAAATGAATATAAACAAATGCAACACAACAGGTAAACACGTTGTTTACCGCGATATATTATGCCGCTAAGCGTTATCGTTATCGATTTTTGCATTTTTGTGAATATTTGTATGGCAGAGATACAATTTAGTTTTAAGTGCACTAATTGAGTTTGATAAGTTTGTATATTTTGTACATATCAGCTTATATAAATAAAAAATTAAAAAACAAGGATTTGATTTAAATATAGTGCACTTAAGGTATCGATACCTTTCTCCTTTGCAAATAAAAGAACTAGCTACAATGTGAACGCTATGGCAACGATGATGAACGACCACCAGCTGATAAGAAAAAATATCGAGTAAACCACGCGCTATCAACTCGTCGAAACTTAACTAATCTCTACACATTGCATCTCTTTTATAACTATCAGCGTTTAAATTTGATTTGTGTAATCAGAAGTGCCTTGTCTTGCCTAACGACAAAAAGCGGACTCTTGCTCTCCACTAAAGACGATTAGGGAGACCCGGTTCTTGCCGAAGCAATTAAGTTGTGGAACTGGTGGAACCTGTTGCTAATTGACAATTAATTGAAGCCGCGCCTGCAGATCACTAGCGTCGTTGTTGGCTTTCAAATCAATCAACCGAAAAGAGAGAAAAAAAACCAAAATATGGGTGACCAAAGAAAAAAAGAGGAGTTGCCTTTCATTGAAAACAAACAGCCTGTAATACTACATCCATCATGGGAGTCGCAAATGAAAGGCGACACCAATGGCAAGGGCTCAGGTTCCATGATGTCGAAAATTGTGGCGTCCCTACAGCCGCCCCCCGACAAATATAAGCTAGTGTTCTTCATTTTTGTACTGCACGGCCTGGGCACCCTAATGCCATGGAATATGTTTATCACAGCGAAATCGTACTTTGAAGACTTCAAGCTGGGTGAAAACTATACTGTAAAATCTGATGTAAATTATCGCGGCAATTTTATGCAGAACATGGGCTTTGCTTCACAAATACCCAATGTTCTGTTTAATTGGATCAACATATTCATTAATCTGGGCGGTGATCTGACCAGTCGCATTGTGTACACAATTTTATTGGAGATTGTGATACTCATTGTGACTGTAGTGCTCGCCATGCTGGACTCATCCGAGGTAAGCTTATCTTGAAACTGAAATGTACACATAAAAATAAATTTACTATAATATTATTATCAACGTTAAAAGTGGCCGGGCATATTCTTCTGGACAACCATGAGCTCTATTGTGCTTATAAACATGGTGAGTACGCTTGAGATTATATTAATTTACGAATTAATCCTTATCTACATATTGTTTGTAGTGTAATGGCATTTATCAAAGTACTATTTATGGACTCGTTGCGGCCCTACCGCCCAAGTATACAGGCGCCGTTGTCTTGGGCTCAAACGTAAGCGGTTGCTTTGCAACCATAATGTCCATGCTTTGTGCCACGTTCTTCACCTCGATGAGGACATCGGCCATATACTATTTTGTAACAGCCATCTTGGTTCTACTCTTCTGTTTCGATACGTATTTCGCGCTGCCGCTGAACAAGTTCTTCAGGCATTATGAGATGTTAAGCAAGCACAATGAAAGAAAATCGGAATCGAAAACTCAACTGAATGTACCTTATTGGCAGATATTTAAGAAAGCCTCGCCGCAACTTTTTAACGTATTCTTCACATTCTTTGTCACCTTGGCCGTGTTTCCCGCTGTGCATTCGGATATTAAGCGTTCGGATGATTTTATAATTGGAGAAAAATACTTTACACTGCTAACGTGCTTTTTAACCTTCAATGTGTTTGCGATGTTGGGCAGCTTAACAACCTCCTGGATCCAATGGCCAAAACCAAAATTCTTGGTTATTCCCGTCGTTCTACGTGTTGTCTTCATACCCCTATTAATCTTCTGCAACTACGCACCCAAAGATATTGTACGCACTTTGCCTGTGTTTATTACAAACGAATGGCTGTATTGGATCATTGCCATCATTATGTCATATAGCTCGGGCTATTTAAGTTCCTTGGGCATGATGTACGCACCACAGACTGTTAATGCCAAGTATCAAATAACCGCTGGCATGTTTGCCGCTGCCGTCCTTGTTACTGGCATATTCTCCGGTGTCATGTTCTCGTATCTGAGTCCTCTCATTATACAACTTTGAAATTTTCTCTTACTCTATCATTTTCAATTTCAATTTGCGCACATTGTTCTAATTTATACTCTGTTTCCCAATGTAAAAGAGTATAAGTATTTGTAATCATGTCTGTCCGTCCGTACTCTAAATTTATTTATATATTTTACTGTTTTAAAGTAAAGAATCACCTTACAAAGCACAACTCAATGGCACTTCATATAGATACAAAACAAGAAAAAAAAAAAAAAACCAAACAAGTTCCTAATCCTAAAGTTCAAAGTTGAAACAGAGTATCGTGCAGTCGGTAGCTATCGATTGCAACGTTCTTGTTAACATTACGTAAATAACACAACGAAAAAACAAAATAAGAATATATTAATAAATGAATTTATTGTTTTGAACTTTTTTGGCCCGACAAATTAAGTTATATATATATATTTATTAGTTTATTAATTTTTTTGTACTTTCGGCCAGACAATCTAAATTATACTACATTTACTTATGACTAAAAAAAATACTAAAAAAAAAAACAACAACAGCAACAAACAAACTGTAAACCTGTTTAAATAAAGTTTTTTAACCATTTATAGAAAATATTTGTAACTTGTGTATTTACAGGAAATATCTTAAAATTAAAAAACAACTTTTCAGCATGGAATAAGGTCAGAAAACTGTTTATAAAAAAAATGTCTTTTACGAGAAGGGCAAAAACGTTTCGTTTTTTGGTTTTTTGGTATGCAAGACTAGATCAGAATAGTTGAGTTTGATTTAAGTGCTGAACATGAATATATAAACGCAAATATATATATATATATGCATGTTCTTTATGTGCGAAATGAAATCCCAATTGCCAGGACATCAAAGTGGCAACATTTCATATGATACTATTTACATTTGTAAATAATTTTCAAAAGCTCACAGAACTTTGGCGATTCGCGTGGACTGCGCGTCTCCAAGCCGGTGATCTGCTCCAGAGCCACCTCCACATCGACCACATTGCACAGAATGGATTGCAAACGCTTGGGAAACTTAACATTTGTCGACTCCACAAGCTCTCGCGTTGCATTCAGCATGTCATTTAGATCCTCTGCCTTGACGCCAATGTAACTGACCACCAGTTCCCTGATTTCGGGCAACTGCTCAGCAATGCGGAAGCCACAATGCTGTGCATCCGAGATGCCCAGACGCTGTAATCGCTGCAGGCCAGCTGCGGGTGCTTGTAGTATGGTCTCCTCCACATTGTGTTTGTTTGCGGTGACATCCAGCGTGGTCAGCTGCAGCTGCTCCAGCAGCTCAGCCAAGTAGACCGCCTCAATGGAGCATTCACGTGCCACAAGCGTCTGTAGATTATGCAGTCCGACCATAAATTTGCCCGTTATATATGCACTGGAGACGCTTAAGCTGCGCAGATGTGGACAGCTTTTGGTTATCGTCAGTATCATGCTGTTGTTCATGTAATCATCTGTGACGCAAAGCTCGCGCAGATTTGTAAGATCGAGGCGCAGATAGAAGTTTAGCTCAGGCCGCAGAAGATGTCGCCCCAGATATGAGTCGAAGGCCTTCTCGTGCACATTCCATATGTATAGCTTCTCCATGTCTGCACTGGTCAGCTCAAAGAAGTATATGTAATCCTCTTTACTGAGCGGCGCCAGCATTGCATCCGATACGGAAACTTCTCGATATTGCGGCTTACGCCAAACAATTTGACATAGAAGCTGCTCGTAGCGCGAGGAGTTGCGTGCCATCGATATTTGATCGGGCAGCGTCAAGTACTCCAAAATAATGCACAGGCAATCGTCATTTAGATCATCGATTTCCATTTTCATTGATGAGATATAATTATTGAAGTTCTATGAAAAAAAAACACACACCTGAAGCGGAGAGCAACAACAATACGTCAACAGCTGTTGCAGATAAGATAATTGTATGGTCAGTGTGACCGCATATAGTATATAATAAAAATCCCAAAAAAAAATACCATGATAAATAAAATGATTTAATTAAATTTATCAATTTTGTTCTGATACTTGAAAACAAATTAGTGCGAAGCTCGTTTTTAAATCTTAGGATCCCAATGCTGGGAACCAGTCCATTTCACCTTGGTCAACTCGCCCAAATCAAGCTTCCAAATAGCACCATTCTTATTGACCTCAATGGCCTTGACAAAGCACTTAGCCGCTTCCTTGGTCGATTGTGTTGGATGAGCCAAAAGAATATGGGCAACACATGGCTCCACATCCAACCAGGAGTTGAAGCTCTGAACCAGAGGGGTCCTGGTGATACCGGGGTTAATGGAGTAAGCTGTAATTCCGGTGGTAGGCGCCAATATCTGCAAAAAAAAGGACATCGTATTAATCTGTATTTCTATGCATCACTGTAACTAACCGCCATTGAGTTGGTAAAGCTGAAGCATGCCGCCGTGCAGGCACTGTAGACAGGCACTTGATAGAGTGGATTGAAGGCGGTTACGGAACAGATGTTGGCACAAATGCCGCCGGGATTGCCATTGCGCTTGTCCCAGAACTCCATAATGGCCATCGTGGTGTTAACCATGCCTGTGAAATTTACGGCAATTGTCTTTTCAATTTCATGATCGTTCAGGATGCCAGCACCATTTATAAGCAGATCGATTTTCTCGAATTTGTTAAACACCTTCTCTAGCAACTTTTTGCTTTCGTCCAATGGCACTGTGACATCATAGGGGAAATATGTAATTTTTGTCTGTGGGTTTATGTCTTGCAAGCATTTAAGTTGCTTTGCCTTTTCCTTTGTATCCAGCAGAATAAGGTTCTGGAAGCAGGAGAAATTATTATTATTATGGGTTGTTTATAATATTGTTGATGCGTTGACAAACCTTTGGGCCTTTCCTGATTATTTGTTTGCTGGTGTCCTTGCCAATGGAACCAAGACCGGCAACAAATATGATGTTCTTGTCCTCAATATCGAATTTACCACCTTTACAACTTTTTCCACCTTTACCACCTTTACCATCTTCACCATCTTTACCATTTTTACCATCTTCACCATCTTTACCATCTTTACCATCTTTACCATCTTTACCATCTTTGCCGCCTTTTCCACCTTTGGCGCCCTTCGCATCTTCGCATTTAGTTCTGCAGTTCTGTTGGCTCATAGGATTGTCATGATCGAGAAGGCTGCCTGTTGGCGAGACATTAACTGGCGAAGAGCCGCAACGAAAACCGGGAAAATTGAGTCCACGTAGTATTACAAATTTGGCAAACATTTTGTAGTTTAACGACAACTTAAATATCTTTGAATGCCAAAAACAAACACGAATCGAAAAATTTTTGATTTTTAAGGCCGAAAATTTTTAAAACATTACTTTTGCTTTATAAATTTAGGTTTTGGCGGTGTGTGACTGAAATACAAAATTTATTGAAACCAGACCAGGTTGCTGGGTGTGACATCCAAGTCGGTGCGTATTTTGATAGAGTAAAACTTAAGTATAAAATCCAGTCAGAGTCGACACTCGATGAGTAAACAAGTATTGTTTGTCAAAAAGTGTTTGAATTTGGCGCGCGCTTAAGCGTGAAGTTGGTTGCGCAAGTCGCAAAGCTTATGAGCAATTTAGCTGGGACACACACCCAAGCAATTGTGAATCAATGATTATAATTGCCAGAAAAAGTATTTCTTAATATAAAAAACAAAATATTACAAGTACAAGTACATGTGTACTGCAGCCTATTTATAAAGAAAAATCTGCAAATACCAGACATTAACAGTTAATGGCAAAAATTGTATTTGCCTAATTAGTCTAGTCAAGCAATCAAACATTAATAGAGTGCGACAAACACTTTGCGTATTTGTCCAGCAAATTTGCCTCCGACGTCTGCGAAACGTTGCATTAAGTGCCGTTAAATGTGGACGCAGCAAGAAGTGCGCCAACTTCAACTTCAACTGCAAGTGTGCAAGTCTGCGTCCTCAAAGATGCTTCCTGTTTGATAAATTCAATAATCAATTGAAAATGCCCGAAAGGCCGACGCGCCATGCAGTCAAATAGACAGATTCTTGGAAAAGCAGCTGGAAGCAGGCTAAAATATTGTTGTTGTTTGCCAGTGATGGGCAAAAAAATAAGCGAAATAACAAAAAGCTGCGCCAAGTCACGAGTTTTTGAGCTTCTAAACAGTGATTGGGTAAGTTACATGGGTGATGCCTCTTGGCATTTGGGATATTATTTTGTCTGAGAGAATTTCCCTAAGCGCCATATGCAAATAAAAGGGAATTTTAGATCTCTTTTAATTCATTTCACCGAAAGTTGTAACAGTTAAATATTTTGCGCTCATCTCTAACAACTATGGCTTAGTCTAGAATAATATTTTGTGAAGCTATCTTTTTGGAGGCAGGTAAGCTTTCCCTTCCCCTTACCGCTCTCCCGCTCCTCTCTTTGCTGTGGCATCCGAATGGCCATGCAAATAAATCACTGTAGAAAATGCATTCGATGAAAAAAGCGACGCATAAGTGCTGCCAAATAAATTTTGCAATTTATTTATTGCACAGCCGGACTGGCTGCTGTTTCAGATTCAGATTCCGAGTCTTCTCCTCCGATTCTTCTCTGCCTCCGCTGGCACAGGCCTTGGATCAGGTTGAGGCTGGTCGGTTAAGGCTTCATATCGGCAAAGTGCGCATACAAAGTATTTTATTTCATTGGCAGCAAATTGGCAATAAGTGAAATTTGTTGGCCTCAGCTCAACAGGTGTTTGTTTCGTTTCGTTTCGTTTCTTTTGGCCAAATGCGGCGGCATGTGGAAAACTGGGTTAGCAATGATTATGATTGCCACAATAGGGGCGTGGTGGGTTCCTACACTGTAAGAAAACGTATCGAGCATTATTTAATACATCTATAGTCTGATATGTCGGCACCTGCATTGCAATTGATGACCCAAACGGGCAGAGCCAACAAATCCGTTGACCCATATTTCTGTGTTTGCTTCTCTTTTGGCCATTGTTCACATTCACTTTTGGGCAAAACTCTTTCGTTCATTATTTATGATAATGCCCCTCATCGGTAATGTTTCCGCATAAATAAATCACACTTGTCGCGAGCCAAAGTGCAAATGAATTAGCATTTTTACTCAACGCATTGCACCCCCGACTCCGGCCCCCACCTTACCGCTGCTTCTTGATGCTTGTTGCATACGCATCATTAGCCCAAAAGGCAGGCGTCAAGTGTAATTTAACCGTTAACAAAAGCCTATTGTAAGCTAAGAACGCAGGCAAAGGCTCTTTGTGTTTTTTGGAAAGCTTGGGCCAAAGAAAAATGCTTGTGTCGTATAAGAGACGCAAATTGATTGAGCCTAAAGTGTCCCCAGTTAACTTGCAGCATTCAACATTCAACATGGCTGGCAAGCAAAACTAAGTAAAAGAACTTGGCTAATGACCGCAAATTAACACCGCAACGCAGCGGAGCAGCTAAAGACGAGTGTCATTAAGCCAAAGTGTTTGCCAGTTAAAAACTAAGCAAAAGAATGAGTTTCTTCTTCTTCTTGAAGACTTCAAGTGTTCGTTGGGCTTTTAGCATATCTTCTAATAGATCGCACAGACTGGCAACTTGGCAACTTGGCAACTTGCCAACTGGCCAACTTGGCATACTTAACTTACGAGCACGATCAGCAACAACAGCAGCAAACTTGGCTAAAACATTTGCTTAGTCTTAGCCACACACACACACACACAGACAGTTGAAGTTTGTTGCAAATGCGCTTCTGACAGCCATTTATAATTCACTGATTGAGGAAATGGCTCGTAAAGGGAAAACGTTTAATACATATCAATTTTATTTTTTTCTGCATATAAACTTGTTGCAAGTATTAAGCAAATCTTCAATAAATACTTTTAAATATATCTCCAGCAGCGAATGGCTAACAAATATGCAAATTGTATGGTCAAATGATCAATTGGTTCACTGTGCCAGGGATGGAGAAAAAGGCAAAAGAAGAGAGGGTGCTCCAGTTTTGCACTTGTTGCTGTTGCTGCTGCTGTTGCACACGCACCTTGCAACGTATTGATGCAGCCATGCAAATCGTTTGCTGACTTGGGCTCCTTGCTTGTGATCCAGTGATCCGATCAAGCGTGATCTGTGCCACGCTTGATGGCATTTGGAGTGGCCAGCGGAGGCGCCACTGACTCCAATGCGAATATCTTGGGCAACTTTCGCAGTCCATTTTCATTCCCAGGCAAACGACTGCAGCTGACCCTAATCGATTGTCACTTGCCACTTGCCACTTGCCACTTGCCGCTTGGCTACCGTTATGTGGGATTTGTTTGAATGTGGGTTCATCATGTGGAAGTAGAAAAAAAAGAATACCTTTGAAATGCAGTTTAACTTTTACTGACAAAAGCTGCAAAGTCATTTCTAATTGACCCACATCTATCTGTAAATGCTTTATGCTCTTTGATGATTGATGTTCTTTTTCTCTCACTCTTGTTGCCCTTTTACCTCTTAATGCCTTTAATGTGGCATTGCATTGCTCTGTTAATTGGGTCATCTATTGGTAACTGTTGCCAATGGCCAATGGCCAATGCCTGAAAGTCTCGGGAAATGTGTCAAGTGCCTTTTACGCCTGCGGTTTATGCACTTTTCCGATTTTACTTTACTTTTGTCTTGTTGTTGTTGGTTCGAATGCAAATTACGAGTACGTTTTAACTAAGGCAACCAGTTCTTTTTTTTTCTTTTCTGAATCTCTTTAACAGATTGCTGAACGCACACTGCTTTGGAATAGAATTGAGATAACGACGCCATTGACCGTGCAACAACCAAGACATTTTAAATGCCGCAAATCATTTACACCTGTTGACAATTTCTGTTTTTGCATCTTATCTTGAGTTTGAGAATACTTTTATCAAACTTATGAAACGATCTTTAAAGGCTTTCTTGAATTGAATCAAATAAATGTGTTCATTTTAATCTTTTCTTAAGTTTCTTTAACCTTTATTAAAAGTCTTAAATAACTAAAATATTAGTTTAAAATTATTTAAACTGCATTTAAACTAAAAATGTAATATACAAATGTAATTGTGCAAAGTTCTGAAAGCTTTAATAAAGATTATATTGGAAATATTTACAATATATTGGACTTACTACTAAAAATTCGAAAGAATTTGAATTTTGTTAGAGAATTCATCGCATTTAAAGAGATTAAATTTAGAATTTTGCCTTTTAACTTTATCCTTTAAGGCCTAAGAATTATTGTAAATCATCTGTAAACTTTATTAATAAAACGTTTATTTAAAAGTTTCTTTAATATGGATTTTAAATCTAATAAAAACAATCAAGTACAGAGAATATTTACTTATTCTAATCTGATTTGTCTTGTTACTATCCCCAATTTCACCTTAAAACGCCGGTGGCCTAGTGTAAATGATATTGATTTGGTATCTTGGGAACTGCAGCAGCTCTTGTGGACTGTGTTAGATTAGACTAGTTTTTAATTTTCATGTTGTGTTTAAATATTTAGTGCCACACCTGTGCCATAACAGTGGACAAACACTGCCACAACAAGTTAAAAAAACCAGCTGGAAGCCAAAGTTAACGATGACAATAAATACTATATATATATATATATATATATAGTCTGTTTAAGACCCAGCCAAGTGCAGGACTTTAACTAGGAACAAACTTTTCTAACAAACTTAATTTGTTTTGTTAGCTTTAATATAATTGTATTGAATTAAAGATATGATAATAGTGTTGTTGTTAAAGCTTTAGTCTTTAGCTAAACTAGGCAACTCTGGTTTTTCTCTTTTCTTCTTCTTCGTTTTTTTGCTCCTTAAACTGTTCTGCTGCGTACAGAAGTATTTATTTGTAGCTGTTGTTGTTCAACATATTAAACATTGGCCTCTGGTTTAAGAAGTTGTTACAGTTGTTGTTGTTATAGTTGTTGTTGTTGTCAGTGTTGTCGCTGGTAACTGGAGC
This sequence comes from Scaptomyza caliginosa, assembly GCA_035044725.1. Classification (NCBI taxonomy): domain Eukaryota; kingdom Metazoa; phylum Arthropoda; class Insecta; order Diptera; family Drosophilidae; genus Scaptomyza; species Scaptomyza caliginosa. Next base: position 226,077 of record JAWNNR010000511.1, read on the forward strand.
AATAATCATGCAAAGCACAGTTAAATGAAGTCGCTCGTGAAGACCAAAAGATATATGTAGTTAGCAAAGAAGTATATAAATTAACCAAAGCAACGATTCCAAGATACCCTGTAAAGAGAGTTTATTTAAGGTATTTGCTTGTCTATCTTAATTAATTCCAATATAAAGTATCTTCATCCAACTTATACTACTTAGAGTATACTTAAAAACAGCTAGAAAATAATATAGTTATAATAACAAGAGAAACGTCTTTTGTAATTGCAATGCTGAAGTTGAAGAATTTCTTTGGAAATTATATTATTATTCGTTTTTTTGTTTGTTTCTGCAATTCAGTGAAAATGCCTTAGAATTAAGTTTGGTGCAGCGAGCGTTTTAATCATTGGTTGCATGCAACCGAACAGCAACAACGGGAACTTGGTTGCACTTGCCGTTGATGCTACACACACGAGTGGGCAAGCACATACAACAGCCAGAACAACCACACTGGGTGGTTTTGGGTGTTGCTGGTCATTATCTCGTACTCGTTCGACAGCAATAACTAGCATAGAGAAAGAGAGAGAGAAAGCCAACAAGTTGCCACAAATGCCGCAAGAGAGAGGGCATGGAAAGAAGCTGCTGCTAAACAGAGCATAAAATTTATTGATGCTCAAAAACTTTTTCTATACCAAGTCATATGCCAAAAACTAATAATTGCAATTTGAATAGTTCGCATAGTTCATAAGAATTTGAGTTTTAATCTAAGGCGAAACTCGCAAGTCGCGTGCAGTTAACGAGATTTTGATTTATTGCACAGTGAGACAGAGAGAGAGAGAGAGAGAAGAAGAGGAAAATGTACACTGGCATTCGCTAGTCAACTGTTCTATGAAGATTTATGACTGCCAATTGACACCCGCCTCCATCTTTGCCAATATGCCTGTCAATTATTGTCGAGGTGGGCAACGGGCAACGGGCAACATGGTTTGGGTTTTGCGGCAAGTCAAATTGAAATTGAGTTTGTTCCCTCAGTGCCAGAGACAGAGAAAGAGAGAAGAGAAGAGAATTTTCATACAGTTGATGAATTGTTATTAAAAATTATTTGCTAACTAGCCTCAAGGCACGTGGAGCACATATATTTCAAATAACAATCAAATGTTCAAACTTTGCAAATGCATTGACAGTGCGAAGTGTTTTGATTCGTTTAAGAATGGAATTTAATTGCTTGTCTAGCTGGATTGATTGTTAAAAAACCTTTTCAGTTTTATTGGCTTTTTTTTTTGTAAATATTTTTATTCTATATTAATATTAGTAAGGAAGAATGGGAAGGGTTACAGATTTTTTTAAGTATTTTATTTGTATATAATTTATTTTATTATATATATTATATTTATTATAAGGGTTAAAGATTTTTTTTAAGTATTTTATTTTTATACAATTTATTTTATTTTGACTTGTAAAGCAAAATAGTAAAAAAAATATTTAAAATAAAGTTTTTCACATAATTTTTTATTTGTAAGGTTCTTAAAGCTATTTAAACCAAATATATATTATTAATACACATATGTACATATATATTCCACATAACTTGCAGACTCACTGAACACGTTAATTTCTTTATGCAGCGGTTTTAATTGGCAGCCGTTTTCTTGATCTTTTGTTTGCTGCAGTTTGGCTTTAATGGTAATAGCGAGGGGGGCAAAAAAAGGAGAGAAATATAAAAAAAAAAACAAAAAAACAGTTGTTGTAATAGCCAGTAACAACAGTAACAGTAAAATGCGCATTGTGAAAATGAAAGTAATTGTTGGCAATTTGGCCAGCTAACGCTTATGGCCAAGCGATTTTCAACAAGTTTTTTTTTATATTTTTTTTTCACAGTACCGAACGAAGATTGCATTTCCACACTTCATTTTCACAACAGAAAGAGAGAGAGAGAGAGAGACGAAAATTAATTAAGCACATAAATAACACGAAAGCGGCTTTTGAAACAACAACCCTGCCGCTACCCCTCGCTACTAGCCGCACTCCTTGTGCCATGCAACAACAATCCGATCAACTGTGACGCATCGCACCAAGTGAAAAATTGTTAACTGTTGTGTTGTGTCAACAAATTGGAGCGGGGCCTGGTACCTGGGCCCGACCAAGCCCACAACAACCACTAAAAATGCAATTAAAAAACAACAAAACAAAGCAAAATCGAAATCGAAATGGAAAAACAATAAAAACTTGCAACACAAATGTGACTAAAAACTATAACAACAACTACAACAAATATTTTACAACACTTTCGCTCGTTAGAAGCGGGCCAAAGCTACACACAAACACACACACGAACGTGCAATGTGGCTGCCACACAGTGTTGCACGAAACCTCTGTATGCTTGCCATAATTGCCTTGAAAATCCGCTTGACGTTCATTCGTCTCGTTCGTCTCGGGCGGCAATGTTTACTCTAATTATCCCCATAATAAGTCGATGTTGATCTCATACAGAAAAAAACCCTTTGATTTCCAGCGATCTACTCATCACAACACACACACACACAAGCACAGGAAAAAGTGAAATTGAGTATTGAGTTGATTGCTTGGTTTGGTTTTGGGTGTACTTTTAAGTATGAGTATGAGAAATGTTGTATTTAATACGGCTTTCAATTAAGTTGTGACTTTATATAAAGTAGATTGCTAAAAGCAGCTTTAATCTTACGAGTATTATAATTATGATACAAATAATCTTTCACTTTCTTTACTTTAACACAAATTGTTAAGTAAAAAGTTTTTTTTTGCTTGCTTTTTAGATTTTCAGCTTAAGTCTAGCTTTAAAAGTACTTTATCGTTTCTGTTAAGTTAATTAACTAGCCAAGACATATAAGCCAAATAAACTTAACTTCATATTTATATGTTAACCAATTCATTCATCAATTTTGACAAATGTAACAAAGAAAAAAAAAAGGAGTTCTTTGCCATTTGTAGGTCTAAAAACAAAACCAATTGAAAATTCACAGCACGAAATCTTATTTTTACATGACGATGGGCACCGAGCCACAGCCAAAGACCTCTCTTGCAACACTAACAACAGCAACAACAACAATGGCAATTTGTGCGCCATTACAGAAGCATTAAAGCCAGGCTAACAACACTTTTGGAGCGAGGGCGAGGGGCGTTAAGTAAACTGCGCCCACGGGCTTGAGGCGCGCCTTTGCCAGCGCCCGAACCCATTTCCATTTTCAATACCACATCACCCACCCTCCCCCCTCCGCCCTCCAAACATTTCATACGCATAGGCATGTAGCCAATAGTTAACTTCTCTCCGTCTCTCCCTCCCTCCATCTCTCAATCTTTCTGTTTTCTGCGGCACGCACCGTCGTCGTCGGCAACATTGAAAATTGGGTGCGTTTATGCAAAATGCAAAGAAACAACAACGAAAAAGTGACAACGAAACATATTCAGTGGACCCCTGCATTTCCTTCTCACCCCACCCCACCCCAGCCCAAGTGACTCGGTTAGGTGAAATCGCTTGGCGCACGCCTCGGGCATATTTTCATGCGTTTATTATTGCTGCGTTGATTTTTTTTTTTTTTTTGGACGGCTTCTTGAGACTGCATTTGAAACATGTTTTAAATTTATGATCAAGACACGTGCATTGGCATTTTGTATATTGAGTTTTGGTTTTTTTTTGGGGTAGCTGACTGTGATTTCTATTTGTTTATTGTTTGAATAATTTTTATGTGCATATTTGTTGTATTTATAGTTCTTAATGGCTTCAGCCAGACAGAGGGGAATGGCATTTGAAAAGTTTTTAGAGTTGTGTGTGACAATATTTCTGAGCCATTTGACTTCTTATTTAATTCTATTATTTAAATCTATTAGTTGTTGAAAAGTTTTCAATAAAAGACTTGACAGTTATTGAAATTTATATTTATTTATTAAGTGTAGAGTTTAAGAAAATGGAAGCATTAAGTTAACAATATAAGTGAACAAGTTGAATATATTTAATATGAATAAGCAAGAAACTGATAATTAATAATTTTATCTTAATAATATTTGCTTTTTATTTCAATTTACTAACAATTTTTCTTATAAAATATTTATATAGATCTTTAAACAATTCTCTACTTATTGAAATCCTTTGAAATCTATTCAAAAATATTCCACGCTTATTTATTTATATATTTTATATATTAGATTCGTGAAATATTTCATTAAAAATTTATAATATTATTTTTCCATGCTTGGAACTAAACTGCAAAAAAAAAAATCATTAAAAAACATTCTCTTGTTTAAATAAATTTAAAAATAATCTGAGAAAACACATTTTTGTTTATACATATTTATCAAACATTTTTTTTGAGTCATAAATTACATAATGAAATTCGCTGTTTTTTTTATCGGAATAGCTCATAAATATTTCAATTTATGAATGCTATCTCACATTGAATATCTGATAACATAAATGATTTCTAAACAATAAAAAAAAACCTAGACAAAGTCACATTTCGAATGCAGTTTATACAGATCTAAGCCCAGTTTGTGCGCCGTGTTAACGTGTTAGCGTTGTGAATGAATAATTTTTTATGGCAAACTTGGGTGTGGCATTTATGAGTTTTGATTCTCAAATCAGTCGACTGACAAGTGTCGAAAGCACAAAACCAAAACGCTTAGTTTATCAGATCGTTAGTTAGACTTTTTTTGCTGCTAAAACCTTTTCACATTATTCCCATATATTTGTTGACGGACTTGTTATTTTAGTGCTGTTAATGTGTAAAATGCAAATGAGCCAAAGGCTAGACGGAGGGGGGGTGGGGAAGAGAAACACATTGCACAGTTAATTAAAGAGCGCTCAGATCTTCTATGGCACACCCCACATAGCCTAGCTGCCTGCCACCAAAAAAAGCTACTTTTCAAAATCTCACACATCAACGTCATCCAATGCAATTTTATGCCCCTCTCTCTCCCCCTCCCTCTGTCTTCTTCCATCCCACACAGACTGCATAAATATGAGAAGGTGTTATGACAACTCACGGCCGTTTCACAGTCAAAAAAAAAAAATAGACAACCGCTCTTCAACAGGCCGCAACATTGTTGGTGGACTCCTTTGTGGCAGCAACCATTACAATTTGATTTAAATTATAGCTGCTTTTTTCTTTATTTGCCGTTGTGTCGGCGGCGTTGGTATTTTTTTTTTGGCATTTGACAGCCCCCAAAAGGCAAATGGTTAGCCAGCTACTGTTACTTTTACACGTTTCAAGTGATTTACAGTGTTGCAAAAACATTTATTTTGTGTTGTTACAGTTATACTCATAGATCGAATTGCTTTAGAACATTAAAACCCCTTCAGATCTTCTTTTCTACGTCTTAAAACGTTTGTATCTGTATAACTGCATTAAATAACATATGTACATTAACAGTTTCTGTTAAGTAAATGCAGCTTAACATAAGTGGAATAACCTACATTATATTCGAGAGCAGCATTGTGCTTCATTCGTTTTCTTACATGCACAGATTTACCGTTTGATATTTAAATGAATTGTGACACTGTTCACTTCATTCCTCTTCTTCTTCTTCGTCTTGTGCGCACGCCTTAACGTTGAATGTTAACATTAAACGTTGTGCCACCTCATTCCGTCATTCATGCATTCAATTCAATTCGCACGTCTTCTTTGTCTTCCTCTTCTTTTTCGTACGACCTGTCGCCCAAGGAAGAAGAAGCAACAGCAGAAGCTCTATGCATTACATTCAATCATTATTTGTATTCATATTCATGTGGTTGCCGTTTTTGTTGTTGTTATTGTTGACGTGTGAAATTGGTCTCGTATTTGGTTTGATATTGATTCGAAAACTGGACAAGTGAAATGGTCACGGATTCTATAATCGTTGTTGTTCTTGTTGTTGTTGTTGTATGTATTTTCACTTTGCCTTTGCTTGTTTTTGTGTGACGTTTGACCATGGCACACAATAATTTCAATTCATCAATCAATGCCAAATGTTGTTATTTATACATATATATATTTATTATATGGCAACAAGAAGTCCAAGTCCACGTCCAAAGCTGTAAAATGCAAAACAATTAGAATAATTAAGAATTGAATCGTGTTTTGTTGCAGACTCTCCAAACTCTGTTAAATGTCTCCACAAGTCTCCAACTGCTCTGGCACTCAATTCCAATTGGACAAGGTCAATGCTGGCGTGAAAAATCAACTTGCCGTAGTTGTTGTTATTTGTTGTTTTGTTGCTCTACCTATTTACAGCTTTGTGTTAATTAAGTCTAGAAAAATAAGAAAAACATTTGCCCATTGTTTAAGCCACAAGACAAGCGAAGGCAGGCTGACAGACTGAGCCATGGAAAGAGTGTAGACTGGAAAGAATTTCAATGACTCCAGACAGTCGTAGACAGTTTCCAAGTTTGTTTCTTTCGCTGTGGCTTACTTTGAACTTGAAGCTGACGTCGCAACTTTGTTGCAGTTGTTGCTTTTGTTGTTGTTTTAGGGTTCAAACAGCACGCGATTAAGTTGTAATTTGTAAACGTTTTTAAGTGAGGTGTTTGGGTCAAGTTGACGTCTTGTCGCTCCACGCCGCTTGATGGTCGGACTCTCTTGTTGTTGTCGTTGTTGTTGTTATTGGCAGGCAAACAAGAGCCAAATTGTTGTTGGGTTAACAAGCAAACAAACAAAACAAACAATTTTCTATCACTTCAAATTTGTGTAATACAACAATTTGTAATGCGTTTATGTCATTTTATCAGTGCTTTTTAGCCATTACCATGCGATAATAATACTTAAAAATCAATAAGTATTGGAGAAAATATTATTTCAATTCAAATAAATACAATAATTGTCTTTTAATAATCCATTTGACTAGTGATTGTTTCCTTAATAACTGAAGACCTTCCGTATCCTGACAAAAAAGATTTACCGCATCCGGTTTAAAAGGTATTCAATTATTTTTATAGCTTCCCGATATTTACCAACTAAATTAAAGCTAAAGTATATTTTCTCAAGGCTAATTGTTTGCCATTAACAAGTTAGACTTTCAATAAATAATAATATACAACACATTTATCTTGGATGTTACAACCATCTTTCTTACTAGTTGCAGAAATTTTCAAACATATGCTTAATTTCCTCAACCAAATCAGCTTTGGGAAAAGTTAGATAAAGAAACAATTTTCAAATTGTACATTTATTTGATTACATTGATTAAAGAACAATAAGAAAGGCATTTTGTACACCTTGACCTTGGGCTTTAAGGCTTTATTATACAATTCCTAGGTATATAAAGCAGGATTCTTATTTTTTCAATAAACAAAATCTGCATGCATATTATTATGTTTATAGTTTGTTAATTGCATAAATTAAATAATAAATAATTTATTTAAAATTTTAAAAGTGTAGTAAGTACTTGAATTATTATATATACGTATTGTAGCAGAGAATAAATATTTATATTTGTTTAATATTAAAGGATTTTTAAAAGCTTGTATATTTTAATGCAATATAAATACAATAAAATAGGAATATTAAGAAAACATTATTCATTTTAATGTATAAATAAATTCTTAAACTAAGTTTATCAATATAAAAGTGATTTTAATCCTATATCAATAAAAAAAACTTGAAGCACAACAATAAAGTTTTATTAATAAATGTATTAGTATTTTGCTTAAGTAAAAGATGAAAAAGACTTCAAAATTCGCTTTCATTCAAGGATCATTTTATTACTCAATCTTCACTTACTTTCACACTCCAGTGTCTTTTAATGGAGTCTAGCCAAAAACACTCGGCCTCAAACCATAACACATGATTCCATAAGCTCACATATCAAATCATGCAAATGCATTTAGTTTTTTTTTTGCCTTTGCTTTTGGGCAATTGGTCACCTTTGGCGTTTTGGTTGCTGCAACTGGCATAACAATCATTTTGGGCATTCAATTTGGTTGCTTGCCCCTTTTTTTTGTACACAACATGTGCAACATGTTGCTGCTGTTGCTATTGTTGCTGCTGTTGGCGTTTTGCAATCGAAAATGATTCGAGTTGAGTTGATCGCTGCGATTGTTGTTGTTGTTGTTATTGTTGTTGCCTTTATGAAATTACATCCCAGGCAATCATCCCAGACGAAGTTGTTGGACACACGTGTCCATTTTGGCCATTGCACCCATGAGTTTGTAAGTATTGTTGTTGTTGCAACATAAAAGTGAAAATCATAACTGCTAATTGTATTCAAATGCAACAGCAACGGCAGCAGCTTTGTCTGTTGCCACATGTTGCACTTTGTGCTTAGGTAATCTCAACTATGGTTTTGTTAATAGCATCGGGCCGCTTATTGTTGTTGTTTTTAGTCACTTTCCCAAATCGAAATTGGTAATGCCATAAAAAAAATTCAATTAAATACGTATAACAAAACGTTTTGAGACTTTTACTTTGCATTGGCCATAAGGCCATTTGTGTTAAATTAAATAAAATATATTTTCTTTTACAGCTTTTGTCATTTATTGCCAACTTCTTAACGCTTTTTATGTTACCTTTGCAAACCATGACTCAGGCCCGCTCTCAGTCTCTAGAATCTGTATCTGAATCTTCAGTCTGGCTATCGGGTTCTGGCCCAAAAGGCGTTGAGCTAACAGTCAGCTAAAAACTTATATATATCCCGCTGTGTTCTCTTTATTATATGATTTATCTCAAGTCTCAGCGCGCCTTAAGTTAAGCTAAGAAATAAAAGAGAGTGGGTCAAGTGCAGCCAAAAGTGAAATTAAATATTCAAATGTTCCCTAACCATAAATTGGGTAAATTGCATTTATTATTGCCATGGTTTTAAGGTCAATTGCAATCTAATCAAATTTTGGTTAAGTAAATGGTTTTTCTTCTCTATTAACTTTATTATTGCTTTGAGTTTGATTAAAATGGATAAAGAATATGACTTTTTAGGTATAAGAAATGAATACTTTCAACATTTTATTAATCATTTGTTTTAGGTGTAAAAAAGTATTATTTATTGAAAAAGTTCTAGGTAAAACTCGGAGCATTTATTTTATTTTTTCATCATTACAAACAAACAATTAAATCCTAGCTTATTTTAATCCACAACTAGATAAAGACTTTTTATACATACAGAGCATCTTGCTAGTCGTATATATATATATAATATCCAAACGACAAAAAGCCAACTTACTTGTTTTGTTGCGTTTTGCATGTGTGTGTGTGTCTGTCTGGTTGCATTTTGATTTGAAATTGCTCAAACGATTTATAATTGATTTTTGCTTGCTTTTTTTTGCCAGCAGGTGCACAAATTGGAGCTACACCAATGCAGCCCACATACATGAAAAAATAACTAAAGCCACATGCAACATTGAACTGGGTGTAGGAACTGGGCGGCAATTGCGTGTCTCTCTCTCTTCCTCTCTCTTTCTAGCTGTGTCTCAATCTACTGTCTGTCTGAGTGGCAAGTTGACTGGTTGCTTTTTGGTTTGTTCAATTTGAAATGGCAAACTGCGAACTGAACAGAAAATCATTAAAAATGCAGCATTGAAAAATAAATCTCTGTTCATTTGACTGTCATGTCAAATAAATCATAAGACACGCCAAATGCCCCAAAAAAAAAGTATATATAAACACACACTTGAGTTAGGAAAAGCCAACGCTATGGGATTTTCGCATTTGCGTGATGCGTTTTTTTCTTGCTCTTTGGTTGAGCTGATGAAGAGTTAACGGTAAATTATGCTGTTGTCGCCTTGGCCAAAAAAGTCTGTCTTACTGATTCGTTGCACTTTCCCAAAAACAAAAAAAAAAAAACTAGCCAACCGGTAATGTCAATTGGCTAAAAGATAAGCCGCACTCTCAGCCTCTCTTGCAATACGTATACGCAATGTTAAATATAAGAAAACAAACGTTGTTTAAGCTGCCAAAGTAGCCAAACGCCAAACTGCACGTCACACATGTCAGGCGCTTTTTTTTCATTTACCATTTTCTATTTTTCAATTTTCCTTTGCCGCATGTTAATGAAACGCGATTTCCTAACTGCTCGCCGTTTGTTATTATTCACGCGCTCCAAGTCAATTATCAAAGTTGCACTTTTGACAACATTTTCTTGTTAAGCAAGACGACTTTTTAATGCTCTTTAATTTAACAATTGGAATTTATTTGAAGTTCTCAAAGTGTTCAGCTTTTAATTAAGTTTAATAAGTTTAAAAAACTTTGCTTTAAATATTTAATTTATTTTGTTTTATATATTTTTAAGCGATTTTATCAAATAAATATTTTAATAAATACAAAATAATTAATAAACAATTATTTTTCTAGTCAACAAAATTTTTTCTCATTCGTTTTGGTCTTTGTTTTAAAAAACCACACTTAAAAAATTATTATTATTATATAAGGGTATTTAAAATGTTTTTTTTTTTTTGACGATTAGTGGATAGGGGAAATGGAGAAGTAGCTGCTGCTGTTGCAGTTGCGCATTCACACACACACACACACACATTGATTACTGGAAAAATTTTCACTTTCACAAAAGGTCTATGGACGCCTCCCCGATTTGCCGCACCTCCTTCTCGCTTCCCCACTTCCCCCCTTCCGCACCCCCCTTCATGGCTCCCTGCACTGTTAACCTGGCGTGAGTCGCGAATCGACGGCAAATTGGTACCAGCCAAAAGACTGTCAGTTGTCGATTTGCGCCGTTTTTCACGAGTTGTCTTTTTTTTTCTTCCTATTTTAGCTTTTTTTTTTTGTTTTTGTTTCGTTGCGTTTTTATATATATATTATTGTTGTATGGGAAATTGTTTGCAGGTGGCTGCCATCAGACAGGCAAATGGTCAGAGATCGGTCGCTTGGTTAGTTTTTAGCTACACACACACACACACACACACACACACACACTCGAATGGTTGTGTTTTTGCCTGCTCAGCTTATGGGCTGCCTGAGTTGTTTGAGTTTTGGTTGAGTTGACGCCCATGTCTGGTTTTTATTGTTGTTGTTGTTGTTTTTGCTGCTTCCTCAACAAGGAAGCGTTGTTGCTGCCAATGAGTTTTTGATGAGCGAGTTTGAAAATGTTTCTAAGAAAATTGACTACCGCAACGAACGGTAGCTTAACAGCTTTTTTTTTAGCCGTTTTTTTGTTTTTGCTAGATATACAATTATCTTTTACAAGCTGTCTGTGCTAAATTGATTTATTATGGCAAATAAAATGAAATATTTAATTAAAATGACAAGGTAGATATATTTTAAATGTGCCTAAAGATCTACAGGAATATATTATGAAAATAAAAGAGGAATTTTTGAGTTAATCTTGAATGAATCAGTTGATAAACTTACAAAAAAGCTAAATGATTAATTAAATATCTAAATAAAAGCAAAATAAGCGCAGCTTGTAATAAGCAAAATAATTTCATAATTTCATCAACTTAACATTATAAAATATGCTTATTACTAGATTTAAATAAATTATTCAATAAATTAACTCTATAAAATAATGTTCTAAGAACATTTTCAAGCTATTTTCGTGTGTTAAAATTTCTTAAAAATCACTTCAAGCTATTTCTAAAAATAAAATCAACTTCGCCTTTTTTTAGGGTTTTTTTTTTCATTTCATTTGATGGGGTTTTTAGATTCATGGCTGCCGTTTAATAAACATAAGTCGCAATTTCAACATAAATCATTGTTCGTGTGCAGTTTTGAGTATTATTTCGGTTCTCGATGCCTACGTTAAAACAACAACAACAACAACAACAAAAGCAACTAAAAATGCCGACGCTTTGAGCTATTTTCGAAGCGAAGACAAATATTTTGATTGGAGACTCCAAAGGCGGCATTAAAATTAAAAATAAATTAATCAAGCGGCCCTAACGTGACTAAAAACTTTAAAACCCAACAACAACAACAACAAAAAGCGGCTAAAACAAAATGAAAATTCCAAAGGCGGTTTTTTTTGTGTGTGTTTTTTTTTCGAAAGTGGCAGCCATAAAAATTATATGGTAATTCATAAATCTGCCAAAGTCAATGCACCCAACAACAACAGCAACAACAACAACAAACACTAAAGAAACAAATACAAAACCATAAAAGGACAATTTCGAAAACACAAAATGCGCCTTATAAAAATTGCATTTTGTTTATTGTTTTTGGGTTTTCGAAATTAGCATAGAAAAGTGAAAGTGTGATTGAGTTCGGTGTGTTTTTTTTTATTATGGGTTTCGTTTGTAGGCTGTCTGCAGCTGCAATGAATTTAATATGTAGCAACAACAACAACAAGTTCGATCTGTGTGCAACATGTGCAACAAATTTTTAGCCTCACCCATTTTACTTTTACACTTGAATTTTCAAGCTTATGGAGAAAATTTGCCTGAAAGATTGGCTAAAATTTGGCTAGTTAGAGATAATGAGTAATCAGTTTGCTGACGTAGGTTAAGATACAGATAATGAATACGTTAAAGATAAAACCTAAGATTAAAGATAAAGATATAGACAGACGCACTAAAAAGATACTACAGATACACAGTCAAGGTCGGCTATTAATACAAAAAGCTATTAAACTTGCAGTTAAAGATATAAGGAATGGCATTAAAATCGCTCACATTTCGTAACAATTAAAGAGAGAAAAATGCCCAACTGTGTGGGATATTTAGAAACAAAAAAACAACAACAACAACAACAGTAGTATGTGGGGAATTGGGTTTGCATGCTACTATTGTCTAATCCCAGCATTTAGTATGCTGCAAGAAAAGGAGACGCGCGTGACTCGATTGACATTTGAATGAGAGTGCAAAATGTGCACAAAAAATAACAAAAAACAAAAAACAACCGATCGTCAGCCAAAATAACAACAAAAACAACAACAGCTATAAAAAATCAATATGCGGTAATGCAATTTCCACAAATACCAAAAGCAATGCAGTGGCCAAAAAAAAAACACAAAATAAATGGAATTCATTATCGTGCAATATGCTTTGAACACTTTAGACTGGAAGGCAAAAACAACAACAGCTATATACATACATATATTTCCCTGGGAATTTAACTTAAAGTCAGAGTGGAATTTGAACACGTGTCTGCTGAGAGAATTTCCTAACTAAATGCCCAGGTGGCAAACTTTTAATGTTTCGATAATTAATTAATATGTAAATTCGGTGACAAAAAGTAATACATTTAATATCCTAACAGGCAATAACGTGACTTAGAGTGTACAATATGCAATAAATATCTCCGAAAGCGCCAAGACGCCCAAAGGCGTCCGTCAAAATATTTGATCGAGTGTTTTGCTGCCCTTGCAACTTGCATGCTGCTCTTCCTCTAATTCCATGTACAACCTTTTCTTTCCAGTCCCTCATCAAACCGAGCAGCGTAATTAATCAGTTTTGTGTTCTACTCTCATTGCTATATTGTTGTGCTCTTCACGCATTAGGCGCCGCAGACACACAAGTTGCTTGGGAAGGGTTTTGTCTCCGCTCTCGCTCTTGCTTTCTCTCCAGCCTGCTCTCCCGTTGCGGCGCACTTGAAAATTTGTTGTCCGAGTCTGCTAATGAAGCGTGCAGTTAATTGCTGTTATTGTTATTGCTTGCTGTTGTTGTGTTGGATGTGGTTGCCGTAAACAAATCGTTTTGGGATATATAATAAACTTAAGTGAGAGTGAGAGAGAGAAAGAGATAAAATGTACACACATACTAATGCAGCTATTAATTTTCGTTAAGATTTCCGCTTTAATCCGTAGCAGAGGGATAGAGAGGATATGGGTCAAAAAACTCATTAGTTAAGGCGTTGCAGCCACAATTGTTACCTGCATAAAAATACCGAAAATAAAATTCTTTTAGTTTGTTTTTGGTCTAGTATTAGTTCATGTTCTTAGCTTATTTTTTGTTTGTTTAACATTTGCTCACGTAGTTACAAACATGCGTTGATATTTATATTTGCACAGTTTGGCACCACACACAATTGTTTATAGCTAAGGCATGCATGGCTTAGCCTTTTTTATGAGAGAAAAAATCCGCTAAATAGTCAGCAGTTTCGCTGTCAAACCAAGTTTGAAACCAGCTGTTCGAACTGTGTAGCAACCGCAACAACGTATAAGAAAGCACTTGCGCTTGTGATGTCAGAGAAGGCGTATAAGTATGAATATAAGTATAAGTTGTTTTTATTTTTAACGTTATCAATAAATGTATTTTAATAAATTGAACGGATATATTGGATTTATGATTAATTAAATACATCACAAATTTATTTTAGATAAATACATATAAATAAAAAAATTGAATAATAAAAACAAAACCTAGTTTTTTCTTAGTATTTAGCAAAATTTGTTTAACCTAATCTTTTAAATATTCTGCTTGCCCAATGCAGCAAACAGAGAGACACAGCGAGAGAGAGAGAGAGCCAAATGTTACACTGCAAGTAACGTTACCTGCAACTCTTGGCACCTTGGATTTAACGCAACCGCTCTCCCGGTTATCGTTCGTGCGCTAACGCTCTCGCTCACGCTCTCTTTCTCTCGTTTTGTGTTTTTGGCGCTCGCCTGGTTGGGACTCGACTTGTTGGAGTGGAGCATTCAGTGCCGTGTATGCATTCGAACCGATTCGTTGTGCCGAGAGCAGCAATATTTTTACAAAGCTCGCGTTCTACGTCTATCGAAACTTCAGCCGTGTTGTGTTTTGTTATTTTGCTGGTGTCCAATGAAGAAGTGCAAAACAAAATTGAATAATTTTTTAGTGCGAAAGTGTGTGTGTGAGTAAGTTAGTTTGCCCGTGTGTGTGCGTGTGTGTGGCTTGAATGGTGTTATTGTGTACATATAATTGCTTGCGTTGTCAAAAAAATAAAATTAAGTTTGATATCAAACACAGTCACAGAGGCAAAGCAAAGCGTGCATAACAGTAAGCAAAGCAGAGGGAACGAGTGAATTGAAACGACAAACAGAGGGAGCTATTTTCGGAGCAATTAGCTAAGAAAAACAACAACAACAGCGCCGGCTCAACAACAACAACAACAACAGCAACCGCGTCGTCGTCGTTGTTCGGCGCATTTGCATAACTATGTGAGGCTGACCGGCACCTGGATCCCCTCTCATTGCGCTCAACCTATTATCAAGTGTCGAAAAATAAATATACACATATATTTACAAGCTTTAGCAAAAAGCGCAAATTGTGCAAAAAATTATACAAATTTAACAGTGTGTGTGTGTGTGTGTAAGAGAGTTCCAAACAGTGTGTGAACGCAATGGCGCTTAACGCTGAGCATCAACACTGAGAGAGCTCAATGCGAGCCCATACACAACAGATTCCAATAAAACGGGGGAAGACAAAAAAAAATATTGTAAAACGTGTAAAGCAGCTGAGCAAAATCAACAACAGCAACAACTCTTCTCTGCCCAAAAATGTCAACTTCAACGATAACAGCAACAGCTACAACAACAGCAGCAGCAGTAGCAGCAGCAGCGCCGTCAACTTCAGCAGCGACGCCCCCGCCTAGCAGTGTAAGCGGCGGACGCAGCAGCAGCGCCGACTGTCGTAAATTCTCACCAAATATATTCAACAAGAGCAAATGCAGCCATTGTTTTCGCCAGCGAGAGGAGCACAGCGCCGCCGCCTTGGAATGCAATAGGGTGAGTAAATGATCCGTCGTCTCAAGGTGTGTGTGGGGAGTTGTGTGTGGGGTGTGAAGCTCAGAGAAAAGTTCGGCTAGTGTCGCCGAAGTTTAACAAAATATATATATACAATTTCGGGGAAGCTGCATATATATTTTAGTGCGTGTTTCTCTTACTCTCTCTCTCTCTTCAGATTGTGTAAATTTATTGTTAGATGCAGTTTGTATATCTTGTGGGTTGTTATTTTTATAGACTTGTAGCATGGTCCCCATAATGGTATTCTTATGTTGCTCCAAAATTGGGGCTGCTGCCACAGCGATCCAATTTGAAATTTACTTCAATTTATGCACATTTACATATGTTTTCGAGTTTGTTGTGATGATTTTCGTGTAAGAATATTTGAAAAGAATATCTTGTATTATCATCAGTTGAAAGAAGGCTTTAAATATTTAATGTTCCTGAGATAACTTTGCCTGAGATAATGTTTTATCTTAATGGTTTTTAAGCTATTGCCCAGAGATTAAAAAAAACTTTTGTATTCTTTAACTGATGCTTGGAACTTTCACAAAAGAGTTTTTCGAACAAATTTTCCAAAGCCCACGTGTAAATCATTTTTCACATAAGTTGCTGTGGATAGATTTTTGGTTGTTTAATATTATTAAATACGACGCTTTTATGTTTATTAAATACAAATTCCTGCATTCATAAAAATAATAATAGCCGCTTTAGGTCCGCTTGAATATTTTTATATATCTGTGTGTCGTAAATTTCAACAGATTTTCACTTTTATTTTTTTTTTACATTTACAGAAATTTTTTCAAAGTATTGTGAGGGTTTTTTTCTGCTTTTCTTTATGTTTCTTATGCTTTGATTGGTTTTTGTTATTTTAATTAGTTTTCAGTGGCACAAACCAAATGATTCCAAGCAGGCAGGTTAATTCTAAACCGATTCCAAGAAACCAGCAATTGGTGAAATGTGAAAAGGGAGAGTTTTTATATATATATCTTTTGTTGTTGCCGCTTATATGCTTGTTTCTGTTTGTATGTATGTATGTGTGCTTGTCAAATGTCTTTAAAACACTGATCGATTAATCTTTGGAATATCTGATGTTCAATGTTGTCTTTTAGGTCATTATAAGACCATAAATATGTTCATATATGAATTTATAGAAAAGCAAACAGAGACAAGTTGACAATGTTAATAAAAAATGTAAATTTCTTTGGGTTGAAGTCTTTAACAAACTAAAAAAGTCACAGCTTGAACATGTTTTTCTAATATGACAAAAAATATAGTTGTTTTAATCTTTTCTTCTTTAAAATCTGGCAATAAAACAAAGTTGAAGAATCAAAAAGTATTCTAAACTAGTTTTATTATTGTTATACAACATTAAAAAGCCAAAGCTAAAAAAAGTTTCAATTGCCTTCTGTTCTTAACTCCATCGATCTTTTGTTTCTCAACTGTTTTCACAGCTTTTCTTTTTCATGTTGCTACAAGTGTTTCCACAAAGCCAGCTGTTGACTTAAATGAGTTTCTAATAATTCATGACTGTTTATACAAATAGTTTTAATCCACACGCACTTAACTAAACAAGTTTAGTTTACTTCTAGTACTTGTTATATTGTATCGGATTCCACACAGGTTGCAATAGATTTTCACGGCTGTCAAAATACAAAAAATAATAATAATAATAATATAATGGCCTCGGGGTCTATGACTTCCTCAATAGAGAGAGACTTTTGGCCCACAAAAATTGTTGTTGTGCTAATTTCTTGGGGGTCATCGGTTGATTCTCAAAGAGTTAAAGTCGAAATTGCTACACTCTTCCTCTTTGGCTTTGAAGTGTTCTACTCATGGACACGTTTTAAGCATTTTCTTAACAGCTTTTTTTTCTACCTCTTCTTTTTCTTCTTCTTTTTGTTGCTGCTGTTGTTGTTGTTGTTGTTGGTCTGCGTCCGAAATTGATTTCTACACTTAGCCCACAAAAAGCATTTGGTCTCGCCGAATTCGTTTGCTGCCTTGAGGCTATTAAAAACTGTAATTCACATCAATTAAAATTATGCCAATTGCCGCAAAAACTTGAAAACAAAACACAAAAAAAACCAACAAGACAAGCAGACAAATAAACAGTTTTGCAGCTTTTTGACACACGAAATTAATTGCGGCCCCAAAAGACCAAAAACCAAAAAAAAAAGGCGACAACAACAATAATAAAATGTTCAAACGGCTGCTTGTAAATTGTCAATGAATTTGTTAAAAAAGAGCAACAAAAAAACATCTCCACTTATTTTCAGAACTAAGAATTAAGAGGCAAAGAAAATAATTCGGGTCAGTTGTTGTTTAAAAATACATTTTTTTAAAAAGTTCAACAAGAATTAAGAGAATCCAATGACTCCACAAGATGTTGTTGCAATACCTTTTCTATATACCATATAGAAACCTTATTAAAAACCAACTTTTTTATTCAAACGTCGTAAATGACAAAGTCTAACTGCAAGCAATTAATCAGATCGCTTTATAAAAATAGAAATCAAATCGGTGTAATCGGTTTAATGAACATTGTTCCCGACTTTAATCGGTTCATATACCTGCTATAAAAGTAATTTTAAATATAGAAATGACTTAGTAACTACTTAGATTTAATATTAATACATGATTCAAG
The DNA here is from genome assembly GCA_035044725.1 of Scaptomyza caliginosa. Classification (NCBI taxonomy): domain Eukaryota; kingdom Metazoa; phylum Arthropoda; class Insecta; order Diptera; family Drosophilidae; genus Scaptomyza; species Scaptomyza caliginosa. The sequence continues at coordinate 244,261 of JAWNNR010000511.1, forward strand.
AAAGATGTTTTTTCTTTACGAAAACAGATTTGTTTTTCTATTAACTCTAAGAGAACCTAATAAAAACCAACTCTAACCTGTTTCAAACTCTCCCCCCTCTAAGACTTTAAGTTATTATGTCATCTAGTGAATTATATACTCTATTTTTTGTGCACTTCCCGGGCAATCATATATGTATATAAATGTGTACATAAAAATAGATGTCGCTTCGTCTTCCGCTCTCTGATCACTGGGCTGCAATTAGAAGGCGTCCACAGCTGCATCCAATGATAGATAGAGAGAGAGAGAAGAACCAGAGACCGGGGGCCTTGTGCGGTTAATCACCTAGAAGACTGAAGACTGACAAAGACGTGGACAACAGACCCCAGGCACTTGGTACTTTAGTCACTCTAGCCGGTCACCGGTTAGCTGCTGCTTCTGCCCCCCTTTAGGCGATTTTTCCTTCTAAATTTAGAAACACTTTACATTTGTTTTCCTTTTTCACTCCTCACTTTTTGGTTTTGCTTAGTGTTTCGTTGTCTTTGCTGTGCATAATGTGAGCATAATTGTTGCATCTGCATCTGAGGGAAAGAACCCTTTTGTAGTACTCAGGTTACGAGACCACCTACAGCTGACTTGGCTGGCGGCTTTCGAGTAGCCACTTTGAAGGAGCTCACCTTAAGTGCGAAAATCCTAAGCATGGCATAGATACCAACTGCGTTGAAGTGTGAAAAATTCAACAAACTTCTTTTTTTACATCATATTGCATTTGCAATTGCAATTGCGACATTGGTATTCGTATTGTTATTATAATGCTGCTGATCATCATTTTCTTATTTTGGTTTTTGGTATTGCGGCATGATGAGAGTTCTTTTGGGTTGACAGACAGGTCAAAAGGCTTTCCACAGAGTCTAGAGTCTTAGGTTTTGCCCTGCAAACGATGAAGCAAACTTGTCGTCGTGACTGGGCAGTGGAACAGAGTAACAGCCACCAGGTCATAATCTATTATTTGTCTGGGCAACGACAGCCATTTTTTTCGGCCACAGTGGGTCAATGCGTAACTTTTGTAGTTCAAATGCATATGAGTGCAATTGCAATTGCAAGGCACAAACATTTGTTCCACTGTTCCCGCTGTGTCATTGCTTATAGTATTTGTTTTGTTTTTGTTTCGTTGCTGAGCCTATCCCCAAAAAAGATCTCAATTGATCCCCGGGGTGTTATTGAGCTATTGGCAGCACGCCAGCCTCAGCCTCAGCTGCAGTTCTCTTGTTGTTGTTCTATTCTTAATCCTCGCACCTCAGCGTCCCTTCTTGCTCATCGTTCCTTGTGCCATGTTCTTTATTCCTCTATTGCCCTTAGTGTTTCGTGGGCTGTGTGTTGCTGTTGTTTGTCAGTTAGATAGATATACAGATGTACATACATACATACATACTATATACACATAATAAATATTGCCTTTACACACCTTCCAGGCGACATGGCATTCATCCTAGCTGTAAACACAAGCACACACACTCATGCAAACAAACATACGGTTAATATGTACGTGCGAAAGTATGCGATACACTTGAGAAAATGTAATCTACCCAACTCAAATTGCTTGTTAGAAATTTGTGAAATAGTGTAATAAAAGTAATACTTTTTTTCAGTGCATTTAATTTTTTTGCTGTTTGTGTGTGCCTTAAAGTTTACTCTGGCCTTTCTGCGCGACGTGCTCAAGTGAACTTTTGTTGTTGTTGTTGTTGTTGCACCGTTGATTGATTGTTTGACTTAGAAGTTGTTGTTGTTGTTGATGTTAGCTCTTGAAGTGGGCGTGTGTTGTACTGTAATGTTGTGTGCGGATATTTGCATTTTTCTAGGTTAATTAGTTGACGAGGTGCATTGAACTTTAACAGGTAGCCTAACTAACAGAGAAGCCTCTTTTGAGGTCATCTCATTCTCTCTCTGTATCTGTCTCTTTAAGCGCTTTTATCAGGGTCAACAACACTGAAAGAGCGAGTGAGAAAGAGAGAGAGTGAGAGATACAAACTATCAATGCTATTGTGTAAGTTTAGCCAACAAAAGAAACATAAACTCCTGATAAGAACTAACTAAACAGCATTCTAAACGACGCTGTCTTTCAGATAAGATACAGCTGCAACATTTGTTCGACGCTTATCTGTTTACTTATTTCTGTATCGGCTGCAATAAGACTGAAGATTGCCAACTCCAAAACTTTGATTTCATCTTCTTGATCTTAACTTTAGTTTGGCATGTTTTTTTCTCTTTGTTTTTGCATGCAGCAATTATCAGCACGAACCTTTCTGTCACTCAACATGAGCAAGGTTGGCCCAGACAATGGGCCAGAGTTGCCAACATTGTTGCCAACTGACAGTACGTTCGCTTTGGCCAGCAACCAACAACAGCGGCAAGTTGCTCTTATCGCAAACAACAACAACCTAAACAACAAAAGCAATCATCAATCAAAGCAACAGCCAGCAACAACAACAACTCTAGTACAACTTAAATCAACTTCTTAACGCCAACAGCTTCATCTTTTTCTTGTTTCTCTTTTTATCTCTCCCTCTCTCTCTCTCTTCCCTTGATTATTAGATTTCATTAAAATAAATGTATTTGTTAATACTTTTTTATATCTTAACTGATTTCTTGCCTGACTTTACGTTCTGCTTAGGTTAAAAAACCATTTTGTTGAATGTTGCAAAAGTTTTCCGCATTTTTTCTTCTTCTTCTTCTTGTTCCTTTGACAGTCTTCATCCGCATCCATTACCCTACAATGATTTTGCCACTTCATAGATCAAAAGATCATTCAGACACTAAAGCAAAAAACAAACAAACCTTCTTCTTCTTCTTCTTCTTAAGCCACAATTTCTCTGTCATACTTGTTCTTTTGCCACCTTTTTTTTTATTTTTTTTTGCTGTAGCCGGCTCGGTGACATTTTGCTGCATAATTGAATTCTTATTCGTATTCGTATTTTGCGCCGGGTTTTTCTTTTTGTTATGTGCAGTGCCCCAAGGCGAGAGCAGTCAGGTTGCAACCGTTCAAATGCCGCACTGAGTTATGGGCAAACCAAGCTAAGCTTTGCTTGCACCTGGAGTGGTTGTTGCAACTGCAACTGCAACTGTTGGCGGCATTAGATTGCCGCAGATTGCTGCAGATTGTGAGTTGATTGTGAGGACGGCATTCTCTTGAAATAATGACGTGTTGAGAAGGGCATCTTGATGCAACCGTGTTGATTAGATAATAATTATATGATACGGTCGCTTTAGTTGTAACATATTTCCATGGCGCAAAAGCTAATAACGCGGCCATTGAAACTTAAATAACCGTTTAATTGAAATGCGATTAACACCATTCGATTGTACGCTGGGCCAGCAGCTAATATTGTGATTAAATATATATACTTCGCTGTAGAAGAACAAATATACACTTTGCCAATTTGTTTGACAAACGAACGCGTCTCGGTTAAATCTCAGCTGTGCTTCGTTTCAAACGATATGTAAATTTGTTGTTGTTGTTGTTGCTGTTCGGTCAAGGTGAGTGAGCTGAAAGAGCGAAAGAACGAGAGGGAGAGAGAGAGATCGTGAGCTTAGACGAAGAGGCAGGTGACGAACAAAAGCTTTGCACACGGACTTAACACTTCCAGGAAGAAGTCTCGTTTCGTGTTTTTTTTTTTTGCTGTTGTTGTTGTTGCTGCCGCTTGGTATGCACAGACAAAACAGATAAATCATCTGAAAAAGCACCGCTTATTTGGCAGTCTAGAATTTGATTATGTTTGCTTTTGTTTTTGGTTTTTGGTTTTTTCCCCCCGCTTTATTGTGTGCTTTGAAATGCGTAAAATGTTTTGCTTTGAGAGGCTTTACGTATGTGTGTGTGAGTTCTTAGAAAACGTTTGGCATATCTATCGACTGAATGAAGCTTAAGATTTGCTTAATCTGATTGTGAACGAATGAGAAAGAACAGCAAAAGAGTGAAAGAGAGAGAGCATTGATATTGTTATGGCAACATTCCAGTGATCAACGTGGCAACACAGCGACATTTATTAACTCTTATATGTACATACACATATATGTTATTAAAGCTTGCCAATTATTGTCTCAAAATAGACAATATGAACAAAAGACCACAGCGAAGGCAACAACAACCAATAATTTAGGCAGCCACCAACAACAGCAACAACAACAACACATGCTAAATTATGTAGGTGGACACAATAATTTTCATTTTTCTACAGACACAACAACACTACAGCCAGCCAGCCAGTCAGCCAGTCAGCCAGGGAGCCCCTCAAGGTTTTCCCCCAAACACCAAACCAGACGAATCAAAAACAGATTTCCAAGTCGCGCCCAAAAATAGCAGCAAACAAAACGTCAAACGTAACCTCAATCCCACCCGCTCTAGCCCCTTTTTGTCGCTGCCCTCAGGCGCATTTTTATTTAAATAAAATAAATTTGTTGTCTGCTGCCCAAGAAAAAAAAAGCCAAAAAAATACAAAAGAGTGCAAGCTGCAATTACTGTAAATTTGCACAGACAAATAAACGGAGCGCAGACCTCTAGCGGCAATTCTCCAAAACTATAATCGTGTGTGTGTTTGTGTGAATGCAACGGTACAGAGGGCGTATAATAGCTAAATGACACACACTACCACAAGCACAAGCGCTTCAACGAAAGCGAAAATTCTTTCGTTAGGTATTAAAATTCGTTAAGAATTGCCTACATTTTAATGAGTTTTGGCACAATCTTTAGTCTGCGGATAATTAAATTTAAATTGCTTTTGACAAAGCAGCTAAGAAGAATCTTTAATTTATTATTATTGACATAACGAAAAATATATTAAAAACATACTTCCTGCTGCCAAACAATATTAATCAACTTTAGCAATTAGCATAACATAAATGTTGACTATAAGAAAACGTTTAGCTGCATTTTGATAGCTATTGTGGGTGGTTGGCTGCAATTCCACCACCCTCCAAACCCCCCGAACGCCAAGAGTGTTAAAATGTTTGTCTTCGATTTGTTTGCCTCATGTACGTGGGTCGCACGAAGGCTGCCTCCGCTTGCCGCTTGGCGACACAAAACAAATAACTATGGCCACTGCCGTTGGTGGTAAAATAGCTAGTCTTTGGGCGAGCTCAATGCACGTTGATCATGCACAGGCAAAGTTATAAGAAGAAAAAAACTGCTCGATCTTAGACTATGTGGCACGCTAGACACACCCGAACGATGCCGAACCTCCACAATGAGTGGAATTCAGCTCATGAAATATTTAGGTGTTTGCCATATTTGTGCATGCTTCTTGCATAATATTTTTTACGTTTGGTACTTTTTAATTAAAGATACCACTCAGATAGATTGAACATATTTGTATGTACTTGGTTCTTGGCCAGGCCGTATTTGGCTAAGCCAAACGCAGCTTGCCACCTGATTTGTTGCGAAGCTAGACAAATGGCTTGAGTTAGTTGTATATAGCCTCAGGGTCGCATTGGGTTCAATAACTGCCAAAATATCCATGTCCATAATTAGCTTTTGTCATAGTGCATGAAACATTTTAAAGCAAACATTTAGCATATTTGGCCAATTAGAAACCATTTGTAATATAACCCAAAACGCTAAAAAAAAAGATAAACGAAAATAATTAGCTAATGATTTTTTTCCTGTTTTATTTTAATTGTTGAACTAAATTCTAATATCTTTTTGACACGTTTACTAATGTATTTTTTTCATTTTTTCTTTCAGGTATGTATCCATAAATTTGGAAACGGAATATTGAAGCTAAATGGTGAATATTTCCTAAGTCATAAAGTTAAGTTAAGAATAAAGCTTAGAGATTGTAAAAAATATTTCCTTTAAGATTTCTAGTTTAAAAAAGAACCATTTAAATCAATAATTAAACTACAAAAATGTAAAAGCAATTTATTTTATAATTTATTTGTCAATAAAAACTCTAATTTAATTATGTTCAATGAACAAAAAAAGCCAAAAATAAAGAAATTTAATAAACGTTCGTCGCTGATTAAATCAACGCCCACATTAACCAAAAAAAAAAAACTGAACGATGATGATTTTCAATTGTTGTTGCTTTTTTTTTGGCTTGACCATATTAACAGCGAGTTTTAGGCTGCAAAACAAACGTTTCGTTTGCCAAAAAAAACAAAGAAAGAAATGTTTAATGTTAGAGAGAGGGAAAAACTGTGTCAAAGTTGTTTGGATTCTCGCCAGCTTATAAGGTAGTATTCGCTGTTGTTGTTGTTGTTGTTGTGCGTTCTTCGAACATTTTGTCCATTTAACTGTTTCTTTCTTTAGCAGCGAATTTCACGTTCGTTCTGTTTACATTTTCGCCACGTTATCACTTATTAACCCACTTCCGGCCCAAGCAGCGTAGAGAAATTAATTTTGCAATGACAAACAATAAAATAGAAGAAGAAGAAAAACAAAAAAAAACAATTTACAGAACCTAGAAAATATCATAAATCATGATGGCGAATTGGGCTAATGTCTCTCGTGTGAAAGTTTCTCTCTTTCTCTCTCTCTTTCTCCTTATGAAATTAAGTAATTTTCATTTAATTAATCAAATTATTTTGCATTTAACATAGATTTCGCACAAGAAAAAGAAACAATAGAAAGGGGCGTGGCAATGCGTTTCCATATCGATAACGATTATTTGCTGCTCAATCGATTGTTAAATGAATTGAGTGGCAGCAACACACACATGCAACGCTGTTGCACGAGCAATTTTTATTCAGCTTTTTTCCTTTCAGTTGACAAATGTTTCTATGTATTTGGCCTACTTTATGCCCATTGCATTCGTTTAGCTTATGTTGTAAAGGCAAAAAGAAGAAAATTGTTTGAGAAAGAAAAAATACCCTAAGCTTTATTACATACTTTGAGTAAAATTTCATATAGATTTTATAGGGTATTTTGTTGTTTGTTATGTTGCATTGACATAATTGTTGTTTTGAAATCAATTCTCATTGTTTTTTCGTGTTCATTAGCGTCGCATTTGAGAGTCACTTTTGACTATTGACAAGGTCTAGGTGCAGCATTGGTTCGAACCGAACCGAACCGAATCGGAACGGACAGAGAGACAGCTTCTCTGGAGCGTTGGACAATTGATTGCTTTAACAGATTTCAAATTCAATTTGAATTTGTATTTACTTTGGCCAGCTTTGGCTGTCATTCAGATTTCTTTAACCAGATCTCACACGCGCGGCCAACGTCATTGGAATATAATATTGGGTGTGAGTTTGAGTGTATTTGTGAGTACCCAAAGCGATCAGTTCATGGTAATTCACACGGGGAGCAAAGTTAAGTTTTGCTTGATTGCTAAACTAAGTAGCTTTTGAATAGAAAGTGCAATCATTTTTTTTATAAACAAAAGAAAGACTGCGGTGAAAGAACATAAAACAACTTCCGTTCTTTCTCTCTCTCTCTCTCTCTTTCGCTTTAAATTCAATTTCTTGTTTAGTTGGTTTTTGTTTGCTGCCCAAAATCAAATAATTATGTTTTCGGCTGCTACTGTGGAGCAGATACAACAGATACAAGATACAAGTTCAACTACTTAAGACATGATCAAACTGCAAAGTATCTACAGTTTGTTGCATGAGCATAGAACTCAATCTTATTTTTTTATTCATGTTCTGTTGCTGCTGCTGCTGCGGGTAAATTACTTTGATTCGATTTGTGAAGTTTGCCGGGACTAACAGCGAAACGAAGAAGACTTGAACTGGGAATGAGAATGAGAACTCTACTTGAGGCATATCTCTTTTATGTACCGTTGGCGCCCTTTGCCAGGCAATTCTCGCGCCTCGTCTGCCAACGTGATCAACGAAATCGACATCGACATCAGCATCAGCATCGGCATCGACAGAGTCTTTGTGCTCAAGCTGTTTGCTAACTTGCGTGTGTTTCGTTCGTGTGTGTGTGTGTGAAGTAATCGGTAGTTGCGACTCAAGCAGCCTCAGAGTCGCTGCTCTGGCCTCAAATGTTGTTGTTGTTATTGTAAGTATTCTTCTTCGTTTTTCCCGTTTCTCTCTGCACTGCTCAAAAGGTTGTTGAACTGTTGTTGCTGTACAGTGTACAAAAACAACACAAACAACAACAACTTGGTTTCAATTTTGTTCCCTCAATCAGTGTTGCCTGCCCTGCCCTGCCTGTGTTCTTTGCTCTTTTGTGCGCTCGTTCGTTGCGCCCGTTTGTCCATCGTCGCGTCGCTGCCAAAACCCCCTTCCCCTTGTGGATGCCCACATCATGCCATCATAGGCCGTACATTGAGTTCTATTATAGAAAATTATATTATTATTATGTACTCCACACAGCAGTGTGCGCTCTTGGGCTCTTTGTTTACGTACACATTTTTGTATTGTTTTTACTGTTATTCTACGCAGAGCTCGTGTTCTCGTTCTCGTTCCCTTTCTTCTTCATCGGCTTTGGCTTCGGCTTCGGCTTCTATGCAAATTTTTTTATCTTCGAACATGAATAACCTTAAAGCTATGTTAAGCCTATTTAAAATTCAAATAGTTAACTAGTAATAAAAGTCTTTCTTTCTTTTTTTCTCGCTTCTTCTTCTCAAAAGTACTTTTCGCTTGCAGGTTCTTGTTCTCGTTTGGACTTCGAAAAGCTGCTTAAGGAAAAAACGATAATTATTTATTTTGTTTTATTTACAATTGCACTTCCTCATAAGCTAAGTCTTGTTCAAAAAGTCATTATGTATAACGGTACTTCGTAATGCATTGCAGAGATTCTCTTTTGCATCCTTTTTGCATAAAGTATTTTGGTTTTTTACCTCTTTTGAACTCAATTACATTTATGTGCGTGTATTCCAAACGATCCTAAGTACGAATACCTTTACTTAATTAGCATCTGTCGTAAGCTCAAGTAAATGAAACAAAGCAATTAATTCTTATCAGCTAACCTCTCGCGCATTATCACAGTTTTGTGTCGATTGTTGCCTTAGCAAAGTACAAATATTTAATGTCGACGGCGTCATTTGTTTTTATAGGATCAATTAAGAAAAAAACGTGACGCTTTTTGACCTTTTGTTTTGTTGTAGGCGCCGCTTTAGAGATAATCAAAAGAAAAGGGTTCAAGAACAAAAGACCTTTAGAATGAAAACACCTTAGTAGATGAGTTTAATTAAAACGAAACAAATAAAATTGATTCAAAGCTTTATTCTAAAGGTAATTAAGAAAAAATGTTTTATTATTCAATTTGACGTAAGTTCAACTTAATTATTTAGTATGTGAATTATAAAGTTTATGCAACAGTAACGTTTGACTGTGCCACGTGTGTGCCTGCCCCTCGTTGTCGACATTCTTTGTCGACACATTTAGCAGTGATCGTGTCAATAAATCATATATTGCCACGCAGTTGTTGCACGGACTTGAGCCTTTTATTTTCAGCTGGACATTTTTTCTCTCTCTCTCTCTCTCTCTCTCTGTTTAACGGTAATAAATCAAATTGTATGAAACCCGTCAATTGCTATTAATTTTATTGGTGTTGCGCAAAGAATTCTCTATACAATAAAATGTATTTTTTTATCAATATATACAAATAATATTGTAAATACGAAAATGCATAAATTATTTATTGCCAAAGCAATAGCAAATGTCATAAGAGTCTTGCCTTTGCCATATGGCACTGTGGGAATTATTGTAAACCTATCTATATATATATATCGGTGGCTGCCCCACTGTCTGTGTGTTTGTTGTGTGTGTTGACCAGCTGACCACTCAACCAGTTGGCAGTGTCTTAGTCACGGTTTAAATGGCTGGCAAAAAAATGGGAAAAAAATAAAAGCTGTTAATTTGATGTTTCGATTAGAGCAACTAAATTTACTTTAACAGAGTTTAGAATTCATTGTTGGCTTTAAAATAAGGCAAAGGAATCTTTAGCTTAGCTTGGAGTATGATAGAAACTTAGAACCAATAAATAATTGACTTAAAAATAAATATAAAATGCAAATGGAAGGTAAAAACTGCAAAGAACTTGAACAAGATTTACAGAAAAAATATTTAAAAATAAAAAAACGTTTGAAAAACATAAAAAGACTATTACTTAATAACAAATATGATTTAAAAGGCATATAAAAAATGTTAAACCAACAATTATGCAACTTTATACTGAAGCAAGAGCTCAAAGTAAAATAATAATTTTCGAAAATCTCTAAAAACAATTGCCACAAATGAAGGCCCAAAGTGTATAACGCTTCTTGGCCTGATGACATGCGGCATGCTTAACTGCCTAACTGAGAAGGCAATAGAATAACAAGGTTAAAATTAGCAATGCGGCAACTTTCTTGTGCAGCAGATCGAAACGAACGCGTTAACAAGTGTAACATTGGCAATTTGTTATACAATTGGCGCTAGAACAAAACAAGCGTGAAGACAACAACAACAACAGCAACAACAACACGGAAAGGGGCCACTGACCAAACTCTTGGCGCGCCCTAATGACAGCAAAATGTTATGCAATGTTGGAAAATTGTCGTTAACTCTTTAGCTTAATTTCATTTTCCGCAACGCTAACGACGCTAACGCCCTGAAAACTTTATGCGTAGCTGACTTTTCTTTATACACACACATACACACGCACACATAGACCTTAAAAGATTATACGTGCATGATTATGTTTATTTTCCAGTTCATTAAATCGCAACGACGACGACTTTAAACAAACATTATGTAATTTCCTTACAAATTGTAAATGCTTTTTTTTTATTTCTGTTATTATTTTGCCTGCGCTTTGAAATGCGTTTTTTTATTTGGTTTTTGGCATTTATTTTTAAGTTTTTTGTATTTTTTTCGTACATTATTCAATCAAATTGTGCATTGTGTGCAGTTGCAATAACAGTTAGTGTTCGAATAATGTTGCTTAGGTGTTTCTTATGTTCATTTACTTTTACTTTATTGCCTTGTCATTATACACTTGAAAAATCCCTAGAGTATTTTATTGAAGACAGGTTTTTTTTTGGTTTCTATAGAAACAGGAAGCGTTTTTCTTAAAGAGAAAAAGAAAATCTCTAGAGTAATTAATTTATTAATAGCATTTTAATTTCTTATATTAAGCTACTTTTTTAGTTTTTAGTTACGTTAACGTTTTGTGAACCAATTTCAATTCGAATTTTCAGGCCGAGGTCACGATCTTTTGGCGCAAACTGTGTCAGCTCGGGTGTGTGTGTGTGTGTGTGTGTGTGTGTGTGTGATGAGTGCGTGGTCTTCTCTGCCCACCCAACTAAACCCCCCCACTGCCAAACCCCCTCCACCAAAAACTGTAGCGAAGCGAATAGCAATTGTTGGAAAAACGTTGCCATGACCCATTTTGGGGCGGAACACCCACTGATCAATTTCGGCGGTCGCTGGTGTGAAGGGGGGAAGCTTTTACTTTTTTTGTTTGTCGGCCCAATTTGGTTGCAACGTGTAGCTGCAGCTAATTAGGCTCTAATAAGGCCAGTTACCAATTGATGTTGACGTTCCAGTTAACCAGTTAACCGTTAGCATTTCAGTAACTGTTACTGTCACTATTCTTCTTGCTGTTACTGTTCTTTGTTTCGTGTTTAATGCATTGCTAATTAGCTCCTCACCTTTGGGTAAGAAAAAACCTTTCGCCACTGCACTTTCACATGCATTGAATTATTGAACAACACACATTTGCGCTTTTTAGGTGCAATAAATAATCATTGTAGGCATTCACCCATTGTTGCTGGCCACGTTTGTACATTTTCCATATTTGTACAGAGACAAAACTAAAATTTGCATGCTTCAACTTTTACCTCTCAAACCAAGTATATACAAATACGTATACGTAATTATTTAATAATCAATGTGGCTGCTGTTTGTATTGTTGTATTGTAAAGAGACAGAGAAAAACATTTGATTAAGCTAAACATGGGTTTATTACAATAGATCTATAGAAGAAGAAGCAAAAAAAAAACAAGTTAAAATATTCTGCCAAATGTTGTCACAAAATCCAAGCTTTTATTGCTAACAAACACAAAATTATAGGGTATATAAACAGAGCTTTGTTTGAGTACTCACTAACTCTAAATGTTATTTTTATTTTAATGTCTACCCACGAAAATCGTCAATTTGTTGTATGATATTTCTGCGCTCGAAGAAATTACTTCATTTTTCAATATCGAACGCGTTGCTTTTGATTGGAAATTGAAAACAACTTTCACCTCACTTTGCCGCAATAATAATTTGACAAAAAGAAACGAAAAACAAAAAAAAACACCAAAGAAAAGCAGCCGCCTTTTGCTACAATTTATAGTTTGAGGGGAAAATTAATTAATTACGAATGCATGAAACGAGCGACTATTCGCTGATAACTTCTTTCCCTCAGGTGAATGCCTATAAAAACTAATTTAAATAAATTGAAATTTTATCTACGCCTTAAGAGTTACACTAAACAAAAAACCTAAACTCTTTTTGTTATGGCTAGCAGGTAGAGTAATAGTTATTGAACTTAATTTCAAAGACATTTAGTTCGTTAGTAGCCAGGGCTTAAATGAAAGAACTGATGCAACTTGTGGCAACAACAATAAAAGATCTTGACATACTAAACAAAGTTTCTCACATTAGGAAAACGACAACAACACAGACTATGAGAAAAATCACACATTATCTTTTTGGAAAAATCAATAAATCAGAGCCGCAGTTGTTTTTTGTTAAACAAAAGCCGTTGCCAAAATAAGCAAAATACAAACAAAACACACACAAAGGTCGTTTAAGAGTACCCCAATATCTGGCTGACAAAATCTGAAATATTTCGCCATGAAAAATTGCACAAATATCATTGAAAGAAGCACCCTTCAGCCCCCTCCCGCCCCAGTCTCTATCTGTTTGGCTGCACAAGTAAAATGTCAAATATGCAATAAGAAGCAGCAACAGCAGCTGCCACAGCAGCAATAATAATAATAACAATACCAAAAAAAGAACAACAACAACTGGCTTTAGTGTCGTTTGCATTTTACATTGTTGCTGTTTTTTGGTTAAGTTAGGTGGCAGGGGTAAGCCAATTGTATAATAACAACAATTACAAGCTGCAAAAAAATAAATGCAGTAACAATTTAAAGTACAAGCAAAAAATCACAGCCAACAAAAAGCAAAAAGCAGCAGCAACTGAAGGTAGTCGTTACTAAGCCCGGCTACATTTTGTTTAGGCCCCGACCTCACTTGACTCTTTTTCACATCGACTCACTTAACACAACAGCAGCAAGAAAAACATGCTGTTAAAAAACTGAAAACTGGCAGCTTAATACATACTTAATGCTTAGGGGAGATAGCGAGGAGTAAATATGTGAAAAATGCTCGACTGCAATTTGAATTGTGTAACTTTTGCGATGCGCTTTTCTCATATGTATTAACAAAAACAATTATTGATTACGTAGCTGCCGAATTTGATAACAAGCTGACGATTTATGTCTGATATAAGTATAAAAGAGTTAAGATGCGGTCACGTCGCTGGCGAATATCAATTAAGCTGGCAAAAGTATCTTACGGATAACGTAACTCTAATCAGCGGCGTTTTATCTTTGAGCGCCGCAACAGGTTCAATTTATCGCATTGCTTTTAGCCGCAGTTGCGTTACGGTAAATGTGCAAAGTTATTACCAAAAGCTGACAAATTGCGTTTCAGGTTAGCCTCAGCTTCGATTACGCTTTGCGACTCTTTTGCGGAAATAGAAATGCAGATTTATTGCGAACCGATATTGCTATAGCTTAGTCAGTCAACGCCCAAAAAGCCATGGCCAAAACAAGTTGGCAAATCATGTCACTCTCCCATTCATAGCGGACTTTTTCGACCCGATGGCATCTGTGACAATTTATAGATTAAGTCATAAAAAGCTGTTAAGATGCCATCTGTCTGGCTGCCTATAAGCCAAGGGTTAATTGCCTCTGTCATAAGGGTTAATTAATTAAACAACCAAGCAACACACTCGGTTTGGCCATTGCCCCACTTGCCACCTTAAAGTTCCTTCTGAAAACCGCTTTTGCTTTGGCTCAGCACGAACTCAAATTGCATTTGTTTTTTGGCTTTTTTTTGCTTTTTTTGCCAAATTTGGTCATAAGAAGCTGACAGTTTGTTTGTTGTTGTTTTATTATTATTGTTTTTGGGTCTTTGTCTTATCAACATTTTTCTTGGCTTCGCCAACTGAACTGACGTTTTAAAATGCATTCTGTGCTTATTTCACGAGCTGCACATTAAAATAAACATTTTTTTTTAATGCAACAGCAGCAGCGGCAGCCGCCAAACTGTCCGAATAATTAACAGTGCATGTCAAAAGATTTTTTAAATAATACACTAACCAAAAGTATAACAAAAATATTGTTTATTTTATAGCACACTTTCGATTGAATCGATTGTAGAGTATATAAAATTCTGTTCTTTTTCGTATTTATTTTTGCGGCCTGTCACTTTGCATTGTTTCGATAAGTTTGTTTTTGGCAGCAGCAGCTTTGTGCTCATCCCGTTGACACAGATTCAGTTGTTAAATGCGTTTTGTTGCCAATTAACCCACATGTGAAAGCGTTCAAGCTTCAAATCGTTTCAACCAAATGTTATAATATACTAAATAATCATACTCGTATATGTATATCCCAATTTCTGCCTTTTATGCATTGCGAAAGCTCTCATTTCATAAGCAGCATTGCCAACACAAACAGCTGGCGCTGCCGCTGCTGCTGTCGCTGCTGCTATCGCTGCTGCTGTCGCTGCTGCTATCGCTGCTGCTGTCGCTGCTCTGCGACTGTGCCAAAGACAGAAGAAAAAAAGTGATTTTTTTTGTTTCTTTCTCATTTTTGTAGAGCATCATTTCACAATTATTTTACTTGCTTAATTTTGTTTGTATATGGGCTTTATTAATACCCTGTTAATATAGAACTTTTTACTTTATTAGGTATTATTAAATTATTATAATATATATTTTCTCCCATCAAATATTGTTGTTGTCTTTATCTATTGTCTCTTGTGAGACGTTTTTTTTTGTGCCATTGTCTGCTGCAAAGGCAGTGGCGTCGTTTGCCACGCCCACTTTTCTTTAGGCACACAATTCAGACAGTTCGTTCGTTTGTCTGTCTGTCTGTCTGTCAGACAGCTGCATTTGTGAGTTTTCCCATTTTGACGAGCGGCAAAAATAGAAAATATATGTATAAAAAAAAGCCAGAGTAGACATTGCAGCATTGCTGCGGTCCACAGCTAAAGCTCCACGCCTTATGCTGCTACCACCCCTTGACCCCGTTAAAAACCCCCCTCTCTCTCTTTGTTTTTGTTTTTTTTTGCTGTCAGGCCCGAAGACAGTTCGTCTGCAATGGCAAAAATCGCATATTTAATGCAAACACAGACAATGCGTCATCGAATTTTGCAATTGTTGCAACTGTAGTTTTGCTGATCAGACAGTTAACACCCCGAACAACTTGGACTGGCTATAACTTAGGCAGCCACCATGCACTTGGTCATAAATTATTTGATCGTTGTTGCCTTGTTGCCTTGCTGCTGCCGCAGCGCGATTTTATAATGTTGACCCCGGTTCAGCGGATCTGGCGACAGGCCATGTGGCTGGCCCATGTGGCCCCGCGTCTGCTTAGTCAAACTTGAAAACTTTACTTTATTTTATTTTATTGTCTTGGTTTGGTTCGCTTTGCTCTGCTCCGGTCCAGTACAGTACGGTTTGGTACGGTCGTTCATCGTCTGATCGTGTGTTAAAGTTCAAATGTGGCATGCCACATGCGTTGCTGCATTGCTCTTTCGTATCGTATCTTTCTTTGCGTTGCAAGCCAACGCTATATAAAGGTATCTCAATCTGTCTTAAGGTCTGAAGTTCGACTTGCTTGCACAAATTTATAGGCTTTATGTGGTTTTTGGGAACTCTTTTTCAGTACTTTTACTTTTGTTTGCCTTATTGCCCCTTGCCGTATCTTATAAAATATACATACATAAAAGGGCTCGGGGTAAATGCATTTTTAATAAAAAAAATAATAAAAATTGACTTGACTCCTATAATTTATGCATGACTTCATGTCTGGGAGGCCAAGATATAAAACAGACAAATTAACAAAGCAATAAAGAATTATTTTCAGTTGCATCATAAATTATATTGCCACTGAAATTGTGCAGCTTTTGCTGCTCTTTCAGTTGAAAAAAAAACTTAGATACAAATAGGAAAAATAGTTTAGCTATTGCCAAGAACAACGCATAGTTATAGCCCTAAGGCTTGCTTTGATCGCCAGTCATTGTCATTTAAAGTGCTCGGGTACAATATGGTGTGCGGAATTTCCATTTTAACCAAATTAGGCAAAAAGGAATATATATTTTTTTTCTTCTTCTTTCTTTGCCTGCTCGTAGTAAGAAATGCCAATGCACAAGCCACAATGTGGGATTGAAGACATGGCCTGCTCCTTGCCTAGTATGGTGGCTAAGGAGGAAGGTCTGGTATACTTGGGCAGTCAGCGCAGATATCATCATTGGTTTGTCTTTGGATTTTGTGCAAAAGTCAATCGCTTGATTGACAAGTCGATTCGTCGTCGTCGTCGTCGTCGTTGTTGTTGTTGTTGGGATACGCAACAGCTGAAGAGCAGAAAATTCAGTGGCAGTAGCCATTTACTGTTTTCGATAATGCCACAAACAGAGAAGAGAGAGAAGAAAAAAAATGTGATTTTGTCTATGCTTGGGAAGTTGTTTTCCACTTCCTGGTCCATTGACCGAGGGCTTTTGTGGCCAACAAGTACTATATTCAAGTTTTCTTGCAAGCATTTTCTATATATATATTTTTCGTTTTGGTGTGATTGACCCACTTGGCCCCACACACACACACACACATATGTACACAAAAAACACATTTGTCCACTCAAGCACACCGCTAGCCCCCCCCAAACCATCTGCACCGTTCATTTACAGTCAGTTGAAAGCATTGTTTACAACAACTCGAGGGTTGGTTGAAAGAAAAGCATTTACAATTTTGTATACAAATTGATTGGTGCCACACTTTTGGTGGCAGCTGCAGGTGAAGCAACATTATTGAGTTCAAGTTGATACGAAAAAAAAGGTCGATTAACATAAACAGATTCTACAAAAAAAAAAAACCTTTTTACTTTCATTTTCTTAACAAAACAAAAGTTTGCTTTTTGGTTTTGGAAAATGCATTTACAGAAAGACAAAAACGACTTCTTTTGATTAATTTCCAAACTGTGTGTAACTGGAAAGTGTGAAAGTTGCCAGCTGAGCGCTAATTAAATTTGATATATTTGATTTTGCACTCCACTTTAGATATTTTTTATCTTTTTTGTTGTTGTTTAAGACAAATAGAACATGAAACCCGTCTAATTAAGCTTTAGACAGATTTTCACTTGCTTGTTAAATGTTTGCTTAGGAAAAAAAAAAACTTAACGAAATATTAGTTGATTTATTTTTTATGGCGCGGTAGCGGGGGCTACCGCTATACGCTGCTATACACAGAGACATACAACAAGTCTAACTCATAAATATTTACGGCCAACACATTGGCCAAGTCGTTGCTCAAACTTGTTTTCCACCAGCTGTAAATGGACACAGACACAACAACAGCAACAACAACAACAACAACACAGACTCTTTGCTCTTCAGCTTTGAGTTAAGGCTGTGCTAAAAGTGCAATTAGAATGAGCTGCAACACTCAGCAGCAGCAAGGGGTAAGGGCAACAACAACAACAACAACAACAACAACTCACAGTTGCAGTCGCACTTTACCGACACTACGCAATCTTCGTCAGATCAGAGGTTTTTCCAATGGATAGAAACCAGTCGGCAAACGGCCTGTGGCAGCCCCCTCCCCCCTCCCTCCCCTAAAGCCAGTAATTCTAAGCTGCAAGTTGTTTTTTTCAAATGCCATGCAAGAATATTTTATACTTGATGAACGTGCAACAGCGACTAGAAAACTTGCAACCGGTAACCAGCCTTTGCAACAGTAATGCCAATAAAAACAACAACTGCAACAACAGCAACAACAAGCAAAGTTAGAACAACAACTTTTGACCTAAATTTCAAGTTAAATGCATTTTAAATTCATTGAATCGATCTACGGCTCCGCTGTGGCAACCACAGAAGCGGCAGCAAACAATTTTAAATTGAAGAAAAATACAAAAAAAAAATTGTTGCCACACCAAATCCGGTAATTAAATACTCTACAATATTTTGTTTTTCAATTTTATAGCAAAATATTTGAATAACAAACTATTGGAATAAAATGTAGCTTAAAGTTTTCTTAGTTGAAATAAATATTTATATTTAATAAGAAATTGTTAAAGATAATATAAATTAGAATTTGACTTGTTTTTTGTTTAGCTAACTGATATTGTTGCTGTTGTTGTTGCAGTTGTGTTGCTGATAGAGTTGGCTTCAGTAGTTGTCGTCAGCTTAAGCGTCACCATATCTATCTATCTCTCTCGCTCTCTCTTTCTCTCTTTCTCTGACTCTGTGCGCCTTCGTCACCAAAACAACGTCAGCTCGTCGTCGTTATTTAGTCTCTGTTGCAGTTGCTGTTGTTGTTGCTGTTGTTGTTGTTGCCGCACACACAAATTGAGCAATTCCAGTCAACAACTCCTACTTCTAGTTGAAAAGTAGCCAAGTTGTTTTTACTCGGTCTGAGCAAAACTATTTAATAGAATAAGCCAACCGAGCACCGCAAAAACAGCCAAACAACAACAACAACAACCATTAGGCAATCTCAAATACGGTCATAAGTCTTGGTAGCAGGTTCTTTTTCTTTTTTATTTTTCTTGGCTTGGTAATTTTGGACTTGAAACTTTTTCTTCGGAGACTTTTTCCAAAAGGCGTCTGTAAAGTTAATTTTAAGCTCTAAGCCAAGAACTAAAACTTGACTCAACATTAGTTCTAAGCACTAAACTAAACCCTTTGATTAGTTTGACATTTGACGCATAAAGATTTAACGCGCATTAATTGAACTAAGCAAAAGTAGAAAAGAACCGGTTGGCCATTAAATAATGATAATCATGCAGCAGCAGCAGCAGCAGCAGCGGCGGCAGCATAATATCACTTAAGCAAATTCAGCTATTGTAACTTTTAACGGTTTTAGCCAGATGATGCCAGATGCCAAGCAGCTAGCCGACGCGATAAACTTGGACCTGAAACAACAACATGCTCTAATCCTGCTAATCTTGCACACATTCTGCGTGGTTGCACGTACACATACACACACACACACACACCACACACCACTTACTGTTAGAGGCATTCGTTTTGACAGTGGTAAATTCTGTGGCATATCACTGACAGAAGTCAACTGTCATGTTGTACTTCATGTATGTAAATGACGGAAGTCAAGCAAGTTTCTAACGATTCTTCTTCTAGGCAAACAACTCTTTAAATACCCTGTAAGCAGTGCTTTGACAATGGGAGTATATTAGGCTGGCGTTTGTTTTAAAGAATATTTGGTACTTTATGAAAGAAACTTTTGCCAAAACTTTGTTAACATTTGATTAGATTGCATTCTTATTTTCTGCAGGGTATTTTCTAGTCGTACTTACACGCTTTTCTTAGCTGATTCTTGTCGCACCATTTCTTACCTTTTTGCACTCGGCAAATAGTTTTGGTGGTTTTGTTTGTTGCAACCTGTCGCTGCCGCTGCTTCTGCCCCATGGCTTTCAGTTGCTTGTTTTGTAATCTTTTCAAATTAGTTTCCGCTCGTAAATAAGAGCGAAAGTATGCAGTTGAGCGATTCTTTTATACAACAATTCGGTTTAGATTATCCAAAAACAACTTTAAAGCTTTATGCAACAAGCCGGCAAGTTTATTGTTATTATAAGTTTAAAAATTTAATTTACATTTGTTTTCTTTCTTTGCATAATTGGCCAACAAAATGATTGGTAGTAAAGAAATAAAACGCAGCTATTACTCAACTGCCCCAAAAAAGCATAAAAAATAAACTATTAACATTTACAATGTTCATAAAGAAATAAAAATCAAGCCTTAATAAAGCCAATTGTGAATATAAAATCAAACAGAAATTTCCTCTGAAATAGTTTGAATAAATTTATTGATACTGGTTCGTGTCCCACATAAAAATCTTGGTTCTTGCACTGGCTAAAAAAGCGAAAAGGAAGTGCTCGACATGTGTTCCACTTTTTCGATTCTCACTAATTGATCAGCAACAACAACAACCACAACAACAACAACTGATGTTTTCTCGTGAATGAATGAAATGTGAAATCCTATACAATACCGATATAGTCATGCCGCCAGCGCCATAAATAGTAAATGCCGGGGCCGCCTCGTATTTGGTTTCATTCATAAAAATCATAAGAATGGCCAGGTGGGTGAGCTAGCTGAAAAGAGGGGAGACAGGGGCAAGGGGGGGGTGGCAGTGTGCACAACTTTCAATGCAGACGCTGCAGTCGGGCCGTCAGCAAAGCAAGCCAACCAATTTTGTAATTACAACAAAACTGTGGTTCGGTTTGGTTCGGTTTGGTTTGGTTGGGTTTGGTTGGAGTGAACCATGTTGGTTGTTAGCTGGCATTAGGCATTAAGCATTAGGCGGTCAAAACGTACCTTTTTCGGCCAGTGCTTCAAATAAAGACATTTGTGCCAGTTTCTTTCAAATGCGGCCGGACGGAGAGACGGACGGACGGTCGGGTGGGTCAGTTGGCCCGCTTAAACAGCTAGCTTGCAGCACGCTTTACTTGTATATATATATAGTATATTATGGCCTCCACCTAATTTGTGTTTACTTTGTTTTTTATCTCTCTTTGCAGGTAAGCAACATTCAACTGCGAAGCGTCTAGCGATAATACCTTTCATATATATATATAAAGCCTTATCTATGTCGGCCACAACTATAAACGAATAGTTAGAAACTTGGCAACTAAATGCTTAAAGACGGGTTGTATTAAGAAATGTTTTCTATTCCATTTAAGTTGTTGAAATAAAAGAACTAAATGTTAATAGAAAATCAAAATTCAATTCAAGCGTTTGTTGTTTTCAAACTCTCTAAAAACTAAGAGTCATAACTTTAAATCTTCTTTCAACTAACTAACTCTAAGCCATAAATGCCGCTTTGAACTTAACAATGTAAGCAAAAAAGAAAAAACATAGCCACAGTAATTTAAGCTTCCTTCAAGCATTGCTTCAAGGTTTTCGAATCGATGACGATTGACGATTGACGACGTCCATTGACGACGTGGTCCCATCAAGTTCACTTTCACTTAGTGTCAACAAGGCAGTTGCAGTTGTGGCAGTTGCAGTTGCAGCAGCAGCTGTTGCAGCTGTCGTTGATAATCATTGATCTTCATCGGTTAAGCGTTGCATTTTGTTTCGGTGCGGTTCGGTTCGGTTCGGTGCGGTTCAATGTTTTGGGTACGCCCTCTCTCTCACTCCCTCTTCCTCTCCAACTGCCCTGATCGACAATCTTAAGATCGATCGCTGTGAAATTTATGGGCAAAACTTGACTTTGCCTATCGGAGGGTTCGTTGCCATTTTTTTCTTCTGTCTCTTTTGCTCCCTCTCCTTCTCTCACTCTCATGTATTGAAAACGAAAGTAGCTTTGTCTGTCTGTCCTGCGAAAATTTATGCAGTCTCGCAATTATTTCTTCTCTTTCTTTCTTTCGCCGTCTCTATACATAAATATTTGTTCATTGCTTTGCAATGCGAGACACCTTGTTATGTTTTGTTTGTTTACTCGTTTGCCGCTTGACAGTCTATCTTAACTATTTAAACAAGTTTGCTTAGCAAAAGACGTCATAGTTTGAGTTGTATTTTCTCCATGTTAAGAGTAAAAGTTTTCGAAACTAACGCATAGATTATACTAAACAACAAGACAGAATCTAAATCTTTTTACTTCACTTCATATCTCCAAGGCGCCTTGTTAAGTTACTCAATTGGCAACGAGAGTTGTTGACCTTTGGCGATGAACCTAACCGATTTTTCTCCCTGTTTTTCCCCCAAAAAAGGAGAAACAAAAAAAAAAACTCATCCGACTTTCACGTAAAAAGTTACCCGAAGCGTTGACATTTAATGATGAATTTGACACACAAGGGCACGACAACAATTTTGTTGTTGTTTTTGTTGTTGTTGTTATGTACGGGCTGTCTTGTCTGTTTGTTGACTGCTTTTTGACTGTTTTGTTGGGACAGATGATTAATTTGAACTGGTTCACAACATTTAACCGGGGTGGTCCTTTTACAGATAAACGTTGTGCAACAGCCATAAATAATGCCGATTGTCGATAGCTTTTTGCTGTTGCTGTTGTTGTTGCTGTTGTGGCTGTTGCTGTTTCTCGTAACCAGTTGCATCGTTGATGATCTTGAAGCTATAGCTATATAATTATTTGCTGATCACAATAAATGATGGCAATGGGAATACAGTAACGATTGAGTAAGTGACCGGTAGAAGGGTTTATATACGGTATATATACGATAACAAAGTCCAAAAAGTAAAAGTAGTACTTGTAACAACTAGGCGTATACTTAACTTTTGCACATAAATTGTATAATTTGAGCAAAATGGTAAAACCATTTGGTCACACTTGGCAAAAACTTTCCATTTTCATTTAAGCATTCTGTGCACTTTCGTTTCGTTTAGTTTCGTTAAGTTTTTTTTTTTTCTATGCACTGCCAAAGTATTTTATGTATTTTTAAATGCATTTCTAAATGAATTGTAATATGACTGTGTGTAAGAGTCGCTACCCCATCAGCCCCCCTCCCCTCCCTTTTTGTCTACACTGGCACTGGCACGACCTGTGATGCCTATCTATTGCCCAAGAGGCAAGACAACGCCAAAGAAACGAATAGAAACAGACATCGCAAAACTTCGATGGCGTTTCCATGCCGCGCACAAGTTGCAAGCTCATGTGCGCGAAGGCAGTAAAAATACAAATCAAATGCAAACACATGTGGCGCCCAAAACAAAACAAAAAACAAAAAAAAACTATCAGAGAAACAATTCAAGCGGTTGAGGTGATTTTTACTTTTACTTGTTTAAAGCTCATGTGCACGATTTTTCCACCAGCAAACAGGCGGACAGGCAGACAGGCAGCCAAAAACAAACGTCGATTTCAAATGCCGACTTTCAAACTTGGCATAAATGAAGAGACAACAACAGCAAATAGACACACACACACAGGCAGACAGGCAGACAGACAGACAACTAAGATTGTACAATAGCTTTACGCATAATGCATAAAATAAAAGCGCAAAGCATGATGATGAAGCTGCTACCTTACACAAAAAACGAGAAGCTTTTAAAGCCTGGGGCTTTTTCTTCTCTCTCGCTCTCTTCACTTGTCGGGTGTGAAATTATTATCTGCCATTGTTATTATTATCATTGTCTAATATTCGGCTTTACAATTTCCATTTTGAAAATCAATTTCTGACAACTTTTGTATTGTAATTTAACTGAAAATTATAACAAAAAAAAACAAAAAAATCCCCTGTTTTTCCATCCAGCGTTGATGTTTTCTGTTTAAAATATTTATGTTTTTTAGCTGCATGAAATTTCAATTATTATTTTCCATTGTACCGAGACGTGCAGCTCTGCTTTAATTATTGTGTTTTACATTATTATAATTTCTTTTTGTTGTTTTGTTTTGTTTGTAATTTATCTTTGCGGTTTGCCTTTTGTAATATTTTGCATGGGGAAAAGCTATAATTATGGGGACTGCTCATTTTTGTAAATATGTATTGAAAACGAAAATGGAATTACATTAGTTGTTTAATGCGTTGTTAATATTAACGAAAACAACTTTATATAATTTTTATAGGGATAAGTTTTGACTTTAAGCTAGTTTTTTTGTTGTTGTAACCACGAAAAACAGCTGGTTTTAGCAGCAGCTTCCTTCTCTTTAAGAGCTTTAGGCTGATGACACCGTCTGTGCCTTATTGCTGGCTGGTTTCCCAATCATCTTCATCTTCATCTGTCTGTTGTTGTTGCCCATGCACATGCAGTTCCCACACATCGCAATCGAAAGTGAAAATATACACACTTAACTCAAATTCCCAGCTTGTTGTTATTGTTGTTGCTGTGGCTGTTGTTGCTGGTGCCTTAAGTCATTTTCTTATTGCTGTTGTTGCTGTTAGGTTTCGTATATTACACAATGGGCACGGCCGTTTAGTTGCACTGCGATGGGATGATGAGACAACGAGATGAAAGACAACCAGCACAAGACCCGAAAAAAAAATACTTCCAGCTGGCAACAACAACGACAAGTGGGTTGAGGAGAGACGACGACAATATTCTTGGCATGCATGCAAGAGAACAGGTCAATCGATTTATTGCCTTGCTCGCTCTTGCGCTCACATTGAACCCACAGACAGGCAGACAAAAAGCTCTCTCAGTGGTGTGTGTTTCGCATTACATTTTTAAATGGAGCTTGAACTGTATCGCACCACGGGGCGACGACCACAGTGCGAGTGAGCGAGCGATCGACCGCAAAAGTTGCAAACTTGCGACGACATTCGCTTTCATTTCGAACTGCAGCAGCAGCCGCTGCTGATGGTCACTACTACTACGACGCCGACGACGCCGACTATGCTGTGTCGTGCAGAGTGCAGTGCAGCGAGCTAAGCAGTGCCATGGCGAGCCATTGCCTTGCGCACTTCGTTCAATTCCCTTCGCTCGCTCTCTCTTTCTCTTGCGCTACCAACTGGCAGCATGCACTTGCTGCGCTCAGTTGGCTCATCGGTTCATTCGTTTTCTTGCACTTGATGTTCGGGCTGCGGCGCGGCGTGGCGAAGCGCAGCGTTTGAGTTCGCGTTCCATTCGCTTTCGATTTCTTTTATGCTTTCGATTTTTATACCCTTGAAACTTTAGAAGGGTACCAACGATGGCTCATGCAGATCGGCAAAGAGCGAGACAAAAGCGATTATTTTTGCCTTTTACCTATTTGTTCACGTTAAGCTTCAAACTAGATAAAAAAAAATATCTAACAAATAACTTTCCAGAATATATAATTTAAAGATTTATTCATATATCTTAAAGATAAGCATTTAAAAAATTGTATTTTGTATTAATAATCTGAATAACCATTAAATTTAAATATTGCCATTCAAAAAGCAAGCATTAAACTACCTGTTTATCATATACAAGTCGTTGTATAATGAATTATTATTAACCAATTTATGACCACCTGGGGAGGGGTATTATGACCTCGAAGTTAATGTCACTCAACTTAGCTGTTTATCAGTTGCTGTATATTTTCGAAAGATTTTAAAGATTTAACCGATACTTTCTACCACGCCAACGTAAAGGAGCTTAATAAGTAAGCGTGCGAAACTTATTAATCATATCACATCACATTTCCAGTTTTTAGTTTCCACTTACCTGTAGCCCGTAACCCGTTACCCGTAACCCCTTACCATGTGTGGTACTTATGAATGAGTCCAAGATTAGCCTCAATCATTTAAATCGCGACTAATAACCGACAGTGCTGGCTGGCTGGCTGGCCCTTGATCAACTGAATAACTCTTGTCGTCTCGACCACTTTCATTTTTATTTCAAGTCACGGTCAGATTCATACCGGAGATGACGAACACTGACTGCCCAACTGCCTGATACCGTCCATTGATCGTTGGAAAGTTGTTCTCGCACATTAATTATAAGACCTGCCTGTTTTCCATCCGATGACCACACGTGCAGCCAACAAAACACTCATAATCGATTCCCACCAACAAAAAAATGTTATTCATGCCACAAACTGAGCGTTCACATGTGTTGCACTCAATGAAACCATCGATCAGATGTATCGCTGGCACTTATTGCCACAATTTAAGTGGACCTTTGTTGCCCCAATTTTTGTCGTTTTTGTCGTCTTACGTTTTCCATTTTGGTATTGCAATATGCATTTTAACTACTTTCCGGTATGACAATAGTTAACGATTTTCTTGGTATCTTGGTATCTTATGGTTCAACAATTAATCGCTGTCGATTTGATGGTTTAATTAAATGAATTAATGATGTCAATTTAGATGTATGGCGATTGCTTTTACAACTGACGGCTAACTGAGAAGAAGAAACTTTGGAGTCAATAAAAAAAAGCCATTTAAACGTAATCGAAAAATACTAAACAGAATATTACGAAATCCTAAAAAGTTGGCAAGGAAATGAATTTAATTTTATTAGCTTCTTTGGTTAATATAAAAAGAGTTTTTGGTTTTTTAATTAGTTTTTATATATAAGGCAAAGGAAATGAAGAAAAAATGTTTTATTGTTTGTTGTTTTCTTAACTAACTTAAAACTAGCATTGACCTACAAGCAGCCAGCTTTAAAACCTTAGTTAAAACATTTGAAAGGTCATTAAAAACACTTGTTAATGCTAGATTTGCTTGCTTAAAATAATAATAAAAATAAATATACATGATCCAGACAAACTATATAAAAATAAATGAATATAATAAAGCAAAAACTTTGAAGGCAAATAGACATAAATAAATACAAATAATATTTTGATGGCTTTCAAAATGCGCCTAACCAAGCAATCATATTTAACTTTCTGTCAGTTGAGATATAAACATTAAAGATACATCTTTTCAAGTGCCACAAAAATTTGACACTTTCTGCACATTGCGTGCAGGGTAGCTAACCTAAGCAGTATAAGAGTTTGAGTTGTTGTTGTTGTTGTTGCTGCTGCTGCGGTATTTGCGGTTAATAATGATTAAGTCTTTGCTGTTGTTGTTGTTGTTGTTAGTGTATGTTGTTGCTGCCTTGGCTGCTTGTTAAGCCACAAGCTAGAAACTTAACAACATTAAAAATACACATGTATAAATAAACAAGCAAGCAAGCAAGCCAGCAAGTCAGCAAGCAAACAAACGACAAAACCAGCCTCAAATTGAGTTAAAAGCCCAAGAGATACCACAACAGCAACAACAGCAACAACAACAACAATGCAAACAACTTTCCACCAGCAGCAGTGGCGAGTTTGGTTATGGATTTGATTTGGACTTGAACACGTCCACGTGTGCGTGAGTCTCTCTCTTTCCCTCTCCCTCTCTTTAGCATTATATCTTTATACACATATGTATGTACTAAATGTTTATGTATGTGTGTGTGCCACAAATTGTTTATTTGTCAATCGGTATTAGCCGCTGCAGCAGCAGCCGCAGCAGGAAAAAGTGAAATTTTTTTCGAGCAACAACTCGATTTATGAGCAATGTTTTTAGGCTGCTTTGGCTGCTGCTAAGACCAAATGTATTTAATGGCCAAGACTAAAATAAAGAAGAAGAAACTATATAGAAAACGTGACTTTTGATTTGACATTTTGCCGTCGTCTTATGACGTTGGCTCGTTATCAAATTAAATCGAATACAAGTTGGCGGCAATTTAAATTTATTTCGCCTTGCCTCAACTAGATGGTGGCGCAACTAGATACACAAGAGGCTTGCCACACTTTTTGAATGTCATCTCTCTAAATGTCATGCATCATCTGCTTCTACTACTAATACTAATACTACTACTACTAATTTATAATAATACTAATACTCTTTTAATGCCTAAACTGCACGCTTGCGCAACAGTCGGCAACACTGGCAGAATCTGTAAGTATCAAGTATTTGTGGTTATTGTTGTCATTATCAAGACATATCATTTTAGCAAACTTTTCATACTTCAACTTATTCAAACTCTTTGTATCGAAAACAGATTTTTCTTCATTCTTTTGTTCGGAGTACAAACAATTCCTTGACACATATCTGATTTATTTGTTATTGTTTTTTTAAAAGCTTTAAACACTTATTGTACAAACACTTTTTAATTGTTTACTCTGGCTTTGTATTGTGTCTAAATATATAAATTCTCCACGTGCCGCAACGTTAATGGGTCAATGGAACTATTTGTATTTCGAGCATTGCCAGACCTAAAAAAAATGTAATTACTTTTCAAAATCAATTAGCAAACGGTTTGTTCGTTGCTGTTGCTTAGTTAAAAGTCAGTTAGTGGCACACGTTTTGCTCTTTAATTTGAATGTGACAAAAGTAGATCGCAGATTAGTTTGAAAGGTGTTTTCAAACCCTTCTCCCTTGACGCTTCAGCGATGTCATTTAGCGACAGGCCATTGCAAATAATGTGTAAAGCGTGTTGGGGGTTTTTTTTGGCCAAAAGTGCAATGAGTTACTCGAAAGCTAAATAGCAATTGTATAAACCTGGCCCAGACTGCAATTGTTGGCAAAACTGGCTACTGGTTTATTTCGTTTTCCCCCTTTTTCTTTTGCAGTAAGAGTATTTTACTTTACTTTACTTTACTTCCCACTCTGCATTTGAAGTTAAACGTGCGAATTTTCACATAAATCAGTGTAAATGGCGCATTTAAACGAATGCCGCAAACAAAAAAGCAGCAACAAAATAATCAAATGCAAACAGCATTGCCAGATAAATAAAATTAGGCAGCGTAATTGCAGCGAAAAGCAAGCGTCTGTCTCGTTGCTTCTTTGGCATTTTACAGCACTGTTTTTTTTGTTTTGGTTGATGAGAACTACTTGTATTACTCATTTCGTGCCGGTTCTTGGTTTTCAAAGTTACTTTTTATCTTGGAAAATCTTACACTAGCCGTTCCCCTTTCGTTTTGTTTTTTGGTTTTGTTTTGTTTCGCATCAATTTTATTCAACACCCACATAGAGACTAAACATAAGCTAATGACTGGCGTGACAGGCGATCAATGATAAAAGTTTGGTCAAAACCAATTGTTGTTCGTTGCTGCAGCACTAAAAGTTTTGGTATTGTCGGCAAGTTATAAGACTTTTAATCTATTTATCACAATACACTTTTAGTTTGTGCATTATTTATGATATTTGCCAGCGCCCCCCTCAAATACAACGAAATACTTTTGCTGATAGTTAAATTGGCGCATGTTGTTCGCATTAGTCATGGTTTTTGGGGGGTATTTACTTCGTTTGTTGTTATCTTTAATTTAGATTACGATTTGATACTTGTTTACTTTTCAACGCTGTCGTTAAAGTACTTTTTTTGTAAACATAAACTAAGCTAAAAGACAGCCAAAAAGCATGAAAACTAGTTTTATTAAACATTATTATGAGAAACTTATACTAATTGTATTTATTCTTTTCTTAGGCATCTCGTAAAGTCTCCAAATGTGGATATTTATTTGTGGCGCCAGATTGGGATTTCTCCAATCCATTGTACAGGACAAAGGTGAGTTTTTATTGCCCATTTGCCAAACCCAACTAACATTCCTGACCCACAACGCTAACTGATTCTTAACCAAATGTTCTTACACATCGACTGACACTTTTAGTACCTCTATAAATCTGGGACTAGCATAGAACAACGTGACTTTGCCAAATCGCAAAAGCAAATAAAATTCCGTTTTGCAAATTTTGCTCGCCTTGTCTGACGAAACGAAAAGCACTTGAGCAAATATTTGACAGCCTGTTTGGTTTGTTTTGGTTTGGTTTGGTTTTTTTTTGAAGAAAGTATGTAATGACAACATGCGGTATGGTATGGCCCTGACACTGGCAGCCTGGGTACTGTTATTACTGTTATTGTTGTTGTTGATGCTGGCAACGCCTATGCCTCTCCTTGTCACTCTCGCGTGCCAGATACGTATCTTGACCAATTAGCGAATGACGTAGCGACGTGACGGCGCATCGTTAGCAAAAAAAACTACTACTACAACAAAAAAAGAGAAAAAAACATAGTTGTACTCTGTTATATGCAAATGCCACAAGCGCATAGCTGCATGAGTAGAGAGCTGGGTTTGGGGTCTTCCTAGAAATGGCCAAGTGTCCAACTCGCCAATACGTGGAGTTTGACGACGCAGCAGCAATGAATGATAATAATAAAAGTTTGCACATGCGCATTGCGCATTTCCTAGTTAACAACATAAATTTACGTATGTTTTTAATGGCTGCACAGGTATTTAATTAACATTGCTGAACCGGATGTTTCTCTCCCTCTCTCTCTCTCTGTGTGTGTCTATTTGCCTCTCTGGCTTGCTGTTTTTGTTTTTCTCTTGTGGTACAAATTATCCAGCCAAACAAGTGATTTTGGGGGAGTGGCCAGTAGATAAGGTATGTGTACACACAAGAAGATACATACTTTCTTTCGAACAGTGAAATTGTTTAGAAATTCACCGGACATTGCGGTTCAATAATACACTCAGCGAAATGTGTCTACTTGCAATAGATTTGAATTTCTAGCCTCAAATAGTAGTAAATTAATGTTTTAAGTATATTTACCCAAGTAACAAACCAATTATTTCCCCCGGTATATTTAGCTAGTTTCTACACCATTATTGGGCAAAGTAAAGTGATCAGCCTGCTTTTTTTGGATCACTATTTAGAAAGTACAGAGCAACACACACGTTTAGTGTGCCTCATGGCTTAAATGTATTTAAAAACAGCTTAGAGCTCTGGGTTACCCAGTGCCTTTTTTGCATTGTTTGTTCGTTTGATCTATTCGCCAAACCCTTGAAGCCATAATTTGCCTGGCTGCCGTTGAGCAATTATTGCATTTCACAGTCTACAGCTTCAGGTGCAGTCGATTTGTTTGCCACTTTTAGTTATTTCATTTGTTTTTCCGACTTGCAGTCCACACCTTAAACATGTTAACCCAAAGTATCTGCAAAATGCCAGAAGCTATTTATTTGGCATGCAACTTTGGTGGCAACACTGTTGGGGTAGAGTAGCGAAAGAGCTTTCTTCTGATCGCAATATATTAACCATAATCAATCACTAAGTTTGCAGCAGTATGCAAATGTTACTTGCACAAAATCAAAATAAATCTGAAGCTGAAACAAGGCTTATAAACAATAAGATAAATTAGGAAGCACCAAAATTGTTCCTGCATAATTCTTCGGTCATTTCCTTTTGACAACTTAAATGGTGTAATTTGGTGCAGATAATTTATCATATATAACTTGGATATTGATTACAATTATGCATTGAACTGAAACCTGTAACCAAACCGAACCGAACCGAACCCTTTCTTTCGTTGCTGTCTTCCCTTGCAACAGGTTACAGCAGCACAGGTTTGCCCCTTCACGTTGCCACACGTTGCTTTATCACTCTTTTTGTGGCATTGCATTCTTGTACGCGCTAGGAAATGGCCATAAAAGCGTACAGCTTAGAATTATGTAGATTTTTATCGTTGCGCCAACTTTTCTGCATACAAAGTGCACAATTTTCATTACGCGAGGGGTGAAAAGTGAAGAAAACCTGTCTGTCTGTCTGAGCGGTAGAGAGAAAGAGGAAGAGAAACACGTGGGCAACATAAGCGCTGGCTAAACAACAACCGATAAGCCAATATACTACTTGTATCTCTGGGCTTATCCCTTGTGTGGCAAGGATAAAGCCACAAGTCAAGAAACAAGTTCATTGAACAATGCCGTCAAAACGGAAGTGTTTTTTTGCTTGATCATCAAGCCCACTGTGTGCAGCCAGAAATGCTGTTGATTGACAAGCAGCTCGGCTAGAGTTGTGGCTCTTCGGGTCTCAACGTTTGTGGTCATCGATCCGCGTCTGCCTTATTAATTAAACCAGGAAGCGTTTTAGCTTCGACTCGTCGTCGTCTTCATGCAAGCGGCTACAGCAGCTGCAGGCTGCAACCATTTCAAGATCTTGAAATATTTATTAAAAATTATGCACGCATTAGTGCAACGTCTTTTCTACCTACCTATATGTTGCATGCTTCTCTCTCTCTCTCTCTCTCTCTCTGTCTGTGTCTATGTCTCTCTTGGCTTGGGTAATGTCTTGGCTTTATTAAGGAAATGGTTTGCGTTACGAAAATTACACAAAATGTTGCGTATTAAATGCATTGTTGTTGTTTGTTGTTGTAGTGATTGCCACGTTTAAAGCTGATTGAGTTTATGGTCTTTTTGATTCACCATAAAGAAGCTTAACGATATGGCCATTTTTTTTTTTGTTTATCTTCTACAATACGCCCACAACAAGCTAGTCTTAATTTCCTGTTAAATGATTGGAAAAACTAATTACCAGCCAGAAAGAGAAAGAGCGAGAGAATATTAACGTCTAGACATTCATGTATTCATATTCGTACAAGCATTAAAGCTACAAAAACACGTTTTAGGTTATTCAAAAAAAAAGTAACGTAAACAATTTCATTAGACGCAATTAACAGTTGCCCCGTGACAAACAGAGTGTAGAAACCTATGAGAAAAAGATAGAAAGAGAGAGAGGGAGAGGGCGAGATGTGCTACAATGGAATTTCACGTTTCGACAGAGCTAAGACCGCAAAAAGAGACAGAATTGCACGTGGGCCGTGCCAAGTGGAACGGAACGGAACGAAATCGTTAAGTATGTAGGTGAAACATAGGAAATGCAATCAATGCATAACTAAATACTTAACGAAAAGGAAGCTTTTTAGTGCAATGCATTCATTTAACGAGTATCGTTAAAGTTTTAATTAACTTCATAAGCTGCTGGCCTTTGGATACGCTGTGGGTATACAAAAGAAAAAGTATATTATTAAATAGCAAAAGCAAAATGTTTGTTTAATAATATTTAGTAAATGTTTCGAAAAATGTGCAAATATTTTCAAATGTCATATGTAACAATGGTTATGTTTTGGCATTTGGCCAAGCCAAAGTGGGTTAAGCACATGCATTTAATTTGCATATAGAAACATTTGACAGCATGACGCACACACAAAGCTTGACTGATTGACTGTCTTTTTGTCCGTCTGTCTGTCTGTCTTTGTTACAAGCCAGCATGGTGGCTAATAAATTGCAATTAGAATAACATGCTAATACATCTTGGCGTGCTAAACTCTTTTTGCCATAAAAACTGTAATGGCGACTGTAATGGCTACTGCATGTACAGAAACGGAACGAAATGGAATGGAACGCTAAGCAGCATCAAGACCGAGACGAAGCACGAACCCAAATCGACCTTGGCTGCACTGAAAGAAATTGAAAAAGGAGAATAAATGGCAAATAAGAAATCTTTAAGATTTTCTTCAAGTGTACGAAACGAGATTCGTTTAGATATGTAAATTACAATAGTTATGTATGTACGTACCAGTATAATAAGTATGTATGTATGTATGCCTATTTAGATGTGCAACAAACACACACACACATACACTTTACCTCCCATGCTGCTTTATTCAGGTTTCATTCATAAATAAAAAATTGCAAATGTAAATTTGTATGCTAATTTTTGAAATGGCAAGCCAACAATTGCAAATTAGCCCACAGCGCGCATTCAGACAGAATTGCCCTATTATGAGCCCAATGTATTTGTAACTGTCAACAAGTCAAATGGGGGGCGCAGTGAAAGGGAGGGGAATGGGAGCCTTCCACTTGTGGGCGTTTGTTGAATGTGTGTTAATTAATTGCTCTCTTGCTTAGCCTTAACGGTAAAACGTTGCTTGCTAGAACGCCAACGCTTTTAACTCTAAACATTGTTGCATGATCAGCAAAAAACGAGACAAGTCCAGGCTGTCAGCCAGTCAGTCAGTCACACACACACACACACAACTCTTTCCCAAAGTCTGACGCAGATCCATGCCCAACTTCTTATACATACATATATTGTTTATAGTCATATTTCAAAATGACAACAACGCGTCCCAAGATTGTCTCTTCTTTTTGCCTCGGCTGTTTTTTTTTTCTTGTCTGTCTCATTTTTCATTACATAAACGGAAGGCAGACGTCACACAACACACCAAAAGATGTATTTCGCATCTCTAACGGAGATGACGTTGACTTGCAGCTTGGTGACGCGTATTCGGTTACCACGCCGTCATTGTTGTTGAGCAACGGAGCAAGGCGACTCACTCAACTGACATAGGCAAGGAATAAGGGAGGTAGAGAATAGCAAAAGGTAACTGAGCACATGTTACAGCTACAGCTTGACGAACTGTCAACGACGAAGCGCAAGAGAGAGTGAGAGCGATATATAACAGTAACTGTTTAAGTGCAAATGGCAGCCACTCGACCCTCTCCTATTCGCTCTCGCAATAAGACTGACGCTTCGATCAGTTCCTCTCAGCTGTTCTTAACGTAGCCTTCGGCAAGTTACAGTTATGTTTACAATGGGATGCATATAGCTAATTATTGTATTTGGTAATGAATTTTGTTTTTTTAATTTACTTGCCTATTTATTATTACAAATTGTTATTACGCTAATGACATTTGCCTTGTTTTCTGTTTTGAGGCAATGTTGCAACCAAATTTAGCATACATTATAACAAGCAGCGTAGTTAATAAGCTCACAACTATTATGGCCATAAAGAAAAAAGTTGGCAATTTCCGCTGCAGGCTATTTGGCACGTTTAGCAAAAATGAAAATGATTGACGACTGAGCAACTTGTCGGTGCTCGATACTTAGACTTTGGCTGTTGTTGTTGGTGTTGTGTTAGCGTTGTTGCAATTGAAGCTGAAAAGCCCACTGACAAGTTAATAGTCGATCAGAGGAAGCTGTTTTGACAGCTGCCTCTCCACCGTACTTGCCAACAACAAATCTAAATGAATATCAATATGCGAAATCGTTTTTGAAAGATAAAAAAAATATATATCTAGAGCTTTATGCTAATGATTTCCGTTTGCTTTTCAAATTAATTGCATAACAAATTATTTTGCAAAGATTGTTGGAAGTATTTAATGAGATTTATTGAAACACAATACACAAGTTGTTGTCATTTTAATTATACATACATAAAATACTTGCTGCTGTTTTTAATTACTTAATCAAGCTAGCTTATAGTTTTATCTAACTAAGAATCAAAGAACCAGTTAATGTTAGTTTTCTATCTTTTGCCCAGTGCTACGCCCATCCAATGAAAATTACAAATGTTTGTTGAAAGTTGAAGCCAATAGCTTGCAACTGTCTGCTTGCCTCTTCGCTGTTGTTTGTTGTCTGTTGTGGGATGAGAACAAAAGGGTTTAATATAATGGCTTAAGCCCATCTTCTAGTCGATAAGTTACAAAGTCTTCTTCAGCCCCTTGTCAAAGCTTGTGGCCCAGACTGTCCCGTGTTATAAATGATGGCCTGACGTTTGCTCGAAAGCGTTCTGCGAGCTAAGAGCCAAGTTAGCGCCACATTGCAACGGCAAAAGATCTAAAAACAAAAAAAACCTATGCCTCTCGGATGTTGTCGAAAATTTTTGTGTGCCAGCCCACGCATTTGGTCAGTTACCAACAGCCACAGCAAAGGCTTAAAGAGAAGAGAAGGCAACAAGAAACCTGCTGCATCATTTTTTACTCGAAGATTACATAATGATTGACAATTCATTATGCGAGAGCTAAGAGCTATGAGAAAGGCGTCGTTCTCGACTGCAGTCAAAGCCTTAAACTGCAGACCTTAACTCTTCTGTGCTTGTTTTTAATGGCTTGTAAGATTAGACGGTATTCTTGGCAATGAGGAAGTGTTCGTTCATTGGCATTAGCTTTGGCTTTGGCCATTTCGGGTTGCCCACATCCAGTTTATATAAGTTATTAATGGCTCTTGTTCTTGTTCCGTTGTCTTACTTCTTCTCTTTCTCACTCTCTCTTACTGTCCTCCGTTTTAACTGCACTCTCGTGTAATTAAGTTAAGTAAATTATACACTAAAGCACTTGGGCGCTTCAAGGTCAAGTCTGTCTAGTCTAATTGACATCCCGAGAAGGTGTGACCGCAAATATTGTGAACTATTTTTTTTTTGTTCGAAAAAAACAATTGTGATCCGATCCGAATTGACTTCTCTTGATCTTATTGAACTGACACATTGCACAACAAGTTGCTACAAGTTTCTAGGTTTTATTTACTTTGTTTTTTGCACACCTGTTGCTGAGCTTAAGTTCTAGGCTTATGACTACAGCTGCTAATTGAAGCAATTAGTATTGTTTCTTCTTGTGTTCTTTTCAATATCTATTATACCTGACTCAATTCGTTTGTTATGTTGTGCCAACGACCAGATGTCTGGCAAAGCTTATGCTTAAATGTATTCAACTTCTATGACAACATCATATGGATATAAAACACACACAAAAACCAATTGACCTTCGTTAGCGAAAAGTTCATTTACGTTGCACATACACTTGGCGAAAAACAAGTGGGCAAATGCTGCTGGTTTTGGGCATATTTATTATGGAACTTAGGAACTAAACCAAAAATGAAATAACTATTCTGACTAAAGTTTCAGTTACTTGGTTTGACCCGATTTGTAAATCTTACACCTGCCACAAAGTTTAACAATTGAGTTAGTTTTATGGCTGAGCTTTTTGTTTTCACAGACAAATATGAGCTGACCAAAAACGACAACAACAAAAGCGTTGAACAGTTTGTTCACCTATCGAAATGCAACGCCATTTGGAAACTCATTTAGCTTTTTTTCGTTGTTTTTTGGCTGCCTGAAAAGGCAACCTGCTTGGGTAATATCATATTTTAACATTTTACGCTGCACAAAACTTGTTGAAAATTCCACAACGGCACACACATACTAATAAACTTACATTCATACACACATTGATTTTCTACAAGGGAGCCAGAGACGCATACATTGACCAGCTCTAATAACTAATGGCAAAAGCGAAAAAAAAGAGCAAAAGCAACGAGATCGTCGTCGGCTTGTTGCTTGCTGCTTGCTTTGGTGGCGCAATGTGAGACTCGATTTCTTGCACCTACCTACTCTCGCACATTGATACATACATAAAAACCCATAGCCGAATGCCTGAGCATAGCCGAACAGCATTTTTGTGTCAGCGGCTGAGGCGAGATGCACACTCACAAGCAAATACACAGTGTGTGCCAAACGACCTTAAAGCCTTTTGTTTTCCCCCAAGCTTTGTCTTGCTCTCTCTTTTTCTCTTTTTGTGTGCACAAGGCTCGCTCTCATCATCGGCTTTGCTTTGTGGTGTAAGTAAGAGCGACGCTTTTGTCCATGCAAAAATACCACACGCCAAATATCCGCAAGATGTTTTAGCTATTTGTATGCTGTGCCTGCACTGTGGGCTAACTGCATACTTTTTAGAAGTAATAACGTATGCAAGAGCTGTCACTTATAAATTAGCTAGCTATAACCACTGTAGGTTGTCAGAAGAGAACTTCGGTTATGTGTGTGGTTCTTTTTTCTTTTCTTTCTTTTGCATATCTGTTCTTCTTTGCAGTTGTGCAATTGCGTAGTTCTTGGAGAGCTACGGCTTCTAAGAGCAGCAATGCGTGGTGAAAGGCTCAAGCGTCGCAGTCGTCGTTGTCGTCGTCGTCTACGTCGTGTTTGCCGAGTTTCGGGAAGTTGTTCTGACATATCCTTGGCTGGGCGACAAGCAGACAGACAGAAAGAGAGACAGCAAGACAGGCAAAACAGACAGCGCACGTAACAAATCTGGCAGCAATCTCTCCACCCTCTTGGGTACCGCCCTGCTCCCAACATCAACTAAAGACAATGTTTGAGAGCCTCTTTTTGAGAAAATTGCTGCTGCTGCTGCCGCTGCTGAGCTGTGCGCAGCCTACAACAAAGATGTTCTAAATGTTACGTTATATTATTGCAAGCTCTGCTCGTTGCTGTTGTTGTTGTTGTTGCTGTTCTTTGTTTGTGTGCGTTGCTGTCGTAACTCTTGCACAGATGCGCTTGAATTGGGTCTCTCTTAGCTTTGGGCGCTCAGTAGCTTTGTTGCTTGCTGTTGTTTCGGTTGCTGCTATTGCTATTGCTATTGCT
Source organism: Scaptomyza caliginosa (assembly GCA_035044725.1). Lineage (NCBI taxonomy): Eukaryota > Metazoa > Arthropoda > Insecta > Diptera > Drosophilidae > Scaptomyza > Scaptomyza caliginosa. The sequence goes on from JAWNNR010000511.1 coordinate 281,821, forward strand.
TCTGCTATTGCTATTGTTGTTGTTGTTTTGGTTTTTGTTATGGTCGCTTTTATTGTGTAATCAGCAGATAACGGCATTTAATGACTGAATGAGTTTTCCTAGCAGCACAAGTAGAAGTAGAAGTAGAAGCAAGCCGAACAACAGCGCACAAACGGTAGATGCATTTTGCGGTATACGCCATTTCCCTGGTGCCTGGTTTTGCCAGCTACAACATTCTTCACGTTAGGCGTTACGCGTACATATGTCAATATGTATGCATGTACGTATGTATTCATCTGGCGCATCGATAACTTTATTTTTGGGACGCAGCATTCTGTGGCTCACCATTTATGGGTGTGTATCTATGTGTGTGTGTGTGCCTTTGCACATTTATCTATGACATAGATAGTTTTCATGTGTTTTTTCATTAGATAGTTGCATTTTTCAGATACTCAATTCATTTTTTATAGTTGAATTCAACACGCGCAACATTTGTTAGTTAGTTTTTTGACTAGATTAGATTATTATTTAACTTCTTTATGAATAAAAGATACGTTAAGAGTGCAAGCAATAACAGTAAATGTTGAACTACTGGCTAAGATTGATGCAACACGATTGTGTCTTACATCATTGGCAATCCGCAAGAATGGCAGTTGTGTCAGTTTCTCTTTTCACACAATAGACACACAATGCAGCTGCAAAACTCTATTGTAAAAGTGACAAGGGGAGGGATTGAAGGGCGAAAGGGGTGGCAGTATAAAGGTAACTGCATCTATGCAATTCCCTTGACTGTTGCACGCATGCAACAAGCGAAACACACAACGGCAACGGCTTTGGCTAGCCCAACCCAGAATATATCAGTCAGAGACTGAGTCTGAAGCCAACTGGCCAGATCAATTGCCTCTGCAATGTAGAGACGACACATGCTACGGATATTTGTAGAGGAATACTTCCTGATTGTGGTTGTGCATGTGTGTGTGTGTTTTTTTTGAACCGGTTAAAGATCGTATATGTAATCTTTACACATGTACATACAAAGTGGCAGCCAGCTCCCGCTAGGTGGGCCAAACTCTTGGTCTATGTCCCATATGATTAGAGGCGTCTTTTGCTATCCAAAATACAGTTATTCTTTATGAAATCCATCGAGTATTCTTCTATATAAATTTATTTATAATATATTCTATCAAGTTTTCTTAATACCCATATTCAAAAAGGTCCAAAAACCACGTTGGACCCATGCATAATAGCTGTAATCTGTTGAATATGGCTGGCGTGCATCCGTCAGGTTAATTAGTAAAAAAATACTCGGTGACCAAGCACGTATTGCAATTTAAACAGCGCTTTTGATTAATCTCCACCTTCTGCAAGAGCTTCTTTTTTATTATTTTTAACCGGTTGCATGTTTAGCTATAATCCTCATGTAAGAGCTGCAATGCAGATGCCGCAGTAATATTCAAAGTAATAAAAAAAACCACTAAGACCAAGTTGAGTAGCTAATACTCTGAAAAAAAGAATACTTAAAGGTCATTGATTAAAAAGTTTGTTAATAGTTTTTTGAAGCTACTAATTACGAATTGAGAAACATTTTCATGCACGGTTCTCTTACGGTGTCTAATCGATTTTTCGATTAAGCTGCCCCAAAAGAAAAGCAGCAGAAAAGTGCTGCAAATGAGCGTAAAAAACGGCCATTGGCTATTGATTACCTAACAGCTGCGGCAGCGTAAAGAGCCATAAAAACGAAAAGAGACAGTTAAATAAAACGAACTGGAATCGTAAGAATGTTTTCTGTGTCGCCTTCCCCCACCTGCCACGCCCTGTTTTTTTGCCATTTTTCTTTCTTTTTTAGTGGGACATGTCCCGACTTTTCGTCTATCAAGTGTTTACTGTTTTGACTTTAGTCGGCTAGCTGGAAATGTGCCAAAGTTTATTGCACTCACTTTGGGGCGTTTCCAATCGAGCACGTATCTTTGAATATATTTTTATGGATATAGAAAAAGTCTAAAAATAACAAGAAATGCAAGAATTTGGCAGGCAGAATAATGAGTTTTTGCTGCTTAATAATCCTTCAACCAAATTTTGTTTAATAATAAAACTAATGAACAGCTCAACAAAATAAATTGCATACTTTTAGGCTAAACCATATATTTTATTACCTAATTAATATAATATTTTAAAATTGACTTAAACTATATACCAAAAGTTGTATTTCTATAGTTAATGATAGAACTTATATGCATTAGTTTTTTAAAGCAGAAAAAGAGACCTCATTAAACTAGTTAAAAGCCAAGAAAGATAAATCAGATTTCAGTTAAGGTCAATTGGATTGAACTTTAATCTATTCGGTATTTTAATAGCTGATCAAATTTTGTCAATTATAAATGCAATTAAGCTTCTTGTACAGCTTTATACTATTTAGATGCCCGAATCCCAGTGTTTGGTCCATTCGATTTCATCCAAACGGCCAAGATCCAGTTTCCAGATGGCGCCATTCTTGTTAGCCTCAATGGCCTTGACAAAGTTCTGGGCACAAGACTGCGATGTTTGTGTGGGATACGCCAGAAGCTTCTCGGCCACATGGGGCTCCACATCCAGCCAGGAGTTGAATTTGTGCACCAATGTGGTGTCCGTAATGCCAGGATTGATGGAATAGACCGTTACGCCGGTTATGTGGGCCAATTTCTATTGAGCATCAAGTGATTATTAGCTGGTTATAATTAAGAGAATCTATTCTTTAACTTACCGCAAGCGAGCTGGTGAAGCTCAGGGCAGCTGCCTTTGAGGCAGAGTAGACAGGCACCTGGTAAATTGAATTGAATCCTGTCACTGAGCAAATGTTGGCCACAACGCCACCTGGTCCACCCTTGCGCTTATCCCAGAACTCCATGATGGCAGTTGTGGTATTCACTGTGCCAGTAAAGTTAACGGCAATGGTGCGCTCAATCTGATGATCGTCCAGAATGCCGGCGCCATTGATGAGCAAATCGACTGTCTTTAGCTTGGCAAAGATTGTTTTGAGCAGCTTAACGCTCTCAGCCACAGGCACTGTCACATCGTAGGGATAGAAGGATACGGTCACCTTGGGATTAATGGCCTTAAGCTCGGCAATGGCAGCCGGATTGTCAATGCGATCAAGGATCACCAGGTTCTAAAACAAAGCAAATAGTAGATGAGTACTTTGCTGAAAGGATTCTTGGGTTTTTTTTACCTTGGGACCACACTTGACAATCTCGCGATTGGTGTCCAGTCCAATGCCACCGAGACCGGCGACAAAGATGATGTTCTTGCCAGCGATAAACATTCTCAGTCAGTTGATTCTTTCCAATTCCGACACCTGTCTCTGCGGAGAATACAAGACTCTGTGTTAGTTTTGGCACATTGATGCCTTCTATTTATAGGCGAATAATCTTTGTTTATTTCCTAAACACTCTTATCAATAATGACGCTCTTCACAGAACTGTCCGACTTTTGTTTTGGTTGTTTTTCAACCTTAATTTCGTTTGTAGTCTAATCACAAACAAGAAAAAAGAAGGATATTATTTACTTCTCTGTTAAGGATACTGAGTTAAGGCAACTAGTCCGGTCTGCCTGCGTCCAATGCTTTGACAAAAATCAGTAGATTTATTTCAAGCAGCGCCTTAAATACTAACAAATACAACCAAGTTATTTAGCCTCAAGTAATGTAATGCTCTAGTGTAAATATAACAAATTGAATACTGAATGCAGTAATGCAATGCCATTAGAAAAGAGCGGCTAAAGAACTCTCTTTTCTCAATCTCTCTCTCTCTCTGTGTGCTCACACGTAAAGAATTTGACTTGACCTTGAACGAAAGTCAAAGCAATTTTAGCTACTTTGTTGTGATCACAAATAAAGATTTGCATTTGCCGGGTGTTGAGAGTGGGCATAGAATACGAAATATATTTGTAAATATGTATACGCCTAGTGGAACCACAACGAGACAAGCCCACAAAAAGTGCAAACTAGCGGTTAAGGGTTTTACAATGTGCTTGATCTTCGCTTGACACCTAATATCAATTCAATTGAAAAACTTAACTTTACTTGAATAAGAACGAGCGAGAAGTGTAAATTGTTTTTACAGATTTCAATTAATTAACTTTAACCTCGCGAATGAAATCATTTTAGACGTCTGTCATCATACTACCAACACGTCTTATCAGTCTTAATACGAGTGCGCTTCTGAAACCAAATCAAACTAGTTCCAAATGAGCAACATTTAGATTAGACATAGGGTGTTGTATTGCCAGTCACACCCAGATTTAATGCAAAATAATATTAGATTCTTAACCCAAGATTATGACTTGCTTTTCTGCTTATCTGGCTCGTAAAAATGATTAAAAAAAAATAATTTTTACAAATAATTCAAATTAATTAGAACACACATTACATACACAAACTCACACACACACACATTTTGATCTTAAGGTCTAAAAGTGATCGGCTAGAATGTTATGGAAATATATGTATATCTATATAATAAACGTGCCAGCTCATACACACTCGACACACCTCGCTATGCCCATTACAATAGTTCTTGTTGCAAGGTTTGTTGGCGTTTGAGGGGGTGGGGATAGGCGGAGAGGAAGTACGGACAACGATGCAACATTTCAACGTCATCTTCTTGAAGCTTGGGCTTAATTTGCTTTGACTTTTAGCAATTTGCATAAATATCACCAGCACCATAAATATCACAAGCAACAGAGCGAGTCAAGCGGCTCTTCTAGACATTCTTGTGGCAACTTGCTGTTGTTGTTCTTGTTGTTGTAGACATTGCATTTGTTATGATTTCTGTATTCAACGACAACAACTACAACAACAACAATAACAATCAGAACGAGTGTAAAGAAACGGAGCAAAAAGCAAAAGCATTTGGCATTGGTAATTTTCACAGCAATGACGGCAGCAAAAAACCCAAACAGAATTATGATTTCTCTCTTTTTCTCTTCTCTCTCTCTCTTGTATGGGTATGGGGGCGGCACAAGCCAAATCGCAATAATTTACCATCACCACCTTGATGCCGTAGGTTGACTTGAAATACAACAGAAAATCTATATATATATATATGGTAATGATCCGACAAAAGACGAGCCAGCCCATAAGGCACAGAGTCTGACAGCTATACACATATAAATAAATATATCTATGTAAAGTAATGTCGGTTACTCTTATTGCCAACTCCAGAACGAAATTGTAAATTGTTAAAGTGTTGAGGAGTGTTCGAGTGCAATCAAGCTTACATTAAAATACATTTCTATTTCATCTATTTCAGCGCTGGCAAAGACGATGGTTTGTGCTATACGATGATGGTGAATTGACCTATTCAGTGGATGATTATGTAAGTATCTGTTTTTTGGGAATGAAATGAAAGCAATAGTATTATTTATTTGACAGCCGGAGACAGTGCCACAGGCCTGCATTGATATGACCAAAGTGCTCGAAGTGAGCAGTGCCGAAGAGGTGACAGGCCATACAAACTCCATTGCCATAACAGCGCCGGAGCGCATCACCTTTGTCAAGGGCATTAGTCCGGAGGAGTCGCAATGGTGGCTCAACATATTGACGGCCTTTCCCAAATCCAAGGGTCGTCACAAGCGCAGCAGCACATTGCCTGGTGGCCAGATCAGCTGTTTGCGGCAATCGTCCAATGTGGACATGGCTATTAAGTTGGGCAATCGCCATAGCTCTTATCACAAGGACACGCTAACGTCCTCGCAATCAGCTGGCAATCTTTTGGGTAGCCTCGATGTTTCCAGTTCAGCCAATACGGTTAGTCTAACAAACGATGATGCGGACGATGGTGTCGAAACGGGTGAGGATGAGGAAGAGGATGACGAGCAGCAGCAGCCACAGCAACAAGTGTCAAGAAAGTCAAAAATCACATCTTCAACCAGCTGCCATGGCGGGCAGGATGAGAACAATCGAAATGCTGGCAATGAGATCACAAATCGAGGTAAGTTTTGCTACAAAATAAAGGAAAATAGATCATTGTAGAATGCTTAAGGTAAGCCAACAGTTAGATCATTGTAGAATGCTTAAGGTAAGCCAACAACAATCAGCGATTCTCTGATTAACTGGCAATAAACAATACACACAGGCCAAACAGCCAGTAATATGTACTTAAATATATTTGTATATATATTATAAAGATGATAAAGTGACTTTTACTTTTCGCCTCAAAGCATTTATTTGCACAATCTACTTTATGATTGTGTTTTTATATACATTTACTGTAGAGCAGAGCAGTTTGTGGTTTTTTCTTAAGTATTAATACTCTAACTTAAAGTCTTATAACTATATAGTTATTATTGTAAGCTAGCTAATACATATTGTTCGTAAGCGTATTAAATGTGCGGCGTGCTGGTATATTTTTGCTCTTGTTTTAGTTTGCCCTTTTTGTATCGGCTGCTATAATTTTTATGATCATTTATGGCTTGCAGCAATGAAAATTATCAAGCACAGCCCAGACAGATTCTTTTTCTCTCTCTCTCTGTCTCTGTATCTCTGCCTTTGCTGGGTGGCATAAGGGAGGCAACGCGTAGGATGCTGTATGTTGGGGCAACTAAGGCAGGGAGAGGGATGGACAATGCGTGCAGCTAGTTAAAAGAGCCAGCTACAAAATTAACCTTGAATTCACACACAGTAACAACAACTCAACTCAACTCAAGTCAAGTCAATGGAAGGCAAGGTAAGGTAAGGTTGGTTGCTGTTGCTGTTGCTTCTTCCCAGCTTCCTACTTAATGGTAGGCTTCATAAATTTTCTTTAGATGCAACAGACACACACAATGGCCCAAATGGGCCTCCCTTTTGCTTAACTTAACTAACTCTCTGAGCCAGCGAGTTCGAAGCTCAGAGCTCAGTCTGGTAATTGCAGTTACTGTGAATGTTCTCACATACACATACTTTTTTGCTGCAGGATACTTGTTCATGGAAAAATGATATTCACGCTTAAATTATAGTGTATTCACATTGTTGCCTTTGCTTTCCACTCAGTTGTTGGCCCAAAAAGACTGCTGGCCTTGTCTGTGGCTCTTTTCTGCTTAAGTTGCTGCTCCTCGACTGCAGGACTTGTGGCAACACACATCAAATGTCAATATTTAAGTAGTTGATAAATTGCCAGATGAATACTACGAATGCGAACAGACGTTAACTAGCCGCAGCTAGTTTGAGCCAACAAAGAAATCTTGTTGCATGGTCAAATATTCCCATAAAAAGTATTTTTACAATATTAACTACAACAGAAAAAGCAAATGTAAATTTAATTAAAATTTTCTATTGCTTTCGGGGCAATTTTCGCAATTCAAAGTTTGACTTTTTGTTGCCAAACCTGTAAAACCATTTGGATAGTATTCACACCCAAAGGCTTTGTGGCATTTTGAGTTAGGTGCAGTTGGAAGCTGACACAAACTAATTACATTACATCAAACAAGCAAATTGTGCACCAAATGAGGCTATTTATTGGCCTGGCCAGAAACTTTCTGAATGGGTTAGCATTTGGCTTTGGCTTTGGCTTGGCTTTGACTTTGCCTTGGCGAAAGCTCTTAAAATGCACAACGACAAAGTTTGTAAACTGTCTACACCTAATAGCCCCCGGCGGCCAACACTGAATTTGTTTTTTTCTTCTTTTTTTGTAGCTAGGGCTAGTGGCAAGACCAGGTCCGGGCACTTGATAGTACCCTCTGGACACATAGACCTGAACAAAGAAACGGACATGTTGTTGCTGTTGTTGTTGGTGTTGTTGAGTACGTGGTGGAACTTGTAATGGGCGAGTTTCACGGCAGTTGCCACAAACTGAATAATTACAGTGCAAATAAATCTTGCACATGATGCAGTCAAGGAATGGCCCAAACACAGACAGCACAGAACATTTTGTGCCGCAAGCTCCGAAGATTATACTATTATTTAAAGTGACAAAATACAGTTGCAAAACAAAAAGCATAGAAACAACTGGAATGGCATCTTTAATTAAACAATAAGCGGACAATTATAAATTGTTCAATTCGAATAACATTGCCAACATATCAGGCCATAATTAATAACGAATCTTATGAGTAGAATTCATATATTAAATGATAGAGTTTCTGTGTTAGTATGTAGACTGCAGTAGAGGCGTGTCCCTCTACACACTACACACACACAGAGAGAGAGAGTCTACCAACTGCAGACTGCTGGGCCACCAATAACCAATCAATATTCATAAGTGTAACGAGTTCGTTTACTGGCCAAGAAGCCAAGAAGCCAAGTTGTAAAATTTATGCAACGTTCGTTGCCTCAGTTAGAAATTATTCAAAGTCATCGTGTGAGGGGTGCCCAAGGCTGTCAACCTAGCCACAAGATACTCTCCGCAGCGAGGCATTCATATGGCAAGAAGGCAATCTTTTTCATTTTCATTGCCCAAATGAACTTGCAATTTGATTATTTATGATGGCAAGGCGGAGTTTTAGTCCGGTTTTACTTGCGTTTCTACACAGGAAGCTATACGTTTATGATTGAGTGGATTGTTCAGAGTTCAACTAAATGTCTGCACTAATTAATCAAATCAGTTTAATTAAAGAAACAACATAACAACCAGTAAAATGTAATCAAACTCTCAGGGCAATTTCAACAAACCATTTAGTAAGCATAAGATTCAACTAAATAATGTTGCACTCAAACGGCAACTAAATTACAATTAGTATCTCAAATAGATTAAAGCTGCCAAAGCCTAGAAAATCATAAACAACAGCTGGCATTAAAAGCAGCCAGACAGTTTAGAACCAAGTAAAACGAATTGAAGATGCTCTGTAGAAATATAATTGAATATGAATGGATATATGTATATATATATGAAAGGTATTTGTTTGCCCTCTATAAATGCCATAAGTATTATAAATTCCATTGCACACAAACATAAATAGTCTCATGGCATTTCATACTGAAAGTGTAATCAACAGCGACGTCTTCGTCTTCAGTCTACACTCCACACTCTTCGTTTGGCAACTAAGTAGGACCGACAAGTCGGCCAATTAAAGGCATACCCCACCATTTAGCACAGTAACCTTGAACCTGCTAGTTTGTTGGCTTTCTTGGCTGACTGGCTGACTGGCTGGCTGGCTGAAGTTAGTCACTTTAGAAGCCAAAGGCAAGCGCTTTGCCTTGTCGGCAACATGATCCAACACTGATGCTTCAAGGAGTTCACAGAGCAGCAAAGTCTTTTATTTCGACTGTTTGCGTAATACTCTATCAAAGAAGTCTTTAAGCTAGCTACTTTTTGGCAAGAGTAAACCATAATCGGTTTGTTGTTTTCCTTTTAGTTTAGAGCCAACAACTCAATAATCAAGATAAATGCAACGAATTCGATTGGCCAAAAAAAACAGAAAAACAAGAATAATAAATGCTGTGCCCCAAGAGTTCAACCTGTTCGACTGACCGAGAATTGATGCGCACTCAAAGCGCAGACAACCTTTTTGGTTTTTAATGGCCAGACAGAGTCGGAAATTCGTATCATAATCATAATATACCTAAACAGGTCTCCGCACGAGTGGACCCGAGGACAAGGGCACGTCTAAATATATATTTTGTAATCATATATATTTATGGGACAACTTCAGACAGCAGCATCAGCATCAGCATCAAAGTTGTTTTTTTCTTTCATGCGCCTTATAGCGCATCTCTTTGGCAGGAAAAAAGAGAGAGAGAGGGAGCGAGAGAGAGAGAGGATCCTCTTACCATTCAACTTGTTTTAATAATTTTATTATATTTGCACACAAATAACTTAGCGTGGCACAATTTTATGGCTTTATGGTTGGCATAAACATTTGCTAGAGAATGTATATAGAATTCGCTTTTAACCAATTCTACTCAATGCCATTGATATTGCTAGCTTATGGCCCATACACAAATCGTTTATCAGTGCACTTAATGAAATGGATTACTAAATGTGAGAGGGTTATAAAATTATAAGCAGCCATAAACAGTTTATTATAGTGCATGCTTTTTATTCCCAACCCAAGAAGATAGAATGTTATTTGATAGATTTTCAATATTTTGATTATTATTATTATTATTCGATTGCAGTCTCCCAACCCACTGGCTGTCTGCTGATCGAGGACATGCGACGCGATGAGAAGACAATCAAGGACATTGCGAACACGATAACAAACCTAAGTCAACAGCAGAACAAACGTTGGTCAACAGCTGTCAACAATGCGCTGAATAATCAACATCAACATCAACATCATTACCAATATCAGACATCGCGCGATGAAACCGATTTTCAGCTGACAACCAACGGCAAATCCCTGAATACCAATGCCAGCAACGAGCAAACGCTTGTCAATCTGAGACCAAAGTCATTACCATTGGCGGCCAATTCAACGCCAGCCATTGTGTCCGCAATAGTCAAGAAAATACCCACAGTTTTAGTCTCCCAGCAGCAGCAACAACAACAACAGCAACAGCAACCTAAGCAACAACAAGTGGAGAGTGTAAAGGGTGGAAAGGTCGGCAACCGAATGCAGCTGCAATTGAAGCCCGCTAAGCATTATCAGCACGAACGTGGCGATCCCGATGGCGGTTGTAATCTGGACGAGCTGTGCGCCAACTACATGGCCAAAACCGATGAGCTTCGTGCCGTCAACAAGTCCAACAAATGTGCAGCGAAGCCATCGGGCAAGAGTGTCGAGGAGTCGTTAAATGCCAAAAAGGGCTGGCTTATGAAGCTGGACAATCGCACGGGCGAGTGGAGCAAACATTGGTTTACGCTCAGTGGTGCGGCGCTCTTTTACTACAGAGATCCGTTGTGTGAGGAGCGTGGTGTACTCGATGGTGTCCTGGATGTCAACAGTCTATCCACTGTAGTCGAAGAACCCAATGCCACCAAACCGCATGCCTTTCAGCTAATCACTTGGGACAAGCAACGTCTCTTTCTGGCCAGCCTGTCGCCCAGCTCTAGAAACAATTGGTTAGCGGTATTACGAGTAGCAGCTGGCTTGCCCCAACAGCTGGAAAGTCCTTCGCCAACAACGCCCGTGACTCCGATCGCATCGTCCATACTTAAACAGAGCGACATCGAGCAGGACTTTATTAAAGCGCAGTTGCACGGCTCAAGTCCAGCTACACCCGGTACGCCCGCTAATGCACCTCACTTTTCCTCCGACGAGGAGTACCGCACTGCCTCTGAGGGCGGTCGCAGGGATAGCCTGGACTGGGGCTCACCACTATCGCCCTCTCCGCCTGTGTTACGGAGCTGTCTGCGCAATCGCAGTCTGGCCAGTCTACACAAAAGAAGTCGAAGCTCGCCACCTAGTTCACGTCGCAGTACCGTAGATAGCGTGGCCAGCGATGAGCTACCTCTGATGGCAGTACCGGAGGAGATGAGACCAGATCGCACCGAGCTCAAGCAGCAATGCGAAACCCTGCGCACCGAGGCCAAGCTGAGGGAGGCACGCATGTCAGAGCTATTAACGACCCTGCAGCGAACGGAACAGGAGCTTACGGCGCGACTGCAGGAACAGCAACAGCAACTCAATGGAGAGTTGGCCAATGCGAAACAGAGTGCAGCGGAGCTGGTACACAGTTTGAGTCTACAACTAACCGAAAGTCAGTGCAAAATCAAGCAGCTGGAGGATCGTCTAGCTCAAGGAATCGAGGAGAACGAGAGTTTATACAAGAGACTACGGGAGTTGCAGACGGACAATAATCAGGTGGCCAGCTTAAGTAATCTACAGCGTCACAAAATGAAGCGCATGGATTCGTTGAGTGATCTAACCACCATTAGCGATATTGATCCTTACTGCCTGCAGCGAGACTCCCTCGCGGAGGAGTACAATGAGTTGCGTAGTCGCTTTGAGAAGGCCGTGAATGAAATACGTGCTATGAAACGGGAACTCAAACAGTCACAGAATCAATATGATGCGCTGGAATTGATACAGACAGCATTGCAACAGAAACTGGAACGTTGCCAACTGGAGGATGGGGCACAGTTGCAATTGATGGCGGCACGTATTCAAGACTTGACCATCAAGTATAGCACATCGGAGCGGCAAGTGCGTGCACTCAAACAAAAGTTGGCCAAGTCGGAGCGAAGACGTTCGCTTTCATTGAAAGGCAAGGAACAGTTGGAGCTTAAGATAACTGAGCTGCAAAGGGAAACCGTGGAACGCAAGCCAGCTGAGATAAGCATCAGCAGCGCCACTACCTCATCCAGCAGCGAGTCGAGCAGTCAATCGTCACCTCTAAACTCTTCGTCTCATTTGTTACAGCGTCTGCATAGTCTGGAGCATGTGCTTCTGAGCAGCAAGGAACGATTGGAGCAGAGTCTAACCCAGTTGCAACATCTCCGTGCCGGACAGCGAAGTCGTCGTTCCGTTTCTCCTTTGAATGAACGCAAGGATGGACTCAGACAATTGGAACGCACTCTAACCGAGACGTGTGTGCTGGTCAGTGAGCAAATGGAATTGTCCTGTCTGCAGGATTCCTGTCACAATTGCTGTGAGCTGCGGCAACGTGTTGAGAAATTGTCCAACCTTCAGCAGCAAACGGAGACAGATCTTCAGCGCAGTGAACAGTTGCTGGAACAGCGTGAGAACGATTTGGCCCTGGCGCTGGAGAAGTGTGCCAACCAGGAGCAGGAGCAACAACAGCTGCTACAACAGCGCAACGAGCTTAGCGATGAGCTGGAAAGACAGCATGAGCGTTGCAAGCGTATGGAGAAACGTCTCGATCTGTTGGAACGGGAGCATGGAAAGCAACTCGAATGCCTGCGAGAGGTCTATCGGCATGAGCATGCCAATGTTGCCGATGAGCAGAGTTTCCGCAAGCGATATCAGACAGAAATTGAACAGCTGAGGGTAGGACAAGGTTTTAAACAATTGCATTCCTTTGACATTAATGTATTTTATTTTAAACCTTATTCCAGACACTTTGCGAGAAGGGTTTAAGCGCCATGGAGTCCTCGCATCGTCGACTTATCTGCGATATGGAGGAGAAGCACAAGCTAGAAATAGAGCGACTGCTGGCCGAAAAGGAAACCGCTTTGGCTGAGGAAACTCAAGTAGGAGTATATTAAAGCCTTCATTATTTCTTTCTCTTAACCAACCTTAAATTCCAGGCTACATTGGCCGCTTTGGATGCGATGCGAAAAGCCCATCAGAGCGAGGTGCAACGTGAGGTGTCACGCTTCAAGGCGGAATTCCTGCGTCAAGTGCAGCGGGGCGAACACATGCGTGGAGATGGCGCCAAGCCGCTTAAGGAGTAAGTGATCCTTAGCAAGAAATCATATATATCTTAATACTCTATTCGTTCTCACAGAGAGGAGCTTGATGAACTGCGCTTGGAGATCCTGTCGTTTTCCGAAAAGTACTCAATCAAGTGTGTTGAAAATGCTGCACTGGAGGAGAAACTGCATCTGGCCAATGGCAAACTAAGGCATTTTCAGCAAATGCAACAGTTGGAGCTGAGGTAAGTTGCATAAGATCTCTAAAAAACCTTAATTCTTTATACCTTTCTTCCAACAGAAATCAGCAATTTCGCGCTCATTTAGCCTCCGATGATCCTGGCAGCGATGTACACTTTGTGCAGGGTCTGACTAGAGGCTCGAAGGAGGATGCTGGCTGCCAAGATAGCGAGGTAAGCAGAAGCTAACTAAATAACTCAATAAATATATATATATACACTACCTGTAACTAACACTAAATTAGAGCAACCTGAAAGAAAAACTAATACACTTTGTTACCATCTTCCACAACAACAAACAACAATAATAAAACACACACACAACATCACAACCAAACCAAATCAAACCAAAACAAAAAACAAACTAAAAGCCTGTTAAGTGCGCACTACAAACAACAACAACAACAACTATCCGTCCAGACTCTGAGCTCGTAACGGCCAAGCGAGCCTCCAACAACAACAACAGCAACATCATGGAGCAAAACCCGTTTGTGATACCCTCCCATAAGCTAAGTCATTGCCCAGATGCGTCTGCCGCAAACATTTCTGATAATACCGGCAACAATATCGCACTCGATCTCGTTCTCGATACCGAGCTTGAGCTCGATTATGATTATGAGCCGTGCTACAAGCCCAGCGATATATTTGCCATATATCAGAATCGTTTATGTTTCCAAGGTAAACGAAATGCATTTCACATTTCCTACTCTCTCTCTCTCCTCTACCTTCTACGCTCTCCTCACCTAAGCACTCTGCTCTCTGAACTGCGCACCAACGAGACGAAAGCTTTTGCCTAAATGTTTGTCTCCCTCACTGTAGCTCTATCTCGCTCTATACCTGTATATCCTACATGTACTTGTCAATCTTGTCCTCTTTTGTTGGGTATGGATTAGGCATTGGTTTTAAGTTAACACTTGTTGGATTTCCATTAACACTGCACACAAACACTTACACACACACATTTATGTATATTCCAATTAGAATGAGTTGAACACAATGTTTATTTGATTCTATGCCATTGTTCTTCTTCTTTTCGTTAGGTTTGAAAGGCAACTCGACGTTTGGCAAGAACCTACGCAAAGCTACTGCAAGAACAACAGCAACAATACCAACAACAACATCACCAGCATCATCATCAGCAACAACAACAACAATAATAAACCATCTGCCTGATTCGAAGGGTTCCAGTCACAAACGAATCTATAAAACGGATGCCGTTATTAACATACAACAACAACATAACCCTGACAATGTATTCCAACAAGAAAAAGCACAATGAACAATGAACAATGAGAAGAAAAAGAACCAAGAGCGAACAACAACAACAACAGAACCAGTGGAACAACCAAAGAATAATTAGTGCTATTAATAAATAAATTATTATAAATATTTAACATATAAAAAAAAAACAAACAACAACTTAAACCAAATGCAAAAGTCGAAAGAAATAAAACATAATAATTAATAACAATGTAAATATGCAACAAAAACAAAATCATTTTACAACTGGTTAAACATTTAGAAACAATTATCCATGTTGATGATGTTGGTGATGATGTTGAGCGGATGCAGAGAAGAAGACGATGTTTGAGAGCAAAGAGATTGAGTTTAACAACACTAACAACGACTGTTCGCCCCCCTCCAACACTGAAATGGAAGGGACGCTGAGCAATGGAAATAAAGAAGAAACTAATCACAATTGTCCACAACAACAACAGCACTCACAACAACAACAACAACAACAAATCCGTCATTAGCGTAACAATTACTACGAAGAATAACAACAACAGCAATTTATGTATTTATCAGCTATTCTATTCTATTATTATATGAATATTATTATTATTATTATATCTGTAACATTTACCCAAACTTTCTATGTCCATTAAATGTGTCATTTACTTATGTAGTCCTTAGGTCAAATCAAGAAGAAGAGTAAGAGAAGAGAAATAGAACAACTAAAAAACAATAAAAAACCATCAATTTGCTCAACTATTATTATTATATATGTATATGTATGTAGATGGAAAGTATTGCATATATTGTAACTTGTTGTGTTATTTCTTTTTGTCTTTAAAATATCGAAATTGTTTTGCATATGAGAATACAAATGCATTATAATTATTTTTACATAAAACTTTAAAATATTTGTTCTGTTAACCATTGGTATTAAACAAATATCTTTATATCTGATGGAATTTTTAATCTACCATGTTAGTGGGAAATAAACAACAACACATTTAATATTATTTACCATTAAGTCGTTATTTGTGCAACAAAATTTAATAAAGTATAAATAATTGTTTATAGTTTGATAAAAAAACAAGCATTTTTATTATTTAATAATAAAAGGATAAAATATTAATTTGACTTGGGCTCGTCCGGGATTTGAACCCGGGACCTCCCGCACCCTAAGCGGAAATCATACCCCTAGACCAACGAGCCAGTTGTCTGTTGGCCGGCCACAAAGCCATTTAAATTAGTACCAACAGATAACCGGTATTTTCTTTTAGTTTTGCTGCAACTCTTGATTGTCTTGTACTTTATCTTTGTTTATAGGCATAAATTAAACAAATATTAGCAATTTAAATGATTTAAACAAGCTCAAAATATTTTTTGTATTGCGCTCGATTCGTTTCATCGGCTCGTTGGTCTAGGGGTATGATTTCCGCTTAGGGTGCGGGAGGTCCCGGGTTCAAATCCCGGACGAGCCCAATTGGTAAGATTTTTTTGTTAATAATATTATTTAACAACATAAAAAATCGAAAAAAAAATTAATTACAACTTGGGCTCGTCCGGGATTTGAACCCGGGACCTCCCGCACCCTAAGCGGAAATCATACCCCTAGACCAACGAGCCGGTGATGAGCCGGGCCGAAAATAACCAATTTAATAATTAAAAAGTATCTTAAAGGCAAAACTTTGTACCAAAAGCTTACACATATTGATACACATTTCGTATCACAACATAAAAAACGATGAGGAAAAGAACAGATAAAAAAGAAAAGCCAAATTGTTATTTGCACAAGTTGAAGAAGAAGGAAAGTTTCCCCAAAGCATAGCACATGAAAACAAATTGGAGACAGCGCTCGCGGTGCTTAAACGTATTTGCAGCTCTTTTGCTGATCAAGATAACGAGCAATTGATGGATTCACAGAGTCGCCACCACCAGCCCACAGACAAAGACCGAACGAGTGCGCTACGAGACCACCAAGCGAAGTAGTTGCAACAGTAGCAGCAGCAGCGGCCGCAACACGTTGTATGGCCAAATAAACAATTGGTAATTGTTACTGTTTGTGCCACATTCAGACGATTGGGATTTGGATTGAGATTCAGTTGTGGGATTGCTAACATACAGACCCCGTAACACACATTCAATGGGTAGTAGCATCGCCTACTTCTCATCATACACGATCTACATGTGGAATTGGGGAAGTCGAAGTCTGGAAACCGAAAGTCACACAACGGCAACGCTTAAGAACAGAAGACTGGCTTAAAGGCTAAAGAAGAAGACTGCTTTCGGCAGTCGTGTGAAGCATAAATGGGTCCAAATTGATTTCAAATGCCCCGGGAGACCTTTCAGATACTGGCTGCTGCTACTGCTGCTGCTGCTGCTGCTTCTGCTGCTGTGACCCAATGGACCCTCTGGGAATCTCTTGGCAAGGATTCAGCAGCTGTCTTAGCTGCCATAAAACGTTGCCAGTTTTGGGCTACCAAATCTGTTTGCCTTTTTAAGGATATAACAATTTGTTCGGCTCACGTTTTCTTTGCTTTTACCTTAGACCAGCTGGTGGGTTGGAAGACAGCGGCGAGCAGAAGACTCACATATGTATGATCACAATCTTTGGCTGCTTGCAACGCCCATAAGAAGAGCCATATGCGATGCGGCAACGTCTCTACAAATTCCAGCTGTTGATATAAAATCACAAAACATTGCATAAACATTGCGGGACAATGGGCCACCTAAATGAACTGATCGTAAATTTCGGTAGTTGCTTTGCTCCAACAAAAGCTTCGCTCTCCTTCCCGTTCCCGATCCCGTTCCCGTTCTCATTACCGTTAACAATTCTTTCGCGTTCGCGTTTTCGTACTCGTTTCGGCGCGAGAACTGTAAGGCCATAAATTTCCTCTCTCGTTTACTTCATATCTTTCTTCGCTCTCTCAACACACACACACACACATTGAATGGGGAATTTTTAGGGAGCATGTCTCAAGGGACACCTCCAACTACTGATTAAGATCAGATACGGTTTCTGTTCACAATCACCGCTTTGTTCACAGCTCAACTCTGTGACACTTATCAATTAATTAAGCATCAACTACGCATCTTATTTACATGTTATCAAAGGGAAAAAGTTCATATACGTAAGGCAATGGTGAAAAGTTTATTGTAACCAGATAAGACTGTATATTAAATCAGCAAACTATATTTGTATTTGTATTATTTATTGCAGACATGGATTCTATTATTGGATCTTATATCAAAATTGCTATAGTTTCTCTTCTATTGTGATTATTATTATATATGTTTAGTTGTTGTTGTTCTTCTTGTTGGTTTGCCTGGGCGTTTAGCCATGATTATTATTTTATATTGGCCTCTGCTAGTAGTTTCTTTGACTTTTTTTGTTGTTGTTGTGAGTGGGCTGCTGCTCTTTTTGTTGGCTTTGCAATTTATTCAGTTTGCTGTCTCGTGGGTTGATCCATGCTCTTGTTATTGCTGCTGTTGCTGCTACCAAAAGCATTGATCTAATATTTGCTGATGCTTTGAGATTCTAGTCTACGCTGCTGCTGTATCGACTGCAACTCAAAATTGCCTGGCTTGCGTAGTTGGGCTGATCCACTAAACAAATAACGCCGAAATCGACCTACTTTCTGATGGTTACTTTGTTGATATTGCTACTGATTGAAATTGGTTTACTGTTTTCGTCTTTGTTGTGGCTTTTGGTAAATTATATTGCAATTCAAATTAGCAATTAAATGTTGAGTTCTAATTGGCAATGGAAACTGAAAGGACTTATAATCTTTTAGCAACATCACAATAATCATACATACAAATGTCTTTTAACTACTTTTTTTAGCCAAACTTTAAAAGTTTTCAGCTGCTGTTACCCTTTCTAAATGATAGCTGTTTTATTGTAATATGTATAAAATACTAACAATCAGTAAAAGCCACATATAAACCTAACGATACACGCATTATGTGCTTTCTGTATTTGGAAAAATTTAGAGAAGATATATTGCAAATGGGTTGTGTCTTGGCTAAATATACTGCTTGTTGCTACTTAAATCAAGCAAGCAGTGAACTGTGCTAATGGAAGCAGTGCAAAGCAGTTCACACAGCTCAGCACTTTTACAGCTTTCGTTCATTAATTTCAAATATTCACAATGATATTTTTGGTTTACCCAGCCTTGTTTTAGATTGAAAAAACAGACTTTATTTGCTTGACTGAATTTATTTTGCGCTCAAATAAAAGCCACATATTTTGGATAGATTTCTTGAAGTGTATGATGGTACTTTATATTTTGACTCTTAAATCAAATATATTTATCATAAATGTACATATTTATAATGTAATAATGTCTTTTTACTATATAAATTTTGCTAAACGTTCAACGAAACGATATGCAAATCCTCTAATCTATACAAATATTCGTAACTTAAATTTATATCAATATTTATTTTTGCATAACTTTGCTTCGCAAATATTTCATATAATGTTCATATCATATAATATCTTGTACCAATATGCATACATAGTAGAGAGACTTTCGCAAAAATTACGTCAAGTCCAAGCAGATTTAAATATTTCATATAATATTAACACACATATACATTTGTATATAGGTATACATATATTTAAAAAGTGCTCATAGAAAATTTGTATACAAAAATACAAGAACAAGTTAAGATTATACAGTTTCAAAAGAATATATCAAATAATACAGAAGATTATAGTATACACATATATATATATATTTGTAAGAGTTGAGTCTTTTTTTAGTTAATGCGGCTGAAACCAAACGAGAGTGTAAATTAAAAAAGCTGAGAAGTTTACGAGTACAAAATTGAAAATGGACCATCATGTTGCATATAAAGTTTTATTGAATGGAAGTTTAACTTTTGAAATAGAATTTGTGATTTTTAGTGGATACTAACTAATGTAATTTATATATATACTTTTTTAGTATGCCTTATTTATGTATTTACTGTATTTTTGACATATTAACATTTGGTGCTTTTTGACATTCGCTTAACACAATTCGTTTTGCAGTGTGCACAGCAAGCAAACTAATATTTCTACAATAATATAATATCTTTTAACACCCATAAATCGTTTCCAAAGTTTACTAAACCAAGACTGACATTTAATAATACTTTCTGTTTGCATCTAATACAACTATATATTGTTTTAATGTAGTCTAAGGATATTGAAAAGAAATCGGGTTTTGAATTAACTTGAAGTTTATTTTCGTTAAATTAATATTAAAATTTAAGTATAATACATTTTGTACAAAGTTAAAATTAAATTAAATTAAAATAAAAATTGACACATTTATTATGTAGACGCATAAATCAAACGTTATTTAAAAACAAAACATTGGCCCTAGACATATACATATATGGAATTATTGATATCTCTTTATCTCTTGAACATACATATATATTTATATAAATATGCACAAACATCATATATATATATATATGCACGATATGTATGGTATGCATGTAAGTATTTAGGGTTTCAATCAACAAGGTTTTCGTGGAAGGCTGCATCCAAGCACTAGTATAATACCATGCCATGCTATATTATATTATATCATATACTCTAAGATGTACATATGTATGTAAGTACTATAAAGTAGAAGTGCACTCGTTGTTGTTGTTGTTGTTGTAGTTGCTAAGTTAGTTTGAAGGTGGTAACTTGGTAGCTTGGTCAAATACGGCATGCAGCTTTTACATACATACAGGTGTAAGCTTGGAATTAATGCGTGCTTGCGTGCATCTGTATGTGTATGTGTGTCATTTGCTTAAATGTATTTTATGCGTAGCGTAAGTATATGTATATAATTAATTGATAATATTAATAACCGTCTATTTAGTACTTTCAATATATATATTTATAGTATATAGTTCAACAATTTGTTTTATTCATTTATCTTTTTTGTTTGCGTTAAGTATTTCTGCTCTTTTGCGGAATCTATTATTTAAATATATATATGTATATATACGTGTTTTTTTGTAGTTGCATGTTCTTCTTTTAAACTATCTAACTTTTTGTGTGCTGACTGCCCCAAAAATTATACTAATTTACGTTCTTTTCAAGTGAACCACACTTTCGGACCGAACCCAATGCCCTGCCCTGCCCAACCCCAATGCCCTCTATCGTCTAGCCTGCTAACGTCTACAGTTGCACCTGAAAAGATTGTGGTTGCGCCTTGGGCGGTGAGATAAAAGGATTCGTGCTGTGCCGGTTGCTGTTGCTGCTGTTGCCGCTGCCGCTGCTGCCAATGCCCAAGCCGGGCAAATCTGGTGACATTTTCTTTGCTGCTGCCACATTTGCCGCCCACTCGGCATCAAAGGGATCCGGATCTGTGGTGCGACCGCCACCTGCTGCTGCTGCTGCCGCAGCACCACCAACCGCCGACGCTGCCAAGGTTTGAGAACGGCCCACATTGGCCAAATAGCTGGGTCGCTTCGGTGGCATGGCTGGCGATGTGCTGCGCACCACCTGACCCAGCCACTGGTCGGCATTGGGCAACTGCCCATTGGCCTCGACCACATCGTGTTCGGAACGTGTTGGCGATTGCAGCGTTGCCGGTACACTTGCCACACGTGGCATCACCTGGGCGGTGGGTGTGCCACTGCCACTTCCACTACCGCTGGCACTGGCGCTGCCACTGGCACTGTACGTAGAGATTGCATGCTGCTGCTTGTCGGCTGCAATAATGTTCTGGTTGATGCTTCGACTGTTGTTAAAGTTCAGATCATCTCCGTGGGCCGTCAGCATGGTGTCGTCTGTCGTCTGGGTGAGCAGCGACAAGCCCTGGCTGAGCTCCTGACACAACTGACTAACTGTGTCTGCGGCCAAGATGGCCGCCTCGCTGCCACCGGCACCAGACTTGGCCGGCGAGACTTCCGCAATGGGCGAGACGCTGCGTAGCGGCGTATGGAGTGCATGTGAAATTGGATTGCCAGCGGCAGCGGTTAGGAATGCCTTTTGCCTATCCGCATTGGACGGAAGATCGTTGACACGCAGCGACATCTGCCGCTTAAAGGGTGACTGGCTGCCAATGGTGCTCAGCCTGAAGGAGCTCTGCCTTTCCAGCATATTGGGTGTGGCATGCGGCCGTTCAATGGCAAACGGATTGAATGGCTTTACTGTGGCAGCTGGTGGACCATTGCCAGGCAGCGCTGTTCCATCCACACAGCGCTCATTACTGGCCATGGCCAGGCGTTCGGTTAGCGTCTGCTGCCGGAAGGAGCCCGTGCGCGTAAAGGTTGAGTTCTTGGTGTCAAAGGTCATTGTGACGCCACACTCCTTATCACGACGCTGTTTACGCTCCAGACAAACGGCAAAGGCACAGCCCACAGCATGCGACAATCGCTCGCCAGAATCCTTGCACGCCAAGAAGCCATGACACATCCAGCGACGCGTTGTGCCATCTCGACAGATGTAGCTGAAGCCACGCTCATGATTTCGATCCGGTGCACAGAAGCTAACCTTCTCAATGGTCTGATCGACAATTAGACCCTTTGTCTCATCGTCCACAACACGCAAACCATCGCCACTCACATGCAGGAGTCCACGTACAGGACGACGTCTAGATTGCTGTTGATGACAATAACATAGATTAGAAATTGTCCTTGTGAGTGTTGTGAAAACTATTCCGAGTACAACATCTACTCTCTGAATAGTTTCCACAATTGATTCAAAAACTTCATTCAGACTTACCCTTAGCACTTTGAGTGCCTCTTCGCAGACCTGCATACCGCGCGACTCAAAGACCTCCACGCAGCCCAAATACTTGACTGCAAAGGAGCAGGTGGCTGAGCGTACGGCCTCTTCATCGGCCTGCCATTGATGCGGCTTGGAGGACTCTGGAACGCGATCCTTGCGACGACGAAACGAGTCACGGAACGAGCGTCTCAAACGATCCATTTTCTTCGGTGACTTCTTGCTAAACCGAAACGAGGCGGATTTCTGTACGTGTACGTGTGATGAAATGCATATATTAGACATTAGTAAGCTAAATTAAAACAGTTAAAGAGGTGCCTTATGGCAACGAGTTAGTAAAACGTAGACATAAACAGGAGAAACAAGTGCCACTTTGTTTGTTTGTTTGTTTGTTATTGCTGCGATCAACCCTTGTTGGATGGATTTGGTTGTAGTTTTTAAGTTGATTGATAAACCTACCCCATTCTTAACATCGCCGAATTTTCCGCGTGTGAAGCCGCGCTCCAGTGGTTCGTGCGTGTGTGACGATGAGTTTCCCATGGTTGTGGTCGATTTGCCTTCTCCTTCTCTCTCCTTCTCTCTCTCTCTCTCGCTCACAACCGGTGTCTGGTGTGTCTATCCGGTTTTGGCGTGAGTAAAATGCTGCCAATAACCGTTACAATTTAAAACGGCACTGCGTCACACAGCGTTGCCAGATGTTTCAAACAGAGTCAGCTGGACAGCTTTCTGTTGTTTTGCAGTCTTTTTTTTTGTTGATATTGATATTGATATTGTTGGCTGGCGTTTTATATGTTTTTATTGTATTTTATTATATTTCTATTTTATTGATCTATTTATTGGCTTGTTGAGTGCGCAAATTTATTTGTTCATTGAGTTTGAGTTATGGATTTTGATTAAATTAATTGATGACTTTTTGTGTGTTGCTGCTGTTGTTGGGCGATCTGCAAAATGATTGGTTTTTAGTGTTAAGGCTACACTATCTGGCTAGTTTGACGTTTCTGATATGCATTGATTTCCATTGTGTGAGTCACATTGAGTCAGCTCTTATCAATAGAAGTGACGCCCCCTCCATAATAATAATTAGAAGCAACAGCAAACAAGATATTTATCATAACTTATCCATTACTGTTATATGTATTTATTCGTTTGTCTAACAAAACAATGGCAACCTTACTGCCTGAAACTTGCTACTACTTTAACCGTTGTCTTATTCGAGGCTAAGTAACCTCCAAATCCTCCAGATCGGCAACATTATTATCGCTTATCGTTATAGCGTGCGGTCGTCTGTCTCACGTAATTGTTTACACGCATTTTATTTTTTTTATTTCGTTTTTGTTTTTGCTGTATTTTGTTAAATATTTTTAACTTGGCTGTGCTACTCTTTAGGCTCTTATTTATTTATACTTTGTGGAGGCTTTTGTTTTCTTTGCGCTGCGGCGATATACGCTGACGTTTTTGTGACTTTATCACATGTCTCACATTGCGGTAAACTTTAACGAGACTCCATGTGTGTGTGTGTCTATAAGAAATTCTTCCCCTAGGAAAAGACAGCAAGAGTTGTCTACATTAACAAAAAAGGCTCGCAAATAATGTGGAAGAACTTTTAAGAAAAACAATTAATGGGTTACTTTTTCACAAAAGTTTTTACTTCTGTCTATCCTTGCAATGCATAAGTTAGTATGGCAAAAAAAAGTATTATCAGACACATGTTATCATATATGTACAGATATATATATACAAAGATGTGTTTGTTTGCCACTGCAGTTACTTTCATATCTATCACGTATTCAACGACATTACAATGCAGTTTTTAACACACAAGGTGTAGTTTTAACTTTTTGACGTTGACAGTTAGTTGACGTGTGTTAATTGCATTGTACAACACTGGACAAAGTTTGTTTTCTTAACTGCACTTAAGTCGAGTTCAACGTCATGTTCACTAACAATAAAAACAAGATGATAAAAAGTATCTTTCGAATGCGTTTGCAGGGCATCAGAATAAGCTGCTTTCTTCGTCTTCAGTGGGAGAAGAACCTCGGCATTTGTAACTGTAAATGTTACAAAACTGGTTTTAACTCTCTTATTAACTGACTGTCTGTTTGTGTCTTCTTAGCGCTTCCACAAGGGCATTCAACAATTTAGAGCTTTGGTTTTCTACACACACACACAGATTAAGAGACCTGAGAATGGGGCGTTGACTCTGCTCAAAGTTTCAGATCATTTTTGTTACTTTGAATGCTGTTTGACTGCATTCTTTTTTTTGTTTCAAGGCAACTATTTATGTACTGCGTTGCGGTCTGGGCGTGTCTGTGGCTTTTTAAGCTAAGGGTCAGCTGGCCTAATCAGTTTAGGGGCCTTAAGGCGTGTGAGATTTAGATTTGGTTTAGGCCACAGCTGCATAATACTCTCAATGTGGGTCATTGAAAAAGTGTGTGGTATAATGCTTGGCTATTGATTTGAAATGTTTACGAACGTCTAACAACTTGTTTAAAGGGCAACAAAAACAAGTTTGATGCCTTTCTAACTTCATAAGGTTTAAGAGTTACTCAATCTAAAAATCACAACAAAACTTTAGCTTTATAAGTATGTAACTACGATTTATCATACTATTTACTTAATTACAGTTCATGGCATTGAAACACTTAAGCACAAATAACTTTCTTTTACAAATAGCTCATGTATGATTCATGTTATGGGAAACCGCCTTCGAGTCACACGTTTTAGTTATAAATACATATACAACATATCAATGAGACCGCAAAAAATCACAAATGTGAAAAGCCTATTAAGTCACGCATTAAAATCAAAACATGATTTCATAAGTGACAACAATAACAGCACCGGTTCGCTCATACATATCACATGGCGACCATCTCTATACGGAAGGGTTCATTCAACCAATAAGCCCCACACGAAACAGGTTCCACTCGACCAAGAGGAAAACTCAAAAAAATCAAGATATACAAGTATTTGTACACAATACTTGTATTTATTCGAATATGCATAGAGTAGGAGGGTAAATTGATTAAAATTTACTACTCACAATATTTACTTAATAAATTAATATATTTTCCTTATCCAAACCATATTTTTGATTTATGCAAACAATGCACGCAGAGTTGAACTAACAAATAAATCAAATCAATCAACAAATGCACACAAATATATTGAAAATATTGTTGAAATTTAATTAAATGCTAAGGTTGTTATGATAAATATAAAAATTTGTTGTTTAAGCACATGCTTTTCATTCAGTTTAATGCCTGAGTAATCAAGAGCACAGACAGCGAATACTTAAAGAATAAATCATATGTCGCTGATCTGTTTAACATATGACATTCTATATGACATAATAACATAATGAAACAACTGGAAATTAGCGTGCCAGTAGAGAAGAACAACAAGAAACAAATGGCAATTTGTTGTAGACAGTATTAAACAATTAACCCCCACCAAGCACTTTGCAAAGTCAGTCATTGACACTAGACATATATATACTGTACTATATAGAAATATATTAAT
Organism: Scaptomyza caliginosa; assembly: GCA_035044725.1. Lineage (NCBI taxonomy): Eukaryota > Metazoa > Arthropoda > Insecta > Diptera > Drosophilidae > Scaptomyza > Scaptomyza caliginosa. The sequence continues at coordinate 307,725 of JAWNNR010000511.1, forward strand.
TAATATTGCATAACGTACAATCAAGCTGGCGCCCACTATAGAGCTACAACTGGATGGCTTCTATGAACATTAATGTTGGTGTAAATGGTTGTCACTAATTAATTTGGTGCCCCCAAAAGGCCAACGACACTTGTTGCACAAATGTTGACCATTGACCAGATCTACGTTGCTTTAGCTTTAATCAGTTAACCAACACTGAATAATACGGTTGGCTGCACAGCTCTCATGTCAAAAACCACAGCACGTGTTCGAAGATGTTCCGGTTGATATTATAATCATAGAGCACGTTTCTGGTCTACCTGCCACTGCCACTGCCACTGCCACTGCCAATACATAATATGTATAAGCTGGGCATAAATTGTAGACAACAGTTCATTTGTTATGCATAAGCAGGGATCAACGCTGAGGTGTGTGGGCTTAGTGCCAGTTGATTAAGTTTGCGCTTGGCTTAAACCAAATACCACACGTTCTCGTTGCAACTTGAAGTCTAAGCCTTGAGCATTAAGTTTAAGGATAAAGTAAAAGTATCTAAGTACACTCTGTATTGTTATAATATTCTTGCAATTTCTACCTACTTCAACAGTAGGTATGCAGATATTTTACTTATCTTCCTGGCAATGTCTTTCTTCTGCACTTTTGAATGCAATTCAAACAAAAAGACAAAGAGAAAGAGAGAGAGAGAGAGTAAGAAAGTTCACACGCTATGTGTTGGCCAAAGGCAAAACGAAGAACTGGCAGAAGCAATATAAAGGATACACTCATTTTATGGCTTCCTTTTTTCTTTTTTTTTTTGTTCTTTCTGTCAGCTCTGCGAAGCGAGTACTTAATATGCAATTATAATTATGCCGCCCTGCATTTTGCTGTTGTTGTTGTCTACTCAAGGGGAGAAGAGGTAGACGCAGTTGATCAACCACCAAAGCTGCAGCTATGTATGTCGTTGTCCTTTCGTCCCAACGTCCTTTCGATGAGACCAGGCGACGGTTTTTGTATGTTTTTTATGCTAGAAGGAGGGTTGCTTGTACGTTGTATTGGAATTTATAATTTTTATATGCTTGCTCTTGCCATTGTGTTGGTGGTCGTGGGAATTTTCTTATAAAACATACATAAATATATTTAATTGGTAGATATGTAAGTTCAGCTTAACGTATGTTTAGCAAAGTAATTAGAAGATATTAATTATGTTGAACATAAAACGCATTAGAAATGAATTAATAATATTAAAGCTGGCATTGCCAGTTTAAAAAGATCCTCATAAGGGAAATTTAAACTACACAAAAAATCCTCTACAAAATGCAAGCAGTAAACTAAGCAAAGCAGTGCAAAAGAAACGTTTAAGTAAACCCAAAAATTAAGATGAGACCAAGTGAAGCTTAACATTCTCACAGCTTGAAAAAGGATTGGTTTTTTTCTTTCATTGACGCATTTTTAACTGTCTTCATAGAGCAAAAAAGGGTAAGTTTGCCAAATAATTGCACAGCATCAGACCCAAAGAAATCTTTCAGCAGCTTTCGTGAATTCCGTGGGATTTGTGAACATTTTCTAGCCAAGTAGAGGATTAAAGGTTCTCTATAAGCATAGACAAACAAATTCACACGACGCTGATAAAAACGCACCCTTAACTAACCACTACGTATAAATAGGGGAATGGAGTGGAGGTAGAGTGGGATGAGAGGGTAGACATTCCTATGCACCCAAGTCCGATGCATTACCAGCTGCCCATTGCGGGCCAGAAAGAAAGAGAGAAAAAGAGAGGGAGAGAAAGCTGCAGCAGCGCGTTGCAGTTTGTTTTCAACAGTTTGTAGTGAAGTGGGTAATTATTAGCTGTCAATTGGGCGTTGATTCGGCCAGCATGAAGTTTTTACCTGAGCTGGGTGCCTTATGGGAACTGTGGACCATTTCACCGTTGATGGGAACTGTGAGGTGTGAGAAAACTAATACGAAATCTTGAATACCATGCAGGCAATACTATAAAATTGACCAGCTACAAGGCATGGGATACTTTTTTGTAATCATTTTATTTTTCCCATACCTATTTGATCAGGAGTATGTATCATGTTCAGAAGACATTCTCAAAACCACACAGCTTGTTTATTAGTGAACTTTCAGTAACATAATCCTTGTTGCGGTAGAGTTAAAGCGTATTGATTGCCTTTGACTTCGACAACAACATCCGCAATACTAGGTCTTGCCACATCCTTTAAGAAAGCAAACAAAACTTGACAAAAAAGCGAATCACTTGAGCGAACCTCAGAGAAGCAAAACGGATGTCGTTAAAACAAAAACATAAAATACACTCAAGCCACACATTTGGATAATATGAAGATTACGTGCTTGTATGCACAGAATGTCCTGCCTACACACACACACAGAAAAGGAGAGAGAGAGAGGCATATGCCAAAAAAAAGAAGAAAAGAAAACAAAAACATTCGGCAGCCATTGGAATTCAGCAATCGCAGCTGCTGCCAGCCGCTCCATATACCAAGGCACGCTTCAATAATAACTCTGCTCAGACATCTGTTCAGCTGCACGTGGAACGTTCGCCACGGCTCCTACTTAGAGAATCAACCAACACACATGTCGTCTGTGGACTCTAGTGCGTCATTCGATTTGTCTTGCCTTCAGGTAGTGGTGTGTATGTAAGTGGTGGCAGGAAAGATAAACACTTTGGTTTGCTGAGCTGAGCTGCTGCTGAATCTCTATTTCTGAGAATAGCTTCAAGCGATGTGCACTGTAAGAAGCATATACATTTCTTGCAGTGCATTTAATGCAGCCAACGCCTGTTTTTCTGCATCTGTTCCTTTATCAACATCTGCGTTTATGCATACTAAGATATTCTGATAAACAGCCATCAAGTTGGTTAGAAGAAACCTGATGTATCTCAAATTGAATCAACGAGCTTGGCTCTGTATCTGTATCTGTGTGTGTGTGTGTGTGTTATGAATACCTGTGTTTTGCATTCCTAATGCAAATTACATAATGACTCAGCTGCACACACACACACACACACCACACTTTACTGCTTGAAAAACCAGTTTTAAACTCGTTTGAAGATTGCCTGCAAGTGAGAATCGTGTAAGAATCATAATTTATGCACTTGACTAAAGCCAATACACAAAAAAAAGAAAGAAAAAAAGCCAAACAAAAACATCAAAATCCATCATACACAAATGATTTGAAATTCATAAGGGATAAGGGGCATGCCAAGCCGGTGTGTGTTGTATAACTAGTATGCAAATACACACACACACACAATTCTAATTCTCTAGTGGTTATCATTGAGAATTCCCTTTGAATCATAAATAAGCGTTTGTATGCAAAAGAATTTCAAATGACTCGCTTGACACAACTTCAATAACTCTGATTAAAATCAATCAAATATTTAACATACCTTTCAACGGGAAACGAGCTGTTGGCTTATTCATTCAGGAAACTATTGAATTATTAAAGAATGTAGTAAAGATAAATGAAATTTAAATATTAAGCAATCAAAACTTTTAGCTTGGACACGTTTTGAATAGACATTGAACAGGTTAAACCCTAGAATCACATAAAGTTGAAATGATTTATGCTTGTATGAAACGCTATGAAAGGTGTGTGTAACTAAAGTAATCCACCTATTATGTTTCATATAAATATTTTAGCTCTGACATGTGCAAAGAGAGCAATGACGCGAGCAGCAATTTTATCTCTCATATCAAATTTGATAAGCGACAAGTTAAATACGTTTTTTTTTTGACAGTGTGCCATTCGCCATGAGTACTGTTTTATAATCCAACGTGCATTTAGTATTAGATAAAAAATAAAATATATATATATGTATTGTTTTGTGTGTTGTATCAACATTTGCCAGAGATTTTTAGAACGTCGCATTTTATTTCGGTTTTTTTTTTCTGTATGGCATTTGGGATTCGTATTTGGAAATCAACGAAGCCTGACTTTAATTTCCACTGCGCTCTTTTTTTTTTGTGCCCCATTCTCTGCTCTGATTGTCATTGTTGCCTGTTAGCCAGAAGAATGGTGGGGTTTCAGTGGGTTGGAGTAGGTTCAAATCAATTTAATTGTTCGCGAGAGTGTGACAAAAAATTCGATTGCTTTGCTGGCGCTACTAACAATTTGTTTATTTGGCGCAAACAAATTGCCCAAATCTACCAACTAAGCCTGTTGCCACTCATTCCCTTACTTTTTCCATTCCCGGCGCCTAAACATAACTAGAGCAAGGGAATGGGGTAGGGAAACTGGGGTTTAGGGGGGCTGGCAAAGCAATCGATAATGCGACGCGTTGTGTAAACAAAAACCGAAAACTATTCACGGAAAGAAGCCCAACATGTGGCACCAAACACTGACCATTAGCCAATGACTACACGGAGAGAAAAAGCTGTCTTTTGAAAGCTAAAGTTCAATTAATTACAGTGTACCCAATGCTGACAGGTAAGATAGATCACAATCAAAGCCCGCATAAGTTAATTACTAGCTGCCCAAAAGAAACCGCATGACAATCTGATAAATTCGAGTTTCAAGAATCAAACCTACCATTCAACCATTGATATCTATTATTCCTTTAATCCCATCAATCAATCGAATTCTATTGTGGAAATAAAGTTAAATTAGTTACAGCATTTTTGTGATTTATTTTATTTGAAGAATCTAACTTTAGTCAAACTAAAGCTTGTTTTAATATGAGAGCAAAAACTAATACTAAGTTAGGATTTGCAAATGTATCTACAATATTCATTATGAAAAATTAACGCTAATTTAACATGTCATTTGACATTTAACAAAACTACTGACACATTTTTCAGCAACTGACGTCAGTTGCTATGGTAATTCCATTATATATATACATATATATATTTAAGGGTGCAGTCATGCCCAATTGACTAAAATTAAACAAACTGTGAAATGAGCTTTTTTTTTTTTGCCACAAAAGGTCAAAAGCTGTTTACAATAAAGCTCACGAACTAAATCTTAAAGGCAAACTATGGTTTCTTTAGTCCGTATTATTAACAACAATTAAACAATATCAATATAAATTTAATGGCATTGTGCAAGGTTCATGAACTCAAAATGCATTTACATATATAGAGAAAAAAACGCTATAAGGCAACAACTTGATGGCTAAAACGTTAACATACACAATTAGTTGCCTTTAACTATGCTGGCTCGGAAGCATAGCTAAATGGTGATCAAGCAAGAAGTTCTGCTTAAACAATGGCTGCAACAGCAACAGCAACAGCAGCAGCAAGCCAAGTTAATAAGCTGACCAAGTTGCATTATAAGTTACTCCGTCTTGGTTACTTGGAGTTAGATCAATCATAATTCTATAAGGATTTCTGTAATTACAGCCAAGAAAACAAAGAAAAAATGACTGGCTCCAAAGAAAACTAGTTCTAGCATATTGTCTTCACCATCATCATCATTATCATTTAGCTTAGCTGTAGTTAATCAACTGCCGAGCTGCATACAAAAATAGAAAGGAAATTCCATGAAATTAAAGTTTTATATATTTGTATGCTTGTAGGCTCTTAAAAAGCAACTGCAACTGCAACAGTTCAAGACCAAGTCGTTTGCTGTTAACGTTCAAGTCTGGTTTGCTGAGTTTGATGTTTGTTGAACTTGCCAGCGACGAGCATCGAGCAGCGAAAGCCCCAAACTGCAAGCTCCAAAGCAGCTGAGACAAGCCGCATTTCCAGGAGCTATCACGAAGTCCGAAGTCGCGACTCCAAAGAATGCAGTTTGGCATAATCGAAAGGCAAGTGAGAAAAGTAGCCAACAGCAACAACAACAAAGCTTATAAACTGGTTTTATCTTTCAACAAAGCAACAACAGTTGTTCTTACTTTTTGCTGTGGCTTGTTACCAGTTTTCTTAGTATTCCCCCGACTGTGAATGTGTTGTGGCTAGTACTTTAAGCTTAAACAAAAGTTGAAGGCGTTCTTGGCTGCTTGTCTTGTGTGTGTGTGTGTGTGAAGAAGAAGATTTATGATCCAGTGTTTGGCAGTTAATAAGCATACTTTTCGGCACACCAACCAACCAGACAGACCCAACAAACAGGTAATTAAGTAACGTTGAGGTCGTCTTACGTGTGAACAAAGTTTAATTACTCTTAGTATATTTGTAGCTTCTATCTGATTTAGCCGAGCTTTCTTTACTCCAACAAGAAAACAAAAGTTGGTATCATTTAAAATAAAATACAAATTTGCATATGATGAAAAACTTTCAACTTTTGTCGAGTGAGTCGAGTGGAACACTCCATTGTCTCTCAATCGCTCTCGTTTCAATAGCTTTCGCTAGAGGCTAATTGAATGGGCTTATAATTAATACATATTCAGGTAATTGTCAGTTCTCAGAGAGAAAAATACAAACACACCAATACAGATACAATCCTTAACTGAATGGCATTAGTCATTTTGACTGTTAAATTTGCCAACAGAAAATGGCAAAATGAAATTTACATTTTGTTCAAACAAAAAGGAAACTTTCTGTGTAAATTTATGCAATTTGGACAGAAGTTTTTTGTTTTCTTAATTTATGCTGCAAGCTTAAAGCTTCTTCTTCTGCTCTTTGTGTTTCGCATAGGCAAAGCGTATGTATATCAATTAATTAAGATTGCGCAATGATTTGTTTACATTGAATAGATGCCGGAGAGCAAAACAATACAAATAGTCAGCTTTAAAGTCAGCAATGAATCATTTATACATATGTATGTATATACGTGCGAATGATATGGCAATAGATAGATTATTTATTGCATATGTATGTATGTATGTACAAGCTTGCTAATTGCAAAGGTTTTTGCTTTGCTTTGTTTTGTTTTGTTTGGTGTTTTTTGCAATTTTCAAGTACACATAAATGGCGCCTTGAACATTAATATATTTTAAAGTCTGGCAAAAAATGTTGAAGTAATTACACAAAGATTAAAGTGAAAAGTGTGGTTAAGGTGTTATTCAATACTCGGTAAGAACTAAACCATGTCAGTTTACTTTATCAGTTAAATCAGCTGTCAGCTGTAGAACGAAGCCATATCTATGTATGTTTTTATGTATATTTGTGTAAGATTCTTATCTACCTTCTTTATGTACTTCCTGTTCCATTTTTACAACTATCTACACGTAAAAGGGAGTAAGAAACTTTTGCTTTGCTCTTTACAGTTATATTCAGATCATTGCATTTCAGAAACGTGCAAAACTTTTACACAACAAAATTCAGGTATTTATATTAACAAAAAAAATTTGTATTCTACAACAACAACAACAACAACAACAAGAATTGTGACTTTAGAATCCAAGAATTGTATGCAAATCGATTTGGATTTGATGCAAAAACTCGTTTTGCGCAAAAGAGAGCGACTTTTGGCGTTTCTGTTTGCGCCTTCATCTTCGTATCCAAATCATCGATAATAATATCCACTAATACATATGTACATTTGTAACTCAAATATATTTATTTTGTTGTTGTTGATGTTGTCTCTTCGTTTTGTTTTTTTGTTTCTTTTTTCTGACATTTTGGCAAGACATACCGTTTAGTTGTTGTATATGGTATTGTTTTGGGTTTTATCCAAATGCAGTTAATCCAGCGTTTATTCAGGTTATTACTTTGGCACGGTCAACTATTTTTGTTTAGGCCATTAAACCGGTTGCGAGCCTTATATAACTTATAACGACATTTGCTAACGTGTTTCATATATTTATTTTTATATATTCATAACTTAAGCACTTAACACACGAATAACCGAAATCTTTTGGGTAAAACGAGCGCGAGAACACAACAGTTGATCGAAACCAATATAACGGAATAAGTAAAGAATTTAACCCCCCCTAAGTTTGGCATAAGAACGTTACGCGGACATTGGGCCACAGCCTATGTGTGTGTGTGTGGACTCTGCAGACTGACGAACTGACTGACGTACGGTCAGCGGGCGACACGTTTTCCGGAGAGGTTTGTTCGATTCGACGGCTCAAATTGCTCTACTGTACTGTCGCTCTACCGACCGCCTCAAAACTCAATAGCAATAGCCAAGCGCGGCAGAAAAGAGAGACACAACGAACCTGAGTCACACCGTAGAGAGGAAGAGGGAGAGAGAGAATAAGACTGAAAGAGCGCTTGTATTGTTTGCCAGCTGTTGGCTTCAAACTCACGTGTGTGTATGCGTGCGTGTGTGTGTGTGTGTTTCTTACGCTCTTGCTGTTTGTATGTAGATTTACTGAGTGCTATTGTATTTTATTTACTACCAACGAACAACGCCAGTTAGCTTGAGCACACACACACACACTCACACACACACATGAGAGCGGCACCGATAAAATTGCGACGCGTTTTATGCAGCTTTGTAGATTTTGTGGAGTCGGCTAACGACGGAAAGAGATAGCGGCCAGGTAGACAACACAAATGCGCTACATTTGTCGACCGGATCAGATTTATTTGAGACGAAGTTGGGAAAGAATTATTAGTTGTAAATGACTTTTGATCAGAACTATAAAGATCAATAAATAAATTGTTAAATCTTAGATTTTAATAAGCCACTTACTTCAAATAACATGTATTATTTATTTTCGCTGTTTCCTGTATGCGTATGCCTCGATTTATAGAATATAGGGCATTGAAAACCAGTTGCTTGGTCTGCAGCTGCCAGTTTTACATACTAACAAATGCAAACAAACGTAGAGACATACCTTTTGGGTCTGCGCTGGCAAGAAAGTGATTGCCAGTTAAAGAGAACCTTAAAGGTTCAAGAGAAATAGGTAAGAGGCAGCAGAGTACAAAATACAACAACTATAGTGACTGGCGATCGTAGTTAATCAATATTGTTATACAATTCCAATGACAGTAGCTAAATACTGATTTGCTTAACTGAGTTATCTACACTTAAACTTATCGATTCGTATTGTTTTAGTTTTGCCCAACCTAAATTTCATGACAATAATGTCAAATGATCGATCGAGCTGGCATCGAACAATACAATAAGACAAGGTCGTTGCAGCGCAAAGAGGCAATGTTCGAAGTAAAGAGAGAGAGAGAGCCAATTGTTTTGTGCATGGAGCGATGAAAAGGTCGAAATCATCTCTGTGAGAGAGAGAGAAGAAACGAAGAGCGAAACATAATGCTAAGCATTGGAACGTGCGAAAAATTGCAATGCAGCATTTTTTAAAAGACTTAGTTTATGTATGTATGTATGCATGTAGAATACACATATGTATAAACGTATTTAGGGGTTTACCCATGGGTCAGGTAGCATTTTTCAGGTAACAAAAACTATGCAGAGCATCGAATTTTGATTAGCAAACGAACGAAGTTAACAACCAAATGGCCATAAAAATGTTTATGAGCAAGCTAGAATATGCCAACAGTAAAACTTTCTATCTTTTGCACCCACTGGCGTCCAGCAGAGCACCCAATGCAATTATCAGCTTAACCGCAAAGCTACAAAATAAAAAAGTTAATTTCTGCAACGCCAGCACAGAGAGCTAAGCCAGGTCAAAAGCAATCAACATACAACAAACCCAATAACAATTGCAATCTATATATATATGTATATATACACACATACCGCTGAAAGTTCTCCACTCCCACACACACACAGACAGCCGATGGTTGGTAGACAAAAGATAAGCGCTACACAGACAAATGGAATCGAATGGAATGGGATTTTGGGGGATTGGCAAATGGACACAAGCTGAGAAATCAATGTTGAGACGGCTAGACAAAAGCCACATGTTTAACTAATCAGAAATTCAATCAAAATGCGCAAATGCAGACAACATATTTAATAATAAAAACCCTTTACCTTTGTGGTTTATAAAGGTTTATAACGAAATACTGGGAATACATTTATTTTAGATTTAATTTCCATCGTTTTTAATTGTTGTTTTATTTTAATACGTTATTTAGTTAATTGTCATTTCCTAGGGGCACTTGTTTCTCTCTGTTTAATATATAGTTAAAGAAAATAGCAAGGTAAGTCTCTTACCTTTCAACTGGAAGCTTGAGCGATGAGTTCTGAAAAGAGATAGAAAACACATACAGTTTAGTTTCAGGCAGTTAAAGAATTTAAAATTTCACTTTATGCTGGCAATGCTGCAAGAGAAATAACGCTCTTAGTTCAAACAAAAGAGCCAACGAACGACATTGGAAACGCTTGGAAGACAACAACAACAAGAAACAATTCTCACACTCATTAGGGTCGTGAAGTATCACTAGTCTCGTGTTCACGTATTGTTTACTCCATGTACATGCGATTGCATATGTTTCAAGATTCATGACTAAGCATGCATCTCTGGCTTAGGAATGTGTTGCTAGCGCATGCTGCTCAAGTGCTTCTTGAGACGCCAGCAGTCTGAGCAGCAAAGCTGAAGTGTGGCTTTAAGCGGTTAAAAAAGCTCACTCTCAGTTAATACTTGTAGTTTGGTTTTCATATGCCCTTCTTTCTCTTGCTGAGCGAACTTTAGAAGAAATCTTTTGTGTTAGACTAAAACTAGCAACACCGAAAGCAACTTTAGAGAAGGGTATTGCGTAGTCAGCATATCTTGTTCTAGTTTAGGTTTAAGCTCTAAGCCCGGTTGAATGAACTTGAATAAGAATTACACATACTATAAAATTTAAACCTGCACAAAGCGTATAAATATTTTTATAGAAAACTCAATAGATTTCTTTCCGTCACTTTTTTTTATATGTATATAGGGGTTAGTTATTAGTTCACACCCATTCTCCTCTGGCAAGCAATTAGCTAAGGGTTGCAAAATTGAATAAAAAAACGAGACTTGCAGTTTGCTTTTTATATAGAGTGCCTTGCGCCAGGATCAGAATGCAATTAAAAACCATTTAGCGGCTTAAAGGCAGAATAAGCAGCAGATTGCTCTAAAAATAAATATATGAGGCGTACTTTTCATGGGCGGGCACCATCATTATTATTATAACTATTATCTGATATTTAATTGAGTGCGGCGACAGCGGTGGTGGGGCGTGTGAACCAACCAACTGGCAGCAGCAGCGTGATTTAATTCGATTATATCCTGCAAGTGGGCTTAATAAATAAAAATCCACTTGATTAGTGGCAGCAGCAACAGCTAAATTGCATGGTTATAAATTAGCAATTTAACCGTTGACTGACTTTGATACTGAGAGGAGGGATTAAGGCTCATAAAATGTTTAAATTAATAAGTAATAATATGAGCACTTTCGCGTTGAAATAAACTTTTAAGGTATGCATACAAAATAATGTTGCATACTTTTAGGCACTTGCAAATATTCACTCGAAGAGCAAGTAACTGTTTGTTTATACTATAAAAAAAAAACATTAAGGGTTATAGCAATCAAACTAGATACTTGTTAAGAGCAACATATGTATGCTGACAATAAGCTGGCCAAAAACGCTGAAAGCATTTGAGAATAAAAGTCTCAAGCGCCACAAACTTAATATAGACATTACGACTTGAGTGTTTCTTGCTGCCATTGTCCAAATGATCGTTAAAATATAACTGCACCAGATACCAAAACAACACAATTGGAAAGTGCCTCTCGAATGTCTGTCGTGTTGCAAGCCACACAATAGTGGAATGCGTAATGCAATTCCATTTCTTCAGCATCATCATCATTTGCACTCTGTTTTTTCTTTCACTGTGCTTGCTTGCTTTTGTTTCTGTCATTTGCCTAGAAAACACTCGTTCCCTGGAATTGCAGTCTTGGCTGTCTGTTTTTAGTTGACTTTTTCTCCCGCTGCATCTGCGGCATGCAACTTCGCCTGGTCTTATTGCTATTGCTGTTCCAGTTGTCATGTGCTGGCAATTTAAAATGATGCTGCTGCCACCCTAACTAACTTGACGCCTGCTGCCTTGAACGTGCCTCGTGTGGCGTGTTTTCTGTTTGTGTGTGGGTTGCCTGGCTGAAAATTGCATTAATGCAACTCAAGCTAACTGGACGAGGGTGTGCCATAAAAAATAATGTTGAGCCAGGCAAATGTCAAATGTGTTTTTTGCTGCAGTTGATCTTTGTGTTGTAATGCTTAAAGTAAATCTATTTTAGCACTTTTGCCTTTGGCTTGTTCTTCTTTAGCCAACAGGGTTTAATGCCAGTTTAATTGATTGTTATTGCTTAAAATTAATTAGCTTATCACTTGTTATGTTGTTTTTTGTTTACAGCCAATCAATTAAAACACTTTGCTTGTTGTTGTTGTTGCAACTTGGTTACGAAATGTTGCAAACAGTTGCATGGCCCACGTGAATCAATATAAGCTGTAGGCGTAACCGCGAGGCGTGGTTTGCATTGATCTGGTCTTAGTATATAGGGTCTTGGCCAGATTAAACTTGTTGTCGCAACCACAAGCAAACACCCACAATGCCACACACACACACACTCACGCATAGACTTGCAACTTTAACCATAACTTGCAACTTCTTATGACTTTCCTCTCCTTTGTCTCCATCTAAAACCAAGCAACCAACGCCAAAGTCATTTCCTTTGCCAACGCACAGATCGTTACTGTTAATGTTGTTGTTGTTGTTGTTTCAATCGCACTTGAGGTGCTTCTTCTTCTTATGCTGCCACAGCACACCTTGAAAAACCAACTACACACACACATACATACAATAATAATAATAAAAGCCGGAAGTCCATTGAATTGTGTTATAAAAAACAAACCGAAAGAAAAGAAAAAAAGTTCTTTGCCAAAGTTGATATTTTTTTTATTACCTGTAGGTGTGGCTCTATATGTATGTGTGTGTGTGTGTTTAAGCTTCTGAACTTACTTCCGTTAGCCAACATATAAAATTGTGCAACAGTATGGAAAATGTTGCAGAAGCAAACGTGCCCTGAAGGAAATGCTGCTGATTGGCTAGCAATTTTGGTCAGTGATTGGAAGGAGAGAGAGAGAGAAGGAAAAAGGTTTTTCCTTAACGAGTTTTAGTGAAAATTAATTTTATAGAGATAGCTGAAGAGCCGACAAAAACTGAATTAAGCCAGTAAAAACCAATTAGGTTAATAATTAACTGGTTACTGAAAAAGCTTTCAGTTATCTAGTGCTGTACTCAAAATCCTTTTTAATTTTCGCACACCCACGTTTATGAAAATTCTTAAAATTCCCACGGGAAACGTTCAAACAGGCACGCGCTGGTGTTGCCAAAGCTTGCTTTCTCTTTCGAGAGCTAAATAAAAGCTGCTCCGACGAGCCTTCTACACTTGCAACGCGCAATGTGCAACACACATAAACACAGGCACAAGCGTCGCCTGCTGCCACAGCGTCGTTTAAGGATAATGCGCCACACGACCTATTCTTGTTGTTGTTGCTGTTGCTGGGTGCGGTATTTGTTTGTTGGGGTTGTTAGCCCCGTCAGTGTTCTTTGGCTTTGGCTTTGTGTGAAACGGAAATCATGCAAAAGCGTGCCAGCCACGAGACGAAGACAATACTTCAAGGCGATATTGCTTCGATAAACACGTCTGTTTTTGACTACCCGTTTGGCCTAATTGCTGACCTTCTGAATGCCAAACCACCCCCTCGTCATATTAAATGTACTCCCCCCAAGAAAGTAACCACCAAAACAAATGATTGGGGTAGTATGTTGATAACAAAATCAGCTCAAAGCTTAAGCTTTGCAAACGTTCTCAGGCCTGGCAAAAGTTAACACTCGCTCTTGCCTGGCCGGCCTTAACGCTTCGTTGCACTTGGCTTGCCTTTTTGTAAAAGGATAAACAGCATTTGGTCTGTCCAAGGAGACGCTTCCACATTACTTATGCCCAGCTACTGTCGAAGGGCAACAGAAGCGAATCTATAAAAGTGCCTGTCAAAAGAAACGTGGGAACAAATACCCAAAAAAAAGGTATTTTTCCGGATTCTTTTTAGAGTTTGTCGTTGTAACAGGTCAGTTTTGACTTCTTACTTTACCAGTATATTATTTGAAAACTTTGTTTATGGAACAACAAATTGAATGTAATTAGTACTTTTGGCATTTTGTTTATACCTTTAAACCATTAATTAAAAAGTCAAACTTTAATAAATACAATAAATTATGAACTTTGCTTTGCCTATGAATCATGACTAATTGTTTGGGTATGGTTCTAAATTTTAACCTTGAGATAGTTTATTCACTTTTCTATAGTATATTCTTTGTGTTCCTGATTAAGCAAGTTTCTTAGCTTATCTGATACTCTTTCTGAAAGGCATTCAGACACACCTTCTTGGATCTGACATTGCAATTAGATTCATTAAGAAATTATGAGTGCGAACTTAATTACGCTCATTAATTGTTAACGATCTTTAAGTAATGCGTTCTTTATGTGTCACAATTGCAGAACTGAAACCTCCAACGATACATATATATATATACCTGGAAGTAGTTGCTGTGGGAACAGTTCCGACTTGAATAAAGCAGGCCGTCAAAGTAAAGGTTGGCATGGCTTGGTGTTATGCTTGGCTGCTCATTTATGACCATAGAGCACGGATTGTTTAGTTGGTTGTTAGCAGTGAATGTATCTCAAAGATACAAACACGCTGCACAACTTAAAGTCACTGTTTTGTGTCGTTTGATGCTTCAGTGATTCTTGAGCTGTCTTTTCTTCTCTCCCCTAAGCCTAAGAGGGGAAACAAAACTGTGATTTTTATATGAGAAAGCAACAAGCCTAATGCTTTATTTGGTCATGCTTGAAGCGGCCTAATTAACAATCTGTGACAAGTTTGCCGCACTAATCAGTAAAGAAAGTATAACGTTGAACCCAAAAAGAACTTGACAGGGGTTAAGATTGTTAAGACAGCTTTTAGCTTAACGCATTTAATCTTGTAATTTGTATGCCAAGGACGAGAGTGCAACTTGCACTTAACGCGTTTCTGTATCTATTGTCTCTAACCATTAGATATGCGATTTTAGCTCGTGACAATGGCCCTCTGATATCATAATGCGACATTTGTGTCTGTGTGTGTGGGTGTGTGTGTGTGAAAAAATGGAAAATATTTATGTAGAGTCAGCATTTGGAATGGCTTTTCAAGTGTTAAAGTGCGGACTTGGATACGATTTGATTTATGCATGTGCTCGATAATAATAAAAAAAAAATTAAAAATATAAAGCATAGAGCAACAAAGGCCAAATAAAATGCGTAGCTAGCTTATATATGATTTAGATTCTTATCAAAATAATATACATTGACTTTTCAGCCGATTAAGCATGATAAATGACATGAGAATGGGCTAAAAACCCAGAACTATTTCTTATTGGAAATAATTTGACTAACTTTATTTCAAATCTATTTAAAAATCTTTAAATAAATTCTTTATTATTGTTTCTGGCGCTCACGACAATTTGCCAGCTTTAAATTTCCATTTGACACAATATTTATGAAGACTGGCATGCAAAACATTTAAGCTGATTCCAGGCATTCAGAGCTGATCTTAATTTCCCATATGTTATTAATAGTTGGTTGAGTCTTTTTACCATATATATGTATACAATGTTCCACATGCCTTTCTAGTAAATTAAAGTCATATTTAGCTTATTTGGATCTATTCGTAAGATAATTTAAACAAAGCCTCCTTTAATGCCTTTCGTTGAATCTTCTCTAAAATTTGTTCTTCGTTTCAAATGAATTGAAAGCTTTATAAAAAAAAACAAACCAAATTTGGTCGCAGCAAGCTTCATCTGTCATTTTGTTTATTGCTTGCGAGTTTTGCTTTAATTAGCAGATTTTTTCATTGTTTTTTTTCGTTCTTTTCTCTTTGCTTGATTGCTGGCAGCTAAGCTTAAAGCAGCGATACAATTAGCATTTCAGTTTAAATCATTTGTCATGCATTATTTATCGTTTATCGACACTAAGGTCATTGTAACCAACTGAGCGAGTTTTTGTTTTTTTTAATGTTATAAAAACGTACTCAAGGCAAATCGGAAGATCGAACCGCGAGAGAGATTAAGATGTTATAACTAAGAAAATCTGGCTTCATATCTATTACAAATAAATGCTTTCGCTATTGATATGTTAAGCCATTTCCTGGTTTATATATTTTATAATGTGGTTTGCCACATTTGTGAGTATTTATTATGCTAATAATTCAAATCAAGGTTAAATTTGATTTTTTCTTAACTTTATGACTCATTTTGATGACTAACTTGTCGAATTTATTAACCACAAACCAAAAACAGCTGATTTTTGAATAAATATAATAATCAACAAGAAATTGCACTGATTAAAACCTAAATAAATACCACAATCCCACACACTTAACCAAACAAACTCTCTTTAGTTATTTCGTAGTACATATAAGCTCTTTATGATATTAGACCGCAGCATCGGACACTGCATAAACGAAGTGAGAAAGGTCAGCAACAAGAGGAAGAAGCCACAGGCGAAACCAAGCAAAATATTCAGGGGATGCAGTCGGCAAAATGAACGAGCGCTAATCTCGAACATATGGCACACACACACACAGAGACACACGAATGCACACATAACATTGGTCGTTGCCTTGGCAATGTGACAAAAAAGCAAATGCAGAAAAATGCCTGTCAAAAGGTAAACGGAGTCGGAGCACATTTCGGCAAGTTGTTCGTCACAAATTAATACATACACACGTGCATATATACATATATTACAGATGTGTAGTTTGTTTGTATAAAATCGGCAGTAATAAGAGCGCCAACGCAAAGCTCCAAAAGGAAAATCAATAAAACGGCTTTTTTGTATTTTTTTTTTGGCTGTTGCTGTTGTTGTTGTTGTCGCCACTGAATTGTGTCATGGAGGGAAAAGAGAGTACAGGGAGTATGGGAAAATAGAGCAGAGCGTTTAGCTATAAATAATTGCCTGTCTAAATGGCTAACTCACCTGTTTTGATGGGCTTCTAATTTTTTGTTGTGTGGCTGGTAATCAGCTTGAGCTTAGTTCTCGATGCTTTTAGTTACTTTATTTGCGCTCACTGTTGTCGCAAGTTGAAGTTCAGGCTCATCATAAAAAAGGTTATGAAGCTTTCAAAATGTTTAAAATATACACATATATATGTATGTTTGTTTGTGTGTACTGTTGGCAATTGTACAATTCAAATACAGATGCAGCAATAACTTCAACTTCAGTACACGTTGCGGCGATTACACAACGTCAAAATGAAAAAAAATACTTCAACGAGCCAAAACGAAGTTGAGCCGAAACAGCAGCAGACGTTTATATTATATATTTTTTTCTTATATTACCTATTAACACTGCTTTTGCGGCCACATTCACGCACTTCATTGTATAGTAATTTTCGTTCGCATTTGCTTTGGCGGAGTTTGACTTTTGCCAAAAAATAATCGTTGTACACCAAACAGAACGCACGCACCCACACAAACACACACACACGCATATACACAAAACAAGCAGAACGCTAGCGTCGGCTGGCCGCCACACGACAAACGGCAACAACTGCGATACGCGAACGCGCACCAACAACTGAGCGGAGCAAACAGAGAAACAGCGAAACGGCAAACAGCAAACGAAACGAAAAACTTACCCGACGTCGCGCAAATGACTTTGGCTTGGTTTTGATTTGTGATGGCCTGAAGCGAGCGCAAGAGAGAGAGAGAGTTAGAGAGAGCGAATGAGTGGCGCTCAGCTGAGCGTAGCTTTTGAAAAGAAAAAAGAGCTTTCTTGCCAGAGCAGCTTCATTAACATGTGTAACGGTAACTTTGCGTTGGATGTTAATGTCTAACGTCAATGAGCGCCAATTTTGAATTTTGTTGCGTGTTGATGGGCTATTTTAAATAATTGCTTATGCGTTTTCAATATTGACAATGTCACCCAAACGAACGGGACCTTCAGAACCAAAAGAACACAAATTATAGATTATTATGGCATTAATTAGAATTAAAATTTACCTTTGACAGCACGTAACATTTGAATGCGTGGAAATTGCAAGAGCTCTACACGCACCTCGGTTAGAACGCCCCGTGCGCCAACAGGACCCAAAATTTTAACAACTTTGGCCGGAGCGGTGGGCATCTCCATTATTGCGAACTTTATTGAAAACTATTCTAGACGCTTAACACAAAAGCTATTTTGACTAGTAACGATTAGGTTTATTTTCCATTTTTATTTGAATACATATATACATTTAGCTTTGCACAGTTTCAAATTTGCCACGCAATGCCACATCTCGCATAATTGTGGCAAGTTCCTGATCCTTTTGTGCACGCATCTCATCGATCAGAGATTCCCTGAAGCCAACATCTTTGGCAGGATCTTGTGGCAATTGCTGTTTGTGCTTCTCCAGCTGTAGTTGTGGCACCTCCACACTCAATGTGGCACCAATGCGTTCCACACTGAAGAAACCACCAGATTCGCTAATGCCAATCTGTGCCCAACTATCCGTGCCAAACCATATCGAGAGCGCTTCATTATAGTCGCTGATATGGGCACGAAACGGATTTGTGGGACTACCAAAACCCAAATGACTTATCGTATCCCTCAATACCTTGGCCAATTTGGGCAATTTGTGGGAATAGAAGAGCACAGCGCCGCCAATAAGATGCGCCATGGAGCGCAAACAACGACAAATATGCTTCCTCAGACCCGGATCAAAGTCCATAAAGATATCATACTTGCCACCCACAATCACCACGGGAAACGGCAATAGTTCCAGTGTATTCAAATCCTGATTAACATGCGATTTGACACGCTCCAAGGAGCGACGTTGCAGTTCCTCCCTTAACTCAGGCGTTGCCAGCTGCAACAAACGCTGAGCAGTATCCCTCAGACCCTTGTAGGCACACTCCAGATCCGCCCACACTCGCTGCGGCTGTGATAAATCAATCATTATGAATGCAGCCAATTGTTGCAAGCCATGTGTACGCATTGGAACCTCCAATAGCTGTTCTGCATTGTCCAACGAACCCAACTCCCAAACGTTCAGCACCTGAGCTGATTTGCCACTGCCAATGCGACGACCATAGCTGTATTCCAGAGCTAAAGTTGGACGCGTCGTATGCTCATCCCGATCAAAGAACTTGTTTATTGCCACAGATTTACCCTAAACATAAACGCAACCTTAATTCACGTAATTAGTGTTGATTGATTGACTTACCACACATTTGCTGCCCAGCACAAACAATGTGCGCTCTTTGGGTGAAGTTTGTGCCTCCAGTTGACGCAATCTTTGCTGCTCCTCGGACAAACGATTGGCTATCTCCTGTATGCTGCCCATGGCACTTAGGCTATTCTCATTGCTTTTGTCAAACATTTTGTGCAGTTTCTTTTGCAAGTTGATTATAAACTGCGGCAAACGCATTACATTGCCGCACCAATTTCTAACGATTTGTTTGCGTTTTTTAAAAGTTGCCCTGGCAACCAATGTTGATTGTCTGGCAACGCTACAAAATACCAACAACAACAACTCTTCTTATACATGCACTGCTTGACTAACATAAGCGTCCTTTTAGTACACTTCTGTGTTCTATGTTTAGTCTTATAGTCTATGTTATTAGTTTTTCTTTGATCCGAAAGACGGCTCTAGTAAGAATGTAAGTTTCTACAATATGCCAAACAGTGCATTTCAGTTTAAAGCATAGTTGCACTGCTTAAGCTGCTTGACATGTTCTATGTTATTACCAGGCTGTGCCATAAAAACTGCTTTGTATTGTAGTGCTGCTACGATACGATAGAGGGTGCTTTATCATTTGATGCCAATACAATTTTGAGGGCATTTGAAGGCTAAGATGAAAAATGTCATAAATGAAAGTATACTAAAAACAGTTAAACTTAAAAATAATAAAAATAAGCCCCGCAAGTAGTTAGTTACATCAACTTTAACGATTTACTTTTGTGTCTGTTGGCAACGCTCAATTTCAGTTCATAGTTAAATTGAAATCTTGAATTCACATCGCTATATCTCGGCTTATACAGCTTTTATACTTTTACTACTGCAACGGCAGCGTGAGCAACTTCAGCAGCAGTTGCCGCATAGCCGACCACCAAAGTCATCAAACATAATTACTTGCCCAAAAGGCATGCGCCAATTGACATTTCGTTGGAAATTTCCACCCGCCACGCCCACAGCTTCGCCAGCTTTCGCTCGCTCCATGCTGATATCCAAACTCATTAACCAGCACTGTCAAGTTTGGGCACTTTAAGGTGTGCCCAGCTTGAGTCACATTGCCGCAGGACTCTAATTGATAATGAAATTCGTTACGTTGTCCTTTTTATGCTTGCCCTTCAGGCCTTAAAGTCGCGACATGGCCAAGTGTATTTGAAACATTTCAAACTTCAACTTTATTGCGCATTGCAATCGACCAAATTGGCCTTGAAGCAACTCAAATTGGTTTTATTTGTTCTTTCATAGTTTCTGCCCTTTACAGGGTATCTATTGAGTTAGCTTTAGTTCAACTTGCTTGCCATACAATTCGCATTTTGATTGCGTTCACGCGGCAAGTTATCTCTAATATATATATATATATATATATATATAAAGTTGTTTTCTGTTAGCTCTTGTTGCATGCAACCTTGTACTTGGGCCACGTTTGAAGCACTTTTGGCCCAAAGGCAGTCAGCTGGCAGCTGAAAACGCTTCAACAGCAGCAGAAGTTGTTGTTAAGTTTGTGTTGTGTTTTTTGTCTGACTTTATATTGGCCTTCTGCTTATTTATGCTGATTTATCTAACAAATAACTCATTTCTATGTTAACTTAACTTGGCGCTGGCCAATTCACTTTACTGCAGTGTGTGTGTGTGTGTGTGTGTGAATTGGATATAGACAAAGTGAGTCTATTGACATTTACATTCCACGAAGCGCTAGATAATCGTGTTGTTTACCTTAATTTGTGTTGAGTTCTTTTGTGGCAGCTGCATTAAATGGCAAATAGACAAAAGTTGTTTATGTTTACGTTCATGTTTCATTGCTTGAAATCAGTTTCTAAGATCAACGCGAATGCTTATTATATAGAAAATTAATAATAAACAATTTACATAACATTTCTTGCACCAATTTAATTACAACTTAAGACAAAGTTTGTTTAATAATATTCAAGTACTTATAATTAAGAATAGATAATCATAAACAAGACTAAAACTGGGCTTATACAGTGTGTTTGTGTGTGTGTGTGTTTGGGCAAGTAATAATCACAGAGAGCGTTAACACACAGTTCCGGCGTTTGCAATCAAAATACAAATGCTTTGTTGCCAGTTGCCCGTTGCCAACTGTTTGCTGAGCAACAGTTTCAGTTGCAAATTGCATTTAAGATTCGCCATCAAGGCTTGCATTACGAAGTGATTTGTCATCGGCAATACAACAAACAAACAAACACACACACGCACAGAACAAAGCATATCCTTGTGACATTAGTACCTTATGACATCATTATAACGTGCATATTATAGTGTGTATCCACAACAATGTTAATCTCTGTGCAAATGCCTAATTGCTGCTTATCAGCCAGCTAGCATCGAGCCAGTTGGCTGCAATGAACAACATTGTTGTAATTGTAATTTGCATTAAAGCGAAAACAAAATTTATAGCATACTTTTTTGCGCAACACAAAATAAAATATGCACATTCTGTAAATGCCTTACAATCCTTATAAAACAAAAAAATATATTAAATTGCACTTGAAATTTAAGTAAAAATCAATAATATTTACTAAGCTTAAGTTTTCGATTGACTTTGTTGGCGCTTTTACTTAGCGTCTTTCAATTATGATAATCAATGCTAACAAATTGTTGAAAGTTTTGCATGTTGCACACAGAGACAGAGACAGAGACAGAGCATGCATATGCAACATGGGAGGGCAACATGTCACACGATCTGACTTTAGTTAGAGAATCACAGCAGCGACTGCAACATCATTTGTCATTTGTCGGCTAAAGAAAACAAAGCTCACTGCAAACTTGCAAGCATGTGCGAGAGAATAAAAAAACCAAAAAGAAAAGAAACTTTAAAGAAAAATTGCTGACAGTGTGCAATCTGAACGCGTGCATTCGTCTGGGTAGTTAAAGTTTTGTCCTTGCTTTTGCTTTCTCCATTCGTAGTTCTGGTTTCTTGTTCCTGTACTTGGATAAACACTTGAGGCCACTGTTGATGTTGGACTTCTTTCGCCATGATGATTGACAGCAGCCAAGCGGAGTTTCCCTCATTTTGTTGATAGCTACTTAAGGCGCTTAAGTTTTCAAAAGTTATAACTTGCTAGAATTTCAAGTGTCTTTTCTATGATTTTTGACTATGTTTGAGTATTTTTCTTGGTAGTAAGCAAGCAAATCAATATACAAAGTAGTTTCCTCAATCCCAGCCATAATAGCTAATAATATTCAACAGATTTCCGACCTTGAGCTGCTTTATGAGGTCTAGAACAGCCTCAAACTCAAAAAAGAAATTTCTATTCCAATGAATGGATGGATGATTGATGGCTTCTCTCTCTCTGTCTTTCGCTGTATCCCGCGAAGCCTGCCAAAAATGCGAATCAGTTGTTGTTATTTCGCTTCGATTTTTTCTTCACACACGACACACGTTGTTTTGTGGCATGCTACACATGTGTTTGGCGCGAGCTTGGCTAAGAAAATGTCAACTTGTCGCCAACTCTGCATGTACATACATATACACGTTAACCGAATTTGATGGCCTGTCAGCTAGTACAAGAACAGACTGAAAGAGAGAGAGAGAGAGAGGAGACGGAGTGTGTGTGTAAGGGGCAAAGAGGATATGCATTTTTTCTCACACTCTGCTTGTGAAATTATCGAAATTGTATTATGGAAATTTTATGCAAACCTATTTTCTTGTATTTTTTTTTTCCTTCTTCATCTTCATCTTTATCTTTTTCTTGAAGTCGAAGCCTTGCTTTGATTTTGTTGTTGAAAATTAGTTTTTCAATTTGCCATCGCATGCAGGCAAAGCCAAGGCAACTAGAATCTTGACTTTTTGGTCCTGGCTATGGGTAAAGTTTTTCGGCTTTGTGCAGCTGCCGCTGCAGAAGAAGAAGCAGAAGACGGAAAAAAACTATATGTTTGTGTGTGTGTTGCCTTTTTCAAACTAGCCACCAAGTACAAGTTATGTGCATATATTTTTTTTGAGTTTTTCTTGTTTTTGTTGCTTACCAACCAATTTTCAATATGCAGATTGATTTGTATTTGAATTTGTATTTTTATTTATTCCATTTGCGCTTTATGTAAACACAATTCAAATGAAATTGGTTAGCAGCAGTTGAAGCGAGATGGCAATATTCATAAAAACCAAACTTATTAACGCACTCTCTTTCTATCTCGCTCACTCAGCTGCAATTCTTAATTAAAAACTTTGTGCGCAGTGTGCCCAGCGGAGCAATAGATAACACACATAGGCGCTAGTTCAGCTGACGGCCGCGTTGAATTTATAACACTCACACACACACACGCGCACGCACAGACGCAAAGCAGTTAGGTAAGTTATGCAAGCAGTTCAGTTTAGAAGAGCTAACGATCAACATGTTGCTCTCTGGCAACTGAACGGCAACGGCACGTAATTGCATTTGCAACTCGTGCCCCTGATTTGTAGTGCCTTTGTTGCTGTGAAAATTTACAATTGGCATTATGGTGGCACGACTAATTTATTAACTAAGTGTTGCAACTTTAAAGCAGTTTTCTTTAGATTATTGTACTAAAATTTAGATTTTTGGTTAGTTTCTTTATAAATCTTTGAGAGAAATTGAATATTTTTATTTTAATAAATTTCTCTCTTGATGTCTTTTAATTAAAATTTTAAAACATGTATAGAATATTCCAATCTTAATAACTTGATTTCAAAGTTGCCACCTGAAAAGTTCTTAAATATTGACAATTCTCTAACGAGTTTTCCATTGAACTTTTCTTGTCTACCCAGCAGATACAAACAAACATATGTTTGTTGATAAATTGTGGTTGTACAACAGTTATAATAAAGTAAAAAAAAAAAAACATATATAAAAATGATAGAAAGGAAGGAAAATGAGAGAGAAGCTTGCATTTAATTTGCCTTCGTTTGTTAGTCCATTTATTTTGATTTATTACCAAAGCTGGGTACCCAAACAAATGCCCCTCAATGGGCAATTTGCTTATAATTTTATTTGCCATTTGTATGCAAACACACATACTATGTGTGTGTTTGTGCGTGTGTGTGTTGTTGTTATTACGATTTTTAGCATATTCGATTGTTATGTCTGACAGCGACAAATGTCAAAATGTCAGCCAGTTAAAAAAGAATCGAAATCGAAGGGTGAAAAACACACACACACACACAACACACACACACAATGCACGTTTGTTATGCATATATTTAGTATTTATTCGTTAAATCACACACATGCCTGAAAGCTACAAAAAAAATATATTTTTTTGCCTGCTCACGGTCAAAAAGCAAAAGTGTGTCCCAATCGGTGTGTGTGTGTGTGTTGGTGTGTGTGTGTGTGTGTACATATGTTTTGTATGTTTGCCATGCAGAATAATGAAAAAAAAAGAGGAAGAAGCAGACGTAGAAAGGAAGCGTAAAATATTTTTGTGCCATTTTAATCCACTTTTGAAAATTTATTATGCAGAAACGCTCAAAAATTTGTACGCTAAACTTCTGCGATTGAGTGAAAAATATTGTTTACGTTTTTCCAATACCCTGTAAAACAATTATTAGAGTTAGTAGACAGAAAAAAAAGCTAAAACTCCAACTAACAACTAGGATATCTAACTTGTTTAGCTTTTTTTTTATTGTGGCTATTCCTGGTTTATGCCCACTCTTCAACCCCCCCGCTTTGCTGTGGACTAGCGCTGTCCACATGTTTTGGGTCATAAATCTGCAATTACCATGCTGCCGTACAGATTTCAGAGTACAGTTGAGCTCTCATGATTCTGGATTTTTGGACGGTTTTTTTTTGGAGGGGCGGTTTTCGTGTCGCCAACTTGTCGGACAAAGTTTCGTAAAGAAAAAAAAACGCTTTTGATGCATTGAATTTAAGATGCTTTGATATTGAATTCAATCTGTTGCAGCTTAAAGCTTTTCTTATTAGGGCCAATGTGGCACATAAATTATGCCTTATTTGTTGCAATTTGATTGGAAGCATCTCTGCAAGACGCTTTTCACTTAGTTTTGCGACCAAAGTAAGCAGGCAAAAAAATGCATAGAAAAAAAGAAACGCAACAACAACTTTAACTTTTGCCTACTCTCTCTCTCTCACTCTCTGTCTGACACAACCAAAAAAAAAAACGAAAGAAGAGGAAGAGACAGAGAGTGCAACTTGTATGCGTTCACGCTTGGCAGCCAATTCAAGTCGTGTCATTTTGTTGAGTTTGTGTTTTGAGAGCGAGTTTCGTTCAGTTGAGCTTTGCCGACTTACCCAACTTAGTGATCCGCCACCAGTGCCCCGCCTTCTACTCAACAGCCTAACCCCTTGTCATCATCTTCTTTGCCATTTCAAGCTTCTCGTAATTCAAATGTCAGTCACTTTCGTCGCTTCGTCAAGTCGTCAGTTAGTCGGTTAGTCAAACGGCACGGCAACTCTAAGGCAAACTTCTTGCTGCTTCCAGCTTACACCACTTGAGATTTGCCAAACTGCAGGCCTCTTTCCCCCCTTTTTTCTCTTCATGTTTCATGTGGACAGGTGTTTGTCTCATTTGTGTGCACCATCTTTCATCTCTCCCTGCTCTCCACCCTCTTCTTGGAAGCATCAAACATTCGTGACTGCCGTGAAACTTTACCAAAAAAAATTACAAATACAAATAAAAAGTTGGTTGAAAGCAAAATAAAAATCTTTACACATATGCACACAAATAGCAAATAAAATAACAAAATAGGTCAATATTTAATAAACTAAGAGCTTTGTATACAGTTAGTTTGGTTTATCTTTTAGAGTAAGTATTTAACTTAAACGCTTTAAAAATTTTTTAATAAAATTCCAGTATGTTTGGCAATTATTCATTATTATTATGAATGAGTTATTAAATAAAGTATTTTATTATTTATTTATTAAAAGAATACCTTAAGAAAATACTAAACATATATATACATTTTTGATATATACCTTAAATACTAGTTTTGTTTCTGGAATGTGTAAAAGACAAATACAAAGCAACAATTAAAAGCTTTAACTTCCAAAAAAAAGCAATTAAAATAATTATTTTACACATTTCCTTTTTTTTTAGTTTCTTAAAAGACAAAAAGTAATTTAAAAGTAATTTAAAAGCTAGTTATTATATAGGTTTTTTTTGCTTTACATAAATAACTGAATATATTTGTAGTTATATTTATTTAATATTAAAGTTTTAATAAATTTTCATGTGTTTTTATCAAAGCGAAAAGTTCATAGCAAATATCGTTTGATAAACTTGTGTATGCAATAAAGTTTGCATTTAATCTTGATTAATAAAAATAATATAAATGCACTCATGCTTTTTTTAATATTAAAAGCTACCCTTCTATGCTTACTTTTACGTACTTTTTAGTGAAAAAAAGCTATTTAATTAAATGTTTATATATTGTCTGTGCGCATAGTTAAAGTCATTCAAAGGCCGATCAATCAGGATTTAGATGTGCCGTATAAGTTATCTTACATTTAATGTGTCTCTGGATTATTTTTTTTGGCTTTGTAGCTAAACACAAATAAATGCCGTTAATTAAGTTAATTTGCTGTACGTGTTGAAACGCTTTGGGGCTAAGAAAAGTTTAGTTTTGTGGCCATAACATATAAGTTTCGCAAGGCTATAAATATATATATGTATTAATGATATCTTTTGCATGCATTAATTTAATCTGAACGCAATTAAAGAGCCACAAATATTATTGTAATTAGCTGTTGGGCCTTTATCCACAGCTAATTAGCTGTTAATTATATTCGAAACGTGAAATTCGTTGTATTTTTTTCTTTTATTTACGCTCACAATAATAATGTTGCATTCAATCTGTTTTTTTTTTTTCTATACATTTCGGCTTGCTGCCAGTTTTGTGCTTTTTGAGTGCAAACCCTTTTTTTTTTGTTTATCTATTCACTGCTTCTGCAACGTGGTGGCAACTAATTTAACCAGCTCATGCTCTAAGCCCCAACAGAAAAAGAGTAGTGTGCAGGGGGGGAGGGGAAGTTGAAAATGCGACTGCACAAGTAACAAATCAAACAAGTGCTTTTGTAAATTACATTTGAATTATCCTTTCACTGTGTTCAGCACCCCTCTCTCTCTCTCTCCCTCCCTCTTGCTTTCCCTCTCTGCCTTCGTGTGCTCATGCATTCATTCAGTGCTTTGCTGCGTTGCGTTGCTGCGTGCTCTTTTTATGGCACATGGCAGATGTGCAAACATCCTTGAACAGAGAGCCGAGAACAACAACAGCAACGGCAACAACAACAACAACAACAACAACAACAATAGCAAAGTGGATCAAACAGCCAAAGTTAATAAACACTTTGCTAGTTTGTGTTTCCTCTACTCTGCCGCTTCTCTGCCGCATTGCTCTGTTTTTAGTGTCCATTGCAATTTGGGGTTTTTGTTGCACTGTGAAATTGAATGCAAATAGAAAAACACTCACACACACGCGCACACATATACGCACAGCACTTAAATTTACGCCGTTTTCCATTTCAATTAAAACAATTTCAATTGCAATTCACAGGGCACCTCGAAAGCAAAGCAAGCAGCATTTAACGCCCTGGCAAAAACTTCCCACCTTGCCCACAGCCGTTCCATTAACTAGGCATTGCTTTTGTGTGTGGTGTGTTTGTGTTTGTGTGTGTTGTTGTTGTACTTTGCTTTTTAGCGCATGTAAATGGCGGCTGTGTTTTTGTGTATGTTGAGCATGCCGCCAACTACCTAATTATTTATAGGTTTGGTCATAGGCACAACTAACATTCTACAGTAGTGTTTGGCTATAGTGTTTACAGAACTCTTGCAAGTCGTTTGTTTTGTATCTTCAATAAGTATGTTTAGCAGTAACTAGCATGCGAGTGTTTACTCTACTCTCTGCCCACAACTGTAACTTGCCGAAAGTTTCGTTAAAAGTGCTGCTTGTGAGAGCAGAGCGTAAATACGATCAGAGCGTACGATCGAGCTGTCAGTTTTAGTTCGACAACGAACAAGAGAGTTTGGCAGGCGTACGCTGTATCCAAATCCAACTGTTTTAGACACACACACATATAAATATGTATGTTTGTATGTACCAACTGTTAGCTAAATTTGCACAAAAATCGAGGCCAAACCTTCATCCACCTGCAGTCACTTTTCGCTCAAATTACAAAAAAATGCTCAACTTGTTTTTGGGCCAATGAATTTCAGATATAATACACACATGCATCTCTAACTACATATATATATTTATATATATGCTTGGATTCATTGAGCATTGTCTAGCAGCATTAGCTTTGCGCTCTGTCTGTCTACAGCAGAGATTTCTTTCGTACCCTTCAACCCCGCCGAAAAGAAGGGTTTGTCCCTTCTAAGTGAATGACTTGTAGGCCAATTTAATGCTAAATTTCTAGAGCATGTTTACATTTGTATTTAAGGCTCTTTTAAGGCTTACAACTTAATAAATGTTTTGATGTCTAAAGAAGTGAAAGAAAGTTAAAGTCAATTAGGCACAAATCAAGCGGAAATAGTAGATTAAACTTGATTTCAACAAGAAATTAAAAAAATCATTTAAGGCATAATCATAATCTAACAAAAATATTATATAAAACTGCATAATAATATAGTTCCACTTATCTCAAAATCGATTAAAAAACTAGCTCAACAATCTGTCAACAAACAAATGAAATGAAAATTCCTCTTTAGCTGTAGCCAATCCACAGTTATTACAACAATAATTATTTGTTTGTTTGTTTGTTTTGTTTTTATTGGTATTTGAAAAGCATTTCACTCAGATAAACTTGTCCAAATTGGACGTGCCGGCAAGCCGGGGAATAAAATCAAAAGCGACTTTATCCCCCCGGGGCTGAAAACCAAAAGAGTTAAGCTTAGCTACACTACGAACAACCACTACCAACCCCCTACCCTTACCCCTTGCCCTAACCAGCTAGTGTCAAACATGTGAATGGCAGAGGAAATCGCTGGACGAACAACATGTCGTGCATTTAACGGAAATATTGAACTTCCCGCTGTGGAAATGGGTAACCGTAAACTCTGTGGCTGCATTTTTATCGAGTTGGTGCGACAACAAGGGGGAAGGGGGTGGGGGGATAAGGGAGTCGTTGTGGCGACGTGCAGCAAAAAAAAAAAAACACCAACACCCACGTCCTTGGTGACATTTGAGCGACGTTCAAATGTAGCGGAAATGAATTTTATGCTGAGGTGCCAAAGAGCGTAGAGCTACAATACAACAACAACAATCACATACATACATATATACATACAAACATACGTACATATGTATTTACATGCGTAGTGTACGAATGTTAGTCGTGGTAAGAAAGGAACAAAAATTTTCGTACATTATTTACGCGTTGCTGGCATTTTATGCTAATAAATTACCAATATGCATGAAGGCAAAACTTTTGTTGCATAAAACTCTCTCAGGTAGTCGCTGGAGGGATAAAAGCGCGAGGGGGAAGGGGGGTGCATGGCAATGCTGTGCGAAACTGACAAACTGCACAAACACACACACAGAGAAAAGCATTTATTATTTTTTGATATTTTTTACGCTCTAACCGAAAAATCGAACGATGCGAGCAAAAAAAAAAAAGAGAGACATGCGAAAAGTCAGACAAAAACAACAACAGTAACAGTAACAGCTGTGGGAGAGTGAGCACGTAAATGTGGGTGTGGTGAGTTTTTTCCTTCTGTTTATTTTTGTGTTGGTTGTGTGTGTGTGTGTGTGATGTGCATTGGCTGACGCCAAAGAAATTTGGCGTCAGTTCTATACGCAACGAAAGAGCAGCAGCAGCGGCAGCAGGAGAAAGAAGAAAAAGTATAGGTAAGGTGGGGCAAGTGGTAGGGGCGGACAGCGACATGCTTCAGACGAGCGGCAACAATGGCAAACAAAAATCCGGAAAAAATAGCAAATCGTATAAAAATAGCTGCAACACAAAACGCACAGACACCAGCTCACACACACATATTGGGTAGCACTCTCAAAACCAAATTGCGGCCAGTGTGTGTGTGTGTGTAAGGCATGCGACAAGTGCAGCAGCTAATGTGGTATTTGGCAAGAAGGCTCAACGAGAGTAAGGCAAATGGACCCTGACATCGAGCAGGTGGATTTCACAAAGTGCTCTTCATAGGCGCTAATTAAAGGCAACTTGACTGAAGATCGAGTGAGGGAGATAACACACAGACACAAACGTCTATTGCTGTCACTTTTGCACTTCTTTCGTTGTCATCGCTTAACGAAGAGTCGTTAAGAAAGGTGTTGAGTTTATGATTTATAGAGAGAGGTAGGGCAGAGTGGTTGAACTTAACAGAGAGCATAGCTTTAACGGTTAAAAATACATGCGTTAGTGTATTTTTTTCAATTCACTCTAAAACTTGCGTTTTTTTGCCTGCCTGGCTGCCTGCTTGCAGTGCACTCGGCATGCAGATACCATGTAGAGAATGTGGAGAATGGTTAGAAACGAAAAATTGTAGAAATGTGCTTCGCGTTTGAGTTCAAGTAGCTATCATATACATACAAAGATACTTATGCCATATATATGGGATATATATGTACGTAAGTGTGTGTGTGTTTTTTGGCTGGCAGGTAAATATGGCTGTCGCAGCAGAGATAAGGCTAACACACCTGCCTGAACTTTTTGCACATTGCATGCGAAAGTGGCGTAGCCGAATTTAGCTGCAAGTGGCTAGGGCGAAGGGTGTGTGGCAACCACAGTTATGCATTTGATATTTTTGCAAAAGACATGTAGACAAGCAGCGCGAAGCACACAAGCCAAATATTATTGAATACCCAAAATTGTGAAAAGTAAACACAGCTGCAACGTTAAACTCTGATCTCAGACAGTGGCAGTGGCAGCATCGGTGGCAGCTTTGTTTTTGCAACCAGCCAGCGCCAAGCCGAAGCGATTTTGTCACAATATTTCAAAAAGCGCTCGAAATGACAAATATGCAAACAAAACCAATTTTTTTCTTCATCTTTTTTTCCTGCTGTTGCCTTGCTTTTCCGGTTGGGTATTATCATGGCAATGGCATCGGTTTCAGGCTCACAACAACAACAAGCTAAAGAAACGTGCCAAACTGTCCAACAACAACAACAACAACAACAGGAGCAACATCAGCAGCAATTAGGCAATCTATTTATATGACCCGGTATGCACTGAGAAAAATAAATAGTTTGTTTTGAATGTATAATTCATTAAAATTTGTTTTATAAGCTTAACTTCATTGCCTTCTGTACACGTATTTTCTTCAAGTGTATGCGTTTGCTGGTAATTTACGGAGTGTCGCAGAGTTCTGTGACCATAACTCAAAGGAACGGCCTCTTTGTCTCAGACTTTGGACAACAGCAACAGTTGCAACACTTGCAACAGAGCTGCCACCCTGTGTAGCCTCAAAGACTTGAGTAAAAGAAAAGTGTAGCATACTTATGGGCTGGTGTAAAGTGCAGCGACAGCGGAAGTTGGTGAGAAAAACTAGGTGAAAAGCCCAAAATTTATTTGGTGCTAAAACATATTCGGAATGCAAGTCAGCGTGCCAAAGAGTAACAACATTGGGCCACACTGCAACATCTAATCGGATGGCAATAAATATATAGTTAGTATGTGTTATAGCAGTTAACTATTGTTATGGTGTAGAATCTGTTCAAGCAGACAAGAAGCTGCGTTTTTTAGCAGGCAGCCTTTGACATGCTGTCTTGCTAATAACTTTCTCTAATATCATACTAAATCCTGTTAAAGATTTATATTTTTAACAAAAAGGTCCTTGAATAATTGTTGCTGCAAACAGCTTAAGTCAAAAGTTGGCCAAGTTTTGTTGTTTTTGCTTTGTGCCATGCCTGGCAGCTTTCAGTTGGCACTTGAATGAAGTGTGAGATGTATGTGTGTGTGTTGGTTTGTGTGTGTGTGACGTGAAGTGCGAATATTTAATTGCTAACAAACGCCAAAGGCGAGACAATTGGCGCCTGTTTTGCATTTTGCATTTGACAATATAATGGCATATGTGGGGCTTAGATCCTGTGACATTTTGTGGGTCATAATTATAACCAAGACTTAAGATTGGACAGCAATTAAAATGCAATGCAATTAGTTAAAGAAATTTGTTATTTAATAAGTCATAAATTTAAGTCAACTTTAAGCAACATACTTCTTATAGTTTGGCAATGTTATTTAAATTTATCTTAACAGCACTTCAAGCTGTTAACAGTTCTGTTTTTGCAAACATTAACAGCTGCAGCAATAACAGTTAAGAGCATTTCGCTGTTAAGTTTCCCTCATTTCTCCGCTAAGTCCTAGCTATGTTAGCTAACAGTGCGAGCTACTGTTATCACTAACAGGGGCAAATGCTTAATGCTTTCTCTTCGGCTGTTAGTGGCTGCAGCATCATGGACCAACATGTATCTTAAACAAATATGCCAGGCTGCAGCTGAACAAAGCTTTGCAACCAGTCTTTAACAGAATGCAACATTTGCCTATCTCAAAAGCAATTGAAGAGGTTGTAATAATAATAATAAATTTTACTTTTTTCTAGAATAATAATGTAATGAACTTTTATTGTTATTAATAATATAATTTACTAATGCTACATTTATCATAAAACTGTTTATTTAATCGCTTACTTTATTTATTTATTGCTCTTGTTTTCCAACTAATTGTTCAAGTTGTTTTTTCTGTGTTTTTCTTTGTCTGCTCGAACCCATTAAAATTTTACAACATTTAATAATGCTCCTTTATTCCTCATACGCCCCGTAAGCCCACAAAAAGAACAAATGAAAAACGTTGACGCTGTTGTTAAGCAGGCCTCGGTTTCAGAAGCTTCCCTTGGAGCGTAAAGTTTGCCTCATTGCCGGGGCAGGCAAAGCTGCATGCCACCAATTTAATTAATCTGCACAAAATATGCAACACTGCGAAAACTTTTGCCAACACACACACACACACACACACACAAAAGACACGCACGCATGCCAAGAAATTTGCCACAGTTATAATGCTTGACACAAAAAGTGTGAGCTACTTCGGAATAAGTATGTGTGTGTGGTAGTATGTGAACGCCTAAAAGCAGGCAACAGCAAAAGGCAGAAGCAACAGCAACAGCAATAAGATTACTTAATTGATTTAAATTTGCTTGTCTAGTGGGTAAGTGTGGTAGATAGAGTAGGTGGCGGGGCAGGGGCAGCAAGTGCGGGTAGGGTCCTTGATGATGTTGCACAGCGCCGCCTGCGATAATGAAGTTGTTGACAAGCTCTTGGGCAAAAAGAAAGGAGGGAAAAAAGAAAATGCAAACAACAGCAAATAACAAAACCAAAAACAACAACAACAATTGCCACAAAGGCGGCGGCAAAGGCGGCGACGGCGGCAACAAGAAGAAGTGCAAGTAATTGAAAGAGCAGTAAAAGCAAAAGCAACAGCTGCAACTGAAAAAGGCTCAAGTTGTTGACGGTTGTTTTCAGCTGCAGCTGCAGCGTGTAGCAAGTGCCAGCTTCAAGTGCCGCACAACACACCCACACACACACAGAAAGTCAAGGGATTTTGGTGCTGGGACGTGTATGCGTCGTATGCGTTATATATTCGTTGCCATAATTATAATTAATGGGATTACGCCTTGAGAATGACTGGCTAAGATATTCAATTTGTCAACATGCCGTATGGCAGCCAGCTTTTGTCCTGCATTCATTGCACTTTGAACGAAGCAGCAGCCGCAACAAAAGCACACTATTTAATTAACATTAACGTTTCCTCTTCATTAAAGCACTTTCAAACGAGCCGACTTCATTTAATAAACACAATGCATTCAAAATCGTTTGAATAGTCAAATGCATTCTTTTTTTATTTTTTGGCTGTGTGACCATTGTTTGATTTTTTTTCCACCCACACTGGTAACGCTTTAATTGGTATTTAATTTTGGTATTTGTTCTAGCTGTTAAAGAGATCGCTTTCGCTCTCTCCCTCTCTCCTATGCGTAAGCTTTTGCTGTAATTGGTATTTTATTAGTTGCTTTGCAAATGATCGCTCTCTCCCGCTCTTTCTCTCTCACTCTCAGCAGCTGTGCATTTTTGTGCACACATTTTTCGATTGGCATAAGAAAAAAAATCACACTTTTTGCTGGCAACATTGAATGGCTTTTTGTCTGGTGTAATTTTGAACGTCGACAACTGACCCCACAGGCGTCCTTGCTTTGTGTTTTTGCGGTTTTTTGCTGTTATTACGAGCCCACTGCGCCACACGTCATTCGGCTGCTCGCTCGTTAGCGTTAGAGTTAGCCGCCGGCCAATGCAAGAACAACAACAACAACTGCAGCAGCAACAGCAACAACAGTAACAAGGACAGACACAGACACAGATAGACAGCAAGTGCTGGTAGAGGGTAAGGGCGAAAGGAAGAGCGAAACAGAAACATGACTGAGGCCGGGACAACGGGACAAGCAGCTTAGTCATGCCCAACAGCAGCTCTGCGCCGATGAGGATGATGACGATGACCATGCCGAAAATTTGCACAACTACTCTCTGTGTATGTGACTTGCATGCGATGCGATGCGTTGGCCGCCAAACTTTTGACTTTAATTTGCCCAGTTACCAAATTTTTGCACTAAAAAAAAAACAACAACGACAACAAAAATGCAACCATAAAATTGAGTGTGGTAAAACAAAAAAAAAATACTTGGCTTATTTGAGAGACGTGTTTCGGTTGTGCCCGCAATCATCCTTCCGCAACATTATTAGCCCCAAGGACTGCCGGCAAAGATCACGTGCAAAGATATAAAATGGAACAAACGAAAGAGGAAGAGTCGCAAAACTTTTATCATATGAATAAATATATGTATATAGTGTAAGTATTCAATTTATCTCACTTAAATACGAATTCAATGCTCAAATAAATAATAAATATTTCCAACATTGTTCATTCGCAGCACAAACTTAACAACGGCTCATATGGCCCCAATAACCGTTAGCTCGAATATTTGACGTGGACAGTTCAAATGCTATACACACACACACACACACATAGAATGGCGTATAAATAAAATGTGCTCGCCCATTTATCCGTCTATTCTTGGACGGAAATTGGAAAAAATGCACTCGGCATGTTGTTGGACAGTTAGCTCGGAAAGAAACTGTCAGCGACAGCATTACAACAACTACAAGCAAGCACACACACACACATACACACAGTCTGAGCAAATTTTTACTTGTGTCCGCCACATGCACATTCCCGTTATTATTTCCTTCATCTGGCAACAACGTGTTTTCGGAGTGTGCAGAACCAAAGGTGGCCATTTCAAATGCATGCCAAACACTTGCTGCGGAATTCGTAATAGCATCAACACAGACTTGGCCATAACAATAACCATTTGCTTAAGGGTCTCAACCACAAACACAACAACAACCACAAAAAAATAACCAAGAAGTAAGCCAAATTCCATTCTCTCAACCATTTGTCACTTGAACGTCTTAAGAATATATATTCGCACTTGCACCTGTCAACATAAGCACTAAACTGAAGGAGGACTTTGTCTTGATGGGTGACCTGAGTAGATAAATATGCTTTTTATATAGTTAGAATGAAGTATTTGACATAATCATAAGTTTCAGTCTGGAAATAAGCTATTAAAAAGAGTTTAAACTAGGTTTAGTTAAAAAACAGATCAAAAATTCATTTGAATCGATACTAAAACCTCTTTAACGACTTAGTAGATGCTCTAGAAAGAAAAGAGAAACCCATTCAAAGGCATTTAAAAGCAGCAAGCACAGTTTTATAAGTTTTTAATGCTTTTTGTTTTTGTTTGTTTTTTATTATTTATATTAAAATGTAAATTCAGAAAATGCGGAATACCATTTAGTTTTGTAGACCATTGATCTGTTCTCGTTTATATATCGCTCTTTATATATATATATCTTTATATATATGGTATTTATGGATGCACACAAAAAAACGTTTCACACACATTTTGTTGTTTTACATTTTTCACTGATTTTGTTTGATTTTCAAATTTACTTTTTTTTTGTATTTTCAGCTTAGTTTTTGGATTAATGCGTGTACACATACATATATATATATATATATTTAAATATGGTTTGCAATCACAAAATAAACATAAACCAAGCAACTATTGATAGCAATATACATATACATATATATAGTTTACGACCGACAACTGTATTGCAAAGCACATCGAGCATTGTTAATATATACTATATATATATAATTTCTATTAAAAGCAGGCGTTGGAGGAATCTGTGATTGGTTGTGGTTGAGGGTATACATCAAAGTTTAAACTTTTGTTTTTAATCGCACAACAATCAATTTACTTGTTTTTTGCTTAAGGTATTTCAATATGTTTTGCTTTTTATGTATATATATATATGTATATATGTTGAATTGCATATTGTTTAGGTGTGTATTGATTTCTCTAGGCATATGTTTTATGTATATCCATTATTGCGACAAGCAAAAATCAATTTGTTCATGTTTTGTATTTTATTACATGTCTAAAGGTTTTGTTTCACACAAGATTTTCATATAATGCGCTTATAAACTGATGGAAAAAAAGCATTTTGTTGCAGTTGTAATACAATTTTCTTTCTTAATCGTTTTCTTGATGTGGTTTTTTATATCATTTTTATGTTTTTTTTTTTGTGAGGATGTTTTTTATTTAACGCTTTTGGTTTTTGTTTTTATTTTAATGCCGACGCTAAAATGGTTATGGTTGTTTCTATTGTTGCTGTTTTGCCTTGGCCATACTGCGCATCCATCAACCAAATCTTGTTGTTACTCGCTTTCACAGTGATTTACTGATCCTCATCGCCGAGCTCGTGCTTAATCTTGGAGAAATCAAACGTCTCGCCAGTGCCGCGCTTAAAAATGTTCAAAACATCGAGGCAAGTGGTCTCGAAATGCGTGGTCGCATCATACGATTCCGAAATAAAGATCTGTGAGTCGAGACCAGCATCGATGGGCTCCAAGTAATCGGAAATGGTGACAAACTTTTGTGCAATTGGCTCCAGCAAGTCCAAGCCAGGCTTGATTTCGACCTCAGGATTCTCAGTTTCCACAGTGGTGGAGACCATGCCGACAAACCAGCCCTTGGCAGCCACCTGATGGGTGGAGCTAACGAGCGAGACATAGATATCAGATTTGCGACCAACTTGCTTCTGTGGAATGATGATTTGAGTGGAGAGGCCATCCTTGGTGCTTGCCACCGGATGATCCAAGATGCAAATGCAGCGAATAACCTTGCCACGCTTGCGTACCTGCCGAAAAGCACAATCAATGATTAGTAAAAAGCATCAGGAGGTAAACTTAAAGACGTACCTTATCGGGCACATAGCTGGGATCGCAGTAGACCTGCTTGCATTTGGCAATTTCATCGCCGGAACGCACACCCACTACCTTGCCACCCTCGCCGAGCACAATCTCATCAATTGGCTTGTCCAGCATATAGGTGCCACCGTATATGGCCGAGAGACGAGCAAATCCTTGGGGTAACTCGCCCAGGCCATACATGGGATAGAGATATGGCGATTTGCCATATCTCGCCAATGAATCCGAATACAATTTGATACGTCTTATGGTATTAACAGCCGGCTCATTTAGATACTCATCGTCACGGAATAGCGCCAACGCATGACCCGTGAAGTCCTGGGTATTCTTGTCCAAACCAAACTTGTCATACATTGCCTGCATGTTCGCTTTGGTTGGGTCAAAGTCCTTCCAGGTCTTTGGGTCATCCTCTCTGAAGTCCTGCACATAGATCAAGAAGTTGCGGAAGCGACGCTTCTCAAACAAGCCTGCAAGTTATACATCAAATTAAATTAATAAATAAAACTACAAACAAAAAGGATATTTATTTCAACACACACACACATTTACAAAGAGTTTATATTTAAAACCTAAACTTACGGGGCTAAAACACCACCACATAAGCAGCAACAACAGCTGAATGACGTCATTTGCTCACATGCGCTTTACCTACATACATATGTACATATATACAGGCTCGTTATATGAAGGGTTCAATGTACTTTTTGTGGAGCCTGTTTTAACAAACAATTGGCAATGGAATTGCGTCAAGGAGAAATTTGCTTTGGACGAATGCAAAAAAAAAACACCACAAAGTAGTCATAATTATAGCGTGTTTGGGTAATTGCGTTTTATATTTGCGAGACTAAAATATATGTTGTTGAACAGCAATAACAACAACAACAACAATTACACAAACACTGCGCTATTTAGTATATGAATCAGCGCAACGGTTAATTGCTTGAAAGGTCTGCTGCACAGAGTTGCCACTTAGCGCAGAGAGCCAAACAGCTGGCAACTCCAGATTTCTAATTGGCAGAAAATATTTAATTTTGTATGTGCGTTGTAAAGTTGCTCAAATAAACATAATTCGTTTATAATATTTCTATTGCGCCCTCTAAACATGCTTAATTGTGGTAAAAGTGGGCAGAAAATATCGAATCAGACTTAATAAATACTGAAATACACACGAGCACAAACTCGCACACATACCCACATATAATAATGCATGCATAGAACAGCAGGGCAACTACAAAATACGTGTCACAGTCAAAAAGCAAAAAGGCACAAGCAAAAACAACGCCAGCGAGTGCCAATCGCCGAATGTAAGCCGAGACAAAGAAATATGGAGAAAATGCAAAAGGGGGAGCGTAGATAAGAGCGAAATATGTGTATGTACATACAAATTTTCGCATGTATGTTAGTCAGCCCGAATGTGTGTGTGACTTTCCACAGCTTTCACAGACAAATTATTTTGGATATGAGCCGAGTTTATAAGTTTTCTGCAAGATTACTCACCCATTAGATCGGATGCAAGCGCCTCTTTTTGATCCACCGGCACTTTGGCAATTTTTCCACCCTTGTAAACGTAACTGCCCTCAATTGACTTAAACTCCAGATAACGGGTAACGCCCGTGTGTATTAGAAGTTTTACCAATTGACCATTGGCCATTAAAAACTTGGGAATCAAATCGACATTCCAATCACGGCCACGCCCGAACTTTTCACCTGGCGGCTCCAGGCCATACCGTTGGAAAAGCTCCTCCAGCGGCGTAATGGAGGCCGACTCGCCGCCATAGTATTT
Organism: Scaptomyza caliginosa; assembly: GCA_035044725.1. NCBI lineage: Eukaryota > Metazoa > Arthropoda > Insecta > Diptera > Drosophilidae > Scaptomyza > Scaptomyza caliginosa. Next base: position 346,803 of record JAWNNR010000511.1, read on the forward strand.
GTTGCGATCAATATGCAGGACTTTCTTGCCCGAAACGGAGAGCATGCCGCTTAATATGCACTCCTTCAGGCCGGTGCCCAGGACTATCGCGTCATATTCTTCATTCATGTTAGCGGATTTTTTTTATATTAGTATGCAGCTGCGACTTATTAAAAATCTATGATTTTCACTTTGCGACGTTGACGACGTTTTTACAACAATTTTCGTTCAATACAATTTTCTCTACTCGCTTGAAAATGCCAACATTCTCTGTATCGTCGGTATTTTATTGGCTGGTCTCACTGCACTGAACAGCTGTTAACTTAACAGCATTGAGCACTCGTTCTTTTCTGTTTTGCGTGGCTTTCAGCTTTGGCACGCATACCTAAATTGGCGGTCGGCTTAAAAGAAATCCCAAAAGGCAATTTTAATTATTTTAAACTACACAACATGTAACACAAAACATTTTTAGAACAATGCCGAAAGCTAAATACAAATTGTCTTAGTACCTACTTTGTTTTCAATGCTACTTACTCTTGAAATTTTGAAAATATAATTAAAATAAGATATAAATTTGTGCAACCAAATTTCTTCAATCTGTGCTGCTCACTTTGATATCAAAACATATGTTTAGTATCGATATATCGATATAATATAATTATTATTTCGATACATCGCCGCGTTTTCTGACTCAAACGGCATCGATATTAGTACGAATTATTGCTCAGTCAAAAAAAAAACATTGAACGAGACGGACGCGGTTATTGTTATTATTTGGTTATTAATTTTCTGTCGTCGTTTGTTGTTTTCTTGTGTTGCCGAACAAATAAATTATTTGCATCACTAGCGCTGCCAACAAAGAAGACGTTCCAATGTAAATACCAAGTTTTAATTGATAATAACACAACCAACAAATCTAAGTGCCTCTGCCTGAAGTATATAAGCAAAAGTGTGTGTGTGTGAGTGTTTGTCGGAGACTGAGCATGTGTTTATGTGTTTGTGTTGAGTGTAAAAAGTGAAAATGCAATTTAGGCCAAAATTGTATTGAAATTCTTAATGCCAATAGCAGCGACCGCAAGTTCGTGGCAAAATTTAAATACAAAAATAAATGGTATAAACCACTCAAGAAATACATATGTATGCGCACATAAGTGTTGACGCGTCGCAAACCATAATCGGGAGCGGGAACGGGAGCAGGCAAAAAGTGAGCGGTCTGTAGCGCGAGTATTAATTTGTAGTGCGAAAGTATTGAGAAGGCGGAGCATAATTAATTTTATCAATTGCAAATTGCTTTAAAATTTCAAATTTAAACCCAAATCATAAATTGCAGCTTTGTTGATGTTTTCAATTTAGCTGTTGCAGTTGCTGTTGTTGGTCCTCTTCGTGTTCATCTTTTTCTTGTTGCTGACCTCGCTTATGATTTGTTGTTGCTATGCTCAAAATTTTTGGTCTCTCTTCCTATAAATATATAGCAAATAATCCGTGTATGTGTGTGTTCGTGATTGAAAAGAAAGAAAGAAATCAATTGATTAAGTGACTTAAAGAATTATCATATCAACAAAGAAGAAATTATACGCCAAGAAGATTTCATTTGTTTTCATTCGGGTAAGTTGCAAGAAACAAGTTAAATGAATTTTTTTGGGCTGTTAAGTTACCTTTGCTAAATTGCCTATAGTTTTTTTATTGCCAATGTATGCTGAACGTTAAACAAGTTAGTTGCTAAGAACCAGTTACTCAGTCTCTATCCCTCTCTTGAACCAGCTTCACGAACTCCCCCATAACAAGCAGCTCTTTGCACGCCTTGCAGCTTCTCTCTCTCTCTCTGTCTTAATTTTTTGTAGTTGGCAATATTGTCTCTCTTGCGGTTCTGCTAATCTTCAAACTAACTCTACCGGCGTTCATTTAAAAAAAAATCGGTAGCAAACAAACACAGACTTGTTTTTATACTCTGTTGCCATAACAATAAAAAAAAAGTGGTTAATCTAAGTATGAAAATAGTATTTATGATCAGCATTACTGTTCTTTATCAACTCACGTTCTCTAATACTTTTTTACTCAACTTGTATTCTTGCTGTTGAGTAAGCATCTTTTGCTTAGCAAAGCAGAAGAAGAAGAAGATGTTAACTGTTTCTGCGTTTGTCATTGTTTTTTGTTGGTGTTCTTCCGTTTGCTTTGGCAATCTATTTGACAATCTTGAGCTTACTCGCGCACTCTCTCGCTCTCGCTCTCTCAATTTGTACGTGTGGTCTTAGTAACCGTTAACGTGGCGTAGCCAATTGACTCCAATTCCCGGTGCAGTAGCGGACGGCAGCGCACGCCAGATCACCATCACTTAAACATATGTACATGTCTATGTATGTGCTTGTGTATAAAGTTGTGTGTGTGTGTAGCTTGCACTCGTTCCATTTGCTGCCTGCTGGTTTTACGACTATAGTTGTAGTTTCCATTATTTGTCTGTTTTAATGACCACATTTGGGTAGTAGTAAAATACCAAATATGTGCAATACAAATAAATAACAATGTGTGTGTGTGTGTGTTTGTATGTTTTGTTGTGTTAATTTGGTGTGCTTTACAACCAGAGCTTTTGCACCTTGACGAATCACAAAACCAACCAATTTATCCTTTATGCTACAGTTTATATGTATGTACATTAATATGTTGTTAATAAACACGCATGTGTATGATGATGTGTTCATTAAACAATTAAATTGTGATCTTTAATAAACTACAGTCGCGGGGGAAATGAAATAAAAGAACGATTCGGTTTTCGTTTTATTGTCACATCGATAAGCTCCATTAATATTGAGTATACGTGGCGTGAACATTTCCAGCGAAACGCTTAATCGCAGTTCGCAGTTCTGCTTTATCTATAAAAATGGTTATATATCATCTGCTCTTATCAATGTTTTCGATGCATTTGCACTTTTAATCGCTCGAAACAGTTAAAGCGATTCTAAAATCATATTTATTTCAGTTTTATTTCGCACTCAACAACAATTCTTTTATTGTGTTTTTAAACACGTGCCTTATCCGCCCACTTTTTGTTGTGAAATCGACGATGTCAGAAGTGCCACTTAAAAATCTCTTGCAAATAAATATGTACATATGTTAATACAGATATAATACATATGTACATACATGCAAAAAAATTCTTACATCCGTTTTCTTTTCGTATTTTGGTGTTTTTTTTAGGTCGTTCAAGTATCCGGTTGGTTTTTGTATATTTTTTTGCCTAACATGATTAATTGCCACATTTTAAATCGGTTTTGTGTGCTGCTTTAAATCTTGCACGTTTTTCATTTTCTTTTCGTTTCGTTGTGTTTTTGTGCTTGCGGCTTTTAGCTGCACTCTTCCTTAGCCATAAACTTAACGACTTGAGCAGCGAGTCAGAGTATAATATGAATTTCTATTGCTATGCAATGCGCAGTAAAAGTGAAAGAATCGTTGGCTTATTCTTTATGACTAACTGCACAGTGGTGCAAGAGCATTAAAACTTGACAAATCGGGCTTTAAATAAGTAATTAAATCAATTTGTATGATAATTTCTTTAGGGTGTTGCCTTCACTCATCGCCAGGTGTCGCCACCACTCCAGCGCACAGCTGTCAGTGACAGTCCAATACGCAAACTTCTCTAATTAAACGAATTGCTTTGTTTTGCACTTGTCAAGTTTCTCACGAGCCACTGCAACATTTTCCCATGTGTTGGTGTCACATGCAACGCCTCGGCAGCTTTTAATTCGCATTGTTTTGTTGTTGTTGTTTTTTTTTTTGTAGCGATTTTCGATTAAATCGTGTATTTGCCATTATTTCACTATCAATAATTAATGAACTGAGCTTTGTTTATTTGCTCATAGAATTTGCCTACAATTTGTCAAAGCCTGACACAGATCATTTTCAATCAGTTCAGTTAAGTTTCTGATTTGTTGTTGTCTATATTAATGAATACCTTTTTTTATATCAGAACCTTGTGGAAAAACACATGAAAAACTAATCTCTTGACCGATAAATGAGGCAACAGCTGGCTTAACTCAAGTGCTTTTACCTTTTGCAAAGAATCATAAAAAGCTGAACAAACGCACAAAGAACCAAAAAAAATAAATTCAGTTTCGCAAGAGCTAAGAAAAATGGTTCTCAATTTAAGTATTTGTGTTATGTTTTTAAAAATATATCACTTTGAATTGTTTATATGCCAATATCTTGTTGAATTGAGCAATAAATAATACGTTAAATTTTCTCAAATATGCAATATTTTGTAAACAAATAGCGTTAAGTGAGCGAAGGCAGGAAGAAACAAATATATATATATATATTATACATAGCTGATCATTTAGATGTTGGCAAATACCAAGAAACAGCTAAACGTGCCAAAGAATGCTCTAAAAAAATACCTTAACATCATGTTTAAAATACCAAAAAAATTTAATGCTAGTTGCTAATAAAAATTGGCTTTAAAGAAACAATTTTTCTTTTTTTTTTTCAATGCCATTGTTAGGTTTTGTTGGCCTTCGCCTTTAAAGTGTGAATTGATTTGAAACAAAACTAAAATTTTCTTTGATCTATACATCAACAATTATAAAAACATTTTACTATTGCTACTGCAAAGCGGGTCAATAATATATGAATATTATAAATAATTCATATAGATATTATATTATTATAAATCACTTTATATTGTGTTGTTTTTTTTATATAATATAATTATTTATTGTTTGTCTACATATAAACGTATATAAATAATTATACATGACCATAAATGTAGAATTTTTAATGCAAGGTTAAATGCTTTTATGCATTAAAGCGTTCAGCAAATAAAATAATTTTAAAATAATCTTGCCTAAGTATTTTTCGCTGTTTTACTGCCTCATTTATTTGCCAATTGTCGAAATTTTAGATGCCCAATAAACCAGATGCTCTAGCTACAACAAGCTTTGTGTATCTACAAGATACTTTTGCCAGAACAATTTACTTTTAATTGAAAATGCATTGAACTGTATAACTGCGCACATTTCATGCTTTTCATTGCTGGCTTACTAATAACCAATATCATTCGGCATTTTTAGTCATTTTTTAAGGCTTGGCATTGTTTATCTTTTGAGTTTCATTAAACATGTGCGTTTTTTTTTCGTACGCTTTCTACTGGCTGGTTGGCTGTTTGGCTCTGCTCTTTGCACAATCTGTCGCTGGCTAAAAATAAATATAAAAAACATAAAGGGCCAAAACGAGTGAGGAGTAAGAGCAATTGCCGGCCAAACCCACAATCGGGCCAAGCACTTTGAAGTTAAACTGATTAAAGTGGTTGAAACCAATTAGTTAGTGCGCCATAGATAGAAAAAAATTTATCTTACTTTTTTTTGTGCCTTTGCACTTAAGTGAAACTTACGCTAAATTAAACAACGAGATAATTTTAAACATTTAACAGATTTAAAACTTATTCATTCATTATTTTAAGTGGAATTTCGCAAAAGTTTAATTATTTTAATTACTTATATAAAGGCTTCTCTCGCTGGTCGTTTTATGAGTTTTTCGCACGACAAATTTGCTTCAAAGGGACAGTAATACTGTAGGCTTAACTTTTTTAACTAATTGAGTTCACTTTTGTGTTTTATTTGTTGTTAAAGTTCAAATATTGCTTTAACTAAACTAATTTTCCACATTCTGTTCCAAGTGTATACAAACAAAATAGAATAAAATCGGTCGTGTGCCAAATTCAAATTTAGATTTTTCTTTCGACATGCGGTTCGTTGTTGTTATAATTATAATACGATAGAACGTTTTTCTTATATGTCCAAAGTAATCTTTCTGTCTTTCGTTTACAACCGAAGTTTGTTCATCACTCAAAGAAATTAAATATATACATATACATATATAAACATTTTTATTGAAGGCACACAATTGTAAATTTTCTTTTTATTTGTACCAATCAATTGTGTTTCGTGTTTAGTTTTTTTTCTTTCTTTCTTTCATTTCGGTATTTATTGATATTGCCTTTCTTCCATGTCTGATATGCAATTGTGTAATTTATGTGAATGTCTGCGGCTGAAGAAGAAGAAGAAAAAAAATACTAAACTCGTAATAAATTTGCATTTAAATTCACGAGCATAAATTTGTTTTAGTTTTGTTTAAAAGAAAAAACTTTTCAAATGTACTTATAGTATACTCTATATATATATATTCGTTTTGTGTATTTCGTGTTTTGCTATGCTTTTAGTTAACTTTTTAAAATTCAATTCAATTCAATAGTTTTATGCTCCGTCGACTTTTTCTTCTTGTTTCTTTTTCTTCCTTATGTTTAATCGTTTGATTTATAACACGCAAAGTATAATAATTTATTTGATTTTGTCTTAGGGATTTGTTGAACTTTTCAGATCGTTGAAGAGCTTTTTTTAGACGTTAATGATGTAACTTTTTTTTTAAAGTTTCTTGAGAAGGGAAAAGAGAGAAGTTTCTCTATTTCTCTTTGTCGCTTATCCTTTCTCTTTACATTCAAATCTATCTTTCCTTGTTTTCGCCCTGTCTAGTCTCAAAGATAAAGTTCACTTTTGGTTTCCATGAACTGTTTTTTTTTTGAGCTAGCCATCGATCATTGTTAGCTTTTGAAATACGACACAGTCTTGCTATAGTATATGTATATATAATATTATAATGCCACTCCATTTCTGCATGACCTCGCTTTACTCTTTTGACCTTGCTTAGCTCAGTTTGTTTTGTGACTGTTTTTTTTTATTTTTGTGGCTCATTTTCGTGATGTTTTACGCTTTATGAAAGCTTATCGGAAGCTTTAAATCAAGGGCAAACGCTTTGGAGCGCACATTAGAGCGAGTTCGTCAAACCTTTGCCAGCAATCAGCAGATATTATACACTAAAAAAAAACGTACTAATCTTTCTCCTTTCTGCCTTCATTGCAGGTAGAAGTCATGTCGGTTGTTGCTGATGCGTCGACGCAAACGATGGGAACGGCACTGGCGTAAGGCACTGCTAATTGGACCGTTCCCGCAATCCAATCCAAGAGAAGAGCAGAACTTATTTGTACACAAGCTACCTTAGAGAACACAGACGCAGTGCACCCTAATGGTGTTGGTCTGTGAAGATGCCTTCAGTTTTAAATTCCGAAGACTTGCGGCGAAAGTTTCTAGTTGTGCAACAGCAACGTTCCGCACCACCCAATCTGGTCAGCGACAATCTTGCAGCACAACAACAACAGCAGCAACAGCTCCACACAATGATGACAACAGCACCGGGAATGGTGGGCAGCGGGGAACCGGAGCGTACCTATGTCTTTCCGGGCACTACAACACAAGCAGGTAGCATGCCTGGTGGGCCGGGAATACCGGGTGTGGCCATTATCTCCAGCAGCACACTTAATCCAGCTGGTTCCTCGCGTGGTGGTCATGCCCGCTCTGTCAGTCATGGTGGCGGCGCCATAGTTGCTGTCGGTGCCGGCGGTCGACCCATTAAGTCGGCCATGAAGGGTCACCAGCGTGCCTTCTCGCAGGGTCAGATAACGGACTCGCCGCCCGGTAGTGCTGCATCAGCAGGTCGTGGACACAGTCGTGTTGGCTCCAAAACAGACTTCATTCTGCCGCCCGGTCACAAGGATGAGCCGGTAAGGGAGCGTGAATCAGCGCCAAGTTCGGCGACCGGTGGTCGTGGTCATTCCCGTCAAGCGTCCCGCTCCGAATCCATCTACACACTGCGACGTACCGAGGTGCCACCGTGGTGGAAACGTTTCAGCCTCTGCAACTACAATACCAAGGATAAGTTCGAGGAGCGCAGCTATCGCATGGTCGTGCCCAATCACACAGTGCCCCCGAAGACGCCCAAACGGGAGCATCCCAATGGACAGTTTGTGGGCAATAAGATACGCACAACAAAGTACACACTGCTCTCGTTTGTACCCAAGAATCTGCTGGAACAGTTCCATCGCGTGGCGAATTTGTATTTCATTTTCATTGTACTGCTCAATTGGGTGCCGGCGATTAATGCTTTTGGCAAGGAGGTGGCCATGATACCTGTCATCTTTGTGCTGGGCGTAACGGCGGTCAAGGATCTGTTTGAGGATCGACGCAGGCGAGCGTCGGATAAGCGCATTAACAATACCACTTGTAGGGTATACGATGGGTAAGTTTTATGACAATTTGGCTTGGCATCGTCTTCAAAAGCCTTCTCTTAATTAACAAGTTCTCATAATTTATTGCTTACCTTATTTGTATATTTTTTTGTTGCCATCAAATCTTCTATTACCTTTTATGCTTTAGGCCAATTCGTAGCCCGAAAACTTTCCCTTGCCAAAAGTAAACCACAAACCATTCAAATTAGTAAGCAAATTAGATAGAAGAAGAAGTAGAAAACAGCGTTGCCAGCCTTAACCGATAAATAGTTAAGCCTCTGGTTTTGTTTTTTCTAGTAAAAAGTTATCGATTGCGTAGATTATTTGTAAAAGTCTTATCTACAATTCGAAATAAAACACAAAACGAATTGAGCAAAAAAAAAGACGCACAAAAACAACAACAAACTAAAAACAATGCTTGTAAACTTTCCCTCAAAGTCGCTGCTGCTTCACCTTCCTCTTCTTCTTATTGAAACTTCTGCTGCTTCTACCTTATGTCTGCGGCTTTACTGTCCTACATTTAAGCGTCGTCGTCGCCGTCGACGTCGTCGTCTGTGGTCGCTTCAAGAGTTCCGTTTCTTGTTTATTTGCTTTGCACGCGTCAACTTTCCAACACAAGTGACAATTTACTTACAAGCATTGCACGCGCAGCTGTTGCTTTTGCCCCCTACCCTTTTTGCCGTTATTTTAACCAGCAGTTATCAATACTGATTGCATTACTCTTGCAGTTGGGTACCAGTTTAGCGTTCAAGCCTTTGGGCAAGCATCTAACTTTCTGTTGTTGCTTTGGTCAGGTCAGCAGCTACTGGCTGACCAATGAACTTAGGCATTGTTGTTTGCCAATTAAATTTGCATTTTTTCCCATTTTGCTTTGCACAAATTGTCTTAGTGCCTTAGTGATTTTTCTACACTTTGCGTTAGGGTATAACAGTTTTAGTTTTTAGTAAGGTAACCATAAAAGACCAAACTCACAAAATTAAAGCTTTACTCCTTAAAATGTATTTTTAAGATTCTAATAGTTTTTAGCTTTTAAAATAACATTTATTTAGCTCTTGTAATAAACTTTTATAGCTATAAAGCGTATTAAGTCTTCGTTTTGCAGCATTTTGCTGTTTTTCTTTTATGTTTTACCACATGCGAATTTCGCACAGTGGCACAATGACTCTTAAAATAGGTTTGCTAATGTCATTGTTAACTGGGTCGCTCGCCTGAGAAGTTTTTATTACTAAAACAAACAAAGAGCCACTTGCAAATTGTAGGAAAACTACTTAAACAAAAATAAAAAAACAAATCTGAAAAGTATCTAGTACCAAAAATAAATCAAATTTACGATTGTTGACTTTAGTTTGAGTGCGTGTTATTGTTGCAGTCTTCAAGCAGCCAATGCAAAATCTTATTAAATTTAAAGCACTGTAAAAAGAACAGTGAACCTGGTATGTACCGTTGTTTCTCATCACTTCCGTGATGCGAACGTTGTTGCTGCAATCCGCAACACTCAACAGTTACATGCAAATGAGAAATATTTGCGTGTGTGTGTGTGCGTGTGTGTGCTCGTATGTGGGCGCAGCCGGTGACTAAAGCAACAGGGCCCATTAATATTTCGCACGCCTACCTGAGGGCTATTCAGCGTTCAACAATAGCCCACCATAACCAATGTCCACTTCAAAAATAAAAATGCGGCCCTGACCATCTCACGCTCTTCCAATTTCAGCATTGCCCTGAACTGAACCAAACTGAACATTGAATTCATGACCATGTGCTGCAATGTATTAAAAATTTCCATGACTCACTGTAACGAGTGTTCATGTGTGTGTATGAGTGTGATTTTCTTGTGGTCATTTGTTTGTTGTTGTGTTGTTGTTGACACATTACCTGGCGAGCTGTTTAAATTGCAGCAACAATGCATTAAAGTTGAGTTCAATTAAACTAGTCAAAAAAACACTTTCAAATATCCATTAACGTTGCTAACTGTTTGTTAGATAAACTGGCAACATTCTGCGGTTTAATTTAAATGTGTTAAGTAAACATTCTGGCTATGCGCAATAACTGTGATTCGAAATCATTTTCATAACAAAGCAAACAAATCGCAAGCACAATTGCAAATGCTTTAAGCCGGAAGCCAAAGAAAAGCAACTAGATATTTAGAATATTTACACAGCGCATTGAACTCTTAAAGATAGTTTAAACAGACAAAGCAATTGCGTTGTTTGGTTTGTAAAAGATAAAAGTTGCTGTTTAAACTGCAAGGAAATCAATTTGTGATACTAATTCTTGCCTTAAATCATATTTAAAACATAATTCTTAACTGTAATTCCTTTAAATACTTCTTTATAAAAGCCAAATCTTTACTATTTATGTTTAAATATTAGTTTAAAAGACAATCTAACAAGCAATGGCAAGACAACTGAGCTTAACTTGTCTTAAAACTAAAACCTTCTCCTACCCTTTAACGTTAACTGACATTTTAGCTACACTTATGCAATTCTTAATCAATTTGTTCACGTAAATATGATATAATATTCAGATGTAGCATATAATTGTTGAATACATTGTCAATGCAATCAATATAAAACTTGTTTCATTTAATAATACCAAATATATTCCACGCGCTTCAATCAAGTTTTGTTTCTGTTGTTGTTGCTTTTGTTGTTGTTGCAGTTCTTGACGTAATCAGAGACAGAAACTCGGCATAAATATGTTTTGTTAGATGATTTATGCAAATTGCAATAGACTACAAATAAACAAACGCCTTGCAAATAGTTCAATTGAAATTGTTTGCTTTCGACGCGATTGGTTGCAGTAAATGCATTAAATGCAACATATGGAAAATTCCCGCGCTTTGTATAGAAAAAATAATAATTTCTTTCTTGTTCTCGTAAAGTAGGCGTATCAGCCAAAAGAATTGCACTTCAAATGCGTCAGAATATTAAGATAATAAACTGAAGAATGTACAATTGTACAAATTCTTTTGGAAAAACCACAATAACTAAAGAAATAATCAAGTTTCTTTTGTTGCGCGTTCATGGTTATTTTTTTAAAACCTATATATTCTTGAACTGATGACTTTTGAGCAATAACCTATTCAACTGACATTTAAATGTTGTGGCTTCTGTCAGCTGCCATCGATCCCAGCCACACACGTCGCCTGCCATTTGTGCACTTTCACCGAAATCGCATTAATATTCTAATGCCAGACAGGAAAGAGTGGGGTTTAGGGGGAGGGGGCGAATTGGGTTATTTATTCACACCTCACCTAGTGCTTAGATTGCTTTTGAATCGAATGGCAGACAGACAGACAGACAAACAGTCGAGACATGTTCAAGGTTGTGGCAAGTATTAGTGTTAAAGGTAGGGGAAAAAGCACCAAAAATGAAATAAAACCAAAGCCAAGTTAACCTTGAAAAGTATAGAGATAGAGAGCTATAAAAATGAATAAATATAGTTATTATAATGTTAGTCTATGTTTATTGATATGCACATATGTCAACGTTTTTTTTAACTCCAAACGCTTTTTGGGTTAATAAGTACACTTGGCAAGTAAGCAGAAAGCCAAGTTTTACAGCACAACGATTTCTCTCAGTGTAAAAGATGCTCGGGTAAAAGGCCTGTCTGCCCTGGCCGGACCATACCGGTTCACAAAGCACACACACACACAAAGCCAAACAGTTGACATTGAAAAAAAAAAATCGTTTGAGTCTGAGAAACGAGTTTTGTGGAAGCAAACCGGTTGGCAATCAGCCCGATACTTATTTCACTCACTGTTTGCTGCCCCCAGACGTTGTCTAGTAAGAATCGCCAAGGGGCAGCTTTAAACCGAATGCTCTCCGAGTGGTTTGAGCCATGCTGCAGTTAAACTTCAACTTAAAGCCAGCTGTCATTTGATGGCCATGTTAACAAACTCGGGAACATATTAATACTGTGGGCCAAGTTTTATTTTGTGTGTACACGCATACTAAAGAATTAATGTGTAAAGAAATACGTATACGTAATTATTCACTTTTCACACTTTATATTTGAACTAAATACCAAACTAACTACGTGGCGTATACGTTATAATAATAATAATAATAATAATAACAGAAGAACATTTCTTCTCTTTTAGCATTTCTGAATGACATTAATTGTTTGTCTTGCTGACCAACTGATTGAACTCACTTGGACAATGAATTCCATTGTTCTTTAACTATATGTATTTAGATTAGATATTGTCAGTGGTACATACGAATATATATAGTTACTTCTATAGATATTTCTAAAGTACTTAAAATCAAACTAAAAGCATTTAAAGTTTTTAGCTAGAATAAACTATAAGTTTCCACACATTATTAAATGAAAAGTGCAAGTTGATGTCAGATGTTTAGATAAAATCAAAGTGTTGACAACTAAAAAAAAAAAAAAAATGTGGGAGTTCATTTAGAGATAAGTTTTTATGAGCACCTGCTACTTGAAACAATGGAATTTCCAAATGGAATGCCCTCCAAAAGTCAAATGAACATGTGCGGGTTGTTGTGTTTTGGGATTTACCGGGTCTAAGGGGTCTACTACATAGCTCTAGAGAGCCATAATAATACTAATAAGAAGAAGCAGAAGCGAAAGCAAAAGGCCTTTTCCAATTATTGACCTTACTCGCTGGGTGTTGTGTTATTGTTGTGGTACATTGTATATGAGTTTGACTTTTGCAGTTGTGCCACAAACGTATGTGGCAACATTCCATTGGCTGCAATAACAAATCAAATGTTGACCATTTGGGAGACTGCGTTTCATTATTAATTATTAATTGCAAAGCCCAAACAATTGTCTCTCCACCCAATACTTTTTCTCCACACACATTGCGTGCATAGATATAATTATATGGCAAAATTGTCTTTTCATTTCGAACGCGCACGACTCAAGTGGGTTGAATTGTGGTGCTTGGTGGAGCGGAATCGAAACGAGACCCAATGTCTAACGGCAGTTTGTGCTTCAGTGAACTGAACCCAAACGCCCCAAAAGGCGACGCCTCCACTTACCAATGAACCTTTTTTTTAATGGCGTTTACATGATTGATTCGTGTGCCTAGTTGTACGGCTTTAGGCCAAGTTAATGAGTAAGTTAACTTAAAAATTCATTAGAATGAATCTTAATGGTTTGGTTTCCTTGCGATTTGTGACAATTTCCACTTGCAGCTGTTGAACGAATGTTGTATCAATATTTATTTGATTCGTAATGTTACAACAGAAAATATTTGTTAATAAATATTAGCATTAGCAACTAACAATCGTGGCAATCAATCACAATTTTCATGTACTGAACTTGAACCGAATATTGTTTGTATAGTTCTTATGACATTGTCCTAATTGTCTGTTTATCATTGTATCGATCTCAACCCAATTAGAGCCAATATGTGCTAACTTATTCTGTTCTAACTTGTCTATCTGCCGTTTACATCTGTAGCTTGGCCCGTCTAGCCAAGAAGAGTTTCCTTAGCCCCAAATGTTTCAACTCATTTACTTTGTAGACTTTTATGTTGTTGTATGTTTGCTTTGGGCATTTACTTTTTTGGGGTCTGCACGTTTAATGAACTTTAAGTTAATTGACTGCATGACGTCCTGCCACAGCAGTTCCACAGCTCGTAACAATTCTAACAACGATAACACCCCATATGACCCACTTTAGCCCCCATACATAGTTTCTATGTACACTTTATGAGGTAGTAACATTATTCACTACACTGAGTCGCATAATTATGTGCACGGTCTGCGTGTCGCTTGGCAGTTTTCCTTATGTCAACTTCTGCTATGCATTTACTTTAAGAAAACTGCGTTTAAGCGTTTGACTAAACTTTATTTAAATTGTTTTTTCCTTATTACCAAAGTTAATCGTTGATTTTAATAAGTTTAAGTCTTTAATATTATTGTATACCTACAGCCTGTTCAATATGATTTTGCGTAAAAATTAGATAGGCATGTTTAAAAAGAATCTTTTCTTATAGATACTTTAAGAGCTGGAGTTTAAATTCAGTTTCTTTCTGTAGGAATAGTATAAGTATAACATATAACTAGACATTAATACTCCTTAAACAGAAAACGCTTTAGTTTTCCCCTTGAAGTCAAGCACTCTTGACTAAAGTATTCATACTTGTTGTTTGTAGAATAAACAAATGCATAAACTTTAAACAATTGCTAGCTGAAATTAATGAAAAAGCAAACTTCAAACCCAAATCAAACTTAAAATGATGCAGCAAACCTTTAAAACCATTCACACATTCTCAAAGTTTCAAACAATTTTTGATGGAATTTCAAAGTGTTGCTAACATAACATATATTATTATTAACCAGCACTGACAGCTGGGCGTGTCAAAGACAACATAAAACTTTTGATAGAGCACCTTTCTTCTAACCACAAGAATAATAAGGCAAAAGAAGCAATAAAAATGAAATTCAAATACAGGAAATGTCTTATCATTCGTGCCAACTAAACGAAATGAAATCGAATCGTGTTCTACATTCGCTTTAAGGAAGGGAGGGTGGGGGTAATGGCTCCCCTTTGCGTGCATTTCATTTGGCATTTAACCTTAGCGTTTACCATGCAAATAATACAGCAATCAACTTGTTGTAGCTCATCATCAAGTTAAGTTTGCATTAATTTTGCATATTGCTCCCAACACCCCCCAATAGGCTAAAATGGAAAAGCCGCCCAATAAATTGAGGCGTTTGCTGTAATTTTTCGCTGCGGCGACAAGCTCATCAAAGATTCAACATTCAACAACTTTTGGTGTCGACTGTGTATGTAAGTAAAGTGCCACCTTAAAGGCCAATTAGATGACATGCAATAAAACGCAATAAGAAACTCTTTTTCTTTTCTTTTGGCTTGCCAACCTCCCACCAATTGTCGTAGTGGTTAGTAAGTTTTGTCAACATCTTGACTCTTTTTTATGTCATGCGCTTTAATTGTGGCGCTTAAATGCTTGTTGCCTTGATTTCACAAACAGCAATCCCAAATTCAAGGTCTACATAAAAGCTGTGCGAATAACCCAAATTGGTATTGTGAAAGTGAAAATAAGGTGTGATAATTGCAAATATTACTCATACGCATAGAATTATTAAAGAGAAAGCTAAAGTTAATAAATATCGTAATAAATTTATGGGTTAACATTATTTCTATTGTTTCACTTAACGTTTTGTAATGGTTTTTTGTCTACCTGTTATTTATTATTGACTTTAATGCAATTTCTTTTAATGTCAATAAAGCTTCAACTATTTTTGAACACATATAAATGACTGTACTTTGTTTTTTCTCTTTTTTTTTGTCTTAATTGAAAATGAATTGTACTTATCGCAAATTTTAGATCATTTTTATCTTGATTGGGTTAATCGAAAAATAATTTGAATCGAGAAATAATTTTTGCATGGCATTAAAAACTTAAAATTGAATATATTTTACAGATAAGAGTTTTCTGTTTTAAATGCAACAAGAGCCCTGCACTTTTCACAGTTGATTATTATTATATATATATATATATATTTGCGCAAATGCTGATATTGAAATGTGTTTTTTTGAGTCAACTTGTTTGAACCTTAAGTGAACTTTTGATTTTATGACTAATTAGTTGACTCTTGACAAATAGTTTATGAACTTTGTTGCAATAATTTCGCTTTAGTTGTATTTATTTAATGAATAATTGTAATCATTTAGAAATTGCCTCATTCATTCAGTTATGGCTCAACAATCACTTTTTGCAGCCTATCAATAAATAATATATATATATATGCGATATCTTATCGGCTAGGTCCGAGATAATAATAAAGCTCCCAGCCAGCTGTGCAAAGAACCTTTCCAAAAGAACAAAAGAAAAACTTTTGTCGTAATAATAATGTTTAAATGGAATCACTATTGTTTAAACTTGTAACCGTCACTGTCAATTAGAAAATTGCAATTTAAACAAAGAGTATATGTTCCTGTAATTATATTTGTATAGTCAGAGTTGTTGCTGTTGTTGTTAACGCCGAGTGCTCTGGTTAATTGTGTATGACCCAATTAAATTTATGGCTTTAAGGGGAGTTAAAGTTAACGTTAACGTTAGCGGAAATTTAAAAGGCTGGCCATGGTTATAGCAATCTGAACAATCTGAGCAATGCAAGGACAATGAACGGACACACGAAACAATGCAGTCCGTTTGGGGGTTTGGGCTAACTGCTAACCTTAACACGCAAACCCATGTTGGGTGTTTTTTTCTTTGCAAAATGAAATGGAAATGAAAATGAGCTGTCCCAGTGAGGCTTCTCTCATAAATATCAAAGCGGGAGCAGGAGCAGTAGCATGACGCCATCGCCATCGCCGATCCGTTGACCTTGACTAGCTTTAATATACCAATTTTCTTGTTACTTTGCTAAGCACTCGTAGCCCCTAATGGGCCTAACCTTGACTCTGTTTGCACAAATGTCCATCACATTTGTGTGACAGCCAGCGGCGTTCGATTCAATCCAACCAATCCTTCGGATCTTTTAGCCTGTTTCATGCAAATTGTCCTGCCTGAAGCTTGAACTCAAACAAGACTAATTGACAGCTGACTTGCGACCAAAGTTTTACATTATGGAACTCAAATAGCATGTACGTCATATGCATTGACATTCTTCCCAATCTATTTAACTATTTTTAGAACTTATTGAGCGCTATCTACAGACAACAAATACCACTCATTAACTTTCCTATTCTGGTTTTTTTTTTTATAGTTATATGAATGATTTTTTTTTATAAACGTGGGTGTCGAAAAGGTCAACAAATGGTGTAGTTTAGCTACCGAAAGTAATATTGAATCATAGATATTCCAGTTTTATAATGTTAAGATGAGAATATGGAGTCCTTACCTAGTATATCCAGAATCTTCCCATCAACTTTACTAGTAAAAATCTTGTCTTCCTCTAATAAATATCTCTCTCCTTCGTTACAGTGAAACGGAGCGTTATAAGAAAATCAAATGGCAAGATTTACGTGTGGGAGACATTGTACATTTGTCCAACAATGAGACAGTGCCGGCAGATATTCTATTATTGCGAACAAGCGATCCCCACGGAGTCTGCTACATTGACACCTGTGACTTGGATGGTGAAACAAATCTCAAGCGTCGCGAGGTAAGCAACAACAATAACAAAAGACTTGGATCGGGCAACAGCTGTTAATCAGTTGTTTTTACTTCTGGGAACTGCTACGTGAGGCATTATAAGATTTTTGATTGTTGTTTACATTTTGCAGGTTGTACGTGGCTTTACAGAAATGCAGAACATATTTGTGCCCAGCAAATTTATGAGCTGTGTGGAAGCGGATGCGCCAACAACAAAGCTATATAGATTCCATGGGGCCTTAATACATTCAACTGGCGAGCGTGTACCCATCTCAACTGAGTGCCTTTTGCTAAGAGAGAGCAGACTGAAGGTAAATACCAAAAACACAATTATTATGAAGCTTTAACTAAGATTTGTTTTTGCATGTAGAATACGGATTACGTTGAGGGCATTGTTGTTTATGCCGGGCATGAAACGAAGTCTATGCTAAATAATAGTGGTCCAAGGTACAAACGCTCCCAGGTGGAACAACAAATGAATATTGATGTGATATGGTATGTTTGAACCAACAGAAATAAGCTTGAACCGAAAAGCAATACAAAATGTTAGATTAACTGTTGCTAAGATTAAAAACAATCAGTTTATGGTTTAGATACTTCAATCTATCTACAAGCTGCCAATGATTAAAAAGTCTTTTAAACATGTGACATTATTAGTTCTTATATTAATATTTCCTTCTACTTCTCTCTCTGCAGGTGTGTGATAATATTGTTGATCCTTTGTGTTGTTGGCGCCATCGGCTGCACAATGTGGCTGCGTTCCTTTGTTAATTTCCCTGTACCCTATCTGCCATTTGCCGTCGATGCTGCCTACGAGGGCATGTTAATATTTTGGACATACGTTATAATATTGCAAGTGATGATACCATTGTCGCTGTACGTGACCATTGAGCTGTGCAAGATACTGCAGGTCTTTCACATACACAACAACATTGATTTGTACGATCCGGATACCAATAAACAGACGGAATGCCGAGCCATGAACATAACCGAGGAACTGGGTCAGATACAGCATATATTTTCGGATAAGACGGGCACATTGACCGAAAATAAAATGATATTTCGACGCTGTGTGGTCAATGGTGCGGACTATAATCATCCGCCATCGGAGCTGGAGAAGCTGTATGCCAAGCCAGGTGCACCAGCGCCGCCCCTGATGCCCAACGAAGCGTTGCAGGATGATATGCAGCAGCTGGCTGGTGTGGGAGTTGGTGCCTATCTAACGCCCCATGCCCAATGCATACAGGAGTTTCTGCTCGTGCTGGCCATTTGCAATACGGTGATTGTGAGCGCGGCACCGCATCGTGATATCATGAATGCCAGTGGCATCATTGAGATGCAACAGAGCGCAAGTAGTCCTGCCACGAGTGGACCTTCACCCGCCACCCTAAAGCATGTGAGGGCGCGTGGCACACTGGTGGCCACAACGACCACGACAACAACATCCACAAACATAATAAATGGTGTGCCGCCGGCTGGAGGAACAGCAGTAGCTGTGGCGGATCGTTATACTAGGCTGGCCGAGTCGCGTTCAGTGACGCCATCGCCACCGCCAAATCTATTGTTCGCTTTGCCCGCACAAAGTCATCAGCCGACACTCTCGCCGATCAGCAGTTCGCCCGAGTCAACGCCTAGCTCGGAATCGCCATCGCCGCCTATGAAGAGCAAGGCGTTGTCTAATAGCATTTCACCCACGGGTCGTGCCAAGGCTGTCATCAACTCCAAGATAACCAGCATAGCCACATTTCTGAATGCCAAAACGCATGGCAAGCGCATTAAGATCAAGTAAGTCTAATGCATAAAACTAATTATAAAAGCGACTTACACATACTTTTATTTTCTTTATAGTCAAACAAAGACGCAAACGATTTATAGAACCGCCGATGGACGTCCTCTGTACGAGGCAGAAAGTCCCGATGAGTTGGCGTTAGTTAATGCCGCATATAGCTATGATTGTTGTCTGCTGAATCGCAGTCCCAATCACATTCTTGTAAGCATGCCAACGGCAGGTGCCACCGTTGAGTATGAAATACTCAAAATACTGCCCTTCGATTCGAGCCGCAAATGCATGTCAATTGTTGTCCGTCAAACGGGCACGCAAGAGATTATATTGTACACAAAGGGTGCTGATAGCTCCATAATGCCAGTACTGGCTCCATGTCCGCACAACAGTCCGGAAGGTAAGAGTGGAGACCCCTTAAAAAGCTATAATATAATTGCTTATAACTTTCCTTTTCACTCAGGGCTTCTGCGTGAGCAGACACAACAACAACTGGATCGCTATGCACGCGAGGGTCTTCGCATACTCGTGATGGCTAAGCGCACATTAAATGCTGGCGATTATACGGACTGGTGGGCAAGGCATCAGGATATTGAAATGTCGCTGGATAATCGTGAACGTAGGCTGCGCGACTCATTCGCCAAGCTGGAGAGCAATCTAACGCTGTTGGGTGCCACAGGCATTGAGGATCGTCTGCAAGATGGTGTGCCCGAGACGATAGCCTCACTGCTTGCAGCTGGCATTTCCATGTGGGTGCTCACTGGCGACAAGCCAGAGACGGCCATTAACATAGCCTATTCGGCGAAACTCTTTACACAGCAAATGGAGTTGATAAAGTGAGTAATCGAAGGCAATAAATTATTTTTTACTAATGTTTGTTTTACGCTCAGGCTAACTGCTCGATCTCGCGATGCTGCTGAGACGGCAATTAATTTTTATTTGACCGAAATGAGAAATGCAAAAACAACAAATTCCGCCAGCTATTGTCTAACGCCGCGTAGCAAGCCACGTGCTCTGGTTGTGGATGGAAAGACGCTTACCTTTATTTTAGATCCCAAGTAAGTCTAAGCGAAACTTTCAAACTAAGATTAGCTATTAACCGCCTGGTTTTCTTGCAGATCAAAGCTTATTTTACCATTTCTTAAGCTGGCCAAAGCATGTGCCTCAGTGCTGTGTTGCCGTTCGACACCGCTGCAAAAGGCTTACCTCGTTAAAGTGGTCAAGGAAGAGCTGAATTTGCGCACACTGGCCATTGGCGATGGTGCCAACGATGTGTCTATGATACAAATGGCGGATGTGGGTGTGGGCATATCTGGGCAGGAAGGCATGCAAGCGGTTATGGCGGCGGACTTTACGCTCTCACGTTTCCGCTACCTAGAACGTCTGCTGCTATCCCATGGCTATTGGTGCTATGATCGATTGGCGCGCATGATTCTCTATTTCTTCTATAAGAATGCGGTATTAAAGCAGTTAGCACAAGCAATTTTTATACATTTAACTGAAACTTTATTTTGTTTTTAGGCATTTGTTTTCCTAATATTCTGGTATCAATTATATTGTGGCTTCTCTGGCTCTGTGATGATGGACCAAATGTATCTTATGCTTTATAACTTACTATTCACCTCACTGCCGCCTTTGGCAATTGGTGTCTATGATAATCGAGTGCCGGAGGACTTGCTATTAAAAAATCCATATCTCTACAAAAACGTAAGTCAATTCGACAATCTAAACGTTATTTTGCTTTGTTAACTGTTTTTTTTTTGCAGGGTCGCTTGGGCTTAGTGTATAGGCCGCATGATTTTTGGCTAATACTCTTGGATGCACTCTATCAATCCCTTGTCATATTCTTTGTGGCTCTGTGCGCTTATGCGGACAGTGATGTTGGCATCTGGGAATTTGGTACAACCATAACAGCGTGCTGTCTATTTGCCAATCTAGTGCATTGTGCCATTGAAATACGTTCCTGGGTAAGCTTTTTTTTTTTTTAATAAATCTAACCATTGTTGTAATTATCTCTAATCTTGCTTTTAGACCGTGCTGCATGTGTTATCAATTGTTATGAGCCTGGGCGCCTTCTATCTCTTCTCTGTGGTCTACAATTCGATGTGTGTGAACTGCTTTGGACTGCCCTCAACGTATTGGGTGATCTTTAAATGTTTTGCCTCTGCGGTGCACTGGCTGGTTATCTTGCTTTCCACCGTAGTTGCTGTCCTGCCACGGTAAATATACCTTTAACGCCTTTTTATTGCATCATCTAATTGGTTTATATATTCTTTACACAGCCTTTTCCTCACCACAGTGCGCACATCTATGTGTCCTGAAGATAGCACTAGAGTCATTCTACAAAGCAAACGTGAGCGCAGCAGAGGTGAGGGTTTGTTAGTTACATGGTCACGCTCGACGTCAGCCTCATCAATTTATAGGTAAAAGGCACAAAATACTAGTTACACTTGCAACGTTAATTTAATGATTTTATATCAATAATGCATGCTTGCACGCATCAATACATGCATTCTGCCTACAAATGTTTTTAAGTTTCTTTTTATGATTTTGTGTCCTTTTATTTATACATTGCATATTTCTTGTAGAACAATAGCTTTAAGTTGTATCTGTAAAACGATTTACATTCAATATTCTTTGCAGAATCGCCGATTATGGGTCTAAGAATCAGATTATAACAACGATTACCTGATGCAGCGCCAAATTGCCGCAACAAACTGATACAAAACCTTGTACAACTTACACATGTGCTTTTAGTTTAAATATGTGGCCTTTCGACACCAATTTATATTAGTTTAATTGTAGCCATTTAGTTGACCAGCTCCAGCTCTCTAGTTTCTGAAATCAGCGTAGATCTATATACCATAATAAGTATAAATTTGTATTGAGTGTATATCAATTAGCCAACTATAGCACACTAAATAATATTTGTTAGTACATTGTTTATTTGTTGGGCTCGTCATTAAGATAACCCAAGCAACCTAATTACAATTAATTTGCCTTAATAACTGAAACGCATCAATAAGACGCAATTTACAACAGTTATACATACATACAATTTGTATTTATTTGTATATAAGTAGTAAGTTAATAATGTATTTAGTGAATGTAGCCAGCGCCACCTAACGTAGCATTATTCAAACACTTGAGACGCAACCTATGATTAAACACAACTGATTAAAATAATACCATATGGATTTAGATGGATTATTTAAGCAATTATCTTTTAGTACTTCTGTGTATATGTACTGTATATCACCATTAATGATAACTTTCAATACTGGACAATTCAAATGGAACAGATGAACTTGCAATGTTTAATGTTCGTGAAAAGGCTGTGATTTCTACACTCATGAGAAATATTATACCTATACATAAGAATGAAAAAACAAAACAACCTAATTGACTTTATATAGTTTCATTATTTCAAGTATTACTAAAGAAAGAAAGAAGAAGAAAAAAAAACCGGAAAAAACCAGAATTTGTTTATCTATAGTTTGTTGCATAGACAAGTGACTTTTCTACTTTTTTATAATTTTAAATAAAATTACAAATGATTAAATTATTATAATCACATAGTTGTTCTAAACTATTTACCTTACGTTATATGTAAATCGTTTCGATACAGAACAATTATAAATGCAATAACATTGTGTACGTTAACAAAAACAAAAAATACAAACAAACATTAGCTGAATATTTACATTGTTGAAAAGCTAAAAATTATTAAATGAAATAAATGTATATTTACCTAAAAAAAATATTTGTTTATCTTGTTGCACATTTTTTTTTAATGTATAACAATGAATTTCATTGATAAGAAAGTTGCTTAGCTAATCAAAAGTTCCCATTCCCGGAAATATAAATATTCAAGGCCGACGATTATAAAAAAGTTTAAATGTATTTATTTAATACATAACATAGGTAATTCTAGTGTTAATCTAACTATAGCTAATATCCCAGAGGATTTTGAACTAGGCAATTGGTAAAATATTATAAATTCAATACACTGCGACTAGGACGGCGCGTCCGTATCCGTTTCCGTATGCGCTACGCCCAGATTAAAATTACCAAGGAAATCGAGCTCCGCACTCCTGGTGATCACACGTCCGATATCTTGAGGTAGCAAGTTTATTTCTACATTGGCTGCTGCCGGTGGCAGCGTATCGACTGCCTGCTGCGGCTGTTGTTGCTGCTCCAGCTTGGCAGCCACTGCACGACGCAGTAACTTTTCAACAAATATGCGTAGCACATGAGCGAGTACTGTTAGGGCCAAGGATTGAGATACGCCGGGTACGCTGGGTTCGGCATTGAGAACTATGCCCACATCTTTGCACATATCACGCACTAGCTGTGTGGCCGTATCAAGTTCTTCAGGTGGCGGTAAATAAAGCAATTGACGATTTATTGGATTGTCCGTCGGATTGTTGGGCGGTCCTGTTCTGCGGGTAGTAGATGGATTCAATCCAACAACATCGACCAACTGCTGATCGTCTAGTTGTTGCACACGTCCTTGCAAGCGTTTTGTCTGTTCCACCAGCAAACTATCCAAGCGGGATCTTGAAGTGAGTGTGGAAAATGCCAATAGTTGCGGTTGTGGCTCCTCCTTTAGCTGCTGCTGAACGCGCTCGGACAAGGGTAAGGCTCCAGAGTCGGTGCTCTGCCTGCTCACCGATAGCATTCTTAAAGGCGGCGTATATCCGTGTAGCCGTGCAAATGCCACAATCTCACGTGTGCTCCAAAAGCTATCCCTGCCGCTGGCATGCAACTGCTGCAGTCGTATATGTTGTCGCATGCAGCGCAACAAAACTCGTCCGCGCATAATCTCAAAGAAACGCTGTCGCAAAGCGGGCTGTGCTTTGAACGCAGTCAACGACTGCTTGCCAAAGGCAAATTCACTGCCCATGTTGCTGTTTGCCAAAGGCAGCCGACGCAGCAAAAACTCTACAGCACTTCGCATACTCGGGAACTGTGTGCTGCAAAAACGTTGCTCAAGTCGTAGGCGTTGATTAAGTGGTGGAACTGGAACTGCTGGCAGTAATTCCTGACTACTCATATTCGCATAACCATGATCGTTTTGGATGCACTGGAGTAAGTGCCAACGCCTGGACAACTGCTGTGTTGGCTGCTTCAGCAAACTAAGCTGCGGCTTAAGCAGCGATTGCTGCTTGGCTGCCTGCTTTAGCTTCGTTTGCAGCGGGTCAATGATGTAGAGTTTGCCTGCCTTCTGAAAGACTACATTCTTTACTTGTGATTTACTGTGTCCATTGCGCAGCTGATGATTGACAACTCCATTGACGGCAACAGTGGGTTTTAAAACAGGTACACTTTCTGGTGCAGCTATAGGTTTCTGCTTTTTGGGACTGCTCAGCTTTAACTGCTCGGAAACCAAAACCGTGGGTTCAATTTGTTCAATATCATCGCTTAGCTCAATCTTGTTAATGCATGCAAAGAGATTGTCGTCCAAATCTTCTTTGTTTTGTGTTATGGAAATGGTGCGTGGCTTGGAACTATCCAGCGGTGGGGACATTGATTTGATAGCAGGTGTTGCCGGCAACGGCTCTTTCTTGATTTCCATTGGAAGCGTTGTCGTTGGCTTTGGTACAGGCACATCAGCACGCAACCATACCTCCACAGTGGTCTCACCACCCATTGTGTGCAGTCCACACATGGTTTTGTCCAGCACAATGTTGTGCATTAGCTGAACTGGCTTTTGCTGCAGATGCTCTTGGAAATAGAGCTGTATTCGCATTGGAAACTCACCCCAGCCACGACGTGTCAGCTGAAACGGAGGCGAGTGAACGTCCACAATATCATTGGGTCGATACGAATGATGCAGTTGAAAGCGCACCTAAAGAATTGGGATTATTAATCATTTTTTACTTGCGTATAAGCCAAGATTACCTTTTTCAAGTATGTTTCTGCTGGCTGTGGAAGATTTTTGCCTTGCACATAGACTAGCCATTTATAGGTAAGCGCCTGTCCTGTTCGGCCGTCCGAATCCACACCACCCAGGTACTTAGAGGTATTGCCTACCACGAAGTAAAACTTATTTTTATTATTTAGGCGGGAGGCATTAAGCGCTGGCACAGATGCCTCAATCTCCATTTGTTGTTTAATTGCTGCTTGCTTGCTTGTGCAAGGCAATTCCTCACTACTGCCCACATTTGAATCTGTTGGCTTCTCCTGTGAGTGATCTGTAACAATGCCCTGTTCGCGTATTTTCTGCTGGCGTCGACGCTCGGCCCGACGATTTGCTGGATTTCGCAACTTAATTGTTTGTTTTGCCAACGTTGCAGCTGTTCGCTCTGGCAGATGAAGCTGTATGGGTGCAGGCCGTTTGCCCACAATCTTCTTAATGGCCGGATGCAAGGGCAGCTGTGCACCGGCACTTTCAATAGCATCCCCAAACAATGTGTCGCTGGATCGCACTCTGGCCACATCGGGAGCTGTGAGTGGAACCTGTTGCTTTTTGTAGTATTCGCTGACGACATGATATCGCAGTTTGTCCAACAAAAGACGAGCTTGCGAGAGTCGTGAGTCGATTTCGCTTAACTGTTGCTCCTTGAGAGTCAACTCCTTTTGGAATTCGTTGCGAATAATGTCCTCAATTCGTTTCAACTGCGCCACGCAGTCAACAGTGGGAACAATGATTTTCTTTTCATCCGGTTTTTTGTTAAGCGCTTCGTCCTCGTGCTCTTGCTTGATGCGCTTTTCCACATTTGTGTCATTGGAGTTGCTCTTGTAACCAAATTCATAATCAGGATCATGGTATTCACTCTGCCTACGTTTCTTTGGCGTTGCTGTTGTGTTTGTTTTCGTGGTCGGCGTCGCCGACAAATTCTCCATGTGCGTATGAACGCTGTTGTGGTGGGTGCAACACCCACAGGTATTTATTTCACCTGAGCTCAAAATAAAACAGCTGACATGTACTTTTTGACTGTCTGCACATTTGCACATTTATGCAGCTTTTGGTGTAAAATTACCAAAATTAATAAAAAAACGCGCAAAATGTTTGTGTTTGTGACGAGGTTTGTTGATACCTTGCCGATATATCGATATACAATTTATTCAATTGTCCAGCACTTTACGGCGGAACGCGCTTCTACTTATCCAACACTGTCGTTAACATCTGTTCCTTACGCGGGAAATAATAACAAAACACGCATTACCGGTGTTTAATATACAATTGAGTGTTAACTACATAGACAAATAATATTAAAACACAAATAAACTTACTGCATAATGGTGGAACGCATTGAAGACTTGAATTTGCCCAACGCTGTAATTGCCCGTCTGATTAAGGAAGCCTTGCCGGATGGCTCCAATGTCAGCAAGGAGGCGCGTACCGCAATCGCAAAAGCGGCTTCTGTGTTTGCAATATTTATAACATCATCCTCAACGGCGTTGGCGCACAAGCAGAACCACAGGACTATTACGGCAAAGGACATATTGCAGACGCTTAATGAATTGGACTTTGAGAGCTTTGTGCCAACGCTAACAAAGGATTTGGAAGTATATCGAAAGATGGTTAAAGACAAAAAGGAAAGCAAAGCGAACAGCAAAAAAGACGCCACAGCGAGTAGCAGCTCAGGAGCAGCAAAAGCTAATAACGATGAAACAAATGAATGAAATTGTAAAGCAATTCTAATTCATCTACTAGTTACAATCCACGTCTCAATACGTTTTATATAATTGTAGTTTAGAGCGTATACTTTTTATCTATTATAGTTTATATACAAATAAATAGTGTTTTACAATTTTCAAAAATAAACATTGTAATGTTTTTAATGGGAAAACTTACGCTCTGCTGTATTAATATTTTCGTGCCTGCATCGTGCTAAGCAAAACTCACGCACACATCCCTAGTTTCAAGCCAGGCAGTCTGCAAGGCATGTTTAGAATAAAACTGTTTGACTGCATGTTTAATTAATATTTAAACACCTAATGGGTGTCACTGGTCTGTGGAAGCTTATAGAGCCGTGCGGCAAGCCGGTTCCTGTGGAGACATTGGAGGGAAAAGTGCTAGCAGTTGGTAAGCGCTGCTTATGTCAAATGATGAAATTCTGATTGAACAATATCCAATACTAAAAAATGAACGTATATAAACAGATATATCGATATGGCTGCATCAGGTCGTGAAAGGCTTCCAGGACAGCAAAGGATCCGCACTTAACAATGCGCATTTGTTGGGACTGTTTCATCGCCTGTGCAAATTGCTCTATTATCGAGTGCGACCAGTTTTCATATTTGATGGCAGCGTGCCGCAATTAAAGCGCGATACAATTGTCTGTCTCTATTGCTGTCTACCTGGTGTGCATTTGATTAACCAAACTGTTTAAATATTTCAGGCTCGTCGCCAGCAGCAGCGCAGCAAGCTTAGCAATGAAGCTGATCGCATTCAGGCACTGTTGCTTCAATCGTTGGCCAAGGAAAAGGTGGTGCAACAAGCGCTGGGCGCAAATGCTGAACAGCTGCTTAAGTCACCCTCGAAGCGAGGAGCAGTAACAAAGCCAAACAAGGGCGATGAAGATGATCTGTTCAAGTTGCCTGAACTACCAGCAGCTGCCGCATCTGCCCAAATCGATGCTGCAGACTACGAAGTTGAGGAGGAGGACTATACCAGTGCCAGTGCCACATCGGACAGCTCGTTTGATGAGTCAAGTGCGAGGCATTCATACAATGCCAGTTTGCAGGGCATCGATGTGCGTAGTCAGCATTTTAAAAACCTGCCTGCGGATGTGCGACACGAAATACTTACGGACATCAAGGAGACACGTAAACAATCCTCTTGGGGTCGACTGCATGAGCTGCCGGCACGCAGCGATGACTTCTGCTCATTTCAAATGAAGCGTTTGCTAAAGCGACGCGCCGTTCAGGAGAGCCTTGAGGAGGCCGTGGAGGAGATGGGTGGACGCACACTCACCTATTCGGAGCTCTCTGAGTTCTTCAGCGAGGAGGGCATTGTTACACCCACAGCCATTGAGCAGAGTACACGACAAATTAGCTCAGATGAGCACACACGATTCCTTCTAGTTCGAGATCTTAAGAAGAAAGCTATGATCATGGAGGATAACAAAAGCAAAGTGAAATGTGAAACTATTAAGGAGGAAGAAAACGAAAAAAATGATGATGAAAAGCCATCTACCTCTATAAAAGCTGTGCCGGCAATAAAACTACCCGCGTTTAACGCTAAAACTCAGAAAGAACTGGACGACGAATATTATGCTGATTTGCAAATGGCTGTGGCCATAGGACTGGAGGAAGCAAAGGTCTATGATGAGAAGGATTACGACTATGATCAAGAATTGCGTCTGAATCGTGAACAAAGTAAAAACTTGCGTCATGCAGCCAAGGGACCAGCACGCACCTATATGATTGAGTATGGCGGTATGAACGATGATGAGGTGGAAAATATTATGGAGTCGACACAACTGAATGATACACAATCCTTGGAGCGTCTCTTGCATAATACACAGGTCTATGATGCACCTACCAAAGTGGACGTAGCAAACGATGACATTGAAGAAGCAAAGTTAATCTCCTTAGCAATTGAACAGAGTAAGAAGATTGCCGTTGATGTAGAAAACTCAAAACCAGTGGAAATCTTAGACAGCGATACTGATTCAGACTTAGAGGAAGTTGTTGAAACTAAAGAAACGCCAGCTAATAAGAATCTACAAATAGTTGTAGATATTAAGGAGCAATTTAATGAAGGCGATGATCTCTTTGCGGACATTTTCGATCTAAATGAAAGTGTGACAGCAAATAATGATAATGTGAAGCAAACGGTTGATGATGTTATTGAGATAAGCAGTATAAATCTAAGCACATCAAAAGAGAATTTACCTAAAAAAGAAGAGTCAAAAGATTGCAAAGAAGTTGAAAAACCGCCAACAGCTCTAAGCTCCATACTCGATGAGCTTAAGCGACAAACGAAAGAAGTTAAAAATATCAAACTAATTGCTACTGAAGAAAGTGAGAAACCAGCAGTTGCTTTAAGCTCTATTCTGGATGAGCTCAAGCGGCAAACCGAAGAAGTTAAGAATATCAAATTGGAATCTGTTAAACTAAGTAATAGTACGGTTATAGAACTTTCCTCCGATGATGAAGGCGCCAAAGCAGATTCCAAGGAAGTTATTGAGTTATGTGACACTAAACCGCAAACGAATAACACATCACCAAATAAAACACCAAGCAAAAGCAAAGCAATAACCGATTATTTTGAAACTGCATATAAGATTAAACGCACGCCAGATAAGACAGAAGATGCACAGGTCACGCCACCCACAACTCCCAAGGTGCCCAAACCTTACTTTGTAAAGCGTACTCCAAAATCGGGACGTAAACGTGCTGGCGACGAAGAGCTCAGTGCGGAAGAAGTCTCGCCCAATAAAAAGACAAGTAAAGCAGCAAAAACACTATTTGAGGGCAACGATAAGCAGGATGAAGTCCAGACAGTAAATACAGAGGTAGGTTAAGCAATTTCGGTGCAAGTTAACCACTGAAACATATTGTCTTGTAGGATCTTATTAGGGACGCAGCGGATGCCTTGAAATCACAAAATACAGCTGAGGAGCTGGAGAAAATGGCAACTGATTTGGCAAAAGAACGTCGTGAATTGGAAGCCGAACGCAATCGACAAGATCGCATGGGTATGTCGATTAGTCAGCGCATGAGCAACGATTGCCAGGAACTGCTGCGTCTATTTGGCATACCCTACATTGTTGCACCAATGGAAGCAGAAGCACAATGCGCCTTCCTCAATGCCGTGGAAATAACCCATGGCACCATAACGGACGATAGTGATATTTGGCTATTTGGCGGTCGTACTGTCTACAAAAATTTCTTTGCCCAGAACAAGCATGTTCTGGAGTTTCGTGCCGAGCAAATTGAGCAGACATTTAACTGCAATCGCAGCAAACTTATTCAGCTCGCTTGTCTTGTGGGTAGTGATTACACAACAGGTAAGTTTGGCCATTGTCTGCCCGGAAAAATATGTGTTTTTCTAAATGTCTTTTTCGTTTTCAGGCATACATGGCATTGGTGCTGTAACTGCTCTCGAAATACTCGCCTCCTTTACAACCTCAACGCAGGATACAGCAGCCTCATCATCATCAACCGCCTCGCCAAACGGTCTTTCCAATCAGTCTGTGCTGTCCACTTTAGTCAAGTTTCGTGACTGGTGGCAATCGCAAAAGAATGCCAACATACCAGTTGGCAGTACAACACGGATTTCCCTGCGCAAGAAGCTCAAGAACATTAATCTGCATGAGGGCTTCCCCAGTTCGTCCGTAGTGGACGCATACTTAACGCCTACAGTTGATGAGACCCGTGATGCCTTCAGTTGGGGCTCACCCGATGTAGAATCTATACGCGAATTTGCACGTAAATTCTTTGGCTGGACCACAGCCAAGACTGATGACATTCTCATGCCGGTCATGAAGAAAATCAATGAGAAGAAGATTCAAGGCTCCATACGCAACTACTTTTCTACGAAAAGCGCTCTGCGAGTGCAGCAACCATTGGTTAGCAAACGCGTCCAAACAGCGATAGATAAAATGTCGGGTAAAATTGATGCGGAAACGCCAGAGAAACCGAAAAGGCCAACGCGTCGAGCACGCAACACAACGGCGTTAGCAGCTAAGGCACAGGCAAATCACATGGATGATGAACCAGTTTATGATAATGAACGTCCTGCTCGTCCAAAGCGTGGCAAAAGAAAAGTCACAAAGGATGCGGAGGCAGTATTAAATCAAATGCCTTCCACTTCAGAGGCTTTCTTAAAGCCAGCTAAATGTGCACGAATACCAAACACCAAGGAGGTGATACCACAAAGGGAACGCGATTTGGAGCAAATGCGGCAGAACAAAGCCAAGGCCGCAGCAGTATTAAAAGCAAGCTCCAAAACCGCAAAATAAATAATTGATTCTGTTTTTTTTTATATGTTGCCTCTAAATTCTATTATTTGTTTTTTAATATTAACTGCATACAACCATTGGGTTCAATTTGAAATAAATGTCAACAATACAAAATAGATCTTTTTTTTTAAATAGAAATTCAACAAAAATATAATTAAAAAATGTTTAAAATGTATCGTAAATTGCAACGATTTAAAAAAACACGAACAATATTATTAAAAACAATATATAAGCTTTTGGTTCAAGCATAATCCAAATCGGATAACACATTCAGTAATCAGGTCTTAATATCATTAAATCAATGTAAAAGTTTTCTAAGTAAATGCTTAAAAGCGTTAAGCAAAAACGATCCTCTATGCGAATATAGAAAGCTCGTATTAGAGAATCATAAACGAGATAAAAATTTAAAAACTTAGTTTACCAGTGTAAAGAAATTAATTAACCATTATGCAAAAATTCAATCAACATGCAGAATCATTGAAAAAAGGCTTCAAGCCAGAAAAACATTTACAAATATGTTAAAGGAAAATAAAAAAGTTATACTAACTGCTTAATAAACTAATACCCAGTTAATACCATAGGTAATAATTACAACCAAAATGCACATAAAATGTTATACTTGTTGCATGGGTTTGGCCTACAAGCTGTTTTGATTTCGAATCATTGAGCGATTATTGAACTATTGGCATTATGAACGATCTATGATCGACTATCGATAATAAGGCTTATGAACAATTAAACTAGAATAACAAACGTGTGAATGGTTGTCCCTGAAAAAGTAGAGTGCGCCAAAGCAATAAAATGCCAAACAGATTCGTATTTTTTTTTTATAAAATTAGTTTAATTAATCTAAAGTATGTACAATAAACTAACAATACATTTAAAAAATTAAAAATAGAAAACGGCTTCAAGCCTTTTTCAAATAACATTTTTTGTTACCTATTTAACCATTTGAGACTCAAATAAACTGACCAAATGATACTGGGATTATTCTAGTTTAAAGAATTAGTTTAAGCGAATATAGTCCGTTGGTTTCTCTAAGCCCATGCAGTACAAATAGTTATTGCGACATCCAAAATAAATGCGTCTTAGGCTCTCAATATAGCACGGCGTGGAAAACAATTCGCCTGGGATTTTATCCGAAAACTGAATCTGTCCGTCACTTAGATTCAAAAGCACGATTTGCCCATTGGTTGCGCAACAAAATACCAAATTAACAAGTGGATCAAGGCTTATTATTGTTGGCGTTGCATAGATTGAGCCGCCCACCTTTATTCTCCAATAGGGCTCAAACGATGCCTTTGGTTCGACACTTGTTTTGCAACGCAGACAGTACAAATGCTGATCAATGCATCCGAATAGCACAAAAGTGTGTTCCATATATGTGGGCGTTGACTTGGCCACTAGCGAAGAGAAAATGTCACCGTCTACCGCATACGTATCCAACTTAAAGGTAAAAAGAGCACAATAATAATCCGTACATCTAAATAATGAATAAGATTTAATTGTTCTTACGATCTTTCCGCTATTCACATCGCAGACATGAACGTTTCCGGCCACTTCAGCACAGGCAAATATACCAGCACTAGAGTCCAGTAGAACGGGTGATGAAAATATGGGTTTCTTACACCGCTGCAGCCACTGAATCGAGCCATCCAGAAGCGAGACGCGTGCATAGTGACCATCGAGTGTGCAAAAGACAGCTGCTTGTTGCTTGGGA
Source organism: Scaptomyza caliginosa (assembly GCA_035044725.1). Classification (NCBI taxonomy): domain Eukaryota; kingdom Metazoa; phylum Arthropoda; class Insecta; order Diptera; family Drosophilidae; genus Scaptomyza; species Scaptomyza caliginosa. The sequence goes on from JAWNNR010000511.1 coordinate 379,410, forward strand.
AGCTCTAGTGGGCTGGCAAAGATTCCTTTTCGCCCAATGCGAATGCTCCAGAGCAACTGCTGCCGTTCCATGGACAGACATATGACATTATAGTCATCGGCATAGCTGCAGACAACAACACGTGTGCGATCCGATGACAGGAAAGGCGCACACTTTATCATGCCACCAATCTCCACGTTCCATAGTGTACTACCCGTCAACGGATCAAAGCCATAGAGAGAACCATCGTAACAGCCCACCATTGCCAGGTTCTCGCTCACGAATGTGACTTTACACTCGATGCGATCACTCAGCTTGATCGTGCAAAGCTCTTTTCCCGTCACTGCATTGAGCGTGCGCAATAGTTTTGAATGTGCACCAACGCAGACATAACGATCATCGAATTGTGCTACTGGTGAATCAATGCATTTGTAAAAGTTCGACTTCCAATGAATCTGACAGTTGATTGCTAGCTTTTCAATACGTTTGATGACAAGGCCGCTGTTGGCTGTTGTCTTTACTGTGGAGCAATGAACGATGGCTTCAGCTGGTTTAAGTTTGGTATTTTGTGTCACAAGTTTTGCGGTATCTAGAAACTTCATAACTTCGGATAGTGGCATATTTTCATCCAGTAGCAGTTGAAACAAATGTCGCTGCTCATCATCTATGCACATTTGAAGACCAATTTCGCGACAAAGTGTTATCGCATGGAATGATGTTCCGCCAGCTTGTCTAAAGCTCAGATTATATCCGTTTAGTATTGAAGAACGTGCCTTTTTTTTGTTCGGCTCTGTCTCATGTTGTTCCATATCTACAAACTCCAACCTGTCGTGCAGGAAATTCTTTAATATATCTTGGGCAGAGTGCGCTGAAAGCGTTGACTCCTTCAGCAGCAAGTCTTTGTCCAGCTTACCATGTGCATTGCATGGAAAGTGTTGCAAGTAAACAAATCGATCCGGTTGTTCGGCAGCCATTAGCTTGGAGAGTATGGAAAAGGTTTGCATTCTTTGTTGCACCTTTGTCTTCAGCTCCAAGCTTCGTATACAGCATATAAGTTTTTGTATATCCTGTTGCCATAAACAAACAGCCAGGTCACTGATATGTAAGCAGTTCTCCATCTTTCGTGTTATATGACCTAGAAGAAGCATTTTATTATGGGTAAAATAAAGCAATTTATATCAAATAAATATGTTGTTTTGTCATACCCAGACTAATGCGATTACCAGCACGTTTTACAACATCATTACCGCGTTCTTCGTAAACAATGGAGCCGTCGTGATGACGGCGCACCAAGTCACCCGTAGCACGATATAATATGTCAGAATTATCGCTTGTCGTGCCAGCTACATCATCAGCTTCAGGTATGTAACAGCGACGCGTTGCGCTGCCCAACCAAAGTTCACCATAGTCAGTGCCTATATCTAAACTATCTAAGGGCAGTAGTTGAATACGCAACACAGTTTGATCGTCGATTGGTGATCCCAATGGAATGCGTTCGTCTATTGATTTTAAAATGTGCATCGTACTCCAGCAAGAGATCTCCGTGATGCCATAGATATTACAGATAAACTTCTGTTGCAGCACCTCTGGTGACATCCATGTTGCTAGCTCTGCACTCGATGGAAACTGTTCACCACCCAAGAGTAGTACTCTAAAATGACAAAACAGTTGAATGTGGTACTCAATGGCAATAAACTTGTTAAAGAAAGAACCTTAGTGCACTTGAACTGCTTAAAATCTGTTCCCTTATTGCGTTTGCACCAAACTGTCGAAAGACTGATGGCGTCATTTGTAATACGGTGATGCCGGGCGTGGTAACACTGCTTGGGAAAAGATCACCCAACACACGTTTGGGCGAATCACGCATCAAGTGATGGCTAACAAGTACTGCAGCACCATTATGCATGGCCAAAAATAGTTCCACAACAGATGGATCAAAGGTGCACGGCGTTCCCAAATATATTATGTCAGCCATTGACATGTTTAGTTTGTCGCTGTTGAAAAAAAAAGCTATAGAAATTATGTTTGGTAAAAGATTATTGGCTTACCTAAGTCCTTGAATATTGGGTTCAATAGATTCGTAAGGTACATGTATTATCTTTGGTAATCCTGTCGTCCCTGTGGTCGTTATTGTGTAGCACATGTTGCTTGGCAATGCTTTTGCCTCGTGTGGACATTGATCTGTGGGAATGTTCTTTAATTTGGCCAGCTTGTACTCTTCATTATGGACAAGAAACGTGTCGAGAAGTTCAAAGTAATCGCTAGCCAAAGACAAATGACTGTTGACAATGAGATAATCAATGCCAGCGGAACACATTTGCGATCGCAAAGCTATGGATTGCATCTCAATTCCAGTGCAATAGAAATGGCATTTGTGATTTAAAATGCTGAAGAAAAAAACAAATCAGTTAAGTAATAATAGTCAATTAATTTAGTATTCTCCTTACGCTAGAATCAATAAGCACGATGAGGGCGTGTGATGCACAATTCGTATGGCAATACCAGTCCTTAGTGGCACCTGGTTCCGTCGCAGTCGCTCCAAGATTGTTTCTACACTGCTTACGGCATTGTGATAGCTTATCGAAAAGTCTGCCGGTTCCATTCTTTTTATTATGAAGGGCACATCGCCAAACAAACGCAGCCTTTCTAAATCGTAAAGTTTCTGAATTTCACCCACAACTGTCGGCTCAATGGTAATTTCCGATTTGACCTCAGTCTGAATATGAGTCTCTCTCGCAATTGTAGGCTCTATATCCACTTCCGACTTGATCACAGCATGGAGAGTCTTCTCTGAACTGGATGTAACTGTTGGTTGCTGTTCATCGTCTGGCTCTGTTTTTATTTGCACAGCTTCCGCAGTTTCCATGTTTTATTAAGTTATCTAAATTATGTACTTATTTTAATCTTTTCCATTAATGGTTTGATGGCAAATGGCTCTTTTACTTAGACCAAACATATTTAAACTGTTCCAATTAAAAGTGCAACAAGTTAAACAATGTTAATTTACTTGTTTAGCTGTTAGTTGCCGTGGTACAGCTAATCAGCTGTTTGATTCAATAATCGCAACAATCGATTGTTTGCATCGATTATAAGTTAATGAATCTGGAGCTAGTTCAATAAGGGAACGTCAAAAGATATGAAAATTTAGATTTAAATTACCGAGAATTTAATTAAACTTGAAACATTTAATCATGCCCATTTATAATGTATAGAAAGTTTACTAACCTTTCTATTGCCTACACCTTATTGAAAGAACGTGCAAGAACATTATTAATACATTTTAATAAATTTAAATCAAGCAAATACGTTTAACGTAACCATAAACCTAAAATACATTATACCTATGATGTTAGTAAGAAGCCTTAAAAAGACATTTGATTGGCTTTGGTATGTTTCAAATATATAGCCGTATATCTAGTTGACTAAGCATGTACATGGTAATAACGTTTAAAAATTAATCAAAAAATACACTCACATTCGTATTCATGTTATATAATTTAACCATTAAACTAAGCATTTATAAATTAATTCAAATCCGGAATAATATACATGTACATAAATATTTGCTGTTGATTTACCAACAAATAATTTAACCTGAGTTTAATCTTATTAAGTAACTAAATTGTTTTTACGATTGTTTTGTTGTTGCTGCAGCTCTGGTCTCCTTAGTCAGCCTTGTATATTCAGCCTGCATCGTTGAACGACAATGTTCGATTAGCTTGTCCATATCTTCCTTTTCGTAGCCCTCCGTTGATATCTCTGGCAATATTTGTATGATAGCATGTCCTGGTTGGAAGGCATTCTTTTCTTTATCATAGAACGAATACTTTGATACAACTACCGGCTGTATCGTACACTTGCTTTGCAGAGCAATGTGAAAAGAACCCTTCTTAAATGGCAGCAATTCATCCTTGGAGTTTCGTGTGCCCTCTGGAAATACTAAAATCTTGCAGTTCTGCTCCTTGATGGCAATAGCCTCCTTTTGCAGCGAATTAATCGAGTCACTCTTTCGCGATCGGTTAATGTACAAAGTGCCCCAGAGCCAGGCGCCAACGCCAAAGAAGGGCATGTAGAGAATTTCCTTTTTGGCTACAACGGTTGCTCTGCCAATTACCGGCCACAGCGTGGACAGCACGCATAAGTCCAAAGCGCTCTGATGATTCATAAGGACAACACTGCCATGTGTCTTCTTTACGTTCTCCACACCTCGTACCTCCATCGTAATGCCCATTAATTTGCACAACTGAACGAAGCACCAGGATGGTACACTGTCAATAATAGGAAATTAAGTGCTTGAAATCATTCGTTAGCATTATGCAACTTACAGCCCATTTCTATAGTCCCGTGGACGCAGGATCATAAAGGGAATGCACATCATAACAATCGCACCAGCTCCAAACATAATAAAGAACATCCTCACTTGATATGACGCCTTAACCGATATGCTCAATATGAGCACAACAATCAAGGCGAGGCCAATTAGTTCACAGGAGCATGCCATTACTTAAACCGTAGCGAGGTTCAGGATCAGGCACAGCTGCAATATAACAACAAATTTGATAGGTTATTTATATATGTATGTATGTTTGCTAAAAAATCGAAGTGTACTGAGGGGAATATGTTAAAGAGCTGGAATTGCTATTACTGGATAGATTATGATCAAAGATTGTTCTACAATCAATAAGCCTGGCGTCCATTTGCCTTAAGTACAAAAACTTTATTTTCCAATCAAACAAAGTTTTAATTACATACAACTTTTTTACCCACACGCACAATCTAGTTGCATACATATGTTTGTGTATGTTTATTACAAGAAATAACGAAATAATATCGGTGACAGCTAAATCGATGTCAAACACCTTAACAGACAGATAAGATTTCGCCTGGCAACTCAGGTATATATGCACATATGCATGTTTTCTTTACAACATTTCGATAACTAAATGTCTTCTTTTGTTTATGTGCTTGCAACTATCACAGATTGTCAGCGCTCGTATTGTCTTAATGCTCAGGGACAATCGAGTTTAAGTGGTAGTAGTAGTTTAGTTTATGTTACAGTTCATTCTTTAAAATAAAGTTGACTCACAATTTTATTCGAATCGATAAAGACACGTCAGAAACACTTGAAGACCCGCACAAGACTGAAAAACCATTTAACAAAGTTGAAGCACAACAAATATTATTGGCCAGGCGCTTATCAAAGGTAAGCAATTTTTTCTATTTGGTAGCAATAATTCTTTTTGTTTGTATTAAGGCATTGAACTTTGATATAACGCTGATACATTTTATAGTACAATTTCTCAGTAAAAAGTATTGCACTTTGATAATACCAATTACCCACGTCAAAGTAGGACTTGACATTGGCAAACATTTAATAGATTATTGTTTTGGAGTGGTTTCTAGTTAGCAAATTTAAATAACCGCACACTTTAAGCTCTTATCGAAACATGAGCACAGCTAATCATACTGTACTGGTGGTATCTGATAACAAATGAAGTGTTATTTTTAAAGACATAGCCCTTTAATCGAATGTGGGCAGTGGCGGCAATCATTAGATTAGATTTGTAGATGTACACAATATTGCTTAGAGATCAAAGCGATATCGCTGAAAGTATAAACAAGCCTGGTTCTGATTAACATTGTATAAACTATACAAAACAACTTTTATGAAAGTAATCTATTACAACCTAGTGTACCAAAATCTTTAAGTAAACATTATGAAATACAAATCATTATCAGTTACAATTCTCATATGTAATTACAAATATTTACTGTAAATATTTACGCAATGTTACAAAAACTATTTTTCAAAAAAATAATTTGTGTTAAATCAACAGGTGTTGCTTTATAAAATTGATCTGCTAAATGTTTTTAATACAAACAGTAGTATTTTATTAGCAGTATTGGGTGATTTGGGCACACTGATAAGAAAAATATGGAAGCTAATTAAGTAAAGATTATTACTATGCTGGTTGAAATGGCTTTCTGAAATAATATAATAAATTTATTACCTATTACTGCGAGGATCGCGTAAAATTTCATTCACGGATCATTTGCACATTGTATACTGATAAGATTATGGCATGATTTTAGCAATACTGCTTAATACCACAGCTACTATGATGTCGCCGCCAGAAGGCGTGACAGTGGGCGATTATCAATTTGCCATATATGTATGTATGTATTACTAACAAGCGATTTAAATTTCAAATCAAATGTAATTTTGCAAATTTGTGCAATTTTAATTTGGGAAACACGACAAAGGCAAATGGTTTGTGAAGGAAATATAAAAGAGAATATAAAGCAAGGGAAATGGATTTTAAATATTAAGCACTTGTCCTCCTTTTGTATATTGGGGCAAAAGTCTATCAACATATCGTTACTGAATGTTCATATACTTGCATATTTTATCAACAATTATTTAATGCTTATCACGCAATATGAATAGTTAATACCGACGAAATGGAACTCATAAAGAATGCAGTCATTTGCATACACACGTACATACTTACATACGTATAAGGTAATTACGAGACAAAAACAAGAGAAGCAATACAATTAAGTATAAGAAGCAGAATGCTTTAGGGTCAGCGGTACAAAGCACAACCCTATAGCCGTTCGGGGGGCTGGACGTGAAGTGAAAGACAATCAAAGGACACAGGGTTGTTCATGACGACATCCATGTGTACGCACATACATACATACATATGTGTTGACATAACTAAGACGAAATAAGTGCTCATTTAAACATGGCAAAGAATCCCTAGGATAATTGCAATATATTCATACAAATATGCAAGAAATACACATACACATGTGCATACATACATGTGTAGCAACAGGCGGATTAATATTAACACATAACTAATAGGTCAAACTACAAACACACATCACCGTTAATTTCACTCACATTGTTGTTACAGATTAATATTCAAAAATGTTCTCTTCTTCGTTATGCCTACTGTTGCTTCTGGGCGCAGTCAGGTGTCAGAATTTACCGGTGCTTAAGAACAGTTTTGTATCGATGCACAAACATTAATATAGTGCGAAAATTTTAGCAACAATATGTTATTATGGGTATTTGTACACTTATTGCTTTTATTGGAAGAGAATTAATAACACCGAACAACTATGATCGCACTGCCATCTAATAGAACTTGCCGCCAGAACTCGCTTTATACAAATGCCAGTAGGCAATCATCAATTAATAGAGGCTTTTCGCGTGCTCTGCCATACCTTTCAATGTGTGTGTGTGTGCGCGCGCAATATTTAGAGTAGAGAAGTGTGCGTGCACTTCGTGCGCGTGCTCTAATAAATGTATCATAGTTTTGGACTATCTGTAGATTGCTAAATACGCTCTTGAACATATATTGCATTGTAAACATCAATGTAAAATATATAAATACTATACCACTTTTAGCTTAAACTTTTTTGTGTGGTAAAATTTGTGGTTTTGATATCTAGACATTCAACAAGTGCTGAGATTATTTTCTTCACGCGTTCATCTCTAGCTCAAACGAATCCACACATAATTTCGCACACACGTAAGATAAGAGAAGCCAGCTCTCGTCCTACAATTTCATATGACAACCCCCAAAATTGTGTGAGCGAGATAAGGACAACAGCTTTTGAAGAGAAAATGCATATAATATATACATACATCTGTTTTTTATACATACCAGCCGTTACAAGTAAACTTAAATTATATCAAAATTTGAAGGGTACACCCACACTTATTAGTTGCGGTAATGATGGATATGATAACGATAATATCAAAGATAGGATTTTAATTCATAATTTTAATTAATGCGAGCAAACAGGGTGAATGTTTTTCTTACTCCATTTAAAAACAAAACAGCAGTTTAATTACAAATCATCGATTAATTCTGCTTAAAACAGTTCGATTACTAGTATCGATTGTATCTTGCATCCCTAGTTTGCGTATATAGATATCGGTAAATAACAGTGCTGCAACTGTTAAAATCGGTACTGTAATGCCATAAGTCGCGTTGCCGCTCGTTGGTCTCGACAAATTGAGGTATCAAAATGATTGATTTACAAACGCAAGACACAGAAACTGTTGAAAAGGATCAACATCCTGATCCAAAGCATACCACAGAATCAACGCAATGTCGCCTGTGCCACTCCCACATCAAATCAACTGCAGAATCACCAAATATTTACGAGGCTTTTGTTGACTTTGGCAAAGAAGAAGAAGAAGAAGAAAACGTACCAACAAACATAAACAATGAGGACGAAAAAATTATTATTGCTGATGTGTGCCAGAATGTTTATGGTGTCAAGTATGAACGCCATGAGTTTTTGCCGGAACACATCTGTATGCGCTGTCTGAATATACTTAGGGACTTCAACGACCAACGACGGTTCATGCAACAGCGTGAGTTACAGCTGCAAAAGGAACTTAAAAATCTATTGGCTGCGGATGCCAAGTATCGACCTGGGCTAAATGGTAATCCCGGCGAGTTTATATTCATCGAAGGCGAAGAAAACTGCGAAATTGTGGATGTGGATCCCGATCAACTGTGTGAGACGAGTGATGATGAATTTCTTGGTTCTGATGGCGACGCCGACAACGATGACGAGGAGTGGGACGATGAGGATGAAGAAGAAGCTGCACAAAATGAGGAGGAGGCTGATCTACCGCTTGGCATGGATGCCGCTCAATTGGCAATGATGCGTGTGCATCAAACAGTCGATGCCAGCACCATTAATGTCAATCCTCATCCCAAGAGCGCATTTCTTTGTCAGTACTGCGATTTGGCCTTCACTCTGCAACCAGATTGCCAGCATCATGAGCTTACCTCCCACGATGTTGCTGCACCCTACATTTGCAACTATTGTCCATTACGTTTGATCACACGACCAGCTCTCATAGCGCACATCAAGGAGTTGCATGATGCCGAGCGTCCATATGTGTGTGCACTGTGCAACAAGGGATTTGTGCGACGCTCCGACTTAAAGAAGCACACCATTGTGCATACGGGTGTGCGTCCATTTTCATGCCATGTCTGCTCCAAGAGCTTCTCACGCAACACCAATTTGACAAAGCATTTGCGCATTCACAGCAGTGTCAAGCCCTTTGTTTGCCAACAGTGTCCACGCTCCTTTCAGACGCCACTAGAGCTGCTTAAGCACACACGCTCCCACTCCGAAATCAAACCGTTCCAATGCGGACGCTGTCCAGCTTCGTTTGCTCGCAAGGATAAACTACTGATGCATCAGCAGGTTCATATTAAGCGCGACATTGAACAAAAGCAAAGTCAAAATATGCGCATCAATATGATGGTGCCGCCGGAGCAATTGCAAGTGCAGATGCAGATGCCATTGCATCCGTATTTAGATGCAGATCAACAACAGCAGCTATCAGCTCAGTTTCCTTATCAGCAGCAACAGCCTGCCACGGTGCAGCCCAAGATGAAAACAACGCCAAAGCCCACGCGCAATTTCCGCTGTGATGTATGTGATCGGAGTTTCCAGCGCGAAAGAGATTTGCAGCGTCATCGTGCCCTGCATATGGACACCCTGTTCGCCTGCAAGCTATGCGGCCAGGGATTCAAACGTCGCGAGCAATTGCAGCGACACGAGCTGGAGGCACATGGACCCAGCTATACGTGTGCCATTTGCTGCATTACTTTTCTACAGCAGGCGGAGCTGGAGACGCATCTTAAAGTGCACGAGCTGCAGCATAGTGTTGCTAAGAGTACCCAGGAGGCTTTAATAGCTGCTGCCGCCGTTGCACCGCCTCATCATCATCCCTTGGCCGAGCAGCCAGGTGCTCCCATGCCAGTTACCGTGCAAGAGCCTGCTCCGTTGCCCAACATTAGACCATCTGCAGCTGAAATGTCATTCTTTAGCAACATGATACCCACAATGAATCTGGGTTTCTACAGCGAAACGCGTCCCGAGGAGCGTAATGGAGCTTGAATGGGAGTTATATCTTACGTAATTAAGTAAAAAGTAAAAATATATATATATATATCTATTTTTAATTGATTCTAATAAATATGACAATTAATTGGATTGAATTGGTTTGGTAGCACATTTTATTGAAACATTCCTTCAAAAACCTATTAAGAATGTATTACCATGTTGCAAAAAATCACTTTTTTTTTAGAGTAAAGCCAATTTCATTTATAAAGATATATTGCAAATATGTTTCTGCAAGGTGATTTATGGCAAGGAAGTTCCACACACGCTGACCGCTACAGCGCTTTTCAATCGACGTCTCGCCCCCAACAACAACAACAGCGCCTAAGTGTTGGTGTCGCCTTACTGCCTTTCGCGGCAGCGACGCAGCTGCTTAAGACTCTCAGCTCAGTTAGGCACTGAGCGCTACACATTTTATCGGCGTGTGTGTTGTATTTGTTGAAGCACCGGTTCCATGGTTTCGTTTGTTCATCTGCCCGATCAGTTCACAAGCACAGCGCGACGAGTGAAGACGTTCAAAGAACGAAAAGAGGTTGAGGCGCGAAACAGCGCAAAGCTTCTCGAGACGCGTTTAAGCAAAATACATACTGAGAGCTGATCGAAAACGTGCGTTTAATTGTTTATTTTTGTATACAAAGTTGTAAATGACTATTTAATAATAAAAGTATAGTGAAGCGTGCTTAAAAACTAAAATATTAAATAATAAATAATATGCTCTAAAGCTGCCACAAATAAAAAAAAAACTTCAGGACGCTTTTGACATGTTAGTTTTACTGCCAAATCCGTTGCAAGAGATAAACGTTCAGCACGCAACTTCGAAAGAAGGCATTGACAGTTATTACTTTACAATGCAGTTCCTGGCTTGAGAAAAAACGCGTTTAAAAATCTGCCTGCTTGGCGCTTAAATGTATTTATTGCGCCTGTTCTATTGCGACTAACAAGCAATAAGTTTTGCATACCGCAATAATCCTACTCCCACTACTTTGGAGTCTGTAACGCCAGATGCCATGGGCATAGTTGGGGGCAGGATAAGCATAATAAATCGTTTACATGCAAAGCTATTAAGCGAAATGTTCTGTTTGTTCTGACAAAGTTAAAAGGGTTTCCTATGGCAGTATGCTAATAAATAAACAACCCTTGCTTAGCTCATGAGCAAGTGATAAAAGTTTTTTTTTTGAGTCTAATTAACAGAATGATTAGACTCAAAAACAAAGAGTTTGCTGGAAGTTCAAGAAAAGTACTCTCACCATTGCAATCGCGACGATCTCTTAGTGCAAATCTGATTTTGGTGAATTGACTGTCTGCCAGAGTTTCCAGCATTGTTTATTGCAATTGTACTCTGTCCGATCGAAATACATCAATGCATTGACATTTGACGACACTTTACAGCTGTCAGTTGTGTCTTTTTTTGTTCATTGTTTTTATGCCCTCATTGCTGTTGTTTGGCGTATTATTTTCCATATTTAATTCAGTTTGAATTAAAATAAAAAAGAAAAGATAACTATAGTATTAATAAACGCATTTGCATTTGGCATGGGAAGAGGCTTTGGGGTTTTGTTTTTCACATCCGTTTCGCTTGCATTTGATCAGCTGCTAAAACAATTCACTTTCTTATTTGCTTTTTTCTTTGTGTGTTTAGTTTATACATATGTTCATTTGCAACGTTCCACTTGGCTGACAGTTGGATCCCCGTTCAGGGGTTTTTCATCATCATCATCATCAGTGTAGTTAGTCTGTGTCTCGTTGTCGTCATCCGTTTACTGTATCATAAACATTTATGCCAATTTTTTTTCTTTTTGTTGCTTTTGTTTGTGTTTTTTTTTCTCATTTCGCTGGCAAACCTGTTGGCTGTGATTTCTTTGAGGTATGTATTTGCCTGGCACGACATTTGTTCCTGCGCTCCTCATGGCAGCATGCCCCAAAAGAAGCTGTGACTCTGTGTCGTTCGATGTGGCGGCGATGACGTCGACTTCAACTTCATGTCGTCACGCGATCTTCGAATTCGTTCATTAATTCGGTTGGCAAACGGTTGGCCGACGTTGCCGCTAACGCTCCTCCATTTCACGGTAGGCGTGCAAGTAGCTGCAAGTGTTAATTAGTTGTTAGTGTCTCCCTCTATGGCATGGTAGCTGCAACGCCCGTAATGATTTATTTCGATTTACTATACGGTAATATATAATGGCAATTGTGGGTGTATGACATGTACGGGATTTTAATCTATGTTATTATAAAGAGATAAAGATAACAGGTGTTTGTAACAATCTGTTATACTCGGCACTCGGTTTATATCCCTTTGGCTTTACATTGATTTCCATAATTGCGCCGTCTCGCGAAAATAAATATAAAAATGTCGTGTGTCGAATCTCGATTTCGACATTGAAAGAATTCTTTCTTTTGTTTTTTTTGTATTTCGCCTGTTGCCGCTGCTGTTGCTGACTGCTTGACAGCGAAGACAAGCAACAAATTAGTGGAAGGTGCATCCCAAGGCATTGAAATAAATTCCTACATGCAATTTAGGCACTGGCTGCATTTCGCTCCGCGAATGGAAATGGGAATGGGGATGGGAATGGATATGCGCAATGCGCAATGCAGAGAAGCGTTGGACATCAAAATCAACCCAAGTCAAAGATGTGCAGGTGATGTTCTGCCTCAAGGTGCATCTCTTAACTCACCGCTGTTGTTGTTTGTCCGTTTTCTTCATTGTTGATGCCAACTTCAATTGCTTTGCCCCCCGCCCCCCGCCCCTCTTGGCATTGTTGTGGGTGTTGTGCAGCAAACTGCAAGCACATTACACACTTGAATACACATAAATCTCTTAAGATGCATTGCATGTAAGCGATTTGACTCTTCCCTATCGCTTCAACAAAGGGTGGTCACTTTTTCAAATCACCCTGTCAAAAGGCATGAATAGAATCTTTGCTACTTAAACGTTTGCTTTGCGAATTCAATAAACTTCGACCAAACAAGAACGTGCATTTATGACAAATGACACTTGCTTAAGAATCCGTTGAATAGCCTTTGCAACAGTCATCTATCTATTACCAGAAGAATTCTAGCTATGGCACACAGTGGCCAGATAACTGGTTGTTCTTGCCAAGTTGTAAGTGAAGGTTAAGGTCAAATACTTATTGAAATATTGAATGATTGCTGATTGTTGCTGATTGTTGATTGCTGATTACTGATTGCAATAGCGTTAAACTTGAATTCTATAAATTCTAAAGTGAGGCTGAAAACGACAGCAGAGCCATCGTTTTGACATGCATCTAATTGTTTGATGCCTTTTACTGCTAACTGATTCCACAGCGCCCATAAATGGTGTGGACAACTTTTTTTGTTGTTGCCCATGTTGCACGTGTTGGCATCCAAGTGGTCTATCCATTGGTTCATCATCATCGACAAGAAACGCGTCAGACTATTGCATAACGTTCACGCGTCAAGAAATTTAATAAAGGCAATGGAAATGGCATCGTAGATGGATCGAAAGAGTGCAACATTCTCATCACAAATGCGTCTCAGCTGTCAGCAATGTTGGGTCTAATGCAATTAAATTCCGATTAAAAGTTTTTCACACACCACACAGCGCTAGAATTGAAACTAGAAAAAGTGAGTTTCCGTCTCTCCCACATAAATCAGCACGCCATCTGGTGTTGAATAGCAGCGTTTCCGTTTCCTGCATACGAATTGCACACAACACTCTGTTCATTTTTATTGTTATTATTATTTGTTTGATGTTATTTCCTTACGGCATTAGCTTTAGCCAACAGTCGTGACTTTTTCGCAGTTGCACACTTCTTCAAATGGCTGTGAACAATTCGTAAATTCGTAAATTGAATTCCGTTTTCGGACCTTCAACTTGAAAACCTGCAACTTTAACATCTTCTCTTCTTCTTATGTTCATGCCATGCACACGTAATTATCCTTAAAACCAGAAACGTGACGATATTTGCAATTTTGTGGCATTCACTGTTCCGTTGTCCGTTGCCCAATGTTCGGCAGGAATTCGAATGCGAATATAAATAATGTTGACAATGTTGCATTCGAACAAACAAACGAAATCTTGTTTTGGTGCCACAAATAATACTCACAGCTGGTGTTTTAATTATTTTTACACATATCTTTCAAGTAAAAATGGACTAAACCAATAGTTGTTTAGTAACTTATGCATCAGTCATTTGTAGGTTTAGAGGGAAGTTCTGTAGATAAGCTTTAACTAATGCAGCCAAAAGACGTAAGAGTTTTCAGACTAACAGCAACACCCAAAACAACAAGAAAACGCTAAGAACAAACCAAAAAACAATGCAAGGTTTTTGAGTTTGACTGGGTTCGTCTGTCGACTCGATTCGCGAAAATATTTCTCAATGTCTATCTGGGCGCCTGGAGGCATAAAGGCATGGGATGTGAGCGAGAAGTGAGCCCCTTGACTCCGACGCTCGAAACAACCACCTATTAATCAAAATCTCTTGATCTGCACAAATGTTTTGTACACTGCAAGAAAATTGGACACGGCTGCCCAGCAGTATTAGCTGCGCAACTTAGTTGTTGCTTTTGACAAGTGTGGCGTTGGCGGCGTTGGCAGCAGCACAAGTAAAGAACCCACCACGTTGATGAACGACGTCAGGCCTTGGCCAGTATCGATGGCCATACCAAGATGCTGTTCTCCTCGCTGTTCTTATTGTCTTCTATTAAGCCATGTGTGTGTGTGTGTGTGTGTGTGTGCAGGCAGCGAGACCTCTAGTCTTGGCTAACAAATCGCGGTAAATCACAAGAAAAGGGAAAAAACAACACAACACACGACACGAACTAGTACACGCCACACGACATGCCGCCAACTCCTTGGCTGCCCACAATCGCTGCGCCCTTGGCTCTTTATTAAATTAAGTTAAATCATGTAATTTCCATGTAGCAGAGTCAAAAGTGCATCGCCCAGGACCCAGAGCCAAGACCCAAGGTCCAGTTGTTAATAATAATACCTCTCTTCAGCTGTTGTTGTGTACTTTACCCTATGATCAACTTGGATCAGCTAATCACTGATTTTCTTTCTGGGAAAAATCCATTTCGTTGCCCTTCGCCTTCGCCTTGACGCAAATTGATTGCAAATGTTTGCCCAAATCGCACTAAAGACTTAAGTTGATCGACGTTTTCTTCCTTCTTTTGGTTCGTACTAAACGCTAATTAATTCATATGTATCTTAGCTACTGACTTGCTGTTGTTTGTTAGCCAACAGTTGGCACAAATGCAAATTAGTTGCAGGCCCCACATTGTCTCTGGTCTCGCCGTGGTTCAACTTTAGTCAGACGACCCACAACAGCGTTTGGGTTTCAAGAACTTGTATCTAGCTCTCTCGCATAGTTAGAATAAATAACTGCAGTTGAGCTGCAAAGCGATGCACTCAGTGACTGCTACTCTTTGGTGCATGCCACGAGACTATCTGGCGGACATATTGAGATACATTTCCTCAGGCAGCCAACTCCAGCTGTGGGGCAGGGCAAGTCAGGCCACAAAATGCCCGACTGCATATTTATGAGATTTATTTTAGTTTATGCATTGTCGCTGCTACCTGATTCCAATCCAACAGTCTTGGTATTCCATTCTGGCGAAAGGTTTGCTCACATTGTCTAACTGTCGCAAATTGTTGTGCAATAAATAAATGGCCAAGCCGTCTTAACGGTCAGCCTGACTAATCTGTGAATCAAACAGATTTATTCTTACATTGTATTCAGATGATAACGCATTTAAATTATGCGCTAATCGTTGCTTTTTAATAATCGTAAGGACTTTTTGAGTACAATACAATAGAAGATTTGTTTGAAGATAGTTTAGTATTAATTGTAATAGATAACCTTTGAATACTGCTCTTTAGATGACCCAACCACACCCGGGCAAGTACCAACCATGTTGGGCTATCGTCATAATAAACCGCAAGCATGTGGCAGTGACTCAGTTTATCGGTGTGCCTCTAAAGCATTCTATGACTGCTCAAACGTTGCCGCCCGCTGCGTTGACACTGAAAAATGTCTATGTCGGCGACAGCAGCAGCAGCGGCTGTTGCAGTAACTGGAGTAGAAACAGCGCGTGGTGGTTGGTCATCACATGACTATCGTAAGCTACACTTGCCACATTTTATGACAATCATTTGAGTTAATTGCGGACAGTAAAAGTTCTCTCGTTGCATGGAGAGACCACACCGCACGTGTACATTGGCAAAGTGTGGCATAAATATTGTTTCTCATTTCGATTGGCAACTCATCTATCTGCCACATGCCACTGTTTCTGCTTACCAGCCAGAGGCGTTGTTGAGAAACTTCATTCGGAGGGGGGGGGAGCTGCATCATTACAATTCATTAAAATTGTCATTTTATGTGTGTTTTTGCTTAACAACTGCTACAACAACAAAGTCTCTGTTCTTACAACAGCTGTGTCCACGTTCCACGTACCACCATCGCACACGCAGTAAAAGGCATTAGCGTCTGTGTCTGTCACCTTCGTCATGGTCACGCTAATCGTGGTAATCGCTTGCGCCAATAAACTGACAGGTTTATGGGCGTGCAGACACTGACAGAGGCGCAGACGCGGAAGCCACCAAACAGAAACAGCTTGCAACTTGTGGCAAGGAAAGACTGAGCTGAGTTGCTTGCTTGATTTAAAAGCAATTAAAATGCGAATTGATGTCGCGATTGATTTTTTTCGCTTCCAACTCATTTGTTGCAGATCTTCGCTTCGGTTAATGGGTCACGCAAGATGATGCTATGCTATGTTGCTGCCGGATCAGACGTACGCCGACTACGTGGGCCGACGACATCTGACCAAGACGCGTTCGCCGAAGAGCTCAAGCGCCAGCAGTAGCAGTTATGATCGCACCGCTGACTTCTTTGAGCATATACCCGATTTTGTTGGCGCTTCACTGCCCACATTTCTCTACACTCCACAGCCGGTTAATGAGGAGGAAGAGACCCGAGAATCCACACCAAGTGGTGCGAGAGAGGACACTGTCAGTGGGAGCGAGAATTGCGAGGATGTTCTTAAGCTGTGCGAGGACTTTCTCTGTCGGCATCGCATGCGTCCCGATTTCTTTTGCCAATACCACAAGGCAGTCAGGTAAGTCTTTTTAGCTGGATTGTCAAAGGAAATATTCTTCCCTTCCCTCTATATAGCTCTACCACACCCTCACCGAAGCAAAGCAAAGCTTCGCCAAATGTGGACAAAGTGGATGCTGAGTTAACGGGCGGTTCTAAGGAACTGGAATCGTCAGAGCTCTCGGTCAATAAAGAAGTCAACGCTGTAGTTGAACGCTTTACAAAATTCTCAGCTATTTATACACTGCCGGTAGCGAAGCGGAAAAAAACATGCAATAAAACCACAGGAAATATAACTGGTAAGCTTTTTTGACACGTTTTAGTCCATAAATGCAATGGCCATATAAGTAATATGCTGAAAGACATTAATTATTGTCGACAACATGCTGCTTTATATTTTTTTTTAATGAAGTTTGTCGTTGTAAGAATTTTTTTAAAATTAATATTTTTTGTATTTGTCTATAGTTATTGCAGAGTTTAATATTATTAGACAAACATTAGTTTTATAGCATAACAGTAATATCATTTAAGTTTTTAAACTTTTTAATATCCATTTTGTTAGCAGCTAACATTGGGCTTTTGAGGCAGTGGTGCAGCGAAATCGAAGTATGTACGGCGAATTGCATATTCTAAGACAGGCTTAAGTCCGCTATAGGTTTGTGTCTTAGGTATAGGTAGTAGGTGGGTGTCTGGGATTTACCCAGAAAATCGTTAGTTTAAATGTTTTTCGAATATTAAAGTTAAGTATGAATTGTTCCAGCTATTTTAAAGCTAAAGTTGCCAAGATATCACGCCGTGCAACTAATAAACCTCGCTTTTCTTTATTGGCTAATATTAAGTTAATTAATTTGTTATGGTTTAATGGCTTGTAAGAAAATGTACATGTTTTAGCAATCGTGATAGTTATTAAGAGACAAGCATGAATTTATTAGCATGCTAGTTGCAATGAGTGGCAAAACTGCAATGGAATTGATGTGGGAATTGTGAAATGCAGCATCAACAATAAACAATAAGCAATCAACACTAATTAACACACGAGCACGAGTAAACGAGCCTGAGAGCGACAGCGGAGCGAGAGCAGCAAAGAGGCGAATAGTTCAAACACTTGACCTCATATTTGAGCAACTGCACAAAGACGCAAAGAGTAAGACTAGAAACAGACAAAAACAGTAGAAGAAGAAGCAGACGAAGCAATACCTCAGGCTTTTACCTGTTAAAGACAAATTTTACCTGAGCCCGAGCACGCGGTGAGCGCTAAAGCAGCGACAGAGAGAGAGAGCGAGAAACGATCGCCGTCGCTTGGGAGCGCAAGTATAGTTTTTTAGCGCAGCAGCATTCAGTGTGCGGATTGGCCTGAGAGCGAGCAAGTGATGTCGGCGGTTGTTTAATATATATATTCTTTATGAATTGGTGCATTGAAAGAAAATCAAATGAAATGAGTATTCAACCAAATGGAAAATAATAAAAATAATAGCAAAAATTAAACGAAAGATGCGAAATATGAACTTGCCTTACTTTGTTGGCAAGCAAAGCAATTCGAATGTACATGTGTGTGTTTGTGTGTGCTAGTGTTAGTGTGTACCTTGAAGGTATCTAAGCATCTACATCGGGCACATTTTCAACTTTGCGTGTCTGCCAGTTGAAGTTGCTAACTCGTTTTTCTCAACAACCAACGTACAAGTAATAATAAGCGAAGAAAAAGAGATAAAATCAACGAAAAAAATTATACAAATGCCAATAAAAATTAATAAAAAAAAGGAATTATAATAATACGCAGCAGGCAGCTGCCGACAAAAAAGGAAACACAAACTACAAATCGCAGGCGAGAAGTAAGAGAAAAGAGATGCGAAGAACTCTTTCAGTGATTTGGCTGCTGCTGCCCTTTCTGCATTCTTTTTGCTTGTTTATTTATTTTGTTGTGTGCTTCACTTGTTCGCTTGCTGCTGCTGCTGCTGCTGCAGCACAACCAAAAAAGTAACCACAGCTGCATACTTGTTTAACACCAGAGCCCAGTTTATATGCCATAGACACACACACATACAATTACCTATAAGCCTGGCCTGGTCAGTGTCTGTCTCCTTGCGGAAAACCTGTTCGCTTCTTGCTCGGGCGTGTTTTATGCTGCATGCTGCTTCTCAGTGTGTATACGAAATTATTCAAATAAGAAAATCATCGTCGTTCGCTTCGTTCGCGTCGCCGGTGCCAACTTAGCTCGCTTCTCGTCCTTTTTGTCGTATCCGTCGCCAAAAAAAAACAACAATCAAGAAAAACTTGCATTTGAAATCGCAGCTCACAACTCGTTTTGTTTTTGGGCAAGTTGAAATTGTTTTTGGTGTAGTAAGTAGTAAGTGCAGCTGGTTTTGTTCTCTGATCGGCCACACAAATGTGCATCTACGATGGCCACATTGGGCCTGTCAAAAGTCTTCATACTGGATAAATATTTTACGGAATTGCAAAAATTTTGGGAGACCGAGAAGAAGCTGCAGGGTAAGTAGTAGTAAAGGATATCGTTTGAGATAACAAAATGATTGGCACAAAAAAAACACAAACCTGTGTTTTTAGTTTTAAAGTTTGTTGTCTAAGTCTTTTGTTTTGCTGCTGCTGCTGTTTCGCGTTTGAGTTCGAGTGTAACTAATTTATGCCTCTCTATTGTTCATTGAGAAACGTTGAAGCTTATTGTCCGATTGGCAACGGTTTTCTAGATTGTTAATCAAGAGCTTTGAACTTTACTAAATGATTTATTGTTAATGTTGTAGTATGAAAATGATGGCAAACAAAGAAAGTCAATTATAAGATTGTAAACTATTTAATATGAAAATGTATTTAAATGCTTAAATGTAGTAAAATATACTACAAACCATTTAAATTAGTATATATTATTTTAAGAAACTGCCAAAGACTTCAAGATTATTTGCAACTTTTTATTACATTCATATTTGTTGGCATCCACATGAAAAACATACAGCTCAATGAGGTACCTTCACACAGATACTCACAAATACACATATCTATGTGTGTGTATGTACCTTGTTGTTGTTGTTGTTGTATAGGTGTCTGCCGTTTGGCTTGCAACATTTGCCCACCTTTCCACCAGCTGCGTCGCTTCCCATCTCCGCCAGCCCATTGGTTACCAGTTTTGGTTCCAGGCAACAACAACGACGCCAACACAACAACGAGCCGTTGAGATCTTTAAATGTGTTGCCATCGTCATTGTTGTTGTTTTTTTTGTTGTTTGGGGTTTGAGTTGGTTTTGTTTTTGTTGTTTTCTGCTCTTTAGTGCCGAACTCTGTTAAGCTGCACGCTGATTTCAGCTTCCAAGAAATTTTCTCGTGCTGCCAATTCGGACTTGAATATTTTTCTACATGCAATAAGAAAAAAGACAATGCTCGAATATAAAAAAAATACTAAAACCAAACAAAAACAACAATTTTGAATGCCGCAAAAGCCGATGAAATTTATTTTATTTGCAATAGATATATCAATATTTTTATATATTAGTTACTCATTATAATAAAACTTTTCTTGCTTTTATGCCACGGCTAAGACATAGACATTCAAGCCAAATATATCTGTTTGATATTTCAACTTACTTTTCTTGTGTGCAGCTTAAATAAAAAGACTCAAACTGGTTTTTGCCATCAATGATATTGGTTTGTTATTGTTGTTGTTGCTGCTGTTAGTTTGTTGGCGTCGCTTGTCTCTATTTCGATTTGAAATCACTTTTTGTGGCATGTTTTCAAAATGCCCAATTAGATTAGTACGTTTTTTTACTGTTTAGCTTTTCTCTTTTATGATAGCTTTTCGTGTTCCTCTCTGTCTTGTTGCTGACCCTAGAATCTGTCTATATTGAACTCTTCCCCCATAGTTTTAGTATCTTTTTATTTATGCCAGCACTTTCGAAAGTTAACTCAACTCAGTTTATAATCAATATTTAGCATCAGCCGCAGCAGCATCAATTCATTGATATTTTATTCCCTTCATTTCATTTGAGTTCAATTTGTTGTTGCTATTATTATCTTTAGCTTGGCACCTGCCGCCTTTTAAACTTTTCTGTTTAATCTTAGCGCTATTTTTTTATATTTTATTTTGATTGCTAGCGAAATTGGTTCATTAACATTTTATGTAAATTTTCTACTCGTTTTTGTTTTCCTTCTTGTGCTTCTTGTTGTTATTTTGTAAATTGGTGTATTAAAGTCTGAAACGAACAGAACAAATCAGTTGGCAGAAGTTTAATCAAGCAGCACTAAATTAATTGATGTGACTAAATCAGCTGTTGTATTAAGTTGTTAATTAGAAAGGCTATTAAACACAAGGCGTATGTGTTTGTTTTTTTTTAGGAAACTAGAAGTTATGATAATCATTTGTTAATACTTTAAACTTGTTGTTAAAACCTTTATAAGAATATGTTCTTTTAAGTAGACTTAAACTAAAATTATTTGAAAGGTTCTTATCATCTTTAGTGGACAGGAAAGAAGTATTATCTGAATCATTTTAGTATCTGCAAATAAAGCTTAATATGTTCCTGGCTATATTTGGGAACTTATTGGTTGGATTCTTGTGACTTGTTCAATAAAAACCTTAGTTAAAAACTTAGTTCATTCAATGTTAATTCACACATTCTTTGTATTAATATGTTGTAAAGCACTTAATAAAAACCATTTCAAACCTCTTACAGATGCATCATCGTCCAATGAGGCCGTGCATCTGCAGCAGCGGCTCAAAAGCTTAAGCACTGAGCTGCTGGTCATGCGCAATCGTCTCCATGTCGAGGGTCAAGTTCAAGGTCGTGCCAACGATGCACAGCATCATAGCATTGGCAACGTTGCAATTGGCGGAGCTGCTGGCGGAGCTAATGGCTCGGCTGGTGCTGGCGGTGTCAAAGCAACCAATTATGATTTGAATGCATCCAGTCCGAATTTGAATCTAGCTTCCAGTGGACTCTCTGCGAATGCCTTGCAACAGCATGGCAATGGCAGTGGCCAACATACGTTGCCCAAGGTAAGTGTGGCTGATCTTCAACACCAAAAGTATCCATAACTAATTGCTTGTTTGGGTTTCTTAGCATTCCTATAACTTTAGCCAAACCTTGCCGAGTAACTCTGGCTCTGGTGCTGTCATCTCGGCGAGAAACACCTCGATTCCACATCCCTTGCCACATCAACTGGGCTCCGGCGAGAAGTCTGCGTTGAGCCATCACAAGAGCAACAGTGGCAGCGGCATCAATGGCACTGGACTCTTGCCACCAGCTCCATTGCCACACAGTCTCAACTTCAGCGCCAGTTCCCACACGCTGCCCATGCGCTCCTCCGCTGCCACAGCTCTGGCTGTCTCACAACAACAGCAACAGCAGCATCATAGCCTACAGTATCCCTCCACCAAGCATGCGAATCCTTGCCAGAGCGTCAAGACCTTGCCCTTTGGCTTTGGCTTTGCTGGCACGGGCATTAAGCTACATTCGAGTGCTCGCCCTGCCAAGGATATGCAGGATCTAATCCATTTGGCTGGGCCACTCAACGAGCATGCCGTCATGCACACGCTCCAAGCTCGGTTCAGCGAGCAACGTTACTTTGTAAGTACAAGTGTTTAACTTAGTTACTAACTACATTTGTTGACTAAAGTCTTAGCTCTTGGTGTAAACTCTTTATTCAAATGCAATGCTTTGATTTTGCTGCCAATAAAGCCAGCGCTAATGCCTCAATTTCCGTAGCTATTTGCCATTCACACACACACGCACACACACACACTGTGACCAGTTAGTTGCAACTCTGTAATTGTCGAAATTAACAGTTAATCTGCCAGGCGATTGTAAGCGGATATTTTATTTAATGACAAACTATTACAATAATTGGCAGACAAACGCGAAAACTGTCTCTCTCTCTTCCTCTCTTTCTTTAACTGTACGCTGCAGGCAGCAAATTAAAGTGCTTGCCACTGAAAAGTGAATCTAACAGTAAACAAGTTGTGTGTGTTTTTATCACTGGCAAATAACAAACATTAACTATAGAACTTTTTACGATATACATTTGTGCTTGCAGACCAATGTTGGACCCATATTGCTCTCGATCAATCCGTATCTGGAGGTGGGCAATCCTTTGACGTTAACGTCCACACGAGATTTGCCGTTAGCACCACAGCTACAGAAGATTGTGCAGGAGGCAGTGCGTCAGCAGAGCGAAACGGGTTATCCGCAGGCTATCATACTCTCGGGCACAAGCGGTGCGGGAAAGACGGCGAATGCCATGTTGATGCTGCGACAGCTGTTTGCCATTGCCGGCGGTGGTCCGGAGACAGATGCCTTCAAGCATTTGGCGGCTGCATTTACAGTGCTGCGCTCTTTGGGCTCAGCGAAGACAACAACCAACTCGGAGTCGAGTCGCATTGGGCAGTTCATTGAGGTGCAGGTCACAGATGGAGCACTGTATCGCACCAAGATCCATTGCTACTTTCTTGACCAGACGCGCGTTATTCGGCCGCTGCCCAAGGAGAAGAACTATCATATCTTTTATCAGCTGCTGGCCGGTCTTAGTCGTGAGGAGCGCCAGAAACTGCATCTGGAGGGTTATTCGCCGGCTAACTTGCGCTATTTGCGTGGTGACATCTCACAGAATGAGCAGGAGGACGCTGTGCGTTTTCAGGCCTGGAAAACTTGTTTGGGCATATTGGGAATACCGTTTCTTGATGTGGTTCGTGTCCTTGCTGCGGTGCTTTTGCTTGGAAATGTGCAATTCATTGATGGCGGGGTAAGTTTATGCTTGCTTGTGTACTAATTTCTGTATCGTAGTTTTGAATATCGTAGTTTTTTTCTTATATACCAAGTGCCATCTGTTGATTTAGTTTAAAACTGATTTGCAATAGCGCCACCTAGTGCTCAAACTTACCTTAGCTTATAACACAAAAAGCAGTATTTTGGTATTTGGCCGCTAATACAGCAATGCTGAGATGGCATTTTGGCTAAAGCGTCACTGTTTCGTTTTCTCTTTCGCCGTCGCAGGTTCAAATCCTTGCGATGATTTTAATTTCTTGCGCTGATGTTTAATACGGGTAATTTACGTCTGAATTTTCATGTACGAAAAAGTTCAATGTATGTCTCTGAGCAAGAAGTAGAAAAATTTCTTTTACATTTTTATTTATTTATGCAAGTTGAATACCATTAAAGAGTTTTTACCTAGGTAGAAAATAAAAATAATGTACTTAAAATTGTTGCGTATTATTTTAACTGCGTTTTGCGTTTCTTCCACTTCGCACAGGGCCTCGAGGTAGATGTGAAAGGTGAAACGGAACTCAATTCTGTGGCCAGTCTATTGGGAGTGCCGCCGGCGGCACTTTTTCGTGGTCTTACCACACGCACACACAATGTTCGTGGCCAGCTGGTGAAGTCGGTGTGCGGCGATGGAGATGCCAATATGACGCGAGATTGTTTGGCCAAGGCGCTCTACTGTCGCCTGGTTGCAACGATTGTGAGGCGAGCGAATAGCCTAAAGCGTTTGGGTTCGACACTGGGCACACTTAGCTCAGATTCGAATGAATCTGTGCATAATCAGGCAGATGCAGCATCTCAGCATGCCTCGACCATTGGCGGTGGCAATGCTGGCTCCAAGTCAATGGCTGCCTTGAACAATGCTGTGCGGCATGCAACGGATGGTTTTATTGGTATACTGGATATGTTTGGCTTCGAGGAGCCATCGCCGCATGCCCAGCTGGAGCATTTGTGCATTAATCTGTGCGCGGAGACAATGCAGCATTTCTACAATACACACATCTTCAAGTCATCCGTGGAGTCTTGCCGGGATGAGGGCATCGTTTGTGACACCGAGGTGGACTATGTGGATAATGTGCCATGCATTGATTTGATATCATCACTGCGCACGGGGCTGCTGAGTCTGCTGGACATGGAGTGCTCGGTGCGTGGCACAGCGGAGAGCTATGTGACCAAGTTGAAGGTGCAACATCGTTGTTCCACTCGACTGGAGTCTAAAACGGCCACCGAACCGGATGATCCACGTCTCTTTGCCATACGACACTTTGCGGGTCGCGTGGAGTATGATACTACAGATTTCCTGGACACCAATCGGGATGTGGTGCCCGATGATCTGGTTGCAGTCTTCTACAAGCATAGCTGTAACTTTGGTTTTGCCACGCATCTCTTTGGCTCCGAGCTAAAGGCATTGTATGCCCAGCAGCAGGTGCCCAGGGGCTTAAGTTTTCGCATCTCACCCACATCCCACTCGGATCTGCTCAATGGAGATGAGCCCGTCTCGACGTTGACACAAGACTTTCACACCCGTCTGGATAATCTGCTGCGAACATTGGTTCATGCTCGTCCACACTTTGTGCGCTGCATACGCAGTAATACATCGGAGCAGGCTGGAAGATTTGAGAGAGCAACTGTTGTGAGGCAAATAAGATCACTGCAGGTGCTCGAGACGGTTAATCTGATGGCTTCCGGTTTTCCACATCGCATGCGCTTCAAGCAATTCAATGCACGTTATCGCATGCTGGCGCCCTTCCGCCTGCTGCGACGCGTTGAGGACAAAGCTCTGGAGGATTGCCAGTTGATACTGCAGTATGCCATGGGCATTGAGCAGCCGCCGGTGCTGGATGGCTCTGTGACACTGGCCTGGGCGCCGGGCAAGCGGCATGTGTTTATTAGCGAGGGCATACGCCAGCATTTGGAGCATTTGCGCACAGAGATCAGGCACAAGAGTGCCACCAAGATGCAGGCCACCTGGCGTGGCTGGTGCTGGCGCAAGAAGATGGGCAACAGCTTAAAGCGTCCCAGTGCCATAGATTCGAGCCTGATCTCTGCCCTGCCCGCCATTGCCAACTCCTGCGCTAAGCTGGCCAATGCTCACAATAATCCCAATGGAAAGGCAACTTCAGCTGCTATGGCAGCATTGGCAGCAGTTGCGTCAGCTGCACCCAATACGGGTTAGTTTCGAATATTGAGTTTAAATCGATTTTCTTATCTTATTCTCTTTTTTTGCTTTGACAGTTGCTCGCTTGTCGGCTAAGTCCACAAATCTCAACTCGAGCTCGGGCATTGTGGGAACCGTGACCCGGCCACGACCTCAGCCCATTGCTGGCACCCCGCCACCCGATCCGCATGAGAAATGCGACCAAAAGATTATACAGCAAACATGTAGTCTTTTCGGATTAGATTTGGTAAGTGCCCATTGTCCTCATATCCCTACCCACCCCTTCAGTAAGAACACAAGGATTATTGTTTTTTCTTTTTTTCTATTGGTTTTTATTGGGTTTTTTGTGTTTTCAGTACAGTGGCGTCATTAAACATATATAAATATATGGAAACAAGTCTGGCAAAGATTAAAGATTAAAGTTCTTTTTTTACTTATAGGAACGCCCGCCGCCTGTGCCACCCTCGCGAGCCTATACCATCACAGCCAATTCGAAAAAGCTCGGCTATCCGCAAAGTCGCATCATGAAAATGAATTTTCCGGAGGATGCACTGGCTAATCCAGCGCCAGCCACAGCAAGCAACGAGTTGCAACAGCTGAAGAAGGGCGAAACTGTTACAGTTGTGGGCGCATCCAGTGGACGTGGCCATTTGATTGTGGAGCACAAGGGACAGAGTTATCTGGTGCCTTTTCAGTATATGGAGCTCGTATCGGGAACAGCAGTGGCAGCTGCCACTAATGCCAACAGCAACTCCTTGAGCATTCCAGCCGTTGGACAGCCAAATGGTGTTAAGATTTGAGAGGAGTATTCCTAACGAAGACTGTAAATAGAAGTTGAGAGAAGATTCAAATACCTTAGAGTATTTTTCGATGTAAGTTAATGTTTTTTAAGTATTACGCACTTATGTAACGATAGGTTGTAGCTTCCAGTGCCAATCAAGTGAGTTCTTCCAATATTATTAGATATATATATGCTATAAGATTTTGTTACTAAACTAAACAAAAAAAATGATTAAAAATTAATCATAGCTGAACATTCATTGTTACTCATTCACAGCCCACAAATGCATTCTATTAATATACTTGGTATAATTAATTTTAAGTATAGTTGTACGATTTCATGATTTTACACTTTGCATTTATGCCATTTCATACAATAAAAACAAAAAGAATATAAGTAAAACAAAATATGTTTTTTTTATTGGGAAACAATAAATTAATAGAGAACAAAATATATGGTCATTGGTACATTGGTCTCACATATAAAGTACGCCCTTTTCTGAGCACAATTCTGCTTGATCAACTTAAAATTTCTTGTAGATTTATCAAATTTGAATAATCCACACATATTTATAGCATTATCTTGCGTATCGTTGCCATCGTTCAACATGTTTGCTTTGGTACCCGTTGTTAATGAATAAAAAATATTCCTCTTCACAAGATTATTCAAATCGGTCCAGTACTCAAGTGAACTATTTAACCGCAAGCCAACATTATATAGCTCATTATTGTTTTGTAGATTAATTAAATTGCCATTGAGTTGGCGACACTTTTGTGCAGCTCCAAACCAATTAAGAGTCTCATTTTCACTTATATAATAATATTTAGCACCAATTTTCTCAAACGGTTGCGGTATTTCCACTTGATAAGCATCTATAACACGTTGATCAATCTGAAATTTTGTATTGCTGCCTAAGAAGTTGAGATTTTAGTTAATTGCACTAACAATAAAACGTATTTTTACCTTCCATAACATTAATCGCTTGAGTTTGAGCTATTAACACGAATAGAAGAGCAGAAACACAAGCTTTTTTATACATTTTATTAAACAATCTACAGCTCACTTTGAAGTCAAAGAACGAAATAATTATAAATTGTATTATAACTAAGCTTTTATAGTAGCTACTTGAAGAGTATAAAAAAAGAACAATGACTCTTAGATTGAGAAGGCTTCTTCTTGCTTTTTCGCGACCTTGTTCAGTTAGTTATTATTTTGTTTATCAAATATTGTTTAATTGGATTTTGCCATAACAATATCAACTTTCGATTTAGTAATCCCTTGCTGATTATTAGCCTGGCAATTTTGCCTTATCAATATATCGTTGAATAATTGCCAGAACGTGCAAACACACAACCGTTTATTATTAGTTTTGGTCAGAGAAGCAACATTTACAACACCACCTGGTACAATTATCTCAACCCATACCTGGTATTGGGGTATTGGGTATCCATAAGTATTTACAGTTGTGCATAAATTTAATATCCATGTAAATAGATACGCATTCAATTGCAGTTCGTTTGCTTAGTTGCTCCCAAAAGATAAATATGTTAGCAGCTTACACACACACACACACACAGACTGTGGGTCATTGGAGTGTGTACATATGTAGATACTTAATTATTAAACAAGAGCACTTCAGTTTGCATTAAGTGATCAGCAGATTAACTGAACGACTGTAAAGGGAAAATTGTGGAAAAACTGACTTTCGTTTGACATATAAATCCAGGACACAAGGATAATATCAGTTCATGAGCTGAAAAAAGTTAATTAACTAGCGTCCCATTTCAATGGAAACACAATTTTTGTATAGAGTTTCTCTAAATGTAAATTTATTTAATCTTTTCCATTACAATATTCATTCATACACATTTATTCGTAAATTTATATATATGTATGTTAATTTGTAAATATATATGTATATGTAAGTACGTTCAGAGAGATATTTGATTTATATATCGCAAAAGTATGCACGCGTTAATCGTTTCATATTATTTACAAGAAAAACACTTCAAAAAACCACTCAAAGCAGTTAAAGAAGTTTTTTTTTTTAAATTTGGTTTCGTTTGGCACAGATTGTTGCAAAAGAAAAACAAAACAAAGAAATAAGTAAAGTTTTTGATAAATAATTAAAACAATTAGTTTGCTAAGTGTGCGTGTACGTGTGTGCGTTAAACTAATACTAAGGCATACCTATTTAAAGATTTTTTGCGCGAGTTGTTTTTGTTGTTGTTTAGTAACATACTTGTACTCTTATATATTTGTATTTTTAAGTAAATAGTCGATTAAATTGTTCATTGTTTCTTTGGTTTCATTTATGTTAAACATTAAGACGAGCGAGAGAGCGAGAGGGTTTTTAATGATCTTGTTTTAATTCGATTGAGGGTGCATAAAATACTCTATCAATATTAGTTTACTTTCTTTTTTTTTTTTTGGAGCAACGGTTTAACGTTTTATTTTAAACTTTATGTAGATTTACCTTGTTGCAATATATATGTATGTATTTCATCTAAGAACATTTTTTTGTTAAAAGCGCAACGCGATAAATATTATATGTATATACAATGCATAATACTTAATAGCCATAGAAATACCATACAATTATATTGAATTTAGTTAAATATTCTGGCAAATCTGTGAAAACAAACATAAAGCTCAAGATAAAACCGAAAGAAAAACCAAACATAAATGTTAATTCTGTTGTTGTTGTTGCTTTTATATCGTTATCATCATCATCATCAAGGTCATTATTGCAATTTAAGCATCGGTCTCCGAACGTCGCCTTCGTCCGGGTCCGCCAGGAAAATTGGCTGCAGCCAAACCCATACGATGTTTCGCCTCCTGAGTGCCAGAATAGCCACGAGCCAAGCCAAAGTCCACAGTACGCTTCGAGCTGTTTGAAAAGTTATGTTTAGCACTAAGGATATATAGATGATTCCTAGTACTTACTTCTCCAGGTCGTTACGTGCACGTATTATGGTGCGTCCAAAGCGTGTCATCAACTCCATTAATAGGTCATCGGGCACCTCCTCGAGCTCATTGTAGCCGCCATAGCCATTGTTTGAGCTTTGACTGGGCAGAGAAGGCAGTGAAGCGTTAGTATTAAAGTTTATCTTGAATATCTTGTCTAGAGCTGAAGCTAACGTGCCAAATAATCAAATCATTAGTACAACTAAATACTTTGCTTTGTCATTTGCATTCTTCTTTCGACATTTTGTCATTTGCATAATAATCGAATTCTCTATTCTACCAATGAATGTAATTTTCCATTTGAGCAACTGCTCATTAAATGTACCCAAATAGGCTTATCTATATGTATATATTTAGATATAGAATTATAATAGTAAGCACATTTAAATGAATAGTATCTATAAGTATTTAAAATGTTTACTTCAAGCATCTACTTGGCTGATATAAAAAGTTGGAGAAGACATTTTGGCCGATTTAGCTGTCATTTCAGGCAAGAGTTTACATTTAATTAATTGAAAATGTTTGAACGACGCATTAAAAATGCAAAAGGCAAAGTAGAAATTACATTCCAGACAAGAAATTCATGACGCGTATCCTGGCCAATCTCATACGAACTGCGAGTAAGTGCAGTATGTTGAAAGAAGCATCATCATCTCAACGGTTTGCCGAAAAAGATGTGTCCTTCACACCTCCGCCCTAATGGTTAACCCTGAAGGCAACAGCCAACACCATGTTGAACACTTTCTGGTAATTGGTTTTTGGCTATATATGTATATGTATTTATACAAATTTTTGCAACAGCTTAAGTGGCCAGAAATAAATTAGCTGTGGGGCAATTGTACAACTACCTGGGCATGGGTGCAGCATCGATCCGTGAGATGGCCAACAGGCAGATGGTCAGCATGGCCAGAGCACAGAATGCGAAACGGTTGGTCATCATTGCGCAGCGATTTGCAATTGGCTGAAAGCAAAATGGCAAAGAATAATTGTTATAGTTACGTATGGGAATTTCTTTAAAACTAATTAAACAATTTCAACCTCATTTTAAACACTTTTAAAATAGTTTACCAAAATTATATTTGATTTTGACCAAGCTAAATGAAACTCAATCCAACAATTCCTGCATTTTCCAACCCCTTTCCGCTTTGCAGCAATAAACCTCGAGCTAATTCCGTGCCAACAATTAACAAATCGATCGAGCTCTTGGCCAGTCATTTAAAAAAGCTCAACTTTAGTGTGCTTCCTCTCCGTTTCATTAGAACGTTGGACACAAACGGAAGTCAGGTATACCATTTCCCATTAAGTGATTCATTAAATGCTCAACGAGCCATCGGACACTCCCTCTTTAACCCCCATCCTATCAAACACCAAGCTTCCTGTCCTGCTGACAGTGGCAATATGAACGGGGCTCGTCTGTATTTTTGCATTGCTGCACTCACTTCCTGTCAACGGTCCTGTTCGTCCTGTTTGTGGAGACTTGCACACTGCCCCTAAATGCTGCTGTCACTGTTATGTTTACTGTTGCAAAGAAAAGTTTAACAGCTCGGTGACATGTCTCTCTGACATCAGCGCCAACAGAAGTGCCCCCCAGGACATTCAACAACAACAACAATTGCAACAGTTGGACAAATGAATTGACTGACTGACTGAGTGACTGACTGATACAGAGCACGTATGCTGTCCTGCTCTGATGCTGTCGCTTAACTCTTGGCCTGGGGCCTTATTTAATCATCTATCACGACACATGATGATACTCCAGAGCAGGTCGGGGGCACCTTTGCGGTATGTGTGTAAAGTTTAAAGTGCACTCTCATTGATTCACGTGCGAGATATTTGTCAGGCCAACAGGTTATTGATTGTGTTCGTTATAGCCAATGTCAAATGGCAAATGGCTAATGGCTAATGGCAAGTGGCGTACAAAAAACCAAAGGTAACAAGTGAGAAATGAATCGAACTATTTACAGTCGAAATGGCTACATGAACTACGAAATGTTTTCGTATTAGTGAAAATTGGATGCATTAGCCACTGAGCTACCTTTGAAGTCAATAAATTGCTTGAAAGTGGAAATGAAATTAAGAAGTTTTTCCATTAATATCTATATAATATTGATTTACTTTAATGCTTTATAAAAGTAGCTATAAAAAAGCTGTCTGCTAAACGAATAACTATTAAGCAGCAACAACTTATAAAGCCACCTTTGTAGAAACCGCTGAAAGTGAAATCAGCTCAACTGCAAATGAATGTCAAACGCATGAAAACACCAATTACAATTGCCCAATTGGTTTGTTCTAAGCTGCTGACCACAAAGACTATCATTAAACACAATACAAAGCAAAAAAAAATAAGAAGTCAAAAAGACGCCTTAACCTTAAGGTCAAGCGGCTGGGTAGCTGGCAAGTTAAATCCAAGTATTGTTAAGTCGTATATGGCCAAAAGCCACACGTGCAGTGCCTAAGAACCCGACCTTACTTAGCCATTATTGAAAGTAGATTTAAAATCAAATAAAAATGGTCCAGCATTAAATGAACAATGAGATCAATGTGTGATTGCGTTTTATTATACGACGAAATGATTTTGCCCGCTTTCCGCTGCCAACTGCCAGCTGCCACAGGTTGCCTGTTGTTACTTGTCCGCTTATCAGACCGCAGAACAAACCCATACACTCCGCCAAATGGCCAAGAGACAAAAGGAAGAATGGCAAACGAGTGAACACGTTGAGCGCTTCGTACAAATAAAGTAATCAACGGATTTTACGCAACGACGAGCAGCACGGTTTCAGTTTTTTTTTGTTGCTTGTGTTGTTGTTTTTGCTCTAGCTGTACCACAGTGCGTATGATTGCTGTGCTGTACTTTTATTAGGCAGCTTAAACGGCAGCTCAGTGAAGCGGTTGCGTTGTGGCCAATACGTATGAATGAGTGTGGCCAAGCATTTATCAATCATTTTCGCATTTGATTTATGGCCATAATGAGCATAACGTATACGCCCAGTATTCAGTTCAGTTCAGTCATGTGTGTGTGCGTAGTACGCACATCAATTTCGAGTTTTCTGCTGTGTATTTATTATAAATTTTTATTTGTTTTCGGTGCGTCTGATAAGCCAAAACGTGTACTGACCACATACATCTATATCAATGCTGTTTGCATGGCTTAAAGGCTTAAAGGGGACAAATGCAAATAGGGACAAACAAAAAACCCAGTTATTATATACAAATAATAATATTTGTGCGCAAACAGGCAAATAATCAACAATAGCACGGTCAATGCACAATTCATACATTCCATACGTGTATATATACAATATTTATAATATTTGTCCCCATGAACTGTAAATACACATCCGATATTTCAGTCACACCCTGTTGCCTCTCAGCAGGCCGCCATTTTCACACTTGGCTGGCAAATGTGATTTGCCTTAGCTGCTGCATTTTCCGGCTTTAACTCGCTGCGTTTGAGTTTTCATCCACGAGAACTCAGTCAGTCGAATTTTATACGCCGAGTCAGCCAAGTGCCAGACGATTAATTGCAAAATGCAAGCCTGATAAGCATGGTCAAATGGCGCACACTCATTTTCTATTAAGGCCAACAAAGCGCTGAACAAGGCCAATGATTTCTCATTCAATTCCATTGGGTAACGTTTTAACTTTAAGTTAGTCTCCTTAAGATAAAGTTTTAAATATTCAACATTTCGAAAGCAGTTAACATATTACATTTTAATAATTGCACTCGACACTTTTCTTCTCTCTAACTCAATAAAGACGCAAAGTTCTAAAAATCCCAATCAACTATAAAGTCCACAAAGTATCTGAGTAAATTAATCTCAATAGCAAATATGCTTGACACTTTTATAGCATGCTCAACCAAGCTGACCCTAAAATGTATCTTTTGGCTAACAAGCACTTAACCACATGTCTATACAGTTTTTACCAGTTTTCATACTCTCTGTCTTTCTCTCTGTGTTTTAATTTTAAACATGTTTGTTCTACATGTAAATTGCGTTCGTAGCATATAAAAAACAAAAAAAAACTATATTAATTAAGCTGCAGCTGTAGACACTCATTCCCATTCTGCAGCTTTCTCTCTCTGGTCTTGGGTTCAGAGTTTAAGCATTGGCTTAAATCAAACACGAGAAGCAGACATTGAAATTGCATTGTGTTGATTATGGGGCAAACACACCTCCTGCCCCATTTTGATTGGACTTGGGTCACCTGCTGTGCTGGTAACTGAAAACATACTTATGATATTCTAGACTTGGTCGTTGAAAGTGGCTATAATGGTTTGTTTGGCTTAAGCACAAGTCTGAAATTGAATTTGGGTCATGCAATTGCTATACTTGAGCGAATCGAAGCCAAAATACGAGAATTGCACGTGCTTAAAGATTTCGATAAAGGCGAATTGAACTTGGCTTTAATTGTGGCCAAGCAACAAAGAACACTTTGTGCGTAATCGGCTAAGACGCAAGTGTCAGAGCAAAGCTTGTGGGAAAGGAAAAATAATTATGAAAATTATTAACACGCACAACAGCACTTTAGTGGCATTAAAAATTTTCACATAGCAAATGAAAATTGCGTATACGCAAGGGTTGGTTGCCAACGTAAGCAGGAATAACACTGTGTTGCATGCCCCCGCGTTGTAATTGGATGCTTATTGAATTAGTGACAAAGACGTCACTGTGGACTTGGAGCGTATACAAGCGGAAGAGAATGGCAGAATGGCGAATTGCTTAGATTGCTGGCCGCCTGCTGAGTGTTTTTATTTTTTGTTGCCATTTAGATATTTATCAAATTATTGCGTTTGTCAAATTAAGCAAACAAGTTGTCGCTAGATTGATTTGGATACAGTTGCGACTTTCACAAATCCGGATGCTTGGCACCGCCAAGTCAAACATTATATTTGTCCTGATTTCAGTGTTTGTTTCGTTCTCTCTTTATTCGTTTGCCAATCAGTCTCTGCCTGTTGTCAATTGTTGCATCCGAACTGATTACGTCTTTATTGACAGTTGGCCACAGTTGGTTGACGTCCCTTGTTTATCGCTGGCTTAAACATAAGCTTGCTAAATAGCCGCCATCAGCCAAACTAATCGATGTCTTGGGGTGATTTATTCAATTCACCTTTGCTAGTTGTCGTCAACCTAATTAATTGG
This sequence comes from Scaptomyza caliginosa, assembly GCA_035044725.1. Lineage (NCBI taxonomy): Eukaryota > Metazoa > Arthropoda > Insecta > Diptera > Drosophilidae > Scaptomyza > Scaptomyza caliginosa. The sequence continues at coordinate 414,214 of JAWNNR010000511.1, forward strand.
GTCAAATTAAAGCAATTAAATTTTAAAGGGATGATGAGATTGGAAGGCCTTTCGGAATGTTTTATGCTATTAACAGGCACAAAACCATGTAGAAAAACTTTCTAGTTTTAGAACAGCATATAAATAATTTTTAAGACTAGCTAAATATCTTATAATTAGTATAGGTAGCAGAAAACCTGCAAAGAATATTAAAACTAAAATAACTATAACTGCCTTAAGCTATATAATTAGAATGCATGAGACAGTTCAAGGCTTTAACTTTTACTTAAGCCACTTGACTCGCAGGCTAAAAGAGATGTTAAATAATTACAATCTCTAATGGCAATGTTGAGCATCACTTCCAAAAAAAAAAAATAATGCTCTACCTAGCCCTAGGGGAATTGAAACTTTGCTGCTGCATGCTCACGGTTCAAAGGCATGCTTTGATAGCTGTGACAGTGACAATGACAATGGCAACCAAAAACGAAAGTAAAAGCAAAAACGAATAAGACAACGACGTCATCATTTGCACAGGGCACGCACGAAAACAAGGCAATGGGAAATAATAAAAATTGTGTTGACCTAAGTTAGGGTAAGCAAGTTGTTGACGTGCCACGGTGGCTTACACACAAGAAGGCCAAAGCTAAGACAATGAGGTTGAACGCACAACAGTTAGCAACGTTTTTTGCAGGCTCTGTGCCGAAGGAAGGCATCTTTTGGGAGTCGTCACTTTTTAGAGTTGAGCCAAAGCTGGTTGGTTGGGTTGCTTGGTTGCTCTTTACATTAACTTACAAATTCATTGCGACCCGAGGTTGTGTACTTCTTTTTATTTAGATTTGGTCTTCCCGCTACCTTTGATTGTGGCTAAAACCCCCTTTGCTGCTGAACTGTATGGAAAATTATGCGAAAAATGTCCGACACAGATTAAAATAATTGTGGAAGCAAGGTTTGAAGGTGGTTAGGTAGGCTGCCAACAGGTATTCAACTGGGAATTTGATGGTTGTTTCGGAATTGTTGATGTATTTATTTAAAGTGAGCATTTTGTGAATTAGCCTCAGGTGATTTGAATTGTTGCTCAGCTTGTTTGGGACATTTCAACATTTTGGTTTGATTTGGCTTTGAGGCCTTGCACAATTGATAAATGGGAAATGAAGTAAGTAACATAATTGCGCCCCCCAGCTAGGTATTGCAATACACCTCACTCCTCAGCCTTTAATCGAAAATAGTCTAAATTGTTGTCAGGAAATACATGCAAAAAACGTTGCCTACCTTTAGGGGCAGCAATATTCGCAAACTTTATGTTGCGTTGAGCTTGTTACGCCAGAACTTCGCAAGTAACGAAAAACTAACAACTTTATAAACGTCAGAATAGTTTAAAAACCCATATGTAAGCCCACTGCGTCACAGGGCTCAAAACAAAAAGTGGCAATATATTTAAATGCTGTGCAAACTATGCATTTGGGTAGCACAAACAACATGAAATCAAGCAAAAAGTAAGCTAACTTTTGCCAACTGAGCAGAGGATTTTTGTAATTGTTAATTCCCTTTTGTCGCTCACAAATGTATCGATGTAAATGTTTTCATTGCTCCTTCACTTTCGACTCATTGCAAATGCCTCTGGCCTTTTCAGTTGCGTTCTTCATATACGGCCTGGCCTCCGTTGCCAGTTCCCAGTTCCCAGTATCAATGCCAAAGACCCAGTTACAATTCCTAGTTGTTGTCGACACATTGTTTGCCACATTCACATTTACATTGACGTCTGTGTTTGTGTTTGTTTATGTTTTCTGAGCATTGTTCCCGCAACTTTTCCCCGACTCAAACAGGAGGGGTCCTTCCTTATACATCCATACACGTCAACATACGTGTGCTAACATGTATGTATGTGAGTGTGTGTTTGATTATCGAGTCGGCAAACTCTTTGCATTGAATTTCTGCTTAAAATGTAAATGTTTTTCTATTAGACGAACTTTGTGTTCGCTTTGACGACAAATACGTTACTTTATTATACCACACATTGTGTTGTATGGTTTGAGTTTGGATTTTGCGTATTTGGCTCGTTTTTTAATTACGTTTGGGATTTTCTAACCAATTTCAATAAGCAATAGGCAAGCTCTTATACAATTTAAGTATTATAATTTGATTGGGATGCTTCTACAGAAAGACAATATCTGAGCGAATCTCAAATAATATATTATTTATTTTTGATTAATACTTTCGTTTGTCAATTGCATGCATGAATGTATTCAATGTACAAATGAATTCTTTCATGCTTTTAAAAGCATGTCAACGATATTTATTTTCATTTTAATGCCTGCCTCTTCTACTCCACCTTGCAATTATTTATGTACACATTTCGAAAGTATTTTATGTTGCATTTCCTTGCCATAAGCATTTCATGTAAATTTCGCTACATCGTGGCATCAACAAAATGCCAGTTTTCAGTGATAAGACAAGCATTTTGTTGTGCCTCATTCACTCTGCCCCATGCCCCTTAATCTGTGGCAGCGTTTCTTGTTGGCTTCCTTGTGTGTTTGCTTAAAGGCTGCCAAAATTGTTTGTATGACAAAGTTTGCATTTTGTAATAAATATGCTTTAAAAAATGTTTCGGCATTTAAATTAAATACTTTTCATATCATCCAAAAAATCAACATTAAAAAAAATGTATAAAAAATGCCGCCGAATTGTACATTTTGGCAACGGTTTATTACCCTTTTTGAGCAAAGAGACATTGCGCATAAAAATACAAAAATGAATGCAAATAAGTATAATTGTGGAAAGAGGAATTCGTAAAAAGGGCTGGCAGTTATAAAATGAGTTGACAATCGTTTGAAATGTCGGTATATTAATCTAAATGTATGCTTTACTGTAAATTAATTACAGTAATCAAATAATTTTTCACTTCAACCGCTTCATATTTGCCAACCAATTAGTTGCAAGCCAAACGAATTCGAGCTGTATTTTCCTGTATTTTATATAAAATACGACCAAGTTTAAATTTACATTTGAGACCATCAACTCATCTAATTAGAAATAAACATTTTTAGACCAAGAGTTCGTGGCCAATTAAAGTATGTAAAAGCTCTCGAAATTCAATGCATTAAGCCTTGTAATCCTTAAAACAGAATCATAATAATACCATTATTATTACATACTAATAAAGAGAACAACAGCAGAAAATTTGTTTAAATCATGGGGGAACAACATTGCAAACGTGGCGTGAATAAAAAGTACAATTTCTGGTCTTTATATTTTCCCCTAAAAGTATGCTAGACTTATGTTAATTTAGCGACGAATACAACCAAACTCAGATGGCAAACAACTGGTTAGAATTTTAAGCTCTTTGGAGAATTAAAGCCATGTTTAAGTGTGTGTGTGTGTGTGTTTATACTGTAATCCAAAAAAGCCGTCATCAAGTGCTGAGCACAAAGTTTTTGCGGGTAAACATTGCTTAAACAATTTAATTAATAAAAATATGCAAATTTAATTAAAAGAACAAACGCAAAAGCTCCAAAGCGCCAAAATGAACACCAAATAAAGGCCAAATATGTTAACCTCAATATTTTAGGGTGTTTGCAAAAATCCCAACTAGTTTTCGCAAGACCCTTTCATACACAACACTAAGCTTCAAAAATGTTTTTTAATTGATGCTCAGGTATACCCAGAAAATATAAAAAAAGAACTTTGCTCTGGGTTTTTTGTTTTACATGCTTTAATTGGGCATGAAAAAAGTTGCTTCGATGAAAAGCAGATGCGTTGGATCATCTCATGCTTCAATCGAGCTAAGCTAAGCTGAAATGAAACAAGCAGTAACCCATCTGTCTTTTTTCTTGTTGTTTGTCTTTTGTAAATTTAAAGAAAACACAATGATACAAGCACAAAAGAAAAAGCTCAACAACTTATCCACATTTAAAGTAGTATTATATTAAGTAGTTTTTGGTTTCGCTACACAAGACTAACACCTGAGCATTAACATAAAACTAATTTTATTGCGACACCTAAAAGTAGGCAACAGAAACGAACAGAAATAATTTAATATAGGTTTGTCCTTTTCGCAACTATTAAGAGATGTGTACTCTTTTTGTGCTTCTAATTAAATGTATAAATGATTTATTACTGCTTTATGTATCTTTGTGTACATTTCAAGCTATTTCGTCAAGAAATCTTTTAGTTCTTAGAAATCATTGATGAGAATTGTTAAGCAAACAATCGAACAAACAATAGAAATGCATTTAATATTGCCATTATTAACAATTTTAATAATAGAAGCAAAGCGTGTCAACAAGCCGTAGCTCATTCTTAGTACGAAAATACAAATAATTAATAATTCAATTAGTTTAAGCAAGTGCGAAAATATTTGGAACTAATAATGCGAAAGTTTACTAAAGACAAAACTCATAAGTTTCAACCTTAAGCTTGCTTGTAAAGGCTTAGAACAAGTCCAAGATAAGCACATTGTGGCCTTTGAGTCTGCCATTTATTGAAGCTTGCAATTTTAACGATAATCCTATGGATTTTTTCTGTTCACAAGCAAAGCCCGAGTTGAAAATAATAAAGGTACAAAAACCGACCTTTGCCAATTTTGGCTATGATGAGATTTTGTCCTGTTAATAAAAAGGGTCACATAGTTCGATGAAATTAAGACAAAAGGGCAAATGTTTAAAGCCTACTCAACTTAAAAACCATATGTGAGGCTGTCGGATTGGCAAGAGCTCTGTTGGAATACATTTTTTTAGAAAAAAGTTTTTGTGTTCGTTTTAAAAAACTCTAAGCTCAAGCGAGGCTGTTTTTAAAGCAATTGGGATTTGTTTTATGAGTTTTATTTATTATTATATCAAATAGTAAAAATTTAATTCAAAACCTTTAGTAAAGTATAAGGATTAGTTAATTTGGGTTAGAACAATTTACTTTACAAATTTAAAGGTTTAAAAGCAAAGTCGATTTTCGCCGCCATATGTAATATAATTATTTTTGATTTCTTAAATAAAATATATATTTTTAAAAGGATTACGCAACAGAAACTCTAACTTTAAATATTTGTTCTATAACTTTATTAAATAATTCAAGATTTTGTCTATTCATAACAACAAATTGGTAAGAATACGAATGTAAATTTAAGTTCTCTAACAACTCACCTTGAAACAATAACTTTTGGAAATAGTTCCTTAAACAGGATCTCCTTTAACGATCCTTGTGTTTAAGTCAAATATTCACAATTTAATACTATTGGAAAAAACTGCACTGTAAAACGCACAAAACAATTGGGAAATTAATAAAAACTGACTTATTTCAGTGCCAAAAACTGTTAGCAATGTTTGATTTGAAATCTTTTGAGATTCACCGTCGCTTTCTGATGTTGCTGCTGCGGCTGCTGTTGCTTCCTGGTGGTTAAGGCTTCGGGGATTTTTTTCTGCTTTTCCGCTGCTAACTGCACCGCTTTGGAACTGAAACGTTAGTGAAATCGGCAAGCAAGGCGCACACGATTTATACGAGCGGCGTGATGAGCTCGTGCCACAAAAGTTCGTGGCCAAAGTGAACGAGGATTCGAAAGATTTCAACGCAATGTGCACTTGTGTGTGTGTGTGTGTGACTGTGTGTGTTTCAGGTAAATGGCACGAGCAACTAAACGAACGCCCACGCCACGAAGATTATGCGCAGTCCATGGCTTGACTCGGGTTTTTTTTTTTTGATTTATGCATGTGTGTGTTCGCTTGTGGCAACCGCACGTCGTATGCAACACGTGGTGAGTGGATAGAGCAGGAACTGAAATTTTTGGTAGAGAATGCGTTGCTTTATCAGTTTTATCAGACAGCAATTACGCACAATTATCATAGATACATATACAGACTCGTCACACGATCTTATCTTAGTAATCAGCTAATCAGCGCCAGATTATTTTCAATTAGTTGCATATTTGGCAGCCGTGTCAGATGAAAATCCAATATAAATCCCATGCTCGTTGGCATGCGAAATATGTTTGGGCTTATTAATTCTTTGGTAATGTGTGTTTTATCATTCTTATCTAATTGACATTATACAATATGTTTCATAATTTGCAGAACCGAAATACGAGTAAGTGCCTGACGTACATTTTATGCTTAATAATAGGGCAAAAAACCATTCAACAATTAGCTTTGAAGTAATTCTGCGTAAAAAAAGGTTTGTCGATGATTTATTTTTATTTTCGTTTGATTGAAATCTTATTTAATGCTATAATATTAACAACAAATCTTATCAACAAAATGGAAGGCGATATTAAATTCTTTATACTGATGCGCCTTGCGTTTATTTGAGATCCACAAAGTATTGATTCAGCCTACAATGTAAAATGTAATTTGTTAATCAAGTTTTTTTAAGTATTACATATTCAATACTTGCCGCCCATGAGAACGTATTATAATATTTTCCATTTTCTTATATTAAGTTAAGCAAATTTCCTTGCGCTCATGGTCACACTCAATCAAAGAATAAGGAAAAGAATAAAAACATTTATATACATAGAAATGTAAATAAAAGCATATCTTATATATTTGAACCGCAATGATTATATACAGATACTTTTGTGATTTGAGGTAAGGCAATACCACCCATATTGTATATAAGCTTTATCAATCCGCATGCAATATGTATACATTTACTTAGTACGCAGTAAGTATAATTATAATTACGCAGACTATATGTAAATGAAACAAATTTACCAAAGGTGAAGACTAAATACTCTTTCAAAGCAACACGAATGAAACACTTAACAGATTAATGTCTTTTAAATCAACTTAAAGATAGTTTTTACTACTTGTACTTGGCTTTACTTATTCTAAGGTTTCGGTATTGATTATATTAAAAATGGTAAACCACTCAGAATTCGTTCCATTCGTGTTACCGAGCGATCATCGAAGCGCAATGCCCACAAGACGAATGACAAATGTCACACCGTAAAGGGTATTACGCAAAACCTCACGCTGCCGAATAGAACGATTCATCTCATCATCGCAGGTTTAATGAGCTTTCATTTTGTGTGAAAGTAAGTGAAGACTGACTACAGAAATGATCCTGTGAAGTATAGTCTTAATTTCTCAACGCCCAACCAAATGCCTTAGTAGTCACGCAAGCTATAACCACTTGGGAATTATAGCAGATACACACACACGTTAACGAAAATCACACACAGGGGTTGGCAGTGCCGTCGCTTGCTCGTTTGTTGCTTGCTTGATTCAGTTCAAACGTTTGTAGAGTAATAATTGATTTGAACATATTATTTTATATATTTAAAAAATTATTTATCTATGCCATCTAAGCAAACTAATGGCCCAATAAGTGAATATACATAGTATATATTTATATAATTTTTTTTGTAGCTTGGCTAATGTTTACATATAGTATTCTTGTTTTTATGGCTGCAGCACAAAAAAAAACAAATGTTAGCGACCAAGCTAATGATAATGCGTCTGATAAAAGCTTTATAATGTTTTTTGCGTTTTCGTGACCAGTGTAGATGTTGTACGTAAATTGCGAGGCGCCACAAGAAACGTGATTTAAATCTCAGGAGTATTTGTGCTTGCCTATACCTTGTTTTTCTTATAGCACACACATGCGTGCAAGTGTGTGTGTGTGTGAAAGTTAGCAAAGCATCAAAGCTAATTAAGTAATAGGACTTAACTTTTTTTGGCATACGTCGCTTTATCATTATGTATGTACATATTAATATGAAGCAAGCTGACCTGTCGACCTATCGAAAAAAAAATAATACAAATCGCAAGAGATTTAATTCATCCATCACAAGAAACAAACAAAAAACAACTTCAAAGACGACCACTTGTCGTCGGACATTAACTAACTTTTGACGTAAACACATAACTGCGTCGGATTAGTTAGTTTATGTATTAGAGCTGTAGTGCAGAGCGTATTATAAACATGCGTTTGTTAAATCTGTTATATGAAAATTGCCATAGCCTGATTGTGCTGCATTGAAGTGCATTTCACTTTGCCAAGACATGGCACGCCCGTTGTGAAAATCTTGTCATATTTTATATATATAACAACGCGTGCATATTTTGATTTTATGAACAGCAAATGCCACAAAAACACACAAAGCATAACATGTGAGGGCATATTGGTATTTTCCTTTGAATTTCCATTGACATCAACTTTGACGCATATGGTAAAGATCAATCAATAAAACTTAATCTCATAACCTTTATCGTGCTTACGCATTTAAACCTAGTCTATTGAATCTAAATGATATTATCTATTTGATATAATTTGTATTGAATTAAACGGAGACATTTAGAATCGCATTTTAATGACCTGTATGAATATCCATTTACATATTAAATCTGGTCCATTAGACAATAATGGTTTAGTTAAACGGTTATTGCAGTAACTAAGAGTTTGCATTACAATAATATGAAACTTGTTGCAGTTAAATATTTCTTATAAGAAGTATTTGTTTATTTCTAAAAAAAACTGTTTTCAATTGTGTTCATGATACATATACAAATACATTTGTATAATGAAGCATGTTAAAAAATAAAGACTAAAGGAATAAATGAACACTTGAATAGTAACAGCGTAGTCATCTAATCTTCATCATCTTCGTCATCGTCCTCCTCATCATTGTCATCGTCTTCTTCGGATTCTTCTACAGGTTTGACTTTCTTTAATGGCGGATTTTTGCGTGCCTTTTTCGCTGGCACAGGCGTTTCCTCTTCATCATTGTTTTCCTTTGACGACTCCTTAGCATCCGCAGCCTTGAGCTCCAAACGCTTCTTACGCAGCTCCGCCTTGTGTTCCACCTGATCTCTTGTCAATTTAATAAAGTTAACATCCTTGGTAAGCGCGAATTTCGTAAGCACTTCATTGGCCTGTTTCTTAAGCTTAAGCATGCGCAGTTCACGTGGACCCACCACATAGGGAGCTTCTGCTGGCGGAGCACACATGCTTATATACAAAGGTAGCGCCGAAGTACCCACAATATCAATTTTCAGATACAAAGAGCGTATGTTGGCCAGACTACCGGGGTAGTGCTTCTGCAGCTGTTTTACAACAGTCAAAATATTCTCTGCAACCTGTATACCACTGTGCTCATGATTGCCAACGGGTATGGACGTAAGATCTCCCTTCATCAGCTGCCTGTAGGCAGTACGGCACAGAGCGCGCGATATCTCTTTCTCCAACTGTTCGGCCTTGCCCATGTGAACGGCATGCAGTACATTTCGTGGCTTTTGGGTGCTCTGCAAAGAAATCAAAACATATAACAGTTGACTCTGGTACTAAATGAACTTGGCTAACCTGGCCGAGAAAAGCATTTGCCTGTCCTGAGATACGTCCATCGCATAGCAAGTAATCGTAGCTGTTGACAAACTTACGTTTGGCCTCAAACGTGACCATGTCGGTGCGAAGTCGATTGAATGGCACTATGCTCAGTCGCTGCTTAATGCCCGCCTCGCGCAACAAATCCTCATAGTGCTGCACGGTGGGCTCATAGTCGAACTTGGCTCCACGCTGCAAGTCCGCAACAATCAGAGCCACATCATCATCGGTGCCGATTAGTGAATGCTTCAGCGCTAGTTTGACAATACGCTTGGGACAGCTGGATATCTTATAACTGGCCACCTGGAGCATGTACCGATAATCGCTGAAGATTGAGGTTGCCTTCTGCTTCTGTACCTCTTCAGCAACCTGGGTTTTAAGTGCATTACACACTTTCTCCACATTTGATTCATTCACAATATTATGGAATTTATCCTCGTCAAAACCTTGAAGTTCAAAGTTAAGCTTAACGACTTTCTTGACCTTCTTTTTTTGAGCTTTAGCTGCCTTTCCTTTTGGCTTTCCTTTTCCTTTGTTCTTGCCCGCATTTCCAATTTTAGTGGCTAAGACTTTTACTTGCTTCTTCGCAGCATTCTTGGCTGGTTTTGGCAACTGAGTCTGCTTCTTTTCACTCTTGGCAACTGAAATAGTTGACAGTTTATCAGATTTTTCAGACTTCTTAACTGCAGGCACTTGCTTTTTCGGCTCTTTCTCTAGTTTATTAGTTTTCTTTTCGGCCGGTGCTGGCTTCTTGGTCTGTTTCTGCTGCTTTTCATCTTTTTTGTCTGCAGGAGCTTGTTTCTTGGACTGCGTTTCAACTTTTTCCGATTTCTTTTCTGCGGGCACTTGCTTATGTGCCTTCTTTCCTTCTTTTTCAGATGGCTTTTCCACAGGCACTTGCTTCTGTGCCTTCTTTCCTTCTTTTTCAGATGGCTTTTCCACAGGCACTTGCTTCTGTGCCTTCTTTCCAACTTTTTCAGATGGCGTTTCTACAGGCACTTGCTTTTGTGCTTTTTTCTCTGGTTTTGCGGAAGACTTCTCAACTGCCAGTGGCTTCTTTGCCTTCTCTGGTTTTGGGGAACTCTTCTCCACAGGCACTGGCTTCTTTGCCTGTTTCTGTTGTTTTTCCGATGTCTTTTCCACAGGCACTTGTTTCTTTGCCGGTTTAGCTTGAATTTCTGGCTTCTTTTCTACAAGCACATCTTTTTTGCCCTTTGTTACATTTGCTTTAACAGCAGCAACCTTTTTGGCAATTTTTGCTGGTGGTGCAGCCGGCGACTCGGGCGGAGCCAAAACCAATGCCTTCTTCGATGGATTTGGCTTTGACTTTGGCTTTACCGGCGGCGTTGCTGGTGTTACTGTTACTAATCCACTTGGTTTCTTAATTTCTGGGTTTTTTGCAGCAACTTTTTTTTTCTCAACTACAGCTGGAGCTGCATCTTTAGCCTTTTTAATTGTTTTGCTGACTTTTTGTTTGTCCTTGGCAACGCCTTCAATTTTGTTGCTCCTGCTAAGAGTTTTCGGCTGTGGCTTTTGTACTTTCACCATAGTTGCTTTATTAAATTGAACAATATTTTAAATACAATACACGCTAAACAACACGTGCGAGCGTACAAAATTGTTGCACAGTTGCCGTATCGTTATCGCTAGTCGAAAATAAATTCGATAACTGCAGCAGTGCTGTAAAACGAGGATTGGCGCGAACTTCAACTATGTTTATTAATTACAGTCGTTCAAAATTAAGATATACCTTTCTAAATTATTTTATGTAATTTCACGCTCCAAAAATATCTTTACTTAGCTTATTTTAAGGTCAAAGCCATTAAAATGCCGTACATTTGGCCAAACGTCAATGTCAATTACCCTATCATGCTATTATTAACATTCGCATGCCAAATATATCCCAGTTTTGCCATAGCACAAGTGCCTAATAGCCTTGGCACATGTCCTTAGACAGTGCGCAACCCACGCATTAAATTGGACTGTTCGACGCGTGGCATCTCCCATGGTGCTTCAAATTAAAGCTGCGGCTAAGCGCATGGATACGAGAACAAAAAATAGGCAACATATTTGAGGACACGTGACAGATTCCACGCCCAGTTTACTGCGGTCATGACAACTGGGAACATGCTTGCGTTTAGAAGTTTGTGCAAATATAATTAACAATAATATTAAAACTTATCATGAAAAGTTACAATTTCAGTTTTTTCGCATTGGCTTTAGATGGATCCTTCTTGGGACGTTTGCTGCCAGTCGTTATTGCTGTTTTGGAAGTCGTCGTTGTGTCCTGCAGCTTATTAAAGAATGCCCTCGAGGATTTCAGTGCGCCGTGATCATTGCTGCTCGTAATCTAATAAATAAAAGTTAAAGTTAGACTTTTGCGTTAACTCTTAAAGTAATAAGAAATAATACCTTTTGCACATTGCGACTCTTTGTAATGGACTTAAGCAGCTTGGCGTTTGATTCTCGTTGCGTGGGCGCCTTGCCCTGCTTGGCACGCTCCAGGTCACGCTTTTCCAGCACATTGTTGATTGCCCGCTGTTTTTGCTTTTTCTTGCGACGTTCACGATTTTTATCGGTGCTTGTGCGTTCGCTTTTGCCCATCGGTGTGTGCTTGGGACCGCGGAAGACCTCTTCGGGTGCCAGGAGCTTGGCATCGCTGACAGCCAAAGGCGCCACCTCCTCCATGTTAACGGCAGGCGTGTTGGTGACAATCTTAGCCTCAGGCGCAACGGGTTTGGGCGTAAAATGAAAGTTGGAGAGTGCATCCAGCTTGAGGAAGAGAGAACGCATTGCGCGCTTAATTTCCTGATGTTCCTTCGGCTCGGGTGTTGTGCCGTCATCATTATCTTTATTGGGATTTAAATTGTCCAACTCTTTTTGGAATTGCTGCTCGTAGATTTGAGCTAGTGACAGTTTGGACTTCTCCTGATCGAGAACGAGTTGTTTTCGGTATTCCTGAGGCGTGTTTACTGGTCGCACTGTGCGCTCTACATCATCCCAGGCCTTGTCGCGTATGCGCTGAATAATTATTTCCTCAATGGTTTGATTCTGCTCCTCGGTAATTGGTGCCGATGGTCGTACTGATGAATCAAACTCGAGGATCTCCTCCAGCAGCGAGTTCTGTGGACGATTGCCTGCTTGAACTTCACCTTTGAGCTGCCAGGGTTTCTCTCCCAGAACAACATCCTCGTAGTCGCGGATGCGCTGAAGCAGGCGAGCCTCACGCATTTCGTTTGAAGACTGCGGCACATCTGCAGATTGCTGTTCACCCTCATCCTCCTGCTTGTTCTCTTCTTGATCGGATTCAGAATCGCTGGCAGGCTGTAACCCACTTTTGGCCACAAAATCATCTGCATCAATTTCACTTGCAAGATCATTGGGTTGCTCATTGTCATCTGTTGCATCTGTATCTTGGTTTTCCTCATCTGCCTTTTCGTCCTGTTCGCTGTCGCTTTCTTTGAAAAAGTCTTTTTGTCCATTCTTTTGAAGCTTCTTCGCTTCCTCTTGTAGGTCATCATCCATTTCGAAAAAGTCCTCATAGTTGGCATTAACACCACCCTCTTCATCAGATTCCTCCGAGTCCTCAGCCACTCCAAAATCTTCTGCAAAATGATCAATAGCTTCGGGATCGTCAATAGGTTTTTTGTTTTTATGTTTTCGCATCTCCTTGGCATCTTCCTGCTCCAGAAACTGTTTCATTTCATCTAGTTTAAAGAACGTGTCATCGACCACTGAATGTTTTCCCCGTTTGCCGCTTTTTGTCACAGTTTTCTTGGGTTTTGCCGTTTTCAAATCAAAATCTTCTGTTTCTGATTCGTGTTCCTCCTCAGCATTCTCCCCGTCACTTTCCAGATCGCTGGCCTCTTTATCCGAATCCTTATCCTCTTCATCATCGTCTTCGTCGTCAAGCTCGATTCCTAAATGCTGTTCTCGCATGGCTATCAGCTTAGCGGATTGCTCAAGTAGCTGCTTTATTACCAAATCATTGCGTATTTCAAGCTGTTGCCAGATTTGTTCCTCGTCCATATCTTTGAGTACCAGTTCAGGCAGAACATCTTTTTTAGAAGCCACATCACTGCTGCTGCTTATGCTAACTCCATACGTTTGCTGTATAAGCTGGTGTATAGAATCAACGGAGTCCGGCTGTGGCCTACAATAACAAAATATACATGCAGTTTAGCAACACGTGCGTCCCTGGGGTTGAAAATAACACAACAAACTTTAGAAAACGTTCCGGTTGTTTGGCCAACTGTTCAAAATTGTCAGCTATGTTCTTAAATGTATTTGTGTTCGTCTTCTTTTTTGTTTTGCCAGCCATATCTCTTTAATTTTATATTTTAATAAATTGGTAAAATTGATATTAAGCCGAATAAACAACAATATAGTTCAAATGAACAAGTCGAGCTACTTAATGAACTTAATGATCGATTCGTTCACTAATCGGAACGATAAGCATGAAATTATGCCGCGAACTATAAATTGCCATAACTGGCCTGATCTTGTAATCATGAAACTATTTAAACTCACACTATACATTAGCAACAACTATAACAATTCCTAATACCTAACTCCCAAGTAATAGTAGTTAAAATAATTTATAATTGCATCGCTAACCATATGTGAATAATCGATAGCTTAGCCAATCGAATATCTATATCGGCAAACACCCTTTTTAACAAACATATGTTTTGTTCTAGAGGCCGTCCCCCAAACACAAAACTTGTTTTTAAAAGTATTATGCTTGAAACTTGAGTTTGCCAATTCAAACAGATCTCACAATAAATATACAGCCATGGACTTTAAGTTCTATAAACTACTTTTACTAGGCGGCGCCGTACGTATGTATTTCAGTGGCACTTCCTTGGCGTCGCTTATCGGCAATCGTGTTGAATTTGCAACTCCCTTAAACTCTTTCAAGCGCGGTAAGTACGGCATTACATTTAATAACGCTCTGATGGACATAAGCTTCATGTAATTTGTAGTGCAAGAGGGCGTATTCCTACTACAACATGACATCGATCCGTATCGTGGTGACCTGGTGCATGAGACTCCATTGCTCTTGAAAGCACTATCCGGCATATTGCTTAATTATGCTGAGTTCCTACCAATATTGTACATACTACTTGATCTTTGCACAGCCAGTCTATTGTACTTTATGAGCCATCGATTTGTTGACCAGAAACTAAAACAGCAGAAATCAGAGCACAAGGACTACGCCAAGGACACGGAGGAACTGCAGTACAGTGCAGATGACAACTATTCCATATCACAGTTGGTACTGGTGGCCTATCTGTTTAATCCGCTGACCATAATGAGCTGCATTGGACTGACCTCCACGGTGCTCAGTAATTTATTCCTAGCACTTATTTTATATGCAATGATCAGGCGTCAGCTGCTCGTGTGTCTGGTCCTGCTCGCATTTGAGACCGTGCGTAGTCTCTATCCGGTTGTTCTAATAGCTCCGCTGCTCTTACTCTTCGCACGTCGCTCTATCACTCGTGCCATTGTCATATCAATACTTTTTGTGGCTCTCTGCTTTGCTGTCGCCGGTGCAAATTTCTTGATAATGGATAGCTGGAATTTCTTGGATGGCACACTAGGATTTATGTATGTTGCCAACAATGGATAATTAAATGTTCATAGATCAGCACTGATATATTTATTTAATCATTACAGTTTCTATTTTCGCGATCTGCAGCCGAATATTGGATTGTTTTGGTACTTTTTCACCGAAATGTTTGAGCACTTTCGAACAATGTTTCTCATCACATTCCAGATGAATGCCACCATTCTGTATTTGGTACCACTGTCCCTCAAGCTGCGCAAGGAGCCCCTGCTCTTGGCCACTGTGCTCATCGCTCTCATGGCTGTATTTCGTGCATATCCTAGTCTGGGTGACGTTGGTTTTTATTTGGCATTGCTGCCACTCTGGCGTCGTTGCTGGAAATGTAAGTAAAGCATTTACTTCTAATGGAAACTATATAATTTAAAATTGTAAACATTCAGTTATGGCTCATGGCTTTGTGGTGTTTACGTTCTTCCTCATAACGCTGTCAATGATGGGCGCTTTGTGGCATCTGTGGATTTACGCTGGATCGGCAAATGCAAATTTTTATTTTGGTGCCACGCTTGCGTTCTGCACGGGTCAAATATTCCTAATAACGGATTTACTATTTGCGCACGTCAAGCGAGAGTTTTGTCTTTATAATGGCCAAAAGATCATGATCAATGGCGAAGAGGCGCGCATTTTACTAGAATAAGAACAGAGAATAAGCATTCACAAATAAATTAAAAAGAACAACTTTTATTCCAACTGTAAAAAATTGATAAGATTATTGTTTGGAGTAGCCCGTTTTTGTTTTGCGATTGAGGAATCTGTACAAATAGAGGATACGCTTTTCCATATCTTTCCATTTGGTTGGCCGAGCAATCGGATATTTGGTGTGCTCCAACATTCGTCGCTTACGTAGCAGCACTTGATACTCGTTGCCTGAAACGCCGCGCAACCAGGAGGGCACAGAGTAGAGCACACGCGTCGGATGCAGCCGGTCATTTCCCAGGATGTCTATATAGTCGTTCTGTCCGAATAAGGCTCGCTTTTCAGACCACGGATTCTTAGGGCGGTAGACGGGCATAGGCAATTTTTGACCGTTGTCCAAATGTGGCAGCAAACCACTTTGGAAAATTTTCTCCTTGTAGCCATAACGCCGAACAGTCCGACCGCGTGCCTGTCTCTCAACATATGCGTACTGCCGGGCTGTTGTTGAGAAGGTCAACGCTTGTGGCTTTGTCTTTGCAGCTAGGTGGCCAGCGCTGAAGAGCTTTTGAAACGTGTTGCTCAACCAAGCCATTGGTCTATGTTTTAATTAACGATTAGGTAATTGTAAACAGACAACTTTAACAAATGCAAGGTTTACTCTGATACCAAAACAGCTGATTGGAAATGACAAGTGTCTAGAGATGGGTATTGTGTCGATTAGCATTTTGAATATCGAAATTGTCGCTAGCTATTTTGGCAAAAGTCTGGCAACGCTTAGTTAGTAACCATTTGACGATCCGGTGCGTAAACAATTAATCGTAGACGCTCGTTTTTTCTTTTTCTATCCAAAAAGTGAATGCATATTTGCACGTGCCAATGATTGCTGCCACAGGTGCACGTGAAATCGAAAAGGCGAAGCTGCGCCAAGAGATTGCCGAGCTGCAGGCGTCAGTCATTGCAAAAGAGCAGAAATTGCGCGATCTGCAGGCAACAATAACAACATCGGGCCTGGACATCCAAGGTCAACCCACACCAAAGAAAAACCATACAAAGTTGAGCAATGATGACATTGCACGTTACAGTCGGCAACTCATACTGCCTGACTTTGGTGTAAGCGGCCAAGTGAAGCTAAAAAACAGTTCAGTACTCGTGGTTGGCATTGGCGGATTAGGTTGCCCAGCTGCACAATGTCTAGCTGGAGCTGGCTGTGGCAACCTAGGACTGGTTGACTATGATTTGGTCGAGCGGAGCAATCTTCATCGACAGACACTTCACACGGTCTCCCGCTGTGGCATGTCGAAGACAGAATCTGCTCGCATTGCATTACTCGCTTTGAATCCTCACTGTCAGATTACATGCTACACCAGTCTGCTCAACAGCTCGAATGCCATGGACATCATTCGTACCTACGACGTAGTTCTGGACTGCAGTGACAATGTAGCAACACGTTATCTGCTGAATGATGCCTGCGTAATGCTGGCTAAACCCTTGGTCTCTGGCAGTGCTCTCAAACTCGATGGGCAACTAACCGTTTACAATTATGGAGCACAGGGGCCATGCTATCGCTGCATTTATCCTGTACCTCCACCGCCAGGAGCCGTAACCAATTGTGGCGATGGAGGCGTCTTGGGTGCAGTCACAAGCACAATTGGCTCAATGCAGGCCCTGGAGGCTGTTAAGATCATAGTCGGATTTGGTGATGTCCTTGTCGGACGTCTGCTCATCTTTGACGGCAACAGCTGTCAGTTTCGCAACATTAGGATCAGGAGCAAACGCGCCAATTGCCATGTCTGCAGTGAGCAGCCGCTTATCACAGAGCTAGTCGATTACGAGCTATTCTGTGGCCTGAATGCCAATGACAAGGATATTCCGTTGCAACTGCTCGAGCCGGATGATCGTATCAATGTGCAGGACTACCAAAAAACAATGTTGAATACGCCACATTTGCTGCTGGATGTTCGTGCGCCCGCAGAGTTTGAAATCTGCCAGTTGCCCAGAGCAATCAATGTGCCATTATCACAGATTTTGGACGATGGCTATCTACAGCAGTTTGGCTCACAATTACAAGGCAACGATGTTGCGGTTGTGGTTGTATGTCGGCGAGGCAACGATTCGCAGATTGCCGTGCAGCACATGAAAAACAGATATCCCAATCATTCCATTCGGGATTTGGAAGGTGGGTTGCATGCCTGGACTAACCAGATTGACAAGGATTTTCCTATTTACTAAATTATTAATAGTCATAATTACTTGGTTTACATTCTGTTATTTCAATGTGGAAAGAAATTTATAATATAAATAATAGTTCCGTTCATTTTACACTAAAATGTTCATGGTAAAATATAAATAAAATTATTTTTGTTTAGTTAAATTCATTGCGTTTTTCTGTTAAACCTCTAAAGCGAAGAAATAGGATAAGCATCTGCATAAATTTATAAAGAGACACGTTCTGTATGCGTTCATCCGCGCAGCTTAAACAAAGTTCTAAAGACCTCAAATTTCAATAAAAGTGAATATGAGAACCATATTTTCTGATAAAAATGCAAGCAAACCATTGCAAACATGTCTGTGCATGCATGCGTTCATAACATTTTCATGCGCATAAATGCATACATACACAGTATGTGTATGTATTTATGGAGATGCGCAGTGCGAACACAAATGCTTAATGCCGGTGACAGCTGATTAAAAGACAGGTGTTGGTTTTTGCCTCGTACGGCTATTTATTTGGCATTTAAATACATAAATAAGTTTTTAGGGGCAAAATATTTGATAGTCAACCTCTTTTTGATTTGCAACAAAAAAAACCGTCGCTGTTAAATTATCGGTATCGGACATGCGAGTATTCGTGCAACTGTGAGTGTGAATGTAGTAGACAATAAAAGCAGCTCTGCTTGTTGGCGGGCGTACAGAAGTCAAACAGCATCCAGAGAGCAAACAGCTATAAATACAAATCGTTTATGGCTGTATAGTAGTGGGAGTTGCAATTAATACAAATAAAAGCGCTGATAAAAACAAAAATGAAGGGGCTATTATTGCTGCCTTTGTTGCTTACCCTAGGCCTTGTGCTATCCGTATGTATTGTTTATGTATTTTGAAATATGTAAACAATTTAAGCTAAACGTACTTTTTACCTTTTAGCTGCCCTATGGACTGGCCGATAGTAGTAGCACTTGCTCTGCATCTGTGCTGCAAGCGCGTCGCTTCTTTCAGCAGGAGAACTCCAAGCTGCGTGAGAGATATCATGCTGAATATTCGGCTGCTTATGCATACAACACAAATGTAACCGAGGAGAATCGTCTTGCCATGATTGCAGTGTATGCGGCGAGTGCCAAGGAGAACAAATTGTTGGCGCAGGCGGTCAAAGCTGGGGATTATGTGCAATCCGAGGATGCACAGATACGCAGACAGGCGAGTATGTTGCAGGATCTTGGGGCAGATGCACTGGATGCCAGCGATTATCTTGAACTAAAGAATGCCATCAGCCAGATGCAGTCGAATTATGCCACAACGACTGTATGCTCCTTTACGAACCGCACCGATTGCTCACTAACCCTGGAACCGCACATTCAGGAGCGTCTGTCAAACAGTCGTAATCCTGCCGAGCTGGCCTGGTACTGGCGCGAATGGTATGACAAAGCTGGCACACCGATGCGCGAGAACTTTGCCAAATATGTACGTTTGACTCGCAAGGCGTCGCAATTAAATAGTAAGCGATAAGTGATAAACTTTGATAACCTCGTGAACCCTTAATATATACACATATAATTGTAGACTATCGCTCGTATGCCGACTATTGGGTGCACTTTTACGAAGATGCTGATTTCGAGCGTCAGTTGGATGCCACCTATAAGGCACTGTTGCCATTCTACAGGCAAATCCATGGCTATGTTCGCTATCGTCTGCGTCAGCATTATGGACCCGATGTGGTGCCAGCTGAGGGCAATATACCAATGCATCTGCTGGGCAATATGTGGGCACAATCGTGGAACGATGTCATTGATCTGTTCACACCGTATCCGGAGAAACCCTTTGTGGACGTCAAATCGGAAATGGAACGTCAGCAATATAGCATACAAAAGCTCTTCGAACTGGGCGATCAATTCTTCCAATCGCTGGGCATGCGAGCACTGCCACCAAGCTTCTGGAATGCAAGTGTACTCCAGCGACCCGATGATCGCGAAGTCGTCTGCCATGCTTCGGCATGGGATTTCTATCAGGATAGCGATGTGCGCATCAAAATGTGCACCGAGGTCAACACGCATTATTTGTATGTGGTGCACCATGAGCTGGGACACATTCAATACTATCTGCAGTATGAGCAACAGCCAGCTGTTTTCCGCGGTGCACCCAATCCCGGCTTTCACGAGGCTGTGGGCGATGTGATTGCACTCTCAGTGATGACCGCCAAGCATCTGAAGAGCATTGGTCTTACCACCAACGGGCGCCTGGACGAGAAGAGTCGCATCAATGAGTTGTTCAAGCAGGCGCTCTCCAAAATCGTATTTCTGCCCTTTGGCTACACAATGGACAAGTATCGCTATGCGGTCTTCCGCAACGAACTGGATGAATCGCAATGGAATTGTGGCTTCTGGCAAATGCGTTCAGAGTTTGGTGGCGTGGAACCACCAATGTTGCGCACCGACACAAACTTTGATCCGCCAGCCAAGTATCATATCGATGCGGATGTTGAATATTTGCGCTACTTTGCCGCACACATATTCCAGTTTCAGTTCCACAAGGCGCTGTGCCGCCTGGCCGGACAATATGTGCCAGGTGATAGTCGCCAGACTTTGGACAATTGTGATATATTTGGCAGCAAGAAGGCAGGCGAAGCATTCAAGACGTTCTTGTCTGCGGGCAACTCGAGACATTGGAAGGAGGTGCTGGAGGAGTTTACAGGCGAAACTGAAATGGATCCAGCTGCCTTACTCGAATACTTTGATCCGCTCTATCAATGGCTCAAACTGGAAAATAGTCGCCTTGGCGTGCCCCTAGGCTGGAACGAGACCAACAGTTAGTCATTCTTAACTTTCAATAATCTCCTTCGTATTTAAATACAAACATTTCTCTTTCAGAAATTCCATCCAACTGCTGTGGCACATTTAGTACTTAACTCAAGGAAAACACATTTCTTGTCGAAATTTTAAACAACTCGAACAAAAGCAAAAGTAAAATATACATATAAAATTTTATAGTACAAACATTAATGTATACATAATTATGCAATGAAACTAAACGAAAATGTTTGTAAATAGACGCAAGCCAAATCTTAAGTATTTAAATTGATATTTTTATTGTTTAGATTTATCGTTTCTTTGTTCTTTTATCATTTTTCCATTACATTTTCCATTTTAACGATATTTTGGATATTCCTTTCCATGTTTCAATTGAATAAATAATAAAAAAAAAATCATCAATTTATTATTAACAAATTGCTGTCCAATATTTCACAAGCTATATTTAATATATATCCTTATATACCCGGTAAAATATTGTTGTAAACTTTTGATAAATGCTTGTTGTACACATTAGAGCATATAAAAATTACTATTTTGTAATGAATTTCAAAAGTCTATTTTTATGAACATGCCATTTACCATTGAGATTTTGATTGAACTCTTTTATTTTCTGAAAATACAACGCGAAATGAATAAATCTTTGAATGTTAAAAAAAAAACAAACATTGAATTATTAATCAAATGCTAATCCTAAGAACATTCTATCAAAGTTTTTAAATTGTGACTGATCCAATTGAATTTCTACATTATTATGCTTTCACTTGTACATAAAGATATAATTACAATGAACTAACAATTAAATAAAAGATGCAATAAATTGTTAAATGTTTTCAGCTCCGTTTTTCAGGTTTTTTTTAAAGTAATTATTTTTGGTGTTGTTTGTTTTTCGACTATTTAATGCATTGGAATTGCATAAATAATTGCTAAAAATCTATCAATCGTTGTTATCATGCCCAGTATAGTATAGTTTAGTATATAGATCGTTAATGTATTTAATCTCTATCCTCGTAAGCACCTAGGTGATAAGAATGGTATGTTTTAGTATATGTTTTATATATATGCATGCCAATTTAAATAAGAGTCTGTTGAGGATAATGGGACTAACAATTAGATCCGCTCGATTAGAGTATATAGTATTTTGATTTTATTTTGTTAAAGCTGCCCACAAAAGGGACACTCGAATGCGGTAATAATAAATAAGATGGTGTAAATTTAATGAATTGGTTCTATTTAATACAAAATACTTAAAATAAAAATATAACTAAATGAGATGATCTAGAAAAGTATTGGATAAGTAATGGGTTTAATAGCAAATAAAGTTCGAGTGTGTCTAAGTTTTAACAGCTTGTTTTTCTAGGTATTTTGTTTTACTTCTTTAGATAACTACGAACAATGAACGAACCGCATTACAATTGTAGGTGTTTCCCATTAGAGAGGTACAACAAAATATTATGCATATGGGTTTTTTTTTTAAGATAGTAATTTTTGTGTGTGTTTAGACCAAGAGTTTAGTTTTGGTTAATACTAATGAGTGATTATGTTTTCCTTATATAGGTTTTAAATAGTACAATAGGTAATTTGTAAAAATTAATTTATAGGGTTGCTATCATTGCAAATACATGTATCTAGTTGTATGTAGAGATTTGTTAATAGGTTTGCAACAAAAACATAAATAAATAAATAAATGCGCCTAGGATTAGTTTATTCGATGCAAAAGTGTTTTGTATTTTTGTTTTTTCCCAAGCAGCAAATTGATTTGATTTTTTTTTTTTACTTTAAGGATATTATACAAATAGATTATATATGTATATATAGTATATAAATATGCGATATATTGTAGTTTGCTTATCGAAGGATTTTATCCTTAACTATTTAAAGATTATTATTGAATACAATTTCCACAATCAAAATATTCGAATCGCTTAATTTTCTTTTTCTTTTGTGGGTTAAACACAAATACAATTTTCCCTTTTTAGCTTTTGTAAAACAAAATCAAAATATTGAAACGAATGGCAAGCTTGGATGTATAGTTTATGATGATGGTTTATAGGATGTGTGTGAGTGTGTGTTTTTTGCTGCTGGCCACCAATAAAGTGTCCAAGTCACCGTTCAGCTCTGCCCAAAAATTGACTCCTGGATAAAATGTGCAATTGACGTTTACTGAAATGTTTTTGTTGTGTTTGCTGTTATGGTTTATCTAATATGTTAGTCGATATTGATGTTGCGTTCTTGAACTAAATATGTATATGGATGTGAATCCTATTTAGTCCAAGAACGGGTTTTGTCATACGGGCCTCGAGTGCTGATTGGGATTTGGATGCAATAGTTGCTGCTGCTGCTGCTGCTGCGAGACACTGCTGATGCTGTGATTGCTGCTGCTGCTGCTCGCGCCGCCACCGCTGCCCTTGGGTCGCGAGGGTGGTGGCGGAGGCGGCGCGTGCCGCATGCGCTGTTGCAGTATACGCGGCAGCTGCGGATGCGCCTTATGCTGTGCCGGTGGTGCCGGTGGCATTGCCGATCGATGATGATGATAATGGGGCAACTGTTGCTGTTGTTGCTGCTGCTGCTGTTGCTGGTGATGATGATGCTTGCCCATGGACGATGCTGCCGATGATGAGCCGGACGCACCCGATGCTGAGCTCGTCGAGGCATGTGATGTTGTTGAGCCCGTGGCCAATTTGGTGGGCAGACCACTACTAGTCGCTGGCGATGCTAATGCCGCAATGGCTGCTGGCGGTGCATTGAGTTTGGGTACAGCAACTGGCGCATAGGAGCCATCATCTTCATCGGACGACAATGAGTTGGTGTCGGATGGTGTGCGCGACCTGGATGGCGGCGAGAGGGCGTCCTGCTCCTGCAGAAACACCCGAAAGCCCTGTATGGACTCATTTAATGCCCACAGCTGTGACAGCAGCGACAAATCCAACTGCCTCAAACCGTACATCTCGCGACGCAATATCGCCAGCTGGTTATCGATGGTGGTGGAGGCATTGCTACTACTGTTGGTGGTTGTGTGTAGCTGCAACTGCTGCTGCTGCTGATGTGCTGCTGCGTTACCGCTGGCGCTGTGTGTGGATGAGGCGCGACTGTGTACGCTCTCGCGGTCGCTTAGCGATTCCTGTGTAGATGACAAGCTGCCATGTCGACCGTGTCCATTGTAGTTGCGATTCCTTGCTGCTGCCGACGAGGTGGATGGCCCCAAATACAAATCACCGGTGGCAGCAGCGAGTGCGGCAACCGAGGAGGAGTTTGATTGCAGTTGTTGTTGCAGCGGTGAGGATGTGTGTGAACGAACCTGCACCGAACCCTGGGCATGTCCTTGTGCATGGACCGAACCCATGGCACTTGCAGCGCCGCTTAGGCTTTTTGGCAGTGGTGGCAGACCTGTTAATATGTGTTGCTGTCTTTGATGTTGTTGTTGTTGCTCAGCGTTATCCATCATTTTGAAAAAATTCGTTTAAATTTATCTACTTTCCAATAGATTTTTGCTTGCGTCTTGTTGGTAATCGTTATCGTTATCGTTTGCTTGTTGTTGCTTCTTTTTTTCCCTATTATGCTCTCTCTCAGTTTTGCGTATTGTGTTTTTTTTGTATTTTTGTTTAGTGTATATTGAATTTCCAACTTTGGCGGCACATTGGACACTGTTTGTTCAACTGTTGCAAGTTCAGCCACTTGACAATGCAATGCATGTGAAAGCAATGGGAGCAGACACCCCACACCAGTGGGCAATCGTCACCGGGTAGCGCACACTCGGGGCAGGTGCTCTCGAAGGACATGCGACAAATGCCACAATTCTCATCATTCGCTATCCAACGCCAAGATGCAACTCCCGTCCATGACTTGATTGTTACTTTCATTTTGCGCACATTTGCCTTATCAATTAAATGATAATTGTAATTGCAAGTTCTTATCCCACAACGTTTTTCTATGCGTATTTGCCAAATGAAACACTATCGTGCGTTTTCCGCAAAAATATTGCTTTTTTTCTCCTACTACCAGAAAATAGGTCGTACGTAGTGATGTGTTTTTCCTTTTTTTCTTCTCTCGTTTCTATCGCTGTATTTCTCGATTTCTGTTTAACAGCTGTTGTTGTCGATAACATATCGCTAAACTCAACTGGTGCTGTTAAAAATATGTTAGAGGCAATACGATTATAGTTTGATACATCGATAAAAATTAACCAATCCGATAACATTTCTTACCAATAACCCGCTTATATTAAATGACTGTGTATGAAATAACCAACTAGTGTATTCTATTTTTAAGTTACATAGCTTTAAAGTGCTTATTTAATTTGTTACAAAGAGTAAATATTGAGAATAGTAAATATACAAATATTCGTACAGCTTTGCTGGATTATTACTTCATTTTCCCATCAATCATTCAGATAGACTTGCGTCAAACACATTTGAACATTAAATTATCATATTATTTTTTTAAATGCCAATTGCATAAAAAAATACAAGCTCCTTTCACATGCCTGTCATGCAGCACTGGACTTCAGATGCTACCATTGTGTCAATTGTCTCGATCAAATCTTATAACTTGATTTGAAATCATTGCTGATTGAAGTTGTTGACGGCGCCGTTGTATCACATTCAGTAAACCGACGATTGTTGAAGCTGACAAACGTGCGCGCGGAGCTTTTCGTTTCGTTTGTTTTCACGGTTTCATTTTGTTTCAATTGACTATTTCGTCTGTGCCAAACCAACGCTTCAGTGTTTACTAATAAGAGAAAATTATTCTGTAATTTAGCTGTTTCACTAAAAAAAGGGCCAAAAGTTGTCCACACAGTGGTAATAAACAAGCAGCATTAATTATGCGTAAAGTGGAATGAAAACAGCATTGAAAGTTCCTGTTGTGGTAGTGTGCGTGTCTCTCTCTGTGTTTTAGTGTGTGTGTGGAGCAAGGAGCTGATGAAAGCTTACATATGTATATGATATAAAGGAGATAAAAGAAATAAGTGCAAAAGTAATACAGAGTAAGCGATTCCTTTTTAAAACAATAACAAAAAAGAAAAAACGGTGCTTAAGAACCTGTAATAAACACAAATATATATATACGTAAAGCGTTGTTGACCCTGAATGAGCGTGATTTTCCCCCAGCTGCAACTAAAAGACATCGCTCAAGTGAATGGAAATTTGCATGAAAATATTTACCGCCAACCTCCCCTTGTCTATAGCCTTTGAGGCTTCAGCAAGATCGCTTGTTGCACATGCGCTGAAAACGGTTTCGTTTGTCAGGCGATTCTTCTCGAGACTGTTCTCTGTTCCGGTTTTTGGTCATTTCTGCAAGATTCTCTACATAAATTCTGTGAATTCGCCGACAGATGTGGGCATGTGATGAATTTTATATGCTTGTATAAGTCAAAATGAATGCACTTTCAGTAACTGTACGTGTGTGTGTGTGTGTTTGAAGAATCAACAATAATTGCAAATCAAATGCGAATTCGCTTTTTATTTTTGACAATAAAAGACGCTCACAATGTGAGCGGCAAGTGCAAAAGTTTTGATACCAAACAACAAAACAAATACATACAAATACATGTGTAACTGTAATTAGAAGTGTGTTGATATGAAAAATGTCAAACGACTTTCGAAATGAGCGATTAAAAATGGAAGAAGAAAAAAAATAACAACAACTTATCATAGAAGTGATCGTCAAAAAGACTTTCAATATTGATAAGGCAATCGGTGGACAAGTCAATCGCTCAATGTCTCAATTGTGTTTTAGCCTCAATATGTATCTGCAATCTTTAGTATGTATTCAATTATACAATCATTCAATGTAATATTGTGAATTACATTTAATAATACATTCTTGCTAACTTATGACTCATTCGCATAATTATTCCTTACATGCGTTCTCATGCGTCCGTCCGCCTTCTTAATTGTTTTTAAATGCAAAAATAAAAAAAAAAGGCGGAACTGAATCTTACTGGGAATATATCGACACAATGGATATAGGTATATTGTAAGCCAGACAGACAGCTAATTAAATGGCATGAGAATGGAAATCTAGGAAAAAGTTCCTCATTAAATTATGAATGTGATTGTAATTTTTTCTGCGAAAGCTGAGTAAGCTTTTCAAAAAGGTGACGCTGTCTATCTCTGTCTCTCACTTCTATCTTACGGTAATATACCTGTTGAGCTTTATAGCTGGCAAAGACGCAAGTGACGCGTTAAAGGCTTTATTGCCTTCGCTTGTCAAATAAACGACAAACAATTCTCTCACGTAATTTGCTCGTGCGTAGACTAATTTCACTCCTTCTCTCCCTGTCTCTCTCTTTCTCATTCTGTTTACAATGTGTACCTGTTTCTGTTTTTGAATAGTTAAACATAAAAATACAAAATATGTATTTTAAAAACTTGAATACAGTGAATCTACAATAAAACTTCCTTTTCTTTTAAAACTCGTAAAAGCTTTAAGCTGTTAAAGTTAAAGATAACGCGTGTTTTAAAAGCGCATTAAATGAGCTTTTAAAGTTGTATACTGTAAACAAACATTGCAAAAATAAGTTCATCATATCCAGACATAACTGTAGCTTCTTTTGACAGAACCTTAATGCTGTCTATTATTATAATATTTATTTTCTTTGTTGAATTGTAATGAGATTTGTTATTACCAGCTTTATTTACGTGTGCTTTCTGCAAGCTTTCTGTTTTTTCTTGCCCAATTATTAGTGTTTATTTTGCCAGACAGAATACAATGTTTTATGTACTTTTGTCAATTAAATCGTTCACACATTGAATGTAAATTTAAATATTTGCTACAAGCTTTGCTTAATGCAAACCCAATTATATATCTATATATGTATGTATATTTACGTTTTTTGTTTGTATCATGGGTTGGTTTAACTACGCCGAGAACTTTTCATTGAGGCCATTCGGGCCACACTCAAGACGGTGTCAATAACCGTTTGCACGTTCGATGTTCATGGCTCAAGTCTACGACAAACCAGACCAACAACAACAACAACAACAAAGTGCACAACAGGCACTCAGGTGCAGTGGCCCCGTTTTAATGTTTTGGCTTTGACAGTTCAAAATCAAGTGGTTTTATTTAGCTGTGCATTCGATCATACGATCAAGTTTGAATGCAATCAAGTTTCGCCTCGTTTGCTTGGAGCTTTAAAGTATTACTAGTTGCTTCCAACCAGTAATTAATTTCAAGTGCA
The DNA here is from genome assembly GCA_035044725.1 of Scaptomyza caliginosa. NCBI lineage: Eukaryota > Metazoa > Arthropoda > Insecta > Diptera > Drosophilidae > Scaptomyza > Scaptomyza caliginosa. The sequence continues at coordinate 441,959 of JAWNNR010000511.1, forward strand.
TGTTCTTTTTTTTCTCCTTTGCTGTTTTTTCTAGTGTATTATTAACTGAGTTTTATGCGTTGTGCGTTTACTTAAAACAAGCATCGATTGACCTCAAGAATTATCTTGCTTTAAGCTTTGTAAACTTTCAAAAGCTTTAACCTGTAACTATCTAAAGTAAGCCTAAGATTCTGATCCAGTAAACGTTTATTTTTATCAGTGTACACGCGCTGTGATCTGTGTATTGGTATTAAAAATTAGTAAATAGACTGTAATGGAGCATTCAAATATTATTCTCTCGTCGCATTTAGCTCGAGTTTTAGATTGTTCAACCTGTTAGCGTTTATTCAATTGTCTGCGAATACAAAATTAGATTATTGCAATTTTTTAACAATACAAATACGTTTTATCTATAAACTTTATTAAGGAAACAATAATATATTCAGCAATTGCACAAAAGGTTTAACTTTCTGTGCGCTGGTGAAAACCAATTTGGTTTATTATATAGGTTTTGGTGATTTTCCAGTGGGAGATTCTAGATAACCTTTTTTTATATGACTCTCATTTACGTTTTATAATATTGCCATAAAACTTGTTTTGTGTACCGCAAAATTAATGTGCACTCTCTCGCATGGATATATACACATATACAGCCATAGACGTATGTGTATGTGTAAGCGATAAATATATGTAAATCGAAATGAAATGAGCTATAAAAGCAATTATCAATATAACGGATTTGACGCATTCGAGAGCATAAGCTTAAGAAGATCAACAACACAGTGTAAGAGAGCTTTCTTACTCCTCCTTTGGAACGTTTTGTGTGTGGTCTTTGCTCGATATATTTACTCTACTTTTACGCTACAAATGTAGTGTACTAATATTTTGCACATACCAACATACATACAGACATACATGTATTTATATTGTACACAGCATCGCGTGATTTGGTTGGATAGCTCTGTGTTATGTATGAATATCGTGATTCGTTTGATTGTTATTGTTTTTGTCGTTTTTGGTTTCTTTTTTATTGTTTTGTTGTTATTTTTTGCTTTAGTGCTGTTTTGAATGCGCGGAAGTTATTTTCAAAAATAAAAACTCGCTTTCAATATTTTTTTTATTCATCGACGCTTTATTTTGATGATCGCAGTGGGGAAAAAACACACAGACAAAAGAAAAAACTTCAAAGGCAAAAATTCAATCGTTTGTACTGAATTAAAGCAAGAGTTATTATGACAGTTTTTAATTGATTAAACATAACGCAAAGATAGTACTTGAATTAAGTGAGTATTTATGTTAATTTATCCGTTGTTTGTTTTACTTTTAAATGGTTTTAAGCCAATAATACAAACTAATTATTATCTTCTTGCCTTTTCACTACTTTGCAATTGCACCTCGATATTATATAAGAGTAAAGTTTTTGTTATGCGCTGCACGCACAAACGTTTGTTAACGTCAGTAAATTGCATGACGAGTGAGTAAAATCTCCAATGACTACAAATGTGACTACGATTCATGACAGCAACAAGCAGTAAAGACAACAATGAAAACATGCTGATTGACATTCAATTATTGCAAGCTCGATTTCGTTTTCAATTTTGGGTGTAAATAAGTGCTTTAAATTGGGTATTTTATAAGTATGAAACGCGTTTCAATCAAATGCTATTGCCTTTGAAGATTTGCACGATTTGTGACAGGCAAAGAGATAAAACATCCTCTCTCTCTCTCTCTCTTGATTGAATAACTGTTAATGAACTTGGGAGAGGATGGGTGCTGAGCTTTGAACTGTAACTCGTTTGCAACGTTTGCGATGGCAAAATGAAAAGCTGCAGCAAGTTAAATAAAATTATAAAACTCGTTTTGTGGATCATTTATGTTGTATCAAATAGCTGATATTTATTTTAAATGATTCAAGATTCAAGTCAAGTTTGTTTTCTTTTTTGTTGCTTCTATTGACATTTCACACCTTGAAATCTTTTTAAGTATTTTTATATCAACAGCTAAAGATTACAGACGTGTTTTGTTTATCTGCAAGCTTTTTTAAGATAATGTCAACAACTTATTTTGTACCGTCTTACAATATCTTATAAAAACTGTTAAAGACAAAGCTTTCAGTATCTTTCCTTATACATTTTAGTACTGTTGTGTTTTTCTTTGTTCTGGTTCTTAAAATAAAACAGTGCATCGCATAGTCGCTGTTTACTTACCTTTTGGAAACCTGTTTCTCATTACACTTTGTTTGATTGTCTAATTGTCACATGCTTGCATTGTTTATTTGTATATATTTATTTATTGTCTAATCGAGCGTAAGATTATTTATTTCATGTTTTGCTTGAATGCCTCCGTCATTAAAATTCAATTTGCTTATCACACACGGCACATTCACACATACAATAAGTATATACATATAAACTGATGTATTTTTACAACTTTTAAACACCTATAATTATTTACATAAAGTGTAAATAATATAACAATATATCTTAGTGAGCTCATATACGTTTTGTTTTTCGTTAACTTCTCATAAATTAAGTTAAGAAAATTGTTGAATTAACTTTAAAAATAATACAATATTACATTCAATTTTCTAATCTTTAAAACTAGCTTGATTTCAAGTACCGCTAGCTGCCTAAAAGTATGTTTCATATTTTTATAAAGCTGCCTTTCCCCCTTCTCCCAATTAAAAGGCCTGTGCTGAGAATGTGGCCCAATACACAGAATCTTTGGCCGGTTCGCTTATCGCTTAAAAGTGTTAAGTAAACCAAATGCTATCGCAGCAAGTGTTTGAGAGTATGCGTTGAATTGTTAATACAGTTAAAGTTACTTGTGTATGTGTATGCTTACAGTTATAATTTGCATCAATACTCAGCAAAGCAGAGTTTCTTATTAGCTGCCTATACAGTGGTACCTGATTATTGATCTACTAAAATATTTTATTTAACTACATTTAAAAAAAACAATATTTAATACATATCCTCTTGCAAAAGCCTTATTATCTTTAATTTTAAATATTTAACATTTTAATTAGTTAACTAACAGACTCGCAAAAGTTTTATTACATTTGCTTTTTACCAATTTCTGCGTCACCGTGCACGGCAGAGCGCAAGTTTTGTTATTGCTTTTGTTGGGCTAAGTAGTAGAGTACTTGCGCGTGCAAGCTCTGAAGCAGCAAATACTCTCGCGCTCTAGCTCTCTCCTTTGCGCTCACGCTTAAGTTTACGCTCTTGTTATGGCGCTCAATCGATCACACAACTGTTCTCTGTCAAACTAGCGCTGACGACTCGGAGTTGGGCTTTTGACTTATGTGCATGTGGTTATCGGATGAGTTAGAGCAGTGACGGCTGGCAGACAGTAAACAAAGCTCCCCTTGCATTGCGAACTTTATTGAGCAAGGCGTAGTTGGGCACGCACATCATCACACACACACAGACATATGAACGCGTAAACACGTCACAGGTGCGACATTCAAAAACTCCACGCTGCCTCTCTCTCTCTCTGTTGATTGCTCTTTATCTGACACCTTCCGAAAGAGCGAGACCAGAGAGAGAGCGAGTAAGTGAGGTGAAATTGCGCTATCTGCGAGATACGTTGGGACACACTTTAGTTGCCGATAAAACGTCAAGCTGTTTTCACGTTCCACGCTGCGTCAATAAAAACAACTGTTTTTTCGGAAGAGTCACACGCATTCCACGACACTACATAAATGTAATTTTCTTCGCTATTTCTTTTTAATGCCGTACAACAGCAACAACGATATTAATAAGCCAAATAAAGCAAACTCACATTCCACAAAAGGAATTAAACTTCGACTGAAGCTGAAAGCTTTTACACACGTTTCTCTCTTTCTGACGGGCCTCTAAAATGTGCCGCTGTTTTCAAAAGTAAGCGATCACCAAAATACACATATCTTTTATATTTAACTTTGTCTGCTAACATTTTAACTCTTTCCCCGCCCCGCCCCGCACTCCATGTACACGACATTTAGCTGCTTGGAAGATTTATACTGGAACTGCATAGAGGAGCGCTTTTGCTATGATGAATCGATCGGTAAGTTTTTAAGTTACATTTATGTCGCAGCTTTGCTATTTCACTCTCAATTTGGCCTCTCTTCTTTTTGGGTTGGACAGTTGACGGCTAGCCGGTGCATGTTTACCTACGTGTTTCCATACATACACAAATACACATGTATTTAAGTATGTTCGTTAGTATTTGTATGCGTGAATTTCGTATTTTGAGCCATAATATTATGCGACGCCTCTGTCGACAATGTAGATCTTGAACACAAACACACATACACATTGCGCCTTGGGGGGAACGTGATTGGCATTTAAAAGTGTGTGCAAAAAAAAAAAATATAATAAAAATCCAACGACAACAAAATATACGATCGAAAACATAATATGTGAATAGAATGGAATGGGGATGGCAAGAAATCAAAGTAAGATTTAATGGCATGCGCAAAGAATGAAACGATAGAAGAGAAAAGATAAACTAAAAGGGGAAAAATGTTGTACTCAAGGCCAGGCCTGAGGATTTGCAATGCAGATACAGTTATTCTATTTACAGTTATATATTTATTTCTTTACTTATGTCAACGGCAAGTAAACGATTTACAGTTTGTTTGCCGCAAATTGAGATTAAACAGTTGTAAACGAAAGAGATAAAAGTGAGAGAGTGAAAGGGAGAGAGAAAAGCACATATAATAGCGAGCTTTGAACTTAAAATCAGTACCTATCTCATAATGTTTACATTTACGCTTTACAGCCAACTACAATGCAGACGATGATGAGGAATATTTGGCATCGCAGAAAAATGGCAGCATTATTGGACGCATACAGCCCACGGTGGCAGACAACAACAATCTGTTGACCGTGCCACAACCCATATGCGATCAGCCCATGGGTCGCAGCAGCAGCTCGATCCCAATGAGGTACTAATTGCCCGAGTAAACCTAGTTAATTTGTCAATTCGTCAATGCTGTCAGTCGGCCAGTCAGCCAGTCTGTCAATCGCATTCATTCATTTAGCTTGCTTGATTGCGTATCTGATTTACTACTGCCCACTGATTAAATGACAATGGCAATATTTGCATTTTGCATTCGCATACCCCATAATCAACATCATTTTTAATTTAATTCACAATTTCGCAAAACATGTTTATTTAATATTTGATGATTTATTTTCGGACAGTGCCAAGATACACGAAGAGGATTATCGGCGCGTGACGCAAACAAATGTACCAATGCTGGGCCCAGAGACACTAGCAGTCTTTGCCAATTCTCAAATCTTCCAGGATCATCAGCCGACAAAACTGAATCGCATCAGTACCAAGACATATTTGGCTGGCATTCATTCGCCGAACAAGGAAATGCCAACAACGCCGCGTCTGAGCGAGCAGGCGCGTTTGTTGCAACGTCTGGAAGGTAATGATGGGCATGCCCACATTGTAATGGGCATGGGTGGTGGGGCAAGTGGCAAGAATAGCGGTAAGAGCACGCGCAGCAGTAGCATTGTCTCCGCCGGCGTGCCCAAGGTTAAGTTCTATCTAAGCTAAGTTTGATTTCTCAGCTTTGATTGTACTATTTGCAGTATTTGTGCCAAAGATACTTAACTTACACACACACACACACACATTTGTAGATATATATATAGTTTATATACAATTGGTAACAAACCGCACAAATTGTGACTTAAATATTATGAAATTAGACATAAGTTTAATATATTGATAACTCGCAACCAGTTAAGAGTGAGAAACGACAAGTGAACGAAATAAATATGTATTTATAAACAGTTTAGCATTTAGTATTATTACTCGTACCAATTGTAAGAACTTAGCTACCTTTTAAGTCTAATATTGTATTACGTCATGGACCTTGTAACTTAATTCGTATACCTAGTAAACAAACATATTGTTCTACACAAAATACCATTTGAAAATAATGATAAACCCAAAACGTTATCAAAAAAAACCACTCTACACATGCATTATTTTATAAATTTCTCTGCTACTTACCTTTATGTTTTTTTTCTATTTGTGACTTGTAAGATTGTGTTGAAACCTGTTGCATTTTATAAAATATTTTCATCAACTTTATAATGATAAATCTCTCGATCCACTCGAAATCAAAGCCTAATGAAAACTCATTCAATGTATTTATGTGTTTTGGCCAGCACATTAAAACAGATAATGTTAACTTAACCGTAATCGGGTGTGTTCATATCAACAACACTTTTTATGCAAGTCAATCAGTTCTCCGTTTTTGCTTTGCTTGCTCCACTGATAACCAGGCAATATAATTTGTGCGCTGATAACGTGGAAGGAATTCTTTAACTTTACTCATATTACTTCTTTTCTTTTGTATTCCCTTAATGGTTAAACAAGAACAACAATATAATATGCACAATTATATTTATAGATTTTCCCCATGCTCTGTAATCAGGTTAAACATCGTCTGATTGTAGACTGTGAGAATGTTGATAAAAGTCTATATATATAAATGGATGCAGTTGAGATTGAATTTACTCTTGGATTTATTTATACTTAACCAATGATTTGTCATATTTATGGTCTTACGAATCGATACTCAACTACAAATAACCATCTCTTTATATCCAAACAATTCTAATTTCCACATTATAGACAATTTGTTTTTTGCCAATTCCGTTTCATTTCATACTCAGTTTCATATATTGATATTGGCATTTTACTTTTCACTTTTCACCCTCAAGAATGTGTGGTTAACACAATATTTACAGCACAATTTTGAAAGACAGCTAAATTTTTGGCAAGCATTTGCGCAAACATGATTTTTATTTACTCTGAAATCGAACAATAAACATAAAACTTTGTTTTGAGAATTGCTTTGTGGAATCTTTTGAACACGTGAGCGCATATTTTGTTTTCTAATTTTGCCTTTGCCTTTGCCTTTGCCAAGAAATGTGTTTGAATCGCAGTGATCAAGTTTTATTGCCTTACACTTTTATGTACTTAAATTTGTTTATTTTACAAATTTGTTTACTGCAATTCAAGATTGCAAACCTGTAGGATTGTTTTTTCACTTAATAGTAACGATATCAAAATAAGTAGCAATAAATAACTGAAACGTGATCGACAACATAAAACAATTAACAATTGCAGCCATAGAAGTCATTTAATTTTAGTTATATGATCGTTTTGTAAATACTATTTATCTCAAAAGAACTTTAGACGTGTTCGCAGAGCTGTTCAAATGACTCGGTTTTTATGGCAGCTTTGCACATTTATGGCATTTTATGGTAACCAATAACTCAACAATGACGACTTTTCCACTGGCATGACCATAAACTGACGAAACCATGCATTATTATCAGAATCAATTACATCATGTTTTTTCGCAAATTTGCTAATCGATTACTCACTCACACGGCAAATGCAAATAAAAATGTATTTTAAAAATAACCCCAGCCATAAAACAATGCAATAGTTAAAAGTTTTGCACTGAAAGGGCGTATTCAGGCACGTAAATATTGAACGTGTTAATATTTGTTTTACTGCTATTTGATTCTAAGATAGTTTTTAAAAGTTAACACAAAAACTCGATTTAAAATAACTTTTTATTTTCAATACGTATGTTATTATCAATATATATAGTTATAAATATAGTTAGAGCATAATTTTAAGAACAATACTTAACCAAAACAAAGAAAGGGGTAATTAAGTTTTACCAAATTTATTTCAACGATTATATAATTCCTACTTACAGCTGGTCTGCAAAATGATTCCACCGACTCGACAAAGCCTGCAGCAAATGGAACTGGAACTGATACTGGAACTGGAACTGGCACCGGAACAGCTACATCCGAGAAACGCATCACATTCACACTGGCCCCGTCGGACTCATCGCCGGAGGGCAGTCAGACATTGACACCGAAGAAATTCGAACCCATTGCCGAGGAGGACAAGGAGGATGACAAGGAACTGGTGGATGAGGTGATATTGCGACCACATCTCATCGATCGTTTTCCACATCTGTTGACCAGTGTTGGCGGCCTGGCGACAACACCCAAGCGTACCCTACGCTCTGCCAAGAGTGTGCCACACATGAATGTGGCAGGCAGCGAGACGGATATCTTTGCCATAACGGGCACGGGTAGTCAAATAAGTATGACGCCCGAGGTGCCATCGATATCGTTTAGTAATCTGCCCAAGAACTATGAGGATACCCCGACCATAGAGAAATATCGCGTCTCGCAGAGTCTCTATTCCATACAGAATGCGAATGCAGCACGTGCCTCGCGTGATGACTACTCTATGCCACGTTATTTCCGGCAATCCAATCGCCTGATGACCCAGAGCAGCGAAATTCTGCCCGGTTCCACATCTTTGGCCTCCATTTCAACATCGGTCGCTTCATCATCCACTTCGTCCAAGGATGAGCTGCGCCGGCCCGAGCAGGCCAAGAGCAAGCGCCTCCAAATGCTACGTGGCAATCTGCCGCCACTACTCATCCACTCCGTTTCCTTTAAGCGCAATCGTGATGAGAGCAAACAAGTGGATTAACTAAAAATCTACTTAATACTTTTATTTTTTTTTCAAGTAAATGTATATTTTGTATTCGATGTACACTGGGAGAAAGTTCTATTCATTTTAGCCATACATTCGGATATTGTAACTTAATTCTTAAAAAACCACACTTAATTCGCCTTAATTGTAAACGTTTTCTCCAAGTGTACGTGTATTTATCATTGTTTATGCGTTCGCAGTATTTGTATGTATTTATTTATTGTACTTTGTATACAATTTTTTTTTTTGTATTGTATTGTATTGTTTATTGTATTGTATACTTAGTGTAAAACACACAATTGATATTCGTAACAATATAGACAAACACAAATGCTTGCACAACCTTATTACATAAATAAATAATGGCAGTGTTTAAATAAAGTAAGTCTTTATTGAATACAGAGAGTAAGATTTGTTTATTTTGACATATGGTTAAACAAAACAAATTGAATCAAAACTCATTTATGCATTTTTGGCATCTCTTGAGTTAAATTGAAATGTTTTTACTATGAATCATTCGCTTGTTACAAATCAGCAGAAAGATTATTTTCTTTGAATGTGGTTTGTTTTAATTTTAGCTTTGTTTTATATAGAATGTTTCCTGCTCACCCATAGTAAAATCAACAACATTATTAATATTAACTTCAAACGGAAAGCACACAAATCTACCATGTATCGAGCTATATTTTTAATTATACTAGTTATTCAATTATTATTATTATCATTCGCACGCATTGAAGGTAAGTTTCAAGACTATAACATCTTCATAAGTCTTACTTCATTTAATACAAATATAGTAACTTGAAAACAGGACCCAAAACGGATTTAAAACAGAGCATTGGCATACCCAAAGGATACAATCAAGAGCGTGTGTTTGAGAAATTTGGTTCCGATTATTACTACATCTCGGATAGGCAATATGTGACTTGGTATGCGGCTCTGCACAATTGCCATAGCATTGGCGGCCATTTGATAAGTCTGAACCAAATCCAAACACTATACGATAGTAAAAAGATTACTTTGAACTATTGGGTGGATCTCAGTGATCTTGGCAAGGAAGGTGAATATGTATCCATGTCGACTGGCTTGAAGCCGACATTTGTGGATTGGTGTGAGAACCAAGCACCCATTAGGCCAAACATAACTGAGAACTGTGTTAATATTGAAAATAAGGATGCATTGACGCCATGCATGAAATCCGTATCTTGTGATTTTTTACGAAACTACATTTGTCAGTCGAAAACGCCAATGACAATTTCAATAGCTGTTTGGTAAATGCCAAGATTTACATACTTTTTATAATAAACTTTACTAACATCTATAGGAAATAAGAAATAAAAAAGCATAAATTGGAGATATTTGTGTTGTTGCAAAAAATAATATTCTGTGCAAGCCTAAAAGTATGCAACAATTTCTAACGCAAGCTTACAATATATTTCTGCTAAGAAAAAGAAAGGCAACGGGAAAGCAAATTAACCAGAACTGAAGCAAAATGTAAAAAAAAACTATATACTTATACTTAAGTCGCTTATTAATTTTCTACATTATTTCAAATCAACAAAGGAAATTCATTATTAATAAAATAGCCAAAGAATGTAAATCAAAGCAACGAACATAAGAAAAGGTGTAATGCAAAAACTGTAAATGAAACGTTAAAAATGAGAAACGTCAAATGTATAAATACAAAATAAAAAAAAAAAACAAAGGGAACTTTTAATCTGTTTTTTGAACCCATTGGCCCGTTCTCTATCCGCAAACCTTCTAGTCTAGTGCGATAGTCTGTGGTCTGTCGTTGTAACAAATCGTTTAAATTAAATATATGCACGTGAACCTATTACGTACGTTTGAATACATATAAATGAACATTCCAATGTATAAATGTCTGGCACTCAGCTAGCCAAATATGTTGTTAAAACTAAAAGGAAGATAGATTTGAGCGATAAGCAAACTAATTATTTTTGTTCCATTAGCTACAGCATTTAATTGAATTCGACTTTGTCTGTTTGTTTATACTATTTAGTTAGATTCAAACTGAACAGAGTATTAGATAAATAAACTCAAAAGGTTATGGAAAATTTTCTGTATAGGTTTTTTTTTAAAGGATTACCATTGAATTTGTAGTATTACCACGAATCTGGCAATCAGTTTGTATGAAAATTTGCACATCGTTCTGTGACGCAAGTATGCACACATACAAACATACATGCATGCGTACATACGTGCATTGTACATTTGTACATTTGTAAACGCATCATAACAGCTGGCCCGAGGTTCAACGAGTAATGCCCCTGACGTAGACAACAAGCAGCCATTTGTGCTCACCTTTAAGTAACCGTGAAAAGCGTTTTAGAGTTCTAGTTTTGCTCGCAGCAGCTACTTTTGCTCTGATTATCAGTTGCTGCCGCTTTGCTGCTGTGCATCAATTCCCAAGGTCAACGGGTCGTATGCGCGATTTCAATCAATATCGATATTCAAACATTTCAGATAACAATAGGGCAGTAGCCCACCAAAATAAACACCCAAAACTCGTACTACTTCCGAGCGGCGGCAATTGATAATGCGATTAAGCAAATAAAATTTACTTGTAAACACTAACTAACTCGAACACACACACATTCCTGCTTCAATTGTTTGGTGTAAATTTCCGTACGCTGAAATTGCATGTCAACAGCGCCTGGCTGACTAACCAATCGGCATGTTATCAGTTATCAGCTCTCGGACCACTGCCTGGCCACTCAATGCCTATGCATAGCCGGCACGCGGCGCTCTAGCGCTAATCACTTCTACAGCTCATGTGCCCACCGTGCATGGCAAGTTGCTTCGTTCCCCTTGGGGAAATTGCAAGTAGTATACCTAGCGATGGGAACAGAAACACTTTTAACAGCCTCAAAAGCTGTAGATCCTCGTTTTTAACAGAGGTACTTTTTTGTGCATTTAACAGCTGTGCAAGTACAAAATTTCCCTATCGCATAATTAAATTTCCCTATTTCTATAAAGGATGTTAAACAATGAATAAAGAAATTAAAATGACTATTTATGTTTTGCCCACTGGTAGTGCTGCTCCCACTGGCACGGTTATCGTCCGATCAAGGTCAAGGCTTTGGCAAAAAGCATGTCTCGTCTGCTGTTGCCAGCACAATCATAATCAGCGACGCCGGCCGATCAGGTGAAGAAGAACGCAGCACGCGTCTTTGTTTTGCTTTTTTGTGTTTTTTTTTGTTCTTCAGCGTGTTCGCATGTTTATTTTGGTTTTTATAAATAGCCATTCTGTTCCCATGCCAGAGTCAGCGTTATTTCATTATCAAAAGATAGGAAACTTTATGCAACTGATAAAATGTTGGATTGTATTTTAAATAATCATGCATTTCTTTCATTCTTTCGGCAATAAAATGCTTAAACTAAGTAGTCGTTAAGCTTTCTACAATATTACCTAAACGTTATTTTTATATTCTCAAAACATTTACAAACACACAACAGACAGAAACACATTGTAATACCGATCAAGAAACTTGTAAATTTTGTACAAAATCAATAAATTTTAAATGGAAAATACAACTGCTTCCCTGCTGCCCTACGTGCTCGACTTGTTAAGTCGTGAACCTGATTTTTGTAAGTATAAATAGATTTGGGGTAGAACTTATCAGGAACACAGCTTCCCCACACAGGCACCTCCATGGATGAGATGTGTGGGAGAATGCAAGAGCTGATAGTTGATGATGCCATCTATCCGTTTGGCTGTATTGAACGTGCCGTACAATTTGCAGTCAATTTGGGCAAAAATTTAGGAATCCTGACAGTCAACGATAAGCGTGTCAAGGTGCCATTCAAGTTTCGCGCCAAGTGCAACAAAATGCGGGTAAATTCTGCGGAAGACGCAGAGGAACAGTCCCTAACACCAAAGAGAACTCGTTCACAACCTGTCAGGCATTTGGCTCGTTCGGTAAGCTACTTGTTACTGGAATGCAGTGTGGTTTTTAAAAAAAACTTTTTCCCATAGCTTCTCGATAATATGCCAAGTAAAAGATTTAAGCCTCGTCAACGTGCAACGCGAACCAAATGCGCTGCGAAACGTACCAAAACTAATAAAATGCGAGCAGCGGCCACAAGAAAAAAACCTAAATCCGAACGCGTTCGTCAATATGCAAAAAAACGACGTTCTGCCGCTAAATAAAAATTAATTGTTCTTTAAGCAACAAAAAAAAAAACTCAAAACTATTCTTCTTCATTTTGGGCATTGTGCTATTGAACTAAGCTGACAATTGGGTCAATATGGCGTCGATCGACACAAACAACATACAAACGTTTGGACTAATAAACGGGGCATGGGCATGGGCATGGGCACGGCAACGAGCACTGACCCACATGCATACAGTGTGTGCACATATTGGTGAACATCGAATTGCACCTGTCCTGCTCTGTCTGTTCCTGGTGTGCGTCGCAGTAATTCTTCTGCTTCTCTGCTCTTGCTATTTGCTGTTTGAATCGCTTTGCATATATAGATCTAATGAATTATTTATCATGGAATCACGGATTCGAGTGGCGCAGTCATTTCATTATGAAAGCGCCTATTGGTAAGCATTTGGTATGGATATGCGTGGCAATTATTTATGCAGCTTTAGAAGTCTCTTAGGGTCTTTTATATCAAGCATTAGCCCCTTTGCCATTCAATCCAACCCCCCCTTGAACCGAATGCATAAAATCAATGCGTAGAGTGCGCGACGCGTTCAGTGTGTCTTCGGATCTAGTCGGAGCGTTAACCAAACCAAAAAAAAACCCGTGTATAAAAAAGGAATACCAGAAAAACCAAATACAAGTGCTTATTAGTTAATATCCTAACGCAATTAAAAACATTCAAGGATACACACTCAGTGCATTTAATAATAAAAAAAGCGTCGCTCATATCACAAAAAAGGAATATAATGTGAGTGATTGCAATCAACAAAAAAACGAACTGTCTGTTTTTTTTATTATTGTGTCACACGTTTCAAGTGTCCGTGTTCGTGTGAGTGTTTGTGTCAAGTGCAACCTAGCCAAAAAGGTCAAAACCCTTTGGTAGATTATTTGATTAGATAGTGGCGTGTTTGAAAGTTCGTTCAAAGCTTTTGCTAATCATTGAACTGGAAAGTGCGCTCAAAAACAATAAAGACTTTTCTACAAAGTACAGGCCTTCCAAGGTCAAGGACCTGATAGTGCTCCACACCTAAGGACTTTCTGCAGCTATGTTTTTTTTTCAATTTTAGAGAAATCTTTTGGGTGATAACCACTCTGACAACTTTAATAAAAACTAAAAATGATTAATTTTATAAGCGGTCTGAAAACTGATTTCCATGTTAAGGAATTCAAAGTTGTGCATTTGCAATCCGTTATCTCGGCAAGAATTGAGTTAACTTGGCAACAGGTGTATTTGCTAGGAGTGTTCCAAAAACGAATATGTTTGCTTGAAAGAACCCTCAAGATTTTGTTATTTTGTTATTTTTGTTCCGTTGGTTTTTCTTAAGGTAATGATATAAATTTTATGCTACTTTATACCTAGATTAAATCCGAAACTAATCCGACCCTGAACCACAGCTGACAACAGAACATAAACAATATGGGCAGTAAGAAGAAAACGGATCAATTAAAGGCACAAAACAATGAGGCTAGCGCCGGTGCTGGGGGTGAAATTGTCATATCCGGAATATCGGGAAAACTGCCAGAGAGCAGCAACATAGAGGAGTTCAAGCAGAACTTACTTAATGGTATTGACATGGTAACAGACGATCCCAGACGTTGGGAGGCAGGTAAGCTTGACTTAATTTGACAGGCTTTGGAACAACCTTTTTTATATTGCGACCTCTCAAAAGGCATATATGGCTTACCAGAGCGCATGGCTAAAATTCGAGATGAGGATCTGGAGAAGTTTGATGATACATTTTTTAGTGTTCACCAGAAACAGGCTGAACTCATGGATCCCTGTATGCGAATGTTGTTGGAGTTGACACACGAGGCAATCATTGATGCGGGCATCAATCCATCCGAGCTCCGTGGTAGCCGTACCGGCGTTTATATAGGTCTTTCATTTGTGGAAACGGAACACGAAATACCCAACATGGAGCCGAGTAGCATTAATGGCTATTGCCTGACTGGCTGTGCGCGTGCCATGTTTGCCAATCGCATTTCCTACACCTTTGACTTCAAAGGTCCCAGTTTCATTGTCGATACCGCCTGCTCTAGCTCTCTTGTGGCACTGTCGCACGCGTACACAGATATGCGATCGGGTCACTGCGATGCCGCCGTTGTCGCTGGTGTCAATCTAATACTGAAGCCGATATTTGCCCTGCAGTTTCTGCGTTTGGGCATTGTTAGTCATGATGGTTCCTGCAAGACCTTTGATGCGGGTGCAAATGGTTATGCTCGTGCCGATACCTGCGCTGTTGTGTTTCTCCAGAGAAGTGCACAGGCGAAACGCAACTATGCATCCATACTAAATGTAAGAACGAATACGGATGGTTTTAAGGAGCAGGGCGTTACGTTTCCCGATGGTCGCATGCAGCACCAGCTGCTAAAGGAAACTTACAGTGAGATCGGTCTAAGTCCCGACAAGGTCGTCTATGTCGAGGCACATGGTAGTGGCACGCCAGTGGGCGATGACCAGGAAGCCAATATGCTGAGTAGCTTTTTCTGTCATTCAGCGCGGCCCAATCCATTGTTGATTGGTTCTGTCAAATCAAATATGGGCCATGCAGAGCCCGCATCAGGAGTAAGTGCACTGGCAAAGATGATTATTGCCATGGAGGAGGGCATCATACCAAAAAATTTGCACTACCGCACACCAAATCCCGCCGTGCCAGCTCTTGTCGAGGGCCGCCTTAAGGTCGTAGATCGCAATCTGCCCTGGCAGGGCGGTATTGTGGGTCTAAACTCGTTTGGTTTTGGAGGTGCCAATGCGCACGTTATCCTTAAATCAAACGAAAAGAACAAGAAACTTCCCACGAAACCGGTAAAGGATTCCTTTTTAAAACTAGTTACATGCTCTGGCCGCACAGATCTCGCTGTACAGCAGCTTTTGGAGGCAGCCATGAAGCATCGCAACGATGACGAATTCTTGACCCTCATCAACGACATACACTCACATCCTATTCCATTGCATCCCTATCGCGGCTACGCTGTCTTGGGACCCACGGGGGCAAACAAATTGGAAGTTCTGCCCTATGAAGAGGAACAGAGACCAATTTGGTTTGTCTATGCTGGCATGGGCAGTCAATGGGCCAGCATGGCTAAGGATCTAATGCAGTTGGAGATTTTCAACAAATCCATACAGCATTGCGCCGAGGTAAGTGAAATATATACTTCTAAGCCTAAGCCTTCTGATTAGTTTGTAAATTGAAACCACGTATCTTTCATGGGTAATACCTTCGTGTATTTTTGTTTTTCAACTATCCCTTGCAGGTGCTAGCTAAAATGGACTTTGACCTAATTGATGTGCTCACCCGTTCAACGGAGAGAACATTTGACAATATGCTCTACTCCTTTGTTTCAATATCTGCCGTCCAGGTTGCATTGACAGATCTTCTTAGAGCGCTTAACATTGAACCCGATGGCATTATTGGACACTCAGCTGGTGAACTGTGTGCCGCCTACATGGATGGTTGCCTTACAGCTGAGCAGACTGTCTTAGCTGCCTACTGGCGTGGCAAAAGTGTCCTTGATACTCCGGGACTGCCACAAGGAAAAATGGCAGCTGTAGGTCTGAGCTGGGATGAGATAAGAAAGCACTTACCACCAGATTGTTATCCAGTGTGCCACAACAGTGATGATAACTGCACAGTCTCCGGTCCAGTAGATTCAATGGATGCAACGATTGAGAAGCTGCATGCAGCGGGCGTTTTTGTTAGAACGGTCGGCTCTGGCGGCTATGCATTCCACAGCAAATACATATCAGGTGCTGCTCCCATGCTACGCAAGAATCTGGAGCGTTTAATTACCGAACCAAAGCAGCGCAGCCAGCGCTGGTTAAGCACCAGCGTTCCGGAGCGAGATTGGCAAACTCCAACATGCCGAATGGCCTCGGCGGCGTATTTTATCAATAATCTTATTTCTCCAGTTCTCTTTAATGAAGCCATACGTCATATACCAGAGAATGCAATTATTATAGAGATTGCACCACATGGACTCTTCCGAGCCATTCTACGCTCCCTAAGTCCGAAGGTCAGCTATGTTGGCCTAATGCAAAGGGGTCACGCCAACAATGCCGAGTTCCTTTTGAGCCAAATAGGACAGCTCTATGCGGTTGGTGGTCAGCCACAGCTGTTGAGGATGTCTCTTTTACCACCAGTTAGCTATCCAGTCTCACGTGGTACGCCTATGTTGAATTCGCTTATTGGCTGGGATCACACACAGAAATGGAAGTATCCAAAGTTCAAGGGCGGTCGACAGTCAAACCAGCTAAGTATTGAACTTGACTTGAGTAAAGAGGAGAATGCTTTTCTAGCTGGACATACAGTCGATGGACGCATACTATTCCCAGCAACGGGATACCTAACAATGGCTTGGATGATGCTGGCCCAACAGCAGGGAAGTGACTATCAACGTACACCCGTTGTCTTTGAGGATGTCGTTTTTCATCGGGCCACCATTCTGGGAGTTGATGCTGCCTCAGCGGTCAACTTGTCGGTAAACTATTGCCAAGGCAACAACACCTTTGAAATCTGTGAGGGCAGCAGTCTAGTGGCATCGGGAAAAATTCGACTTGTTCCTAACGTTCAGCAGGAGCAGCTGGATCTCTCCGGACTGCCAGGCACTGCAGGTGTTACAAAAATCGACACAAAGGATGTTTACAAGGAGTTGCGCTTGCGTGGCTACGATTACAATGGCATCTTTCAGGGCATTATCGATGTAGACATTGCAGCAGTCATGGGTCGACTTCAGTGGGTGGATAATTGGATTAGCTTTATGGACACCATGTTGCAGTTCCGCATACTTAGTAATAACATTCGAGAACTGTATTTGCCCACGGGAATCCAGCGAGTTGTCATCGATCCTATCAAACATTTGGAGCTGACCAAACAGCATCAGCAAAAGCTACCAGTTTATTGGCATCGCAATATCTCTGTTATAAAGAGTGGCGGTGTCGAGATACACAAGATGAAGACAGCACAGACGCAACGTCGTCCGGGTGGACAAAATGCCCCGATTCTAGAGCGGTACAGTTTTATTCCTTACATCGAACACACGGTTCCGCGTGGTGATCAGGAGCGAGCGAAAAGCATAGCTCTAACTGTTGCTATGCAGCTAATAACTGAAAATTGCGGTGGTGCAATTAAAATTAAGGGTGTAGAGATTGCTGGCCCACGCAATACCACAGAATCTTTAAATGCAGTTAAGCTATTGGAACTAATCGAACGTGAGCCAATACTGGTTGCCGATATAGCCATAGTTACGAGTAATGCCAACGAATCAGACCTTGAAACACTATTTAAAGACACGGGAGTTCGAGTTATTGCCGGGGATCTTGCTAAGGCAGCTGTGGAACGGCAATGTGACTTCCTACATGCACTAAATCTTCTCTCTCCTGAATCTACATTAGGGGACCTTCAATTGCAACATTGTATTGAAACTATTAAGGCGGATAGTGGTTTTCTGGTTCTGGAGGAGAGTGCTAGATGCTATAACTCGTCAGGGCGGAAACAACTGGAACGTCTGCAATTGAAGCCAATTTTAGAGCAGGTCTTTGATAACGATCGCATGCTAATCCTGGCCAGGAAGTCAGCTGCCAAGGACTTTACAAAATCGCTGGTGATAAGCGTGACAAATGAAAACTTTAAGTGGATTGTCGAACTAAAAAGTGCACTAATTAAATTACAAACTGAAGAAAAGAACGTTTATTTGGTAGCACAAGGAGAGCCAAGCTCGGGAGCATTAGGCTTTATCAACTGTTTAAAGCGAGAGCAGTTTGGAAACCGGTTAAGACTCTACTTGTTGCAGGACCAAGGATTACCAGTTTTTAGTCTTACAGAGCCCTTCTATGCCAATCAGCTGGCCAAGGACATGTCCATAAATGTGTATAGAAATGGACTTTGGGGCAGCTACCGACACTTGCCACTGAACGCTCATCAACCACTGCTTACTGTGGAGCAGGCTTATGTTAACACACTGATCAAAGGTGATCTCTCCTCACTAAAATGGATAGAAAGTCCCCACAGTACATATGTCAACCCAAAAAAGTGGGAACCCTGCACGGTCTACTACGCACCTCTCAACTTTCGTGATGTAATGTTGGCATCCGGTAAACTGGGCGTTGATGCCTTGCCTGGTGACTTAGCTTATCAGGATTGCGTTTTGGGTCTGGAATTTGCCGGTCGCGATTCACAGGGTCGTCGCGTCATGGCAATGGTGCCTGCAAAGTCTCTGGCAACCAACTGCTTGGCCGATAAGAATTTACTTTGGGAAATACCCGATAACTGGTCGATGGAGGAAGCCTCAACAGTGCCATGTGTCTATGCTACTGTCTACTATGCTCTTGTTGTGCGTGGCGAAATGAAGAAGGGTGAACGCATTCTGATTCATGCCGGTTCCGGTGGAGTCGGACAAGCTGCCATCTCTGTGGCACTTAAGCATGGCCTAACCGTATTTACTACGGTTGGAAGCAAGGAGAAACGTGAGTTTCTGCTGAAGCGATTCCCCAAATTGAAGGCACGTAACATTGGCAATTCTCGTGACACATCCTTTGAGCAACTGATATTGAGCGAAACTAACGGAGAGGGTGTCGAACTGATACTTAATTCGCTATCAGAGGAAAAGCTGCAGGCTTCTATTCGCTGTCTCGGTCTTAACGGCCGCTTTCTGGAAATTGGAAAGTTCGATCTGAGCAATAACAGTCCCTTGGGTATGTCTGTTTTCCTAAAAAATACTTCTTTCCATGGAATTCTGGTGGATTGTGTAATGGAGGGAGGGGAAGAGATGCAAAAGCGCATTGTGTCCCTCGTGTCGGAGGGCATTAAAAACGGTGCTGTAGTCCCCTTACCCACCACTGTCTACTCTGACCAGGAGATTGAGAAAGCCTTCCGATTCATGGCATCGGGCAAGCACATTGGCAAGGTGGTCATTAAGGTTCGCAACGAGGAAGAACAATCGGCAGTGCCCAAGCAGCGTTTAATAAACGCCATTCCTCGCACATACATGCATCCAGAGAAGAGCTACATTATCGTTGGTGGTCTGGGTGGCTTTGGCTTGGAGCTAACCAACTGGTTGGTAAGTCGCGGAGCACGCCACATTGTCCTTAATACACATTCTGGCATCAAGACTGGCTATCAAGCCCTTATGATTCGACGTTGGCATGAGCGTGGAGTTAATGTCGTGATTGATGTCAATGATGTGACCTCTGCTTTTGGCTGCAAAAAGATGCTGGAGAGCAGTAACAAGCTAGCACTAGTTGGTGGTATCTTTAATCTAGCCGCAGTGCTGAAAGATGCTCTGTTTGAGGAGCAAACCGTGAGAAACTTCGAGGCTGTCAGTGCGCCTAAGATACAAGCCACTATGCATTTGGATCAATGCTCGCGCAGCATGTGCCCAGCCCTGGAACACTTTATATGCTTTTCCAGCTTGGCCTCAGGACGAGGCAATCCAGGTCAGACAAACTATGCCCTCGCGAACTCTAGCATGGAGCGCATCTGTGAACAGCGACAGGCAGAGGGTTATCCTGGTATAGCCATACAATGGGGTGCGATTGG
Source organism: Scaptomyza caliginosa (assembly GCA_035044725.1). Taxonomy (NCBI): domain Eukaryota; kingdom Metazoa; phylum Arthropoda; class Insecta; order Diptera; family Drosophilidae; genus Scaptomyza; species Scaptomyza caliginosa. The sequence goes on from JAWNNR010000511.1 coordinate 462,190, forward strand.
TGACACTGGCCTAATTATGGAGCACATGGGCAACAATGACACTGTGATTGGTGGTACATTGCCTCAGCGAATGGTAAGCTGTCTTCAGACATTGGATTCGTTCATGCAGCAACCACATCCTGTGCTGGCATCAATGGTCCTGGCCGAGAAGCGCAAAACAGAGCAATCAAATCGTCAGAGCCTTATATCCACCATAGCAAATATTATGGGACTCCGTGATGTGAATAACATTCAAGATAAGACGACACTGTTTGATTTGGGCATGGACTCACTAATGAGTACGGAAATTAAACAGACTTTGGAGCGAAACTTTGATCTGGTGTTGTCCGCTCAAGAAATCCGACAGCTTACGTTTAGTGCACTTAAGCAAATTGATAACCAAGATACACAGGGTAAGAGCACAGGCTCAGATGCAGCGGCTCGAAAGACACAATCAGCTACTGCTTCAACAAATCGAACGGCCATTGCTCAAACGGATGAAACTCGCAAGGTATTCGCCAAGGAAGTATTACCCCAAGACGTACTTGTGCGCCTCCATTCCATGGCAACGGAGGCCTGCAATGAGCCTGCCGTATTTTTCCTTGCTCCAATCGAAGGTTTTACAATAGCCATCGAAGCATTGGCCGCCTCCCTCACCTGCCCGGCCTACGGTCTGCAGTGTACAGAGCAAGTGCCCCTCGACTCAATTGAAGCCTGCGCCGCCTACTATCTACAACAGATACAGAAACTACAGCCGCGTGGTCCTTACAACATTGTGGGTTACTCCTATGGCTGTCTCCTTGCACATGCTATTGGTGTGGCGCTTGAGCAGAGAAGATTTGTCGTCAAAGTCATCATGCTGGACGGTGCTCCCACAATGGCCAGTGGCTATGTGCAGGAGGCTAAGAAACAGACTGACGACCTTAACCGCCAGCAATCCATGACGCTAGCCTATTTTGGAGCATTGCTTGCTGATGTGGACTACAACCAGGTTGGACAACATTGCTCATTTTCTTTAGCCAATAGTAGCTAATTTTGAATGTTTTACTTGTGTAGCTTTTGCAAGTACTTGACGGTGTCAAGACGTGGCCCTTAAAGCTAGACAAGTTGGCGGATACTCTAGCGTCACATACTCAACAAACAAAGGACGTTGTAAGTTGTAAACATATACAAATTTAACTACTTTAGCAACTTTATATCATATGAAATTCATATCTATTTGCAGATCAAGAAAGCAGCTTGCATGTTTAAGCAAAAGCTTTTGCTATCAGAGAGCTACAAGGGAGCAAAGCAACTGAAGAGCGATGTGGTACTTATTAAATCTGCAGAGCACAATGCAATCATGTCGCAGGATGACTACGGTCTTAAAGAGGTAAGTTCACAGTCCCTAGATATACTTGCATGAATAATTAACATACGAGACATGTTCGAAATGTTAATTTGACAATCTCTGTAGATTTGCAGCGCGCAGATCGATATGCATGTTGTGGCTGGCACTCATCGAACATTCCTTAAGGAGGCCCAAACGTTGCAGATCATCGAGAGGGTTTTACAAAAACAGTCCGTTTAGTAGCATCATTTATTTTATAAACATAGTTTTACCGTTTAATGTGCACATCTCGATTACATACACTATTAATATAGCAAGTTTTAATTGTATAAGAGTTTATTTTGTTGTACGTATTAAATTAATTCTTTTTCTTTCATGCCGAGGATAAAAGTCTGATAAATTAGTCAGTATTTTAGCATTTCTCGCATGACCCTTTATTAATTGAAATAATTTCAGATAATACACATATTTCCTACGAGTTATATAAATAACAAAAGCATTTGTAGCTCACTCATCTATTAAATAATATTTAATCATCTTTATAGTACGGAAAAATCATGCATACACGAATACATATAATGCATACATATTCAATTTTATTAAAAGGTGGTGCCATTTTGATGTCTGCCGATATTCAAGTATCACGCTTTTATCGCGCGCTCAGCTGTTATCGCCGTTATTTTAAATTTCCAAATCACGCTGCAGAAAATGTTATTTGGGCAGACATTCAACAGCAACAACACCAACTCATATAATTACAGCAGTCGCAACCGCCCTTCACTGAAAGGTTAACAGAGAGCAAGAGCTTTCTATGCTTATCTCGCTTGTTGCTGCTGCTGGCTCTCTCGCTCTCTGCTGCGCACTGAAGAGAAGCTTTCGTCTGCCGCTGCTGTCGTATAAAAGCCACAACTCACCTGATGCGGCGACTATTCGTTTTTCACATCTCGTCGTTAGGTCACGCAAAGGTTTACGGTAGTTCTAACCATTTACCGATCCGACATTACAAGTGTTTTGCAGCAAAGTGTATGAAAGAAAATTTGCTTTTAAAAAAACACAAATATTTGTAACACGCCGTTGTTCATCGAAAAGTGCTTAACAGTGACATAAAGCAGACCAAAACAATTGTTTTGGCTTTAAATATATATTCACAGCGAAAAGAAAAGTTGCTAACGGTTTTTGACCAGCAGTAAGGACCAACTGCCTGCAAAAAACCGCCTACCAGCTCTCACCAACAATCGCATTAGTTGCTGTTTGTCTCACCAAAACAGCTGTCAAGGAATCGCCTGATTTTTAGGTATGTATTCTGCACGCATACACAAAATACCAAAATATACGTACATATTTACGTGTATGTATGCGCACAGACAAACGAGTGTTATACTTATGTGTGTCATGTGTGTGTTAAAGTTTAAGTCAAAAAGGAACGAGGATAACTAAGAAGAAAAAAAAAATTATGTCTTTGCCAAAATGTTTTCTCTAGCGCCGGTTCAGTGCAGATTCAAATTTGATTGATTCAAATCAGGTTTAAATGTACGCAAAAAGGAAAGAGAATACAAGAAAAGAATTAAAAAGTGGAATATTTAAACTTTTTATAATAATCAGCTGACAGCATCTGAAAAAAAAAAACAGAGAATAAAAAAGCAGTACAAAATTTAGACATAACTCATTTTACACCTGTCAAATAACATTTAAACTCTCAGACCTTTGGCAAACACTTCACACCCCACAAATACATATTAAAGTATATAAAATATTTTAACTAACTAGCCTAACAACAATTTTAGCTTGCGCATTTTTTATTGCACAAATAAAGTCCAAATTCGTAAATGTTGGGTTAGACCCTTGACAAAATTGTGATTGGCTTCGTTCTTAACGGTTTTGATAGGGTTTCGCCTACTAATTGAAGAACTTGCTCGATTTCTATGATTTCTATAACGAGAAAAAATGGAAAGGAGAAATGAATGACATAATTGATTGGGAAAAATTCTAATCTTCAAAGTTGACAAATAATATATTAGCAGATAGGCAGATGTTAATTTACAAGTATGTATTTATGTACTACTAAAGATCTGCTATCAGTATTAATACACTTAGCCCGTTCGAGTTAATCACCCCATTTTTTTTTTTCTTATCATTGACAATGAACTTGAGGCGCACGCCTCTCGCCAAACTCAAGTGGAATTGAGACGTGGGTGGCTGATACCGTACACTTAAACTATATATAGTATATATGGTTGGCTCATAATCAATAAGTGTGAAAATAAAACCAAGTGCATAAATAAATAATTAACAGTAGTGGTACTCGGCGGACTTTTAAGAGCCAGTGACAATTCTCAACAGTGACGGCCAACGTTTGTTTACATTATTGTTTACATATCGAATGACGCAATTTTCGGACTGTGCTCGAATGGAAAAAAATGAAACAACACTAAAAATCAATATGGCATAGCAATAAGTGTGTAATTAATGTAAAAGGATATGTGAATAAATCGTCAATGCAAACAAAAAATACGAACTAACAGCAGCAGTGGCAACAACACAGATGACGCCGCTCAAAACTAAAAAAACGTGCGGTGTTGTGTGTGTGTGGAAATAATGCTTAAATGAACTTGGAAATCACGCCACCTTATCTTACTCTCTACAAATTGCTTATGAACACGCGTTACGCTAATGTCAGTGTGTGCATACATATGTATGAACAGTGTAGATGAGTTTGTTGCCGGCTGGTGAGCAGAAACTTTGCCGAAAATAATAGCGTCTCTTTTGTTATGCTCCCTCCATTCTTACTTATATACATCTATACATATACACACACAGCCAGAACCGTTCTTGCGGCCCATGCTTCATTATAGTAAAGACAAACAAACATGACAAACCACTGTTTTAGCTTAACTGACTTTTTCTTTTATTGTGCCATTCTCATTCTGCACATCGTACGAGTTTTGTCGGCGAATAAGAAAGCAGCGTGCGAAATGTTATTAGTAAAGTAGTATGTGTGAGCGTCGTCAGCTGCGACTCTTGTTTTGCCAGACCCCTATGCTAACATTTTTTGTGTTGCACTGTTAAGCTTTTTAACCATACACAAATACAATAAAGAGAGTGATTGCATGAATGTACACAAAGTAGTGTTCATATGTTTAAACATTATGTTGCCGCGCACTGTTTGGCATTCACTAATCACGCCACAAGCGCGCCAAATACAGCAGAGAGAGCAAATGTCATTGCACGCGCAGCTTCTCCAGAAATCACCTGATTTTCAATTACTTACTTTCCTCTAAAAAAAATCGGTCATTCGACCGGCCGGGCTGCTGTTGCTTAGCTTTTTGAGAGAAAACAACATTGTAGAGCTTTGCGTGAATAACATTGGCGCGTTAACAGCTGCTAAATTTGTACATAGCAACGCTTTACGCATTTATTCTACCACCAGTGTACATGCCATAGAGTATTTACTATTCACAGTCGTTAAATTCCCCAAAAAGTGTATGCATATTTAATGCATATATTATATGGGTTAACCCCTGCACGTATACATTTAGACGATCATATTAAACGGATAGCAGAAAACACACAAAACAAATGAAGTAAATGTTAATTCTCGAGAAGAGTAAACCTAATTTAGAAAGATCACTAGTTGCTGTAGCTAATGACTAAAGTTTGATACGTAAAATCAACAAATTATAATGCGACATATCCCATTATCGTTTCTCATTAAAATTATCATATAACCAGTGTGTTTTTTAAACAAAACTCAGCTGGCCACGCAAGAAACAAAAATGGCATCTAGTAACTCTTGGTTTTATTTATAAACTTTCCTTTTAAATTAGACTTTAACTAGTTAGTGTCTATTTTATTGTGTTCAATACTTTTATGAAAAGCTCTTAATTAATTTGTGTTGTCGCTCATTAAAATATGCAATGCTTTAGCTAAATAAAATCTGTAAAAGTATGCAGTATGCTTAAAAATTAATGTTTTTCAGTATTAGGATTTTGACTTTGCTAAATTTGAATGAAAAATAATATTATGTAGATACTTAAAGGGGTGTTGGCATGTTTAAAAGTGAAACAAGTAGAAAAAATTGATTATTTTGTATAAAATCCTATTAACATAAGGAAAATGGGTTTATTTTTTAGTTCAGAAGTAAATTTTAGTTACAGTAATCAAATTTTATTTATTTAGACCCAAATTGTGTAAGGAAACCCAATAATTGAAATGCAGACCTAATAATCATATTCATTTATTCCATTTTTGTAGGTGCTAAGAGTTTATTAAGAGTCGTGGATCGGCAAACTGTTGCGCTCAATCATAACGATCAGAATCCCAGCACTTCTGCTGTACAAAACGGTAACGGTAAAAGTGCCCGTGCTCTTCGTCGGCGACGCCGTCGCATTAGGAAGAAACGAAATACGCATCAACCTGACGACCCTATCGAGGAGCCTCCCACTGCGCAGCTAACACCCAGCACCTCCGCTTGCAGTACTGCACCGAAACACCATCAATCCCTAACACCTCACAATCACAACGAGAAGAACAACAACAGCCAAAAGATGCCAGCCCGTTTTGCCGAAGATGTGATTACTGCTGAGCCAGCGACGCGTACTGCCCCCCAATTGGACCTGGGTGGTGGACACTATGCGCCGCGTCAGCAGGCACTAAATGAGGAGGTGGCCATTACTGGTTTCTCCGGACGTCTGCCAGAGAGCTCTAACATTGAGGAGTTTTCGAAAAATTTGTTTGAAGGCGTTGACATGGTCAATGACGATCCTAGACGTTGGGAGCGCGGTAAGTCTAACAATTAAAATGCCAATTGAATTGTGTTCTAATAGTATTTTTTATTCATTATCTTTACAGGTCTTTATGGACTACCTGACAGGATGGGCAAAATCAAGCATGCAGATTTGGAGAACTTTGATCAGCAATTCTTTGGTGTTCATCAGAAGCAAGCCGAATGCATGGATCCTCTTCTTCGCATTATGCTGGAGCTGACACACGAGGCAATCATTGATGCCGGATTAAATCCTACTGATTTGCGTGGATCGCGTACTGGTGTCTACATTGGTGTATCGACTTCGGAAACGGAACAACATTGGTGCTGTGATCCTGACCGTGTAAATGGCTACGGTTTGACGGGCTGTGCACGCGCCATGTTTGCCAATCGCATCTCGTTCACATTCGATTTTAAGGGACCCAGCTACAGCATTGATACCGCCTGCTCAAGTTCTCTGTACGCATTGGAACAGGCCTTCTCCGATATGCGCGAGGGCAAGATCGATAACGCAATAGTCGCTGGCGCTGGTCTGATTTTGAAACCCACCATGTCGCTGCAATTCAAACGTCTGAACATGTTGAGTGTCGATGGTAGCTGCAAGGCCTTCGATGAGTCGGGCAATGGTTATGTTCGTTCAGATGGCTGTGTTGTGCTTCTACTGCAGCGTACGGCGGTTGCCAAGCGTGTTTATGCTTCGATTTTGAATGTGCGCACAAATACGGATGGTTACAAGGAGCAGGGCATCACATATCCCATTGGCAGCATGCAAAATCGTTTAATTCGCGAGACCTACGAGGAAATTGGCCTAAATCCTAACGATGTCGTCTATGTGGAAGCTCACGGTACGGGCACTAAAGTCGGTGATCCGCAGGAGGTTAACTCAATCACGGATTTCTTCTGCAAGAACCGCACCACACCATTGTTGATTGGCTCCGTCAAGTCAAACATGGGTCACTCGGAGCCCGCATCTGGCGTTTGCTCGGTAGCAAAGATTTTGATTGCCATGGAGTCTGGCATGATTCCTGGTAATTTGCATTACAACAAACCCAATCCGGATCTCTATGGTCTGCTTGATGGTCGTCTTAAGGTTGTCGACAAGAATTTACCCTGGAACGGAGGCATTATTGGACTGAACTCCTTTGGCTTTGGTGGTGCTAACGCTCATGTGATTCTCAAATCGAATCCCAAGCCGAAGACAATGACTCCAAAGAATGCATCACCCAAGGTTGTGATTGCATCTGGCCGTACCTTTGAAGCCGTTCAGGATATGCTGGAATCAGCTGCAGATCACAATGACGATGATGAGTACATGCAGTTGATCAACGATATCCACTCGAAGCCCATTCCCCTGCACTATTTCCGTGGCTACAGTGTGGTCAGCAACAAGGGTTCTTTGCAGCGTGAAGTGGTTGAGTTCAGTGATGATAAGCGTCCCGTTTGGTACATCTACTCTGGCATGGGCAGTCAGTGGGCCAGCATGGCTAAGGATTTGATGCAAATTGATGTCTTTGCAAAGACAATTCAACGTTGCGCTGATGTTCTTAAGCCCGAAGGTGTGGATCTAATTGAAGTGCTTACACGCTCCACGGACAAGAGTTTCGAGCATATTCTCAACTCGTTCGTTTCGATTGCTGCCATGCAGGTGGCTCTTACGGATCTACTTACCTCCCTTAACATTCATCCCGATGGCATTGTAGGTCACTCCGTAGGCGAACTGGGATGTGCCTATGCCGATGGTTGCTTTACTCCAGAACAAACGGTGCTGGCTGCCTACTGGCGTGGCAAGAGTATCCTAGACACCCAGCTGCCCAAGGGCAAGATGGCTGCTGTCGGTCTGAGCTGGGAAGATGCCCACAAGATGGTGCCCAGCGATTGTTTCCCCGTTTGCCACAACAGTGAGGATAACTGCACCATTTCTGGACCAGATGCTTCAATCGATGCTTTGGTTGCTAAGCTTAATGCACAGCAGGTCTTTGCCAAGGCAGTTAATAGCAGTGGCTATGCATTCCATAGCAAGTACATCGCAGATGCTGGTCCCAAATTGCGCAAGAGCCTGGAGAAAATTATCCCCAGTGCCAAGAACCGTACATCACGCTGGATAAGTACCTCTATTCCGGAGTCCGCATGGAGCACTCCCGTTGCCATGCAATCATCGGCAGCGTATCATGTAAACAATCTACTGTCGCCCGTACTGTTCCACGAGGCCTTGCAGCATGTGCCCAAGAATGCCATTGCCATTGAGATTGCACCAACTGGATTACTTCAGGCAATTCTAAAGCGAGCACTGGGTCCAGATGCCACCAATTTGAGTCTGGTGAAGCGTGGACATGAAAACAATGTAGAATTCTTGCTCACCAATGTGGGCAAACTGTATGCAGCGGGAGCTCAACCCCAGGTTCTGAACTTGGTGCGTCCCATCAGCTACCCTGTGGGACGTGGCACACCTATGTTGAACTCAAAGGTCGGTTGGGATCACACACAGAAATGGCTGGTGGCCAAGTTTGACAAGGAAACCTCATCGGGTGAGACTGTCATCGAGATTGATCTGTCTAAAGAGGAAGATGCCTTCTTGGTTGGCCATACCATCGATGGACGCATTTTGTTCCCAGCCACCGGGTACATGACTCTTGCTTGGATGACATTTGCCAAAATGCGTGGTGGTGAATTCCACAAGACACCCGTTGTCATGGAGAATCTGGTGTTCCATCGTGCAACGATCTTGAATAAGAGCGCCGTTGTTAAGTTTGGCATCAATTTCTTTGACGGCACCGGCAACTTTGAGATCTGCGAGAGCGGAAGCTTGGCCGTCTCCGGCAAGATAACTATTCCCGAAAGCATTGATACGGAGGAGTTGCCACTCGATGCCCAAACACCTAGCACTGCAGCTAAGCAGCTGGCCACCAATGATGTTTACAAGGAGTTGCGTCTTCGTGGCTACGATTATGGTGGCATTTTCCGTGGTATTGTTAATTCGGATACCTGTGCTTCTGCAGGACATCTGCAATGGGTGGAGAACTGGATTAGCTTCATGGATACAATGCTGCAGTTTAGCATTCTCAGCAAGAACTTGCGTGAGCTCTATCTGCCCACTCGTATTGAGAAGGCAGTTATTAATCCTTTGAAACATTTGGAATTGGTTAATGGCTTGAGCAAGGAAGCACAGTCAAATGTTGGTGTACCTGTCTATTGGTATGATGACATCAATGTCATCAAGAGTGGCGGCGTGGAGCTGCGTGGTCTTAAAGCCTCCTTGGCGCAGCGTCGTCCAGGTACCCAGAACCCACCCACCTTGGAACGCTATTGCTTTGTGGCTAATGATAATACAAGTGAATTGCACGAGAATACAGAGAAGGCTCGTCTGCATGCTTTGGATGTGGCTATACAACTGATTATTGAGAACTCGAGTGGCGCTATTAAGCTAAAGGGTGTCGAGCTGGCCAATGGACGCAATCCAGATGTTCTTATGGCTAACCATTTACTGGAGATTATTGAGGGTGAGCCAGTGTTGACTGGCGATGTGGCTGTCGTCACATCCAACAACAACGAGGAGCTTATTGCTAGCACCTTGGGAGATTCGGGCGTACGCATCATTTCCAAGGATATTCTCAAGGAACCAGTGGAGCAGAACTGTCACTTTGTCTACGGCATTGATGTCCTCTCACGTCCGGATACGAAAACGCTACAGAACAGCATTGCCAGCATTCGTGAAGCAGGGTTCCTTATTTTTGAGGAGGGCCTGGCTACTTACACAAAGACGGGACGTGCACTTCTCGAGAAGTTTGGATTGGTTGCTGTGCAGGAGCAGACCGTGGGCGGTACTCGTGTTATCGTCTTGGCTCGTCACCGTATTGATGTGAAGAAACGTAAGTCAGTTGTCGTCCAGGTCACCGAGCAAAACTTCAACTGGGTGGATGACCTTAAGGCTGCTTTGGCCACAGCTGCCACCGATGAGCAATATGTCTATGTGGTGTGCCAGAATGAGGAGCTCTTTGGTGCCGTTGGTCTAATGACCTGCATCAAAAATGAAAATGGTGGCAAACTAGCACGCTTGGTATTCGTCCAGGATACAGTTTCTGAGAAGTTCTCAGTGTCAGGTGCACTCTTCAATAAACAGCTGGAGAAGGATCTCATTTCGAATGTGTACAAGCATGGCAAGTGGGGCACATTCCGTCATCTCAAGCTGGAGACACAGCAAGCCACTCTACAAGTAGAACACGCATATGTAAATGCTTTGGTCAAGGGTGACTTGGCGTCACTGAAGTGGATTGAGGGGGCCAAGGTGGACACAACAGCCAAGAAGGATATTGAGACCTGCACAGTTTATTATGCTCCTGTGAATTTCCGTGATGTGATGTTGTCCTCAGGAAAACTGGCAGCAGACGCTCTACCTGGTGACCTAGCTGAGCAGGATTGCGTTTTGGGCTTGGAGTTCTCGGGTCGCGATTCATCTGGACGTCGTGTTATGGCTATGGTACCAGCCAAGTCGCTGGCAACTACATGCCAAGCAAGTAAGCGCATGATGTGGGAAATACCGGAGAAATGGACCATGGAGGAAGCTTCAACAGTGCCATGTGTCTATGCTACGGTCTACTATGCATTGGTTGTGCGTGGACAAATGAAGAAGGGTGAACGCATACTCATTCATGCTGGCTCTGGTGGTGTGGGACAAGCTGCCATCTCTGTGGCTCTACATCATGGTCTGACTGTCTTCACAACGGTCGGAAGTAAGGAGAAGCGTGAGTTCCTGCTTAAACGTTTCCCCAAGTTGCAGGCACGTAACATTGGCAATTCCCGTGACTCATCCTTTGAGCAACTGGTCATGCGTGAGACAAAGGGCCGTGGTGTTGATCTTGTTCTGAACTCTTTGTCCGAGGAGAAGTTGCAGGCATCCATTCGCTGCTTGGGCTTGAACGGTCGCTTCTTGGAGATTGGTAAATTCGATTTGAGCAACAATAGCCCTCTGGGTATGTCTGTCTTCTTGAAGAACACCTCTTTCCACGGTATTCTACTGGACAGTGTTATGGAGGGTGAAGAGGCGATGCAGAACCAGGTGGTCTCACTCGTTGCGGAGGGTATTAAGAGCGGTGCTGTTGTGCCCCTACCCACTTCAGTGTTTAATGACAGGCAAGTGGAGCAAGCATTCCGTTTCATGGCCTCCGGCAAGCACATTGGCAAGGTCGTCATTAAGGTGCGCGATGAGGAGGATGGCAAGAAGACTCTGATGCCGAAGTCGCGTTTGATTAACGCCATACCACGCACCTACATGCACCCGGAGAAGAGCTACATTCTTGTTGGTGGTCTCGGTGGATTTGGCCTGGAGTTAACCAACTGGCTGGTGACACGAGGAGCACGGTACATTGTTTTAACCTCACGATCGGGCGTGAAGACCGGCTACCAGGGACTCATGATCCGTCGCTGGCAGGAGCGTGGTGTTAAGGTAGTCATCGATACCAATGATGTGACTACCGCTGCTGGAGCCAAGAAATTGCTGGAAGCCAGTAATAAGTTGGCGCTGGTTGGAGGTATCTTCAATCTGGCTGCCGTGCTGCGTGATGCCCTAATTGAAGATCAATCTGCAAAGGACTTCCAGACCGTTTGCGATCCCAAGGTGACAGCTACTAAATTCTTGGATCAATACTCGCGTGCTATCTGCACTGAGTTGGACTACTTCATCTGCTTCTCTAGTGTTTCGTGCGGACGTGGTAACATCGGACAAACGAACTACGGCCTAGCCAATTCAGCCATGGAGCGCATTTGTGAGCAGCGCCAGGTAAGCGGATTCCCCGGCACAGCGATACAATGGGGTGCCATTGGCGATACTGGCTTAGTCCTGGAGAATCTTGGTGACAATGATACCGTTATTGGAGGTACATTGCCCCAGCGTATGCCCTCTTGCCTGCAGACCATCGATATATTCCTACAGCAGCCCCATCCCGTCTTGGCATCCATGGTTGTGGCCGAGAAACGCAAGTCAGATCAAGGTGCTGGTGTCAGTCTAATTTCCACCATCTCAAATATCTTGGGTCTGCGTGATATCAAGAACGTGCAGGACGCTGCCTCCCTGGCAGATCTTGGTATGGATTCGCTGATGGGTGCTGAGATTAAGCAAACGCTTGAGCGTAACTTTGACATTGTGCTGTCTACGCAAGAGATTCGTCAACTAACATTCGGATCGCTGAAACAAATGGATGGTGGTGCTGAGGCAAAACCAACTTCAGCTAGAACCACTGATGCTTCAGTTGCTGAGCCAGCTTCAAATCCCACGCCTCCATCTCGTACAGCCAGTCCCTTGGGTGATGGTACACAAGTGGTATATACCACAGACTTAATACCCACCGAGATTATTGTGCGTCTAGAGACTCAGGCACCTGCCAATAGCAAACAGACACCCATTTTCTTCATGGCACCCATTGAAGGATTTGCGTCTGCACTAGTCCCATTGGCTAAGAGGCTCGAGGTGCCTGCCTATGGATTGCAATTCACCAACACAGTGCCCCTTGAATCTGTGGAGGCTGCTGCGAAGTTCTACATTCAACAATTGCGCACAGTGCAACCCAAGGGACCCTATAAACTAGCTGGTTACTCATTTGGTTGCCTGCTTACCTACGTAATGGCCGCAATTCTAGAGGAGACAAAGGAAATTGCCAACGTTGTAATGTTAGATGGTGCGCCAACGTATGTCAACTGGTACACGAGCAGCTTCAAGCAGCGCTACACTGTCGACGATAATAACAGCAATCAGAGTTATGGTCTGGCCTACTTTGGTATTGTTTTGGCCAACATTGACTACAAATCGGTAAGTAATCAGGAACTTAACTCATTACAAATCACGATTTACAACTTATACTTTTCTTTATGCAGCTGGTTCGTTTGCTTTTGATAATACCCACCTGGGAGGAGAAGCTTGAAAAGTTTGCTGAGATAATGAGTGTTGAAATTACGCAACCGATGGAAACTGTAAGTTGAGATCTAACTAAAATATCAATGTTGAAGTTTTCTAATAATTTGTGGAATTTACGTTTATAGATCAAAACGGCAGCTAAACTGTTTTACAAGAAACTAGAGCTGGCAGACAGTTTTACGCCCAAACTTAAGCTTAATTCCAAGGTGACACTCGTTAAACCCACAGATAACTCTGCAAAAATGGATGAGGACTACCGTCTTAAGGAGGTAAGTTAACAGAAACAACATTAACAATTTCCCTCTCAATACTAATTGTTCTTAATCTTTTCTCTTTTAAGGTTTGCACAAAGCCCGTAGAGGTTCACACAGTGGAAGGAAATCATCGCACTTTCCTCATTGAGGATCAATCCTTGGCGACTATTCAAAGTATATTGAAGCGACTATTTAATTAGTTACTCTTAGATATGCATAATCGAAACGCACGCACATAAGCAAATACTCATACCCTCGATATTATCCATATTGTGTGTATGGATACAATCTAAATGTCTCTCTCTTATTTTAATAAGAATATCAAATATGCACAGCATCCATCACCACAAAGGAAAAATTCACAGCACACCAACTAGCACATTTAGTAAATAAATGTATGTATACTATACAGCCTACAAGGAATGTTTGGAATAGAGGAACATCATTAGCATAATCAATTTTGTAATAATCTGTATATTCGAACTTTCATTAACTGCCGTCTTGCAGGGCCTGTGGGTTACCCAGGTCCAAAAAAAGTTACCCACAATATCTGCGATTCTGAGCAGTTGATCTCATGTTTTATTTCATTCATCAAAACACATTCCTCGAGAGCTTCAGCTACGGCAATAAACGTCCCAACTTACCAAATATATCTATATATATATGCTATATAATTATGTATGTGTACATTCGGCGCATATATATATTCTAGTTTTAATTTGTAGTCTTAGGTCTTAAAGTTTGTAGTCTCTTATACATAATGAGTTTCATTCCAAAATATGTATATCCAAAAAATAAAACGATAAATTGTTTGTTAATTTGATGTATAAATAAATAGGCGTACAATTTTATCACTCACGATTATTGGGGATATATATATAAAGTCCATATGAAAAATATTTCTATGATTAAATAAAATATTAAAACAAAATAAATATGTTTATTATTTGAAATAAAATACTTATCAGTTAATTTGCTGATACTTAAAAAAAGTACGATTATCTTCAGGTAATTACTTTTTTTTGAATATCTCTTGAAGTACCTTCAAACTTAAATAACATAAGGCTAAAAATAATATTTAAAATTAAAAACACTGAATATTATCTTATCTCCAAGCTGAACGCCTGCATGATACATAAATACTTACTTTGTGTAGTCGGTTATACCCTGTTTTACCTGTTTTGCACTTAATTTGCATTGCTTTCCCAATGATACACTTTAATCCCACAGATTATTAAACCCATTTAATAAACTTTTTATGGTATGTCTGTGAAAACATTTCTTCCGACTTTATATATGTATGTAAGTCTGTGGATTGATAAGAAATTGATTAGCAGCCATTGCCCGAGCTGTGTGACCCAGGCATTTGTATACTGATTGACTGGCATAATGGTTTTTGTTTTTGTTTTTGCACTTGTTTGATTGAAATAAGTGTCGATGTTGCCTGGAAAATAAGTGCTTGTTGTATAAATATGTATATTAAAATAGGTAAAGAAACCAGCTAAAGCTTATCAAAATGCTGATAAGACGCTCAGCTGGCGGCTACTGTAGGTTGGCATTTTGTTAAAATATATTTGACAAGCTATTAGTTGTTGAAAACCGCGCGTCCAACTTGGATGAGTTGACTTTTGTTGTTGTTGATACATACATATGTAAATAGTTGTGCCACACATTAATTAATACTTAAAACTAATACAAATAACAAGTTAAACAAAAACGATTTAATAATTTTTGTGGGTAATTTTGATTACGCATTTGCATAAGTAATCGCTTCGAATAATATCTGCGACACAAAATCAAAATGTGTGTCAGGTGAAATTTGAATATCGCTTTTAAACAAGCGATAAAACAAACAACAACAACACAAACAATTTTTAAATCACTTTTAATTAAATAATCTTATGTGCTAGGTCAGTTATGTTATCGCTCGTCCATTATGAATAACTAACCAATTAATCGAACACTTTTTACGATATTTATTGGTTAATTAAGTAAAGCGTTTAAACAACACTTAACAATTTGAGTAAGTTTTTGATTTAAATAGTTAAATTTTTGATTTGATTTTTAATCTTGTACACCTTGCAAATTCAAGTCTGAGGGAAAAAAACACAATATTTTGATTTTTAATATTAATTTGTGAATATTGTTTAAAGTGTTTTTGAGGTGTTGTTCAACTTTGCGTAAGCAAAGAATTTTATAATCATTTGATAATAGATACGACGTGACCATTAAATAATAAACTTTCCATTATCTCTGTTATCTGTGTATGTATATGCAAATAGTTATTGTTGCCATAATCAGATAATCAGCGTTAAAAAGATACTAGAATTACAATATTGCATGCTGTATATGTTAATTGATACGCGTGTTTGCTGCTTATAAATAACACACGAATCTAACTCCAAAGACAAGGATAATAATATGCAGAAACCTTTCTTCTAAGCGTATGCAAATGGAATGGTGGGAATGATAACAATCGAACAATATTTCATTGCCGGATAAAACTTGTTGACTGGCTGTATCTTATATTAGTTTCACAAACGTGATGAAATCTGAATAGATTATTTTTTGTTATCTTTAAATTAATGATATTCACGCATTAATTATTTACTTAGTCTCCAGATGGCAAGTTCTAGTTTCCCATGCCAATTGCAAATGAATATTTATTAATTTAAATAGTAAGTACTGTTTTTTTAGGTTTTTTAATGAGTTTATTAGGTGCGAATAAGTTTTTAAATTTTATGAGCCCCCTGCGCAAGTTGCAACCGTATAAACTGTATTAACTAAGATGCAGTGCTCGGTGAACCAGACAAGATAGGAAATGTCTATAGGAAAATCAACACAGGGCCAACTATCAACAGCTTTTTGATAAATTAGCATTGCCTTTATTTACACACAGCTTTGAGTTATTTATGAGTGTGTAAATTGAATATTTGCACATATTTTCATATCAATAGGTTAATGCTTTTTAAATAGTTTGTTAATGTTTGGCCAGAGAGATAGTTAAAAGTGCTAATAAAAATAAATATATGTACACGCGTGCGCCTGAAATGAATGAAATCTAGCTTATAACTAAGATTCTATAAGTAACATTTTTAGCAGTATTTGTTGCACTGTGCGCTTGCAAAAGCTTAAAAGCAATGCGTAAAACGAACAGCAGCTAAAAATGTTAAGAATCGGATCTGATTGTAGATCCCAGCTCTGATTCTGTTATCAGCAAATGAGAGCTGACGCTTTTTATGCTAAGCAGCAAGCTAAGCTCCGAGCTTAAGCCCTCCAGAGCTACATAGATAGCGATCGGCTGGAATGGTTTGGTTTTTTTTTATCCGAAGCGCACATTATTATTCTTTTAGTTTTTTTGATAAGCTCGCTCGCTGTAATAGCAGAGCAAAGCACGAGAGCAGAGTGCGAAAAAATATCTGGGGAAGATCGGCAGGCATATGGTATGTATGTCTGGCGACCCTAACTCAGTTCAAATCCGTAACTCGCATCAAACGCAGCTCAGTCAGCTTAGTTGCCTGCTGCCATTGACGAGTGACTAAACTAAATATTATAGTGTCCATCGCGCTGGATGCTGCTGCTGTTGCCTTTGCTGTTTCCTAAGCCTCCCGAGTGCCGTAAGCTTGCGCCGCGCAAAAAAAAAATAAATATCTCGGAGTTCAAATAACCGTACAACTAAACTAGATTGTGTTTTTGCGTCAGTGTATGTCTCTCTCTCTCTGTTTGTGTGTGTGTGTGTGTCTGTCCACCCCGTGTATATTTGCCTATGTGTGTGTGTGTGTGTTTGACACTAAGCCGTCTCTATATAAGTATATATAGTAGCGCCTAAAGTCGCGTACGTTCATTCGAGCATCAAACTTCTTCGACAAACGTCTAACGGTCGACTATCGAAATCGAAAGCCATCAATCGAAATCCGATAACCCAAACTCAGCACATCCGGTCCGCGATATATTCAAAACAATAAACGACTCCATAAATTGTGCCTTTTCAAAGTTCTTCAATTTTGCACGTGTCCTACAACGAATGTGTATTTAATACACATACACACATACTTACAAAAGAAAAATTGCTCGTCGCACTCAATATTTCCTTCTCACTTACTCATACTTACGCCGCTTACGCACCCACAATTGCAGCCGCCGGAGACGCCGCCACAACGAAACTAAAGCTAATTTGAAACGGTAAACAATTGGTACCTCTGTTGTTGTTGTTGTTTGTGTCTTTTTTTTGCATTTATTTCTATTAGTTTTTGTGTGTGTTTTTTTAGTGTGTTTGCACGTTTTGATGTTGTTTTTTCTTCTTCACTTGTATTTGTTTGATTGTACGCACGATCTTTATGCAGGATTGTAAATCGATTGTTTGATAACAATTGCTAGGCGCTCCGATAAGATACGAGATATTTGACTGGATGGGATTTCAGCTGCTAGTTGTCGCTGCCTTGTAATCAGTCTTTAGCTAGTTGTTCGAAAAGTTAGAGCGTGTTTGCGGTATTTTTCCGCGTTTCAAGCTAATATTTGGCGCCTTTTTCTGCACGCTTAACGTCTTTAAATGTTTACTGTTGTATTATTTTAAGAAGGCGTCTTTGAAATTTGTGAAAATACTTGCATAAAGCTGCTTATTATCATATTAGAGCTTAGGTCTTGAAAATTTCAAATTTGTTTTTAAAATCATGATATTAATGTGAAATATATCCCAGTGGTTCAATAAAAACGGCAAGTAAATAAGAAAAGCCTACAAATTATTTATTCATAACTTTTAACAAAGCGAAAAACTATTAAACTAAATGAGATGCAAGTCTACTAACATATATAAAAGTTATTGACAGTTCATTTTCTTCTCAGAGCCTTTAAATTAGTTCAAAGCTATAGTTGACTCATGTTTCATAAATTATCTGATAATACTTTAAGTCTAATAATTTAACAAAAAGCTTATAGTCCTAACATTTATGTACACCAAACTGTTTAGACTATAAAAAAGTCTAGCAAAAACCTCTAAATGTTTGATTTAGATTAATACAAGCAAGGCATAAAAATTCTAAAATAGTACAACAATAAAATAAGCAAACATTCGCTTCGAGACTTGGATACAAACATTGCGAGAATACTTACACAAAGACTTGTGACTATATAGCGTATAAGTGTGCAGTTGTTGGTAAATCTAATTAGCTCAAAGCTAAGCAGAGCTGCAGGGGTATGGATGTATGGCTTAGATGCTTTGATAAACATTTGCAATATGCAAAACTGCCAATTTGGAATTTGTATTGTCACCCGTTCCTTGTCAATTAGGCGCTGTGGTAATTGGAGTACAATGTAGCACTTGCTCTGATGCTCTGATCTACTTTTCTATTTTATTTATTTTTTTGGTTTTTTTCTTTAAGTTTGAACTTGAAATTAGTTTGCTCTCCTTCTCTCTCTTTCTACGACTGTTTATCTATATGATCTTGAATTGCGTCTGCCTGGCTACATATATTTGTATGATGATGATGATTATTATTATTATTATTATTAGCAACTAGCGACCCCTTTTTGGCTTGACGAGGAAGTCTTGCTGTGCGGGCGAGTACCTTAATGAGCCGCACAACGGGACTTCTATTTATCCAGCAATACAAATTCACCACTTTGATTTATATAAATGCGAATGCGCTTGACCCAAACTCAGAAAACAAAAAAAAAACAACAACAACAACGTTGTTCTTGCAGTTTTACATATTCTAATGCAGTTGCACTTGCCAGCCAGACCTTCAGCAAGGCAGAGAGAACATTTCATTCAGACCCATGTTTAATTATTGCGCATACGCCACGTTGTTGAAAGCATAGCAAATCACAAACATCCTGCGCAGCTTAAACCATTTAAAACAAATGTACAGCCATGTGTTTTAGATTTTTGTGTTTTGTGTAATTAGCGACATACACGCTCTCTTTTTATCTTTTAATTTCATTCTGTTAGTTAGCTTACACTTGCAGAAAAAGTAGATGCTAGTTGAACTTGAATTACTTATGCTTTGTATATAGACTAATCGTATGTTTTGTTTCAGTGTAGTACCTAGTAGTTTGACGACTTGTCTAATATCTACGAATACGCCAGCTCTCATTCATATATATGAATTTATATTTAGACACACAGATTGGCTTAACGCCTTCACAGTTCGCCTTGGCACGTTCATAGTTCAGTTATTTAGAATGAAATTCATTTGACTCGTGCCACATCATCGCTTTGGATAACTAACAACTCAATTTTATTTGGCACCTCAAGCCCCAAAAAACGCTTAACAGCAACTTAAATTCTCTTTCTCTTTCTTTCTGTCCGTGTCAAAGTGTCAAGCTGTGAAAACTCTCGCTTTTATGGTTGAGAATGTTTAACTTTTATTCTTGATAGGTGGCGTCTTAAATTGAATCCATTAAGTACTTGAGCAAAGCGATACTACTACTCAAGTGTAGAGTAGGGGCATACACACAACTGATTTGTTGACCCCACAATTCAAATGCTTTAAATATTGCTATCCAAACTGAAGGGTTGTCAAGCCAAATATTACTTAAGTCTTTTTTGTTCACTTCAACAGATTCTAGAAAGTATAATGCTTTATTTAATTCTTGTTATCAAAACAGCAAATGCATTTTGAATTAATAATAGCTTTAAACAAACAAACCATTTTAATTTAATTGCAAGCAACACAATACACAAAATCATAGCAAAACACTCAATAAACCCAAACAATTAACCATGATCATAAACTTAACAGTATACAATTTTTTCTTTGGTTTGTTTGCCATCACCTTAAATGATGCGCTTTTGTTTTTGCACTTTTCAGTCGCAACAGCAACAACATCCACATCTATTCCAGATTAAGACCCGGTGAATACAATTAGAGATTAGACAAAAGGCAGTCTGTTCTGGCTGGCCACCTACGAGTATACGAGTGCAATAATTATAATTATCAGTGGTGGATTATTATCAGTGCAACGGTGGAACGATAAGTGAAAACTGTGCAAGGTCTGGGAAGGCGTAAGGTGTACGGCGGAGCAGTGTGAGGGGACAAGGAAAACGAAGGAGAAGAGAGCATTAGAGATCTGTCACAGCCGGATCGGGCTAATCAGCACACAATGTCAACAATTGTGATTCGCCAAAACCGAACCGAACCCATTGCACAAACCGTATTGAAATAACAGTTGAGAGCCGTTCGTTCGCTCAGGTTGAGGTTGAGGTCGCAATCGCTGCATTGGCAACCAGGAGGTGGGAAAACCAACGAACAGAAGAGAAGAGAAGCAACCAGCAAAACGACACATTAATTAGTTAATTAAAACAGTAATTGGGTGCAATACACGGAAGACAAACCGTTACGATCAACCGGAGGAGCCGGAATACACATAAATATGCTGACCACGGACAAGTGCACCTCGTCGGCACCGCAGCCAATTATCATAGGTAGCAGCAGCACTGCAACAAACACTAACACAAAGCCAGCAACGAAATCTCAATGTCATTATCCACAGCACACAGGTCATAGCCATACCCATCCTCATATCCATTCGCATACCCATCTGCATCATACAACAAACAAAACAAAGCAGCCACAGCCACATGGAGAGAAATATGCAGCGGATACGCCGCGAAAGAATCTGCATGAGTTGCTGCTCGAACTGTTGGATGTGCTGTTATCCTGCCTAGTCGTAGCGCCCTGCGTCATTGCCTATTGGCGTGGCACCTGGGAGCTAATGGGCGTCCTGCTTTTTCCCAGCAGCCTGCCCCTGTCCGCCATGGCCTCCTTTGTGATTGGTGGTAGCGGTCACTTTATATTCACTGTGACGCAAAACTTCTTCAAGGATCACATACATCCAGACAAAAGACGACTCACCTACTATGCCATCTCGCGTCTATACACGGCCATCTTTGGCATTGTCTGTGTGAATATGTGGCGGGGTGCCTGGATGATCTGTGACTGGCTGACAAGCATCGATTCCCTGGCCATTATCTCGGTGGTGACACTGGTTGCACTGCTCTTCCTGGTCGGAACTCGCACGTTGCGCAATCTGGGTGCAGCTCCATACACTGTCACCATGGATCACAAGAGCGATTATTTTGAGGTTGATACAATGTTCAAGATACCAGTGAGTTGATTCTTAGAAGCAATCAGGAATAAGGTTTTTTTGTTAATTGTGTTTATTTTTACCAGGGCTTCAATCAACCCGGTTTGTATGTGCTGGACACACTGTTTTCGGTATTCGTTATTGGCACCCTGGTTGTGATTGCCTGGCGCGGTGTTTGGGGCATCTTTGATTTAACACTGTTCCCCAGAGATAAGGCAAAGTCAGCATGGGGATCATTGGTGGGTTTTCAAAGCATAGTTACGATTTCTTAAACTTGACTAAAATTGCATTTGCAGCTCATTGGCTATCTAACGGTATTTGTGACCTTCATATTGCAACCCTTAATGCGTTACATTTCCCGTCGCATCAGCGGCATCCTGAAGCTAATCATTTGCGATATCTACTATCTAATGAACTTCTTTGGCGCTGTCAACGCTTGGCGTGGCATCTGGAATCTTCTCGATGTTTATGTCTATCCAGGTAATATCGTCTTTATATCCATTGATTGATCTGATTTTAGTTCTGCTTGCATTCAGACGATCGCATTATGAGCTACTGGTTAACGCACATCATTCCATTCCTGCTGCTGGCCGCACTCAAATGCTCCAACTCAATCCTGGTGCGTGGCGTGTTCATCGATGGCGAGGGCTCCGGTGCGGAGAGCGTACAAATACCCATTAACTATGTGCGTTTGCATTTTCTACGCGAGCGCAGCAAGAAGATGGATGCAACACAGAATTGTCATGCGGAGCCGCCGCATTATTATCTGAAAGCGGATCATGGTACACTGGGCAAGGGGCATCTGGAGAAGGATATGGAGGCACAGCATAGTCTTATTGAGAAACCCCATGCCGCAGCACAGATCATTTAGATAGAGACAAATGTTTCCTGTTAACATTACACGTTAGCTTAGGTGTTAAACTAATTTTAAATGCATAAACTTAATTTGTAACTCGTTGCATATTTTGATGCTTAAGCATACTTAAAAGCCTGGAGTTTTATATTTAGAACTGTACAAAATAATAACATTGATTATATACATAATATATATATAATATAATCGTTGTTTTAGGTATTCACTTGTGTTTTCGATTCCCTTCTGTACATTTTCTTTTTATGCAATTTCACTTTCAATATAAACATTTATTTGTAAATACAAACATGCAGATTTTGTTTATTTGAATTGTCTAGAAAATTCTTTTTATATTGAATTTTGCGACTTTGGCAATCAAAGAATACCAAACAAATACAATTTCAATGGCAGACAATAAATAAAACGTATCAAAATGCACAGAAATTACACGCGTAAATAATTTTGAGCGATGAATGCTATAAAAACTGAATCTAGTCCCCAAAATTAATTGATTGATATCTTAAACCTTTCTCGTAACGCTTTTGCTCGAGCTCTTTGTTGGAATGGCTTTAACAGCAAAACCAAAATTATTCCTTTAATCGAAAGTACTTGTAGGGTATTCGAATGTTCTCAAACTTGCATTATCAGGCCAATTTTTGCTTAAAATAAAAAAGTAAAAGGAAACTGGGGGCAAGAAAAAAAAATTAAAATAAAGAAGAACAAATGCGCAGCGAAAATAAATACGCTAATGCAAATCGAATAGCACAAAATAGAAAATAGAAAGCAATTGATATTGTTAGCAAGGCGTGAACAAAAACTTGGCATTTCAGTTGAAAATTGTCGACGGTTTGCTGAAAATCATACTCGCAATTTGGCCGAGTTATAAAAAAAAATAAACCATTTAATTTTTAATGCAGTTGTCATATTTTGACATATTAAATACGCATCTATTCGAGCATTAAAATGTATTAAAGGCAACGCATTCGGTTACATAGAAATATATCTAACAAAAACGTTGGTTGATTTTATATAATCGCAAAGAAGCGCGATCGAGAGCATTAGAAATCAATATTATTAGATATGGGCATTCCGGATATACGACAGCTGATAACCCTCGAATTTGAGGTGTATGGACATGTACAAGGTGGAATTATTGTTTGCAGAAAGAAAATAATAAGGCCAAGTGCTTAAAATAAAAGAAAATGAACAGTTGCTTGGCATTTAATGTTCTTGGCCTCATTCTAAGATCTATTAAAAATGTGTTTTGTGTCTGTGGTTGTACTCCGACAGGTTTGAACCTCACCAAGGATACGCGGGATCGTTGCACCAAGGCAGGCATTACGGGTTGGGTGAAGAACAGCAAACAAGGCACCATCGTTGGCAAAATGCAGGGTCCCAAGGTTGAGGTGGACAAAATGTATGCTACTTTATTACTGATTTATAATTGTTTAATAACAATTAATGTACGTATTTACTTAGGGTGGCTTGGCTATCCACGGAAGGCTCGCCTGGCTGTGTAATTGAGCGGTGTGAGTTGCGAAATCAAAGTAATTTGAACCGTTTGGATTACAAGGACTTTGCAATTCGATTTTAAATGTTGTACAACAGTGCGAGTTTTGCTTTGTGTTTTTGTTATGTTAAACTACATATACATATATATATATATATTGATAAGTTTGTAAATACCAATAAATGGTCGTAAGCCCGAACACAATTAGACTTATTTTGCAAGCGGTAAATAAAACCATTGACACGCACATATGAATTGAAATCTATTTGGTTTTCAATACAAGCAAATTAGTAACACACTTTATAGTCTTAAAAACTATACTAGCCATATGATCCATTGCTCGTTTAGCACGACTGGAAACGTCCGGCGGCCTTCATGCGCTCAAAGGATTTGTTTGCATCATATTTCCTGCAAGACCAAGGCGTATTTAATACAAATAATATAAAAGAACAGATGTGATTATATTTAAATACACACTGGTAAAACTCAGCGTAGGCAGCCTTCTTTGGGTCGTTGACCATGATTTTAAAGGCAACCGTCACAATAGCGGTTAGGCCAAGTGCAACAGCCAGATTGCGCTTGATAGTCGCATTGTGCAGTCCACGGAGAACGGGACCGGCGCTTGAGGTTGCTGGAGTGTTGGCCATGTTAATATTGCGACTGACTGTAAATACACAAAATTTTCACTGGTCAGCTGTTATGTAACTTAGTTAAGCAGTAACTGCTGTTAAGTTTCACTATTTGTTACGGAATTATGTGCAGCGCAAGAAGTTTACTTAAATAATTGGTAATGTACTTCTTATCGAATCAATAATTGTATAATAAATGTGCAATTATTATTACGATTTATTCCATATTACTCACATTTGCAAAGAATATTCACTGTTTAGTGCTACCACACAGTCCAAGATCTAATCGATGCTGCCAGATGTAACAAATCGTCATCAGAGGATGCCACACTATTAATTTAGGATATAATTTGTAGAGGGCACATGCTTTATTTGAGTGATTTTAGTAGGTATTTTCTTACTATCGGTAAAAACGATATTTTTATATAACTTTATAATATATTTAGTTATATTATGTATGTATATTATTGTCTATTGTAAAAGCTCCAAGTGATGAATATTTGTGCTCCATTCACTAAATATAACTATTGCAAGCAAAATGCTCTATTATTATTGGAATAATTTGTAATTTCATAATTTCCAAAGCGACAATTTAAGTAAAATTTTAAGAATAAATAAATTCATTTCTCTGCTCCTCAAAATTGAGTTGGTCATTGCGTTATGAATATTTTATGTTAATATCGTTTATCAGGTTTGGTTGAATTGTCAACCCTAAGTGGCAATGCTTTGTCAATATTTAGGATGTTGTCAATCAAAAACAGTACGGTAACACTGACTGGAAAATAAAAATGGCTACCACTGAAGGCGAATGCAAATGGCGGTTGTTATTGTTCGTGGAATTTCAATAATTACGAAGATTTTTTACAAAATAAACAACAAAAACAATACGCTACAGAAATAGCAATAAGTTAAAAAACAAGTATAAATATTTAGTTAACTGCTTGTATAGTTATATACATTCTGCCCGCTTGTACAACGTCTTAATCAACGCCACAAACTTTTGTTCAAAACGCAAATCGTGACAAGAAAAAGATTCAACGCCAGTGAAAAGCATTATTATTTGTTTCCATGCATAAAATGAACAAATTTGCTACAATTATCATTTACACCAGTGCAGTGAGAAGTGCATAACTAATTCTGTAAATAGCAATGCTTGTGTTTTAATGCAGTTAACTGCATTTAAAAAGCGTTGAAAAACCAACGAAAAGCGGAGCCACATTCTGCAGCATAGGAGCGCCCAGAGCTGCCCGCCTGCCCGTACCCCGCACCTCGCGCTGCACGTTGTCGAAAAATAATATAAAAAAACGCGTTTAAAAAAACAAAGATGCAGAGGTTAAAATTAATAACAAACTAAATGCTAAGCTCCAGAATAACACATACATTTATCTAGCATGTATGTAGACAAACGAGAAAACAGCAGCAGCAACAACAACAACAGCATTTTAGTTCAGTGCGTAACGTGAGCAAAAACAATTCAAAGTGTGGGAGAGAGGCGGTACAGTGTTTGGACCTGTGTTTTTGTTTGTGTCATATCCTAACAAATTAATAATAATAGTATGAAATGCGCACAGTGCAAACATGCAATTGTTTAAATACAAAGGACGAGCAAATTCATCAAATGCGCGGCTTATAATTTTGGAATACGATTTCGTTAATTTTGGGCACGATGATGATTTCGATACACATTCGTAATTATAGCAAAAAGAACTGTGTGTGAGATTGTGTTAAATGCAACATTTGTGTATCGCTTTGCCAATTAAATCTACGACGGGTACGATTGCCGTGTGATGATATGCCACTTAAACAGGTGAGTGCATATTCCAGTTAGCCCCTGCCCCCGTCATCTATTATCACTCTACTGCACCCCAATAATTCGGGTCCGTGTCATTTGCAGCTCTTTAGTTTCATATTCCCTTTGCCGCCATCATAAACTTTGCAAAAACAGCTGATCTACGATTATTGCATTTGCTGTGGGGTCGCTGTTGCTTATTAAACACTTGCGTCACCCACGCAGCAATATTCATTTACAGCAATGACAAGAAAAATAAAAAATGAATTTTGAACGTGTCATGCGTTCAACGTGCTAAGTGTGTGTGTATGTGTGTGATTCTATTTTTTGGGATTTTATTAAGGCACAATCCACCTTCGTTTCTAAACGGCGGCCACAGCAGTATTTTGGTTAACTTTTCCCTCTTGCACACACACACACAGTTTTAAAAGGCCGAAGAAAAATGGCGACGGGGTATCGATAACATGAGACACAAATGGGAACGTGAGCAACCTGTGGGCACCAGAGCACTGGTCATTTACATTTTTGATTATAAATATGTTCAGTTCATAGTTAAAATACGGTTTAGTTACTTCATAGCTTTCCTTTTTATTGGATGCACCAGTTGACTGGATTTGGCATTAAATCCATATAATACTTCTGTTGTTGAAATAAATTGTTGTTGGAATTTCCAACGAGTGCATATAACCATCTCTCTCGCACCTTGCACGAATCACTAGCACAAAACAGAAATGTAAAATGTTTTAATTAGTTTTTTAATATTTCCTGACTTCATCTGACTCAACAAAAGCAAAAATACAAATATGTGTTTTATTAAATAAATTTTAATAAAGAAATATAGCTTAATACCATTGCATAAATAGTAGATTTACTTTGTTTATTATATTCATAAACACATACATACAAACCATCAGCACGTACGTGTTTTTGTGTGTGGCTATTACAGCAGGGCTGCAAATGCATAGTCAGCCACCGATAGACGATAAATGTTGACATATCGCTTAGTGTTACATCGCTAAAAATTTCACTGCCTCCTTCTTCCTTAAGTTTGTGTTATTTGTTGAAATGCATTTATTATCAAATTTTATCAACTTACAGCAGCTTGAACCGTCTGTACGGATATCGGTGTCTCTCCCCTGGGATGCAGCACAAAGACTGCGTCAACTGGCCGTCGAGGGCAGCCCCACTTTGCGAGCCCTCGGTATTCTATCCGTGCAGCCTGATGGCGATTCTGTGATAACTTTAAAAGTTGGAGGACAAGATATTAAAATAACAAAAGGTATGTATATGTAGTAATTATATTGTAATTGCCATTTCATATAACCTGCTTCATCCATATAATTTAAGATAATTTCAATGATGTCACAGGCGGTGCAATTGAGGCGGCTGGCACGTCCTCCAACAAAGCCGCACACGCAGTTAGTGTTGGCAATTTAGCGACGTCCCATTTGTCATCGGCACCGACTTTTGACGGCCCCAGTACAAGCAAAGCTGCTTTCGTACAACAACAGCAGCAGCACCGACTGGCGCAACGGTCGCAAAACGATGCAATCTCAGGCCAACAGCAATTGCAGCAGCTACAGCGTAGGAATGTGCTCCCGCAGCCACAGCAGCAGCAGAAATTGTTGCAACAGCAGCAACCGTTGCCGCCGCCACAGACGCCGCCGTCGCCGTACAATAATGCAACAACGACACCGCCTGTTTTTAAATCACCCAACACGGTGTGTCCGATGGAGGGCAAGGTACCTTTGTTGCCCTCTCCTGCTGGTGCACTTAATGTGCCAAGAGATTTTCCATTCGAAAGCATGCGACAGGCGCGTGTACTGCAGGGCAGGGAGACGGCACTCGGTCCACCGCCTCCGCCGCCACCTAACGTCACTCTCAACAAGCTGTCAAATAATCAGACAGTGCAAAACGGCGAGGTGATTGCAAACAACACCATCAGTGCAGGTGCCTCGAATAAATCTCAGTTCATAAATCCGCCTCCGCCATATCCTGGGCTTGGACCGACTGCACCCAACAACATTAGCAATAATTCGACTCTTGCTGCGCCCAGTTCAAAGCCCGTACAAAGCCCGGGCTATCATATGCCGACGGCAGCGTCATCATCATTATCATCAGCTGCAGGAGCAGCGCCCACAACCACATCGACAGGAAGCAA
This sequence comes from Scaptomyza caliginosa, assembly GCA_035044725.1. Classification (NCBI taxonomy): domain Eukaryota; kingdom Metazoa; phylum Arthropoda; class Insecta; order Diptera; family Drosophilidae; genus Scaptomyza; species Scaptomyza caliginosa. The sequence continues at coordinate 490,446 of JAWNNR010000511.1, forward strand.
TAATATCGCAATATCATCACCGCTATTGGTCAATCTGCTGCAAAACGATGGCAATGCAATGTCCAGCCAAATGAAATCACCACAGTTGACAGCGCCAACAACACCTCAGTCTCCGCATGTCAGCATGAGTCCCAGTGCCCAAATGATGAACTCTAGCTCGCCCATGCGCTGCTCCTCAGCGACGCCGAGCGATTTTGTGATGGCGTCAACAAATGCGCCACTTGACAATGTGCCTAGTCCGGTGGTTGTGCCCTCCTCTCCGACTGGCAGCGGTCCCGTGATAATGCGCAGTATGCAGAACCTTCAGCAACAACAACAGCAGCAGTTGCTCCTCAGTCCGAGCGGAAATACGAATCTGTATAATCAAGTGCCACCACAACATCGCTTTCAACATGCGGCAGCAATGCGTCACCAGCAGCAGCAGCAACAGGTTCATCAGCAGCGCCAGAATCAGCTTCAAGGAATGCATCCGCGATTTATGCCACCCCAGCAGCAGCAGCAGCAACAATTTCTTGCACAGCAACAGCCAACTGGTAAACTATATAGGATTCCTTTTAGAATGTTATTTTATTCACTTTTATTTCCTTTCCCATTACAGATTGCTTTAACAACTTAAACGTACAACAGACGCAACAGCAACAGTTACGACAGCAAAACATTCGTGGTGGTCTGCCACCGCCACCACATCCGCAGCAGCAACAACAACAGCAGCAGCGATTAATGAGCATGCCATTGTCCTCGCCACAGGCGCAACAATTTATGCCACACGGCAACGCCTCACCAATAGCCCATTCACCTGCCTCCAGCCACCATTCAATGCACAGCCCGCTAATGCCTAATCATCAGGCACCGTCAATGCTATCGCCTTCGACGACGCCCCATAGCCCAGCGCATTCACAGCAATTGGCACAGCTTCAGCAAAAGCAAAAACAGGAAATGGCGCCAATCTCTAATATGCAAAATGCACACCTTGTACCTGCAGCTGGCGCAGTTAATGCGCAACTGCCTCCGCCACCTGACTATAACCAGGCGGCGGCAAATTCGCGCTGGCCCGCGCTCAATAAGCCGATGGATTCGGTTACTAAAAGCAGTTTTCAGGAATTCACGCGCTATCAGATGCAATACAATCTGCAACAGCAACAAATTAATTTGGGCAACGGACCAGCACAAGCAACGGGGCCAACGAATGCAATGGAGATGACACCAGGTCCCGGTCAAGTGCCGGCAGGGACAACAGCAGCAGGAGCAGCCCAACAACAAGGGGCGGGACAAAGGCAACAACAATTACAGCAGCATCAGCAACAGCAACAGTTACCAATGCCAATCCAACAGCAACACCTGGGTCAACAGGCAGCGCCAAGTTTGGCAAACGTTTCAAACGTGCCCGGCGTTGCCGTTAATCATGGTCTAAATGATCCACTGATTTCATTGTCTGACCTGGATGCTTTGACTACTAATGATTTGGACGCTTTACTGCCAACTTTAAACTGTGATCTAGACTCAACTCTGAGCCTTGAGGATAAGAATGAGCTCGAATCGTTGCTGCAGGATGCCAAGGATCTTGATTTGGATTTGATTGAGGATAATTTGTCAGCAGTTGGGATGGATGTAGGTGATGCACTAAGCACGCTGCAGGATGGCAGTGGCTGCATTGAACAGCAACAGGCGCAGCAACAAACGCAAATGCTAGATATGCAACCGTTTAATCAACAGCAGCTATTGCAGCAGCAGCAACAACAACAGCAGCAGCAATTGCAGCAACGACATCAGCAACAGCAATTGACGCAATTACAGCAACTGCAACAGCAACAACAGCGCCAACAGATGCAGCGTCAAATGCAGTTGCAACAGCAGCAATTAACGCAGCGTACGCAACAGCAGCAACAACAACAGCTTCAAATGCAGCAGCAACAGCAGCAGCTGCAACAACAACAAGTGCAACATCCAAACGCCCAACTTGTAGCACACAAGAAACTGGCGCAATTGCAACAACAGCACCCACAGCAACAACAACAGCAGCAACAACAACGTCCAGTGAATGTACAGCAAAAACAATTTATTATAAATCCACACACGGGGGATATGGAGCCAATGGCCAGCGATGATAGCGATACGGAAGCCGAGCAGGAAACATCACAGCTACAATTCCGTAGTATGTCAACTGGTATGAGCACCTATGGTGGCTTTAATCCTGCCAATGACATGTTACTGCCCAACAATTTCTTTTCGGAGGAAGACTCAAACTCAGCCATGTCCGGTCAGCAGATACATTTGACGGGTGGAAGTGATCAGGAGCGGTCACGAGATTCGCTTGCCTCTAACAAATCGACCTCAAACCGGGCGAGAAAAGCGCCACAAAACAAGGCAAATCACAACAACCTAAGTCAGCTGCAGCAGCAAAAACTGCAGTTAATTGCTAATCATAACAACCAGTCCATGCAAATTCAACAGATGTCATCGACAGGAGCGGGAGATTCACCTCGGTCCAGTAATAGTTCTCCACTGAACTCTCCCTTTACTCCGACCGGCAGCAACAACAACAACAACAAGAAAACCAAACCAAATCTCTTGCGTGAGAAGCTGCAGCAGGGCGTCAAGGAGCGTAAAGCGAAAGATGCAACAGCAACAACACCAAAACCAAAACGGGAACGTGCTAAGGGTAATGCAAAGGCCAAAACAGCAGCACAAGCAGCACCTAATGCCAACGCAAATGCAACTACAGCATCAGCTGCAGCAATTGCTGAGGAGAAAATCAAACTCCGACTAAAGCTGGATAAAGTAGAGATGACGCCGACGAATTTTGAACAGCAACAACATGTCCAACTTAATGCCATAATGGATAGAAATCATCTGCAGCAGCAGCAGCAACATCAACAGCTGACGGTGCAGACGCATTTAATGACTCCGCAGCAGCAGCAGCAACCCCAGGAGCAACAACAGCCGCTGCTACAACAACAACATCAGCAACAGCAACAACATCAACATCATCCTGTCTACAGTAATATTCAACAACAACTGCAGCAGCAGCAGCCACCTCAGCATCAACCTGGGCAACAGCTGCAGCAACAACAACAAACTGGACAACAGCAGGCTGTTGGCACTGGATTAAATGAGCCACGCGTTCCACCTTTGCAAATACGTTTACGAGGCAAAAACTCAGTGGTTGTGAAGAATACACGCAAGGAACGCAAGAAGCCAGCTGCTGGTGACGAAGAGCAAAAGGTGCGACAAATTAAACGCAGCTTTAGCGACCAAGACTCACAACAGCAACAACAACTGCAGCAGCAGCAGCAAAAACAGGCTCCGCCTGCATTGCTGATGGCAGATGGAGCGACGGATAATAAACAGGTCAAGCTAACGTCAACAGTGCCACATGTTAATGGGTTGCCCAGCTCTGGCGTTCTTTTGCAAAAAACTACACAGCTGCCGCTGCCGGCACAACAACAGCAACAGTTGCCAGTGGCTGGTGCAAAGACAACAACAATTGTTGCTGGCAAAAATGGACTAACAATCAGTGCCATTGTAGAAGCACACAAGACGCAAGCGGGACAGGAGGGTCAATTGTTAAGCGTAGGCTCAACAAACACGGGCACGGCGCCAACATTGCAACAACAGCAGCAGCAACAGCTGAGCAAAATTGCTACTTCATTGCCTAGCAGCATTACCTTAAGCGCCATTACCAGTTCCAGTACCAACAATAGTAGCAATAACAACAACAATAATACCAGCAATAATAATACTAGCAACAATAATAACAACAACATTGCCAGCAATAGCAGTAGCAACAACAACAATAACAGAGGCAATATGCTTAGCAATATAACACTGAAGAACCCCATAAAGACTGCAGCGACGATCACGCCTATTGTTGGCGGTAAGCCGATGACAAAAAACCATAAGCCGCCGCCATACATAACCGCTGTGCAACAGCTGCAGCTCCAGAAGCAGCAACAACAGCAGCAGCAACAACAACTGGCGGCGGCCGTAACCATGTTGCCGAGCGCGACAACTTTGAAGCGTGTCGAGATCACAAAACTGACGCCGAACAGTGCCGATGCAGCAGCAGCAACAACAATAACGGTCACAACGACCACAACAACAACATCATCAATATCAGCATCTGCGACAACAACGGCAACAACGACAACGGCTACAACATTGCTTGGCGAGCGAAAGTTGCCAGTGGCACTCTCGCTGAACTCCACCATGCTCAACAATGTACATGAACCATCAATTGCAGCCACAAATGCAACAGCAACAATAACTACAGCTGCCCAACAACCCAAACTAAACAACGTGACTCAACAACAACAACAGCAAACAGTTGTTGGCAATGCTACTAGTGCAACATCGTCACCAACACCGGCATCTGTTCTGGCCAACACATTGCGCAACTCACCTGCAAGCAATGGAAGTGGGACGCCCGGTCATGGCAACAATGGTGGTGGCGAGGATAGTGGCATTGAGTCAATGGATGCGCTCTCGGAGAAAAGTCCACATCAGCAATCGTCCAGCAGTCCCATACAACTGCAGCAGCAAATCGTTACCAAACCGACAACAACAGCGCCTGTTGGCACATCAGCGACAACAACAACAACAAAAACTGTTGCTGGGTCAACAGCAACAGTAACAACAACTACAAGTGCAGTAATCAGCAGTAGCAATAGTAAAATGCAACAATTGCAACATGCAGACGATGAGATTGAAAAGGCCCTGGCCAAAATGGAGGGAGATTTCCCAGACGATTTGGAAACAATTGTGGCTAGTGTGCTTAAGGAGACAGTTGCTGCTGCAGATATGAGTGGTGGATTCAATTTGACGCCGAACACAACCAAACTGAATGGAGAACATGATATACTCGAACACGATGATCTCATCAAGAAGTTGACAGACAACATGGAGACAGAGGACAATAAGAAGACGTTGCCAGCAGCAGTACCAGCAGTAGATATACCAGTAACAGCTCCGCCAATTGAACGAAAAACTGAGCCTAAGATTAAACTGGAGAAAATCAAACTAGAAGATCTACCAATGCTACTGGCCAGCAAAAGCGAGTCAACTCCTTCCGTTGAAAACAGTCGCCAATCAGCTGTCACAGAAGCAGCTATTAAACAGGAGCCCAAACCCGCCATAGAGAATCTCGAGTCTAATCCGACCAAAGCGAAAGAGCCAGCAAAGGAAGAAAAGGTAGACAAAAAGGAAAAGCCACAAACTGATGATTCGTCACTTCAACCCATATCGATTGAAATACCCGCGCAATCCGATGTGGACACGCCGCGAATTCGAACTCGTGCTAGTAGCCGCCTAGAGAGTCCACTGGACGCGCCCAAAACCAGTCCCGAGACACCTGTTAGCACAACAACAACAGCAGCAACAACTGCAGCTACAACGACAGCAACACCAACTGCAAAAAACGTGGCACGTGTTGTCTCCTCAACACCTAGCCCCCGATTGGGAACACCAACGCCGCCAATACACAACAACAACAACAATAATAATATGAAACGCCGTCGCCAGGAATCCGAGTGTGGCAGCAGCAATGATGGCGCCAACGATGCAGAAACAGGCAGTAGCAAGCGTACACGTCTCAGCAGCAGTAGCAGTACCAGCAACAACAATAATAACAACACAGAGTCCGCAGAGTCAACTGGTGTCAATTTTATGCTGTCCAAGAAAATTGAGATTGAATCCTCCGACTCGGATGAACCTCTTATTGAAGTTGCGGGCAAGGTGCGCAACTCGAAAGCGCAGGTCGAGGAGAAGCATGTGACGAGACGTAATGCACAGCAGCAGCATCAGCAACAACAACATCAGCAGCACAACAGTAAGTTAACACTATTTTAGATTTTAATCAAAAACTTTTAAGTTCAACAAATTCGTGCTCTTTACAGAAACCATCAATGCGAATGCAACACCCACTCAGGTGGCAAAGACGGGCAAAATACAGCCGACTGCAACAAACAGCAGCAACACCAACAACAGTGTGACACTGCAGCCCGGTAGCATTTCAACAACATCGGTTTCAGCACCTGCAACACCCAACAACAATAGCAATAATGCTAGCACGAATGTAGTACATGCAACACGTGGTGCAACGGCAGCGGCAGCAACAAGTGGCAGCAACAGTAGCGTCAGCAGTAACAGCAGCAGCAGTAACTTAACAAACAACAACAACACTGTAAACGCCAATTCGCCAACAGATGAGAAGATTGGCACCAGAAGAAGCGTAAGGGCAAGTGCAGCTGCCAACAAAATAATATACAGTCGAAGCAATGCAGCCGCTGCTGCAGCGGCAGCAGCTGCAGCTGCCGAACTAAAAGGAACGCCCAGTAGCAAGGCTACAGGAGGTGCTGCTGCCGGAGCACTGGGTGGTGGTGCTGCTGCTGGTGCTGGTACTGGTGGTGGTGTTAACAATACCAATGCAGCAAATGCAACAGTCGAAAGTGTGGCAGAGGCGCGACGCAAGACACGCAGTGCGGGTAAGTTCATATTTCTTGCGATAATTTTAGATAGTTACTTAACAAATTTGAGATTTGCAGTGATTGGTGAGTCCATGTTGACCGAGGGACGACGGAGAAGAACATCGCGTGACTATAAGTGACCAGAGCTTTGCGCCTTGGCGAAGGGATTCAACCATGCAAACGATGCTAACGAGGATGACTTAATAGAGCTTATCGAACTAGATACCGATCGTTTCGATATCAGCAGCAGTTTCCCCTTTGTCCAGGCGCAGAACGTTGATGTTGAGTTGGAGTTAAACAGCAACGTTGATGACGACGATAATGGAGTTGATGATGATGATGAAGAGCACCTTGTTGATATATCATCGGCACTAGCGCTCATTGAGACGGCAGAGAAGAACAACACCCTTGACTATATGGATACAGGGGATGATAACGCCGATCATTTACATCTAATGGCTTACCACAACACATTGAGCAGAAGCAGTGATGCGGACGCTGAGGTCAATGTGGATGCGGTTAGTTTGCTTATGCCAGAACTTGGCAATGCCACCGCTTTGGACTGCGGCAACTTTGTCGACTATGATGAGTTTAACATGTGTCTGAACAATATACTCAACGAAAAGGACGACCAGGAGGAACACGAGGGTCGGGATGATTTGGAAAATGGCAATATTGGTTCGGGCAAACACCACAATCAGCACCTCCAACAGCAACAGCAATGGTGTGATGTAAGTGACGTACTCAGCATTGGGCAGCTGAATAACAATCTAGAGCTGAGTTTTCAGGAGTTTGCCGTCGAGTCGAGTGTTATCGCCGATGATCGTTCTGGCAGTAGCAATAGCTCCTCACAAATGGCTTAATGGCATCGCTTAGATCAAGAATTGTAAATAGCTTAAATAACACACACACACACACACTCAGACAAACATACAAAAGCAAATCCTTTCGTTTACGTTTGTACATTTAAAGGTTAATTTACTTTAAATATATATTTTGTATAGTTAGTTGTATCCAAAGGTTGCAATAATGTTGCATCTTTAAAACGAGCAGCATCACACACACACACAACACTCTAACACACACACACACACAACCCCCTCTTTTACAAACCAATCTGAAAACAACTCGGCTAATTAAGCGCTACTTTCCATCAATTATAACCTGGTAAATGGATTTGCTAGTCAAGTGAAACAGACAATTTGTGTAAAGCTCAAAAAAATAAGAAAGGAAAACGAAAAAAAATAGAAAACGGAAAGAAAATGTGAACAAATTAGTTAAAAATCAGAAATATATGCAGAATTATATTACCATACCATTACAAACAAACAAACAAACAAAAGTAGTTAACCGAGACACCCAGCTCTAAAAACGCATGCGTATTTTCATTTCTTTCATCTAAGCTCTTGTATATATTTTAGACATAATTCTAATCGATGCAACATAAACATGTTTTTAGTAAAAAAAATATATATATATATAAAACTTTATCTTTTTAATACAAGTTGAACATAAAAGAAATATTAATGAACACAGACCATACATTTACATATTACTTTTATTTAAATAATTTTTTTTTTAAGATCAACCCACACGATATATACAGAAATATATATTTAGTTTACTATGCATAAGTTTGCGTTGTTTGAAAAAAAAAAATAATAATTGTTTTTTAGTTTTAAAAACTGTATTGTAAGTCATATACATATAATATTAACAACAAAAGAAAATCCTCTATATATGCACATAAAAGAAAGAAAAACATCTGCAATAAGTTAGTCAAGGCAAAGCACGGAATAATAAGCGTGGAAATCAGAGAGAAAATTATAAAAAGTGTTTGTAGTTTTTTGCAATGGCAAATTAACATTTGTATATATGTACTTATGTACACATAGAAGAAACAAAATATAATATAATGTTATATATTTTGCATACACAAAACAAGAACAAAACAAAACAAAAAAAAAACCAACAAAAAACAAAAACTGAAAAAAAAAACAAAAGCAAAAGTTGTATTGTATATAAGGCAGGCTCTATTTTTGCTAAATGTTATTTGAACAAATAAGGGGAAAACAAAGATGCATAGCAAAAGCAAAGCGCTAAACAAACCACATTGAATACATATAAATATATTTCTTCACACGCATACATATATATTGTTCAATATTATTATCTTATGTGTATTGTATGATTGCTATATTTATTAAGTCTTTTGATACTTTGTACATGTTTAATTTAAAGCAAAAAAGCAAAACCACAAAACAAATACCAAGATCCCTTTTTCCCACTCCCCTCCCCTCCCTACCCCTTACCCTAGAGTTAAATGCATAGATATATATACAAAAAGAGAGAACTCGTTTATGCAACAAATCCCCCACATAAAACAATAATATCCCAATGATGAATGTCGACAATTTATAGCATATTTAGTAAAGTTTACAAGTTTGTCCCCCCCCCCCAAAAAAAAACACACACACACATAGAAACACACAAAATCAATAATAATTATAAACAACAAACAACTCAAATTTAACGCAATACAAATCTGCAAAAGATGTTAATGGCAATATATTGTATAAATCATAATTAATTTTTTATATGACAACATTAAAAACACAAACACATGCAACAAAGACAAGAAACACACACACACACGTATAAAAATATAAAAAAAATATATATATTTAAAGAGCAAATGCATTAAACAACAACAACACAAGATGAAGAACAACAACAACAACAAAAACGAAAGTGTCTTAAAACGTAGTATTAGAAGTTTATTATTAATAATTTGTTTGTACTTTAACTTTAAAGTAAAAAATTAATTATAGAAAAAAAGAAAATACAAAGATTTAATATACACGAAAATTAAAAAAAAAAAACACCTATGATATTTTATTTCTATTTAATAATCAAAAAGCTTTAAGGGAAATTAACTTGGCAATCAAGCAAAATTATTTTTCAACTCGAACTTAAAAGCAATTTTTATTATCTAGTTAAAGAAGTAATGAGAAAACTACTTACCATAGGTACACACAAGTAATCGTGGGTGTAAGTAAATACGTCAATGGCATATGCACTCGTTAAGGTGTGCGTGAGTGTGTGTAATAGATTTAAGGTACTTTACACCATTTGAACGCGGCCAAAGCGAAGAGGATGTTCTCGTCTAGGGCAATCCATGCTAGCTAGTAGCTACCTAATGCAACAACCGACTTGTTGATCCGCTCTCGCACAAGCACATATACGTATGCAAATATTCTCAGGTTTGTTTTCTTCGTTTTAGTATTTAGCTTTTCATAACTTAAACAATAACAAAAACACACTATTTATTGAGCTAAGTACTGCAAGTGTATGGGCAAATTAAGTTTAGATTTCGATACTTGCGATGCACATATGTAACTGTTTTAAATATTCGTACACATTTCTATTGATGGCTCAATTTGGGTGGCAAATGACCGAGTGCGAGCGCGAATTTCGTATGCGATTCGTTGGCTCTCGCTCGCTCTTGGAGACTGCGCAGGATGCGAGGACTTCGCTCGGATGGAAGTTTGTGTTGGAGGCGGCCAGCATGAAGCGCTGCGCCGACAGTTGAGTGTGAGTTTCCGTTTGGAGCAGCACAAAACGGTCAGAGCAGCCAGGCCAGGACATCGGAAAAGGCTTTAAACAAATTGCACTTTTAGTTAAAGTATTACTTTTTGTGTACATTAAGTGTTAATAATACTCAAAGAGTTTGCCGAGCTCGAAGAAAAATAGGTAAAGAATGGAATATAAATGAAATATTTATGCTAGAAAAAGTTTTGCCTAAGCAAACAGAATGTGAAAAGCTTTCAGCAGCAGAAACAGCATAAAGTTTGCAGCCAGAACCAAAAAAAAAAACGTTAAGAAAAGTGTTGAAATCAAAAGTTTTATTTATGCATTTGTGGATTTGAGTATAAGAGTTAAAAATATACATAAATTATAGCCTTTAAGAAGGGTTAAAGCGAGAGCGAGATCTGAGCCAAAACAAAAGTAAATGTTGACACTCAAGGATGACGTCCTATTTTCCCAGCGTGTGCTTTGCCGTGGGCGTCTGTGTGTGGGTGTATCTATGCAAAGTGTGACGTAGTTTGCCATCCAACTCAGTGGGTGGGCTTGAATGTGGGTGAATTTATTTATATACATATATGTATGTGTGCGTATGTACGCACACCAACAAGTGTCGTTTAACAAGAGAGAGAGCCAAAGCACGAGGACTGACACGTTTTCAATCCCACTCTCTCTCGCTCTCTGGCTAGGCTCACGGGGCCTAGTCGTGTCTATGTGTGTGTATCTGCTTATTATTTATGCATGTTGGCAATGCTAATCATGCCCATCGATCTAAATATTAATCAACAGCATTCACCGTTAATCCTTTTTTAACCGTTATTTTGTTATCAGTGTGCATTGGACATAGACAGCGAACTGGAACATGTTGTGGCTGCTGTGCAGTGGCTAGGACACGAACGATCCGAATCCACAAGATGCACATTCGCCTGCGATCGGGTCGACGCCTCTACACGTACCTCAAGGTAGGCACCCTGGTTCTGGTTGGCGTCTGTTACTTTGCCTTTCTCTTTCGCGAGTCGCTCAACGCCTTCGAACATCGGGAGCGCACGACGGCAGCCGAACTGGTAGCAGCAGAGTATGCAGCAGAGCCCTCGAAGCAACAGCTTAAGCTAAAGCGCCAGCAGCTGCAGCGGCAGCGCGCTCTATCACAGCAGCGTGCCAGGGCTGGAGGAAACGGCAGCAGTTATGCAGGGGCTGGCGAAGAGGCTAGGGCTGCTGAGAGAGCCCTGGCAGCGAGCACACTGAATCCAGTCTACGAATACTCCGAAGAGCTGCACAGTCGCACCGAACGCGATCTTAAGCTGAGACGCGAACACTTGGCAAGGGTTTGTGAGAAGTACAAGTTGCAGGAAAAGTACCCACCGAACCCATGGGAATTCTTCATCTCACCCGGCCATAATAATCTTGTGTGGTGCAATGTTTTCAAGGCGGCCAGCAGCACTTGGATGTATTACTTTAACATACTGGGTGAGTTTGGCATGATTTTAAAATCATGGTTGAATCAATAAGGTTACATCTATGACTTGACAAATATTAGTTCAATACATTTGTAGCTATGAACAAGTATGCTTAAACGATTCTATTTATGTAAAGTTGACTTAAAATTGATTACTTAGCTTCCTGCCAACATGTTGTAGCTTATATTTACCCATCCCATTTCCCTATAGTTCTCTTAAATAAACAATTTCTTTTCTGCTCCAATAGCTGGCTATGATTTAAAGTATTTACAACGAACGGAGGTGCAACCGCTGGAATTGGCTCGTCAACGTTTCCCCCGGCCCGAGTTATCCGAGCTGCTCGAACTGTTGCCCAGTGCATTATCCTTTCTCTTCGTACGCGATCCCTTCGAGCGTATTCTGAGCGCCTATCGCAACAAGCTGGAAGGCAATCGTAATAGTTTCTACAAGGCGCTAGGCACTAAGATTGTGCATCGCTTTCGGCGACGCAGCTTGGGTGGCAATTGGCCACGTAGTGGTCCCACCTTTGAGGAGTTTGTGCGCTTTCTCATCCGGGAGCACGAGTCAGGCAAGCGGTTTGACGAGCACTGGGCGCCCATATACAGTTTCTGTACGCCCTGCAGCGTCAACTTTAGTATCATTGGCAAAACGGAGACCTTTCAACGCGACTCGGAGTTTATTATTCGTCAAGCGGGTTTGGAATCGCTGCTGCTGGGCAAGCTGCCTAGACGCAAGCTGCGCAAGATTGGCAATCAGGCGAGGAGTGGCGTCAAATCGGAGGAGCTTGTGGAACGCTATTTTGCCGAACTGGATCGCTCAACATTGGACCAATTGCTCAAGATTTATCGCATTGATTTCGAGCTGTTTGACTATGATTATTTAAAGTACTATAGCATGGTGCATCCCTGGAACTTGGAGCAGAGCACAACGGGAGCTGGAACTGGAACTGGATTGGGTGCTGCGATCACAACTTCAGCCTCTGCATCCACATCTTTGGGAACAGCTGCTGCTAAAGCGGAATAATCTAAGCGCATGGGCATCTACACTTGAAGAAATTTCTATTTTATCTACTTTATAGATATTTATAGCGAAAAGTTTGTGTTTTTCTTAACATCTGCGCATATTTTTCGACAAGTGTAGTTAGTTATTGATGATAACCAAACAGCTCATGATCGTATTAAGTCGTGTAAACAATCTTATTCATGTACCTTTTACACAAACACTCAAAAACACACACACAAAGAATGAAAGTAACCCACACGTACAGTGAACACACATGATCACAAACAAACGAACAAATACACAACCGTAACCCAACCGAAACTACCAAATTTACCGAATCTACCAATATTGTAAGGCCAAATCAACGTTTTCCAAAAACGCAAAAACAAAAAACAAAAAAAAAACCAACTTTCGACCTGTCTTATAGATAATGCCAAGATGTATGTAGTTAGAATGAAAGTATTTTGATGAATTTTTTTCAGCAAAGTCGACAAAGAAAACTAAAAACAAAAAATTTACAGTTTAAATGCCGTGGGCATCTTTTTAGGTGCAATGTTGTTGGCATTTTCCATTAATTAGTCTTAAGTACAATTTATAGTTAAACCCTAACTTATATATTTACACAAAATACATATGCATACACTGGGAGAAAATCGAGTAACATTGATCTATTGATTTCTACCTTTCAATATGCTAAAACTTACTTTGAAACTTTCTATATCTAAATCGGATCTTCACATCGTGTTCGATTTTACATCAAAGTGTACATATGTATATATATATATATATATATATACTTATATAAACCGACCTCTATACGAATATCGCGCCTGCAGTTTTTGAAAACAAACATTTTTTAAGCACAAACCAAAAAAAAACATTTACACACTCCAGTACTATTTGCAAAGTTATTAAATAAAAAAATATATATATATATATAAAGTAATGTATTTACAACCAAAAGTACCATTTTCTCGACAAGAATCAACTTCACTTAAAATATACATATATACATAAATTCACACATACTAACATTAATACAAAGATATACATATGTTTGGTATTTATACACTAACTAATATATGAAATTTATAAACAGGTCTTCATCTATGTCTTTAACTTTTGTGGACTGGATGGGTTTTTTTCTAGGCTAAAAACGTGAACAATTGAGAACGTCGGACACAACCGACTGCTAAATACTCTGTTTCCCGATAAAATATCAAAATACGATTTAAAGCTGAAAATTACCAGGTGAAAACGAAGACACCTATTTATTATATGTGCACTTTGGGATCGAAGAAATCATTTTCACTTCTGGGAAACAGAGTATCTTATAATTATATATTTCCCGTACAGAAACAAAACAAACTTTTCATGTGATGTTTAGATTAACATATACACATACTATATATATACAAATATATATAAAATTAATATAAACATTTACTAATTATACTCATTTTGGATTGTATTTCGTATAGATTTAATCAAAACCATACAAACTTTAACTAACGAATACAAAATAATATAATTCAACGTTTTTTTTGTCCCCCGTTTTCAGCAATTAAGAAAAATCTTAAATAAATAAATAATATCTAATGCCAAACTACTTAACTTGCAATTTTTTTCATTTAAAAACTAGAAGAATCACAATAAAACAGCAAATGATCCTTAGCTTAGCAATTATGTCTATTGTTGCGTCCGAGCTTCGATATTTTTCGCCCACCATTTTATCAGCAAAATGTCGTAAGCTGTGCACATCCAGGGATCCAAGATATTCCATGACGAACGTTCCATTATCGAACCATTTCAACGATGGTACTCCCGTTATGTTCATTTCATTACAAGCCGCCAGATTCGCTTTACAATCGAACTCGGCAATGCAAAGCTCTTCCTTATTATCCATCTCTTTGGCGAGTCTTATCCAAGTCGGCGCTAATCTAATGCAATACTTACAGACTGGTGAGAAAAACTTGATAAAGTATTTTTGCCCCGACTCGATTGTGTCATTTAAGGTATCGTTATTTAGCTTAAGAACCTCGCCCAGCACGCATGTGACTCTACTTCGCGGCTCTGATTGCCATCGATTTGTGTAAGCTGGATCATTTGGAATTCCTCTGAAGCCTTTCGAATTTTCAAGTTCATTTTCTATTAAATATGCCTGCAGCATGGTCAGAAAAACTAAGAGAGCCAAATAAATAAACATATTTATAAAAAAAATGAGATTTTGTACAAACTAGACAGTCAAAGGCTATTCATTTATTTATCTAAACGATATAGTATACAATAACAAGAACTACAAGAGCACAGTTAAAAAGCTTGGATTCATTAATTGCGGCTAGGGAGTAACTTGTTTGTTGTAGTTTTATATAATTTATGCCCTGCATCTGCAATGCAAAGCTACGAAAAGATTCCAAACTGGGAAATCTAGTATACTCTTTTAAAAGTTCTCCCTTCTTAAACCACAAAAGAGTTGGTACACGTTTTATATGGAGCTTAGAACAAACTGACATTCCATCATCACAATTATACTCGGCAACGCATAGTATATCATTATAGATCATAACCTCAGCTAACTGGATCCAAGTTGGCGTCAAATGTGCACAAAATGGACAAGTAGATGAGTAAAACTTTATAAAGTATATGCCATGTTTAATTCTTGAATTAAAATTCTCCACACTGAATCTAAATACATGGCCCGGCGTGCATGACGAATTGCTTGCCTTTTCCGGTTGTCTGGATGCTGGCGGTGCAACTGGTTCAACTCTTAAGGAATTTTGATAGCCCGCAGAATAGTGTGAATTGTCGTACCTGGTTCCATAAACGGATAATTTCGATTGTAAGGGCGTTGCCCATGCAGCTAATAGGGCCACATAGATTAAAAAAGTTTTAACTAACATAGTTTTGTTAAAAAAAATAAAATGACAAGTTTGTCAGACATTGTTTAACATAAATAACAAAGAAACAAACAAACGAATACTTTATTTTAAAGGGTTTTGTGTTTTTTTTATTTTATTTTTTTTTTGCATTGATTCGAAACAAACGATTTTTATAGTTGGTATGCACATAGAAACATATACAACATATATATGATTATTTGATTAAAAATATATAACTTTCGTTATAGTGCGTATATTTATAGGCTCAAGTAATTAAGTATATATAGTATAATATAATTTATGCGTTTGATCATTTAACGATAATACAACTAAGTGCTGCTGCCCTGGGCAACGCTTCTTAAGCAGCTTTCACAAATATTTGCCAACTGCACATATGGAACCGGTACTTGAACGAGAACGAGAACTCTAGCTCATTCTCATATATTTGGAAACTCTGGCAACCCAATTTTCATATAGGATCCCGTTATACTCACTCGCAATAAGCATAAGTATGTATAATTTGTTAAAACATTTAATTGCAAAATACTTAGTTTTTGTGTGTGTTTAAAAATTCAAAGTTGGTTTGTTTTTTTCTTTATATATATATATATATATATATATGTGTGTGTATGTATTTTCATTAAAAATGTGTCCAGACATGGAAATATATAGTTATGAATTAAATTAAATCTCTTATTTGCTTCGCGATTTTTTAAATATGTGTAAGCTAAGCTTACAATTTATATATATATTTAGTAGATATATATATCTGGTTCAACTATCATACTGTGATAATAATCAATTTGTTTTCTTGCAATATTTAATATTTCATACAAATGTATGGCTTAAAAAAACATATATACTTAAAAGCTAGGCTTATTTCTATATAGTTTGATAATTATATATTTGTGTGTTTTTGTTTAACTTTTCATTCTATTTACATTAGCAAAATACTTAGCAACGTTTCGATTAAATAATAGTAATAATAATATAATAATATAGTTCTTTTTGTAGTATAAGGAAACTTGGAGAACAACAATGGGATTAAATAGAAGGTAAATAGTATTGAAAAATACATTTAGTAGTATAATTGTAGTTATATAGTTTTTAGTGTAATGTGCTTCTACATATACATATATATAAATATACTTTTAAGTTTTCTTTTTTGTTATTCTTTTCACGATAAACGAAAGTTTGGAACATTTTTTTCTTTTTTCTTATTTTTTCTTTTCTTTTTTTTTGCTTTTGAATTTAACGAGATCTATATAGTTTATCGCATACATGTATATAATAATAATAATAATCATTATATATATTTATGTTTTAAGATACGATTAATGAAACTTTAGCAAATAACGAAAACAAAGGTGAAAATTATAATGTCGGGATATTTAGCTCAACTCACTCTCTCTCTCTGCCCTATAAACTTTAAGGGATTAAGAGAGAGAGCTTTCAAATGGGAATTATATCTCTTTTAAGCCAAAAATCTCTCTCGATGCATATCGTTTTTTTTTCTTTTCTTTTTTTAAACAAATCTTCGCCTTTTGTTGTTGTTGTTCTTTTCTGTCTCTTCGCTCTCTCTCCTCTCTCCCTCGCTTTCCCTCTCATGCTCTCTCTCGCTCACTCTCCTTTAGTCAGCTAGAATCATCATGCTCTTAATGCTGGCCACCTCCGACTCCAAGCGCTCCAGCTGACTCTTCAACATTTGTTCACGATCCGAACCCACATTGGAGACAGCCGAGACGGCGGAGACGGTTACGGAGACGGCGGGATCCTTGGGTGCAAGAAGCTTGCGTTGAAATTGCGCCGTCCATTCGGCACTGGCAATCGAGATGCCCGAATCTCGTTCATCACTGGAATTGTCGCCACCATCGTTCCAAGCCGGTGGCGAGGCACGATTGCAGCTGGGCTCCTGTTTGATGTGCTGCAGCGAGAGCAGAGCTGTGGCCGCCGCATCCTTGTCGCCCAGATGCGATTTGTGACGCAACTTAAGGGGCAAACAGTTGTTGGCATCACTGTTGCTGCCAGTGGCGCCACCGTCCAGCGGACTGCTCCTCTGCAGTGGCAGCGGCAACGGATGCGGATGCGAAAGTGGATGGGAATGATGATGAATGTGTGCGTTGCTGGTGCTGTTGCTGGTGCTTGTGGTATCATCAATCATGTCATGATCCTGCTCATCATCGCCAGAGACAGCGCCCGATGATGAGGCTGACGAGGCGGATGAGTGATGTGATGTTGTGCTGGACAACATGTGCTCATAGCTGGGCGAGGAGCAGGCACCCCGACGCGACAAATTGAGCACACTGGCCGCCGCCGAGCTGACCACCGAGGAGCAGCTGCTGCTGACAGCATCCACAGCTGCACTGCTGCTGACGACGCCGGCGCTCTCGGTGACGCTGTGATTGTGCAGATAGCTGGCCACATCCAGCTGCTCCTTGCTGATGGCCACATAGGCGGCGGCAGCAGCTGCTGGCGCATAGATGGTAGCGCCTGTGCCGGTTGTGGGCGTGGCAGCCACTGTTGCCGCATTATAGAGTGCACCAACGGCGACGACCTTGCGCAAACTATCCAAATCCTCGGGACGGACATTGCGATGCAAAGCCTGTTGCAACACATGAAGATTAGCAATGGCGGGCGGTGCATCTGGTTGTTGTTGTTGCTGCTGCTGGTGTTGCTGCTGCTGTTGCTGTTGCTGATGATGGTGATGATGATGATGAAGCTGCTGCTGCTGTTGGTGTTGTGTGTTGTTGTTGCTGGTGAAGCTGATGCTGCTGCTGCTGCTGCTGCTGATATGCATGCGATGGATGGATGGATGTTGGTGGAGCTGGTGCTGCTGGTGCAACGCCATGTTGCATCACCTGGTGATGTGCGCTCTTTGTGGATGAGGATTCACTCAATCGTGAATTGGGTCCATAGATAAGGGGCGAGAGGGGTGGAGCGTGGGTGTGTGCTGTGGGTGAACTACCGCCAACACCACCACCGGCACCACCAATACCACCACCCGCACCGGCCGGGGAGTTGCCCGACGACGATGATGAGGACGAGGACGACGAGGAGGTGGATGAGGCGGAGGAGGAGCATGAATTGGAGCTGCCATTGCTCATCTTGGCACGCTTCGTATTGCTGAGCACCTGTTCGCTGGTGGGCAACGAAGCCAGAATCTTCTCCACGCTCACCAAATTCTCACCGGATATATTGAATTTATCCCGTATGGCATCCAGTTGCGCCTTGAGCACATGATTCTCTTTGGTCAGCTCGATGACACGTTGCTCCAGCACCATATCATTGTAGCGTCGCTTCTCGCGACTTCGCTTTGCTGCCTCATTGTTGCGTCTCCGGCGATCCCAATAGCTCTCATCCTTTTTGTTATCCGGCGTGAATTCGCGTTGTTTGCGCTGCGAGAAGAGCTCCTTTTGTGCGGCTGTCAAGTTGGATTGAGAGTTGCCACCACCAACACTTCCACCGCTGCCACCACCACCAGCACCACCGCCTCCTCCTCCATTGGAGGAACTGTTGCTTTGTGGCGCATAACCAGGACCAAATTTACCCAGACTGTGACTGTCCGACATGCCACTATCATTGGATTGTGGACTTATTGAACCACCATACATGGACAATGGATGCACTGCATCAGAGAAAAGTAGATAGAAAGAGACAGTGGCTTGTTAAACACTTGCTCAAACGCTAAGATTCACTCATCGTACACTTACAATTGGTTGCCTCGTTGGAACTGCCGTTCATGGACAGCGTTGGCGATATGGTCGCCATACGGACACTGCTCATCATGGAGGCGGCGGAGACTTTGTTGTGACTTTGGGTTGGTGTACCAGCCAACACTTCAGGCATTTCCGTTAACTGCTCTCTCAGCTCCTGCACGTCCTGCTGCTCCTGTTTGAGCAACAATTGACGTGTCAAATATTCTCCCTCCCTGCTTAGCTGCGGATGATGATGATGAGCGTAATGATGATGTGCCTCAATGTGCGTTACTGTAAGGAGATAAACATAAAGGGATATTTAAGGTTAAAACGGTACTCTGACAAGGCGTTTAAGCTAAATAAATAAATTTCCCACTATTTAATAGAAAAGTACCCGTTAAGTTAAAAACCACTTTTTTAACTTACTAAACAATTTGTAATTGATTTATAATATTAATAAAGACATTAAAATCATTTAATCATTCATTAAATCAGAATTGAACACGTATTGCATCATTCTATATGGTAGTTCTATAATAATAGTCATATCGAACGCTCGTAATTCGAGTGTTATCTTTCGGTTTTAACAGTTGTTTTTGTTTCTTATCACCAAGTCTGACGCTAATCAATTTTGAAAAACAAAGAGAAAACAACAAAAGCCAATTGCATTCAACGCCACACAGTCTAATGTGATCATGTTTGGCCAACTACACACACACATATACACACCCATACATTTGTCTTTCTTTGTCTGGTCCTTGGCCTTGCCCTTGCCCAAACCCTCTCCTTTACGCTCATTGAAAACGAAAAGCTAGCCACATACAAACAAACAAAGAAAGAACCTTCTCGAAGTTCACACACACTCACATTCATGCATGTCTTTATGTCTGTCTGTATGCACATTTTTGCTTTCATTTTTAGTGCGGCCAAGCATTTACACAATGATTACGGCAAATGATGCAAGAATCAACGAATTAGACGACAGCACCAGCAGCAACAACAAAGACGAAACACATACATACATACATACACGCACGTAGACTCTCTCTCTGCCTCTCTCAACCTCTCTTGAACACACAGCCGGCCATATACATATGCATATGTATACAATCACATAGCTAGAATGGCAACGTAAACAAGAAATCACACGGCAAGATTTGTCTGTGTTTGTGTTGCTCTTGCTCTTGCTCTTGCTGTTGTTGTTGTTGTCTTTGTCTCGTTTTCGCCTCACCCTCACCATGACCATCGAATTGGCATTTGCAGTTCAATGTGCTACAACAGACACACACATACACGCACACATTTATTCTCATTTGCCCATAAACTGGCTTACTCACGTCAGCAGCCAGACGCTGCCAGCGTCGCTGCTGCCGGCAACCCCTACGACTCCTACGCCGACATTTTTCTTCTTTTTTTTTTGGTACAAATAAAAGCTACAGACGACAACGACGTCGACGGCGACGCTTACTGCTCAGCGCAGCGCTGCTGCAGTCGCCATCGCCTGTGTCGAAATTCACAAAAACAACATGACTAAGCGCGCTGCTGCTGCGCTCTCACCCTAGCTCTCTCCTCCTGCTCTCTATTTATTTCGCATAACTTTTTTTGCGGTTGTTTTTGCTGTTTTGCGTTGTTAACTAATAACCAACAGCACATTTTTTTTGGCACTGTTGTTTTGATAAAATTTGTTGTTGCACTTACGTTGTGCTTTGTGTTTTGTTGCCGTTGTATGCTGCGTGTAGCGACTTCTGTTGTTGATATTGTTATTGTACACCTTATCCGTGCAGTTGTTGTTGTGATTGTTAACAATGTTATAGTTGTTCTTGAGTATAAACAAGTTTGTGGCTGTTGCAGTCTCTTGAAATATGTTCACCTTTTGCTCTAATGGGCACACTATCGACATAATGTTTTCTAGTTTTTGTATTAAATCACGATTTTAATTATCCAAGCATAACGATTAATGCCTTATAACGGTAATTGCTTTGTTATACCTTGACATTGAATTCAAAGTTGTTCAAAAAATAATTTCTTTTCGCAGCACTTGGAAGTTATTCCGATCAGAACTTCCTCTGTTTTAGCTTATGTTTAATTATTTTATAGCGTCATTAACACTTAAAACTGTTTTTATTTTTTGGTTTCACAGTTATAGCTTGATACCGCTAATAGTTGTAATATTTGTTTGTGGGTAGTAAAATTGCACTTCATTCACAATATGAGCGCGATTCGCGAGCGCATTCACAACCGCTTCAAACGAATGCTGAATCGCAATTGAATTTGTAAAAGCATTTCACTCGACAGCCGCAGTCAAAACGTAGCCCGGTCACGTTGCCGCTGCACGCAGTAGCGACACGCGACTGTGTTCGAACATCCAACATAGCTGCGAACATGTTCGCAGCGTTAACCAGCTCTGCGAGCCATGGGTAAAAGTGAAATTTAACTGCTTGATATCTGGTTGGAGTCGCAAAGCGAGAACGCTGCCTAACCTATTGCGCCTTGCAGCCGATCACATTGCCGTTTCATTCTCTTTTGTTGAGTAATCAGCGTCAATCAGAAAACATTTTGAGCTGCACATTTGAAAAACTAGAACGTGACTGTGCCGTGTGTTCGATGTTATTGTTGTATGAAAGCGGCGGGGTGCTGTTAAGTGCGGTTGGGTGCTGTTCTTGCGCCTGTTGATAGGTGTCAACAGTGAGGGACGAACATGATGACGGCGATTAAGACGGAAGGTGCTTTTTTTTTTATGCTTGTATGTATGTAAGGTAGTTGCTTTCTGCTGTTGTTGTTTTTTTGTGGTGACGCAAGCGACTTACACAAACAAACAAGGTATCCCAAAGAATACAATGCAAAATGTAGTTGAAAATTGTATAAAAACTTAATCAAAATGTGCATTTTATTAAGTTTTTAACAGAACGAAGGATTTTTCAAGTCTTTTCACCTAATCCAATGGAGTTACTAACAAAGAAAACATGATTAAAATGAAAGCTTTTACGTTCTTTTACGCTTTTCAGCAAGTAATTTAAATACAAGATTATATTTACTGTGTCTAATTACCGCTCGAAAAGTAGGGTAAATATATATGTAAAAAACAAAATATGATGTAATACAATGATTGCATGAGGCAATTGTTAATGTAATATATATTTGCACACGATCGTATGATATTTGCTGAATGCACATCTTATTTTGCAGCGGTTTCGTAAGCCCAATAACTCAGAAACAGCATTATATAATAATCACCAATAGCTTTGACTGTGTGACAAAATTACCAACAAATGTAAACACGAAACAGCGAATATTCAGCAATAAATATTAAACAAATGCAATAGCATTATAAATTAATATTTATTTGCATATTTCAAAAATGTAAATGTGTAGGATATATTGGTGGCAAGTATGTATTTAAATTTTATAATAACAAAGGCATAACAAATCAAAAAATACTTAAAAGGCAAGAAAATTTAAGTACCTAACAAATATTATTTTCATTCATTTCATATCAAAGAATTGGCAATTTTTCTGCCTTTACCATTGCTAAAATACGCCCAAACATTTGTTACAACCCAAAATATAGGATATCTGCTAGTCAACCAAATGGCAATGCCATACATTTTGTTTATTAAGCAAGCACGTTGCGAGCGCAACTACAACAACAACTAGAATAGACATGTATGAATGTGTTAGCATGTAACTGAAATCAATGTCTTTTCAGTTTTCACAGCTAAGTTAATTCGCTATAAAACCCCAACGCCCCGCACCGCACCGCACTCATCGTAATCCATGCAAATAGTTGTTGTTGCTGCATTGTTTTTTTTTGTTTTTTTTTTTTTGATTTTGTTGTATTACTTAAGGCAATCTCAATAGCAATAACAACAACAACAAGCAGCAAATATGAATAAAGAGCGCAACAAATTGTGATTTCCATAGCAAACTCAAGTCTCGAACATGTGAGTTTGATGTCGCGGGAGCGTTGCACTGTGCGACAGCACATCAGCACATTGGCGTACACGTGACCAACACCAACAACGGCCAAGTATCAAGTATAAATAGAACCAATCGGTGAGTTTGAAGGGACAGCTGAATGCCTTTTGGTGGGGGTTGTGTTGTTGGGCTGAGCTGAGCGTGGCTAGCCATTTACTGCCGATAGCTTATATTACGTTTGCTGTTTCGTAACACTTTGACGTCTTTGATATACGTATGTACATAAACATTGTGACAGTGTAACAATCTGACCCGCGCCTCTCCCTCCCCCAATCCTCTACCACAACGTGAGCAAAGCTCTTTACGCAGCTGATTACCTGAGCCCATGTGCTCAATTCATATTCTTGATTAACACTCTACATCTCTCTCTCTCGCTCGCTCTCGTTCATGAACTTTGCTTGCGAGATTCTGGTTGATGATGAAGCTTTTACTTCTAGCCTATGTTCAAAGATGATGCCAACACCACGTGAGTGAACTGACTCACGTGTACACCCGTATGAAGTCGAACTTGTATACCTGCGAACTTGATTTTGTAATCACACAAATTAGTTATCCAAGGCAATGCAGCCGCTGCTGCATACTAAACATTTTCCTAGAAACCAAATGCAGCCCTGGGTGTGAGAAGTAAATTATTTGTATTTGTAGCCCGCATATGAGATTATGCAATTGGAAAAATTCAATTTATGGATAAAATATAATCTTAAATTTTACTAATTGCCTGTTGCGTTATTATTGCAATCTTTTAGTTATTTAATCTGAATAATAATTAAAGCTTAAGCTGCAAAGTTCTCTGTTGTTGGTAAATAGTTAATGTGAAAAAGTTAATTTAATCTTCTTTCATGACTAACTTAATGATTTTTAAGTTATAAACGCACTTTTGCTTTAAAAAACTTTCTAGAAATTTTAACTTTAATATGTTTTTGAGACTTTTTTTAGATTATCAACATTACAATACTTATTTCTCATTTAACTTTATCAGTCATGACTTTTGTTCCGTTTTCTTTTGTATGCGGATTTCGTACCAGTACAAACATTTCCCACAAATACATATAAACATATTCTGTAATCAGACATGTGTAAATATATATTTTAATACTAATTCGCTATAATTAAGCAAGTCAACAAAAATTTATCAGTCAGTTTGCCATTTAGTCATACTCTATGCAAAAGCTTGCATAATGTCCCCCGACCTGCTGCACCCCTTTCCCCTCTTTAATACCCTATAATTATAAATTGTATGGGGTAAAGTATGATTATTTGTATATTGTTGTAAGCTGTATTGATTAATTGTTTTTAATTATTCTTTTAAATTAATTCAAACAAGTTATTTAATTACAGTTAGTATAAATTCTCTTTAGTCATTATTATGTGTTGTTCGATTTGCAACAATGTATTTGAGTTTTAAATCCACTTTTTTATTGATAAGACAAGTTTGATAAGGGCAATAAACACTTTAAATTGAATAACAGTTAAAGCAGTTTTAACTTTTTTAAGACTTAACTTAGGTCTAGAAAGCATTAAAAATCAACTAGAAGCTGTGCTTAATTCCAACTTCTTAAGACAAACTAATTAACTTAAACTAAGAACTTTTGTTTTCAGCTATTATTCAACTATTTCAAGCTATGCGCATGACCCAATTGTTGTCTAGAAATTTGGTTGCAACTAATTGGCTTGTTAAACTTCATTATCATCATTATGTTGATCTGATTCAAAGTGAAAAGAATGTTTGTTCTAATGACTGGCACGAAGACAAAGCTAGAAAACGTTTTCTAAGCCATGATCAAAAGAGAATAAAAGAAGCCAAACACGCTATGTTCTGCGCCCACCCAATTTGACCTCGAAAACGTTTCAAAAACGGGGAATTTGTTTGTGTGTGTGTGTGTGTGTGTTTGTTTGGAGTTGGCTGTGCAACGTGAGAAAGCTTTGCCTTGTGGCATTACCAAATCAACACACGACACTCAACAGGCATATGCGTTGGTGCTCTTTACTCCCCCTTGCCCCCTTTCTTAGCGAGATTGTTGGAATACCCTTTGCGAATGCGGAGCGCGCATCTGTCGTTGGGTGAGAAGAGCATTACGTTAATCGTTTGGCACACGCAACATGTTCCAACCTGTTTGCAGTGCGACACGTTGCGAGGCTTGCTGCGCTTGTGCTTGGAAAACGTGAGTTGTCGTCCCAGGCGGCAAACGTGACATGCAGCCATGTTCGATGTAATTGCGAACTGGCCTACAGCTAGACCAAACAAACAGGTGATGGTTGGGTTAGGCAAGCGCATTTGACAATATTGTATATCGTATATATGTCGTTCCTCTCACGTTGCACACACGAGCCGAGTGTGTTTGAAACTCTGGGTTAAGTGGGGGCTGTGCTCAGGGGTTGCACTCTCTTGCGTATGTTACATGACGTACACACATGCTTAACGGCATGGGTCCACCCACGCTCATATACATTCATGCATAGTTGCAGCTTAGCAACGTGATGACGATGCACAATAGGAATAATGCGCAAATCTACGCAACGCCAGATGATCTACTAAATTTTTTATTGTCTTAACATCAAACATTGTTCGATATCGAACTTAAGTGTGAGTGTATGTGTGTATGGCGTACAACCCTTGCAGTTATTTCTTTTTTCGACTGTCCGCAACAGTTTCAATTTCAAGAGCAGCGACGTCGACGTTGGCGTCAGCGTTGGCGTTGCCGTTGGTTTGTTGCTTTTTGGTTTTGGCTTTGGCCGAGTAATGAGTGCAAATGTGAATGAACTTGCCCGTAGACGCACACGCAGTTAGCTCGCTCGCACTCAAACTCTATGGCTACCCTTCCCCCCTCCCCATACCATTGAACTGTCATTCTGGCACCGAAAATCTCAACAAAAAACGGTTGGCTTATAACTTTCACGTCAAACTTACACATATGTATGTTGGTATGTACGTATGTATGTGAAAGGTTGAGCGTATGTTGTAGGTAAGTATGTATATGTATTTAAATATTAATAAACTGTTTTAATACAAATATTTACTGCTAACTATTTAATCGTTTGATAACAATCTGTTAGAATATTTTGTGGGTTTGTTTTTTGACTAACGCTTATTATCAGTTTATACGCCGAATTGATTTCTTTTTTTTATCACACGGCAAGAAAAAGAGTAAAGAGTGAAGCAGCCGCAATTGAGAAATCACTTGACATAAACGGCAAACGCAATCGCAGCAAGCAAACTAAAGAAAGAAAGAAAGAAAGCAGCGGCTGCTGCCGCCATTAAAGCAATTGAGAGAGTAAAAGAAACAGCGACAGCAAAGCTGATAACACTAACAAAGTAACTGCAAACAAACACGCATACACACACACGTAAAGCAATGCGATGTCAAAGACTCGAAGCTTTGTAGAAATTTGGGTCTTGCTCTAGTTTTCACAACCAAAGTTCAATGATCGATTGCACAGCCGAAAAAAAACAAAAAGCTTATGCGTATGTGTGTGTGTGTAAAGAGAGCGCGAGCCAGTGTAATAATAATTGGGGGCTCTCTCTCTCTCTCTCTCTCTTGTTTGCGTTGTGCAGAACTCACGCGTCATTTGTAGAAAGATCTACGCGCAATATGAAATGCTGCTGCTGCTTTCTGCTTTCTTTTTATCGTAAAGCTTTTGCGTTGCGTTATTGTTGTTTGTTTATTTGTTTATATTTTACGTATGTATTTCACAAAATTTATCGCTTGTACAATCGTTTTATAATATTTTTCGGTTGATAATACTTACATACATATTTTTGTTATTATTTTTCTTCATTTGGTTGGCAAACAAATTAGAATAATGAAAGTAAATACGCACAAATACCTTTGCATACAGTTATAAGTGTGCATGTGTGTGTGTGTGCGCTCTAGTCAAGTATTTCGCTCTTCCCCGCCAGCACCTAACACCCCCGCGCATAAGAATGAAAAGTCAATGCACGCAGCGACGTCGACAGCAAAGCTCAGAAGCTATAACGGCAATAACAATAACAAACACGTCGTGACATGCTTATTGTTTTGCTTTCTATTTAGTTTTTTTGTCGTAATGAAATTATTATTACAATTTCACATAATACGTTTAACATTGCAGGCCGTTAATTTGACAAATTATTAGAGATTTTGCATTAAAGAGTGAATAAATAAATAATAGTGTTTTAAGAAAAAGTTACTTTAACTAGAAAAATCGATTTTTATTTTGGATTTGGAATTTAAACTTAATAAATATAAAGTTTTCCAAGCGTGCATCGCTTATAAGGAATATTTACAATTATATAGTATATATAAACGCAATTTCTTCACGATAAATAAACTCAATAATAAAGGCAATTATGTAACGCCACAAGAGAAGAAAGATACCTTAATATGAACTAACACCTACACAAAAATATTTATTCTTATACACATTAACATACAGAACTTAATCAGGCCAAATACAAAGCGGTGAAAATGGTACACAAAGCACACAGAGCGATTGGCGCAACGAGAGACAAATGGTGGCAAACAAGTTTTTTTTTCAGAATTAGGTAAACAGCATTATTATAGACACAATTTTCGAGTCCACAATACCGTTATGCCAACAGTCGTGTCACAGTCAGTCAGCAAGCTGAGAATAAGAACCGTAAGAGGCGTCGATCAATGGGTCGGTCTTTTGGTCCGTCAGTCAGTCAGTTTGTTAGTTTGACGTCGACGCAACGTAACGCAACGTTAACGAAGCGTAGCACCAAAAGAGAGCGAGCAAGATTTTTTCGTCTTATGTAATCAATTACAATAAGAATGATAATAAAGAAGGAAAGGCAACAACAACAACGCTCAGTAAGGCCAGCGAAAACGGCTCGTTCTTACTTTCTCCGTTAAAGTAGGCCGCCAGAGCACACGATTAACAAACACACACATGCACCATGTAATTACGAAACTTTCACGCAAGACACACACTTACACGTGACAGCACAAACGCCAACTCATACATGTATGCACGAGCTCTCTTAACGTTCTGTCGCTGCAACGTTGTTGTTGTTTTTTCCTCTTTCTTTTCTTTCGTTTTGTTATTTTTGGGCTTGAAGTTTTTCGTCTTTCGTTTCCAGTTTAGAATTGGGTCAAATAACGGATTTGTGTATTTACCTTGCGTGGCAGCGCCACTCATTCAAACACACTCAAAACCCATACATACACACAGTTGCTTGGCGCAAAGAAACTTCTGCTGCGGCAAGATCAGCTCAAGAACGTAACAAAGCTCAATGCTCAGCGTCATCATACAACGCCTCTCTCTCTCTTTCCACTGTCTCACCATCTCTTTTACACAATCACAACACACAAACCGAATTTCAAATTCAGAGCACAAGAAACCGGTTGACGTTTGAGTTGCTCTCGCTTACCTAGTGCCCGGCTTTGGCTTTGGACTTGGGCTCTTCGACTCTTTCATGCAGGTTGCGGCTCAAACATGCTGTGTATTGCCTTAAGCTTTCGTTTGTCTTGTCTTGACTGCTTGCATGTATGTGTTTGACGGTTGTTCTACATTTTGAGCTGGTGAAAATAATATAATGCGCGTTACGGTTGCAAGAGACAGCAACAACAAACACCGGTTTAGAACGTTCACTCACGCCCATTTGCACGTTAAAGCAACGGCTTTGAATGTTATAAAGATCTTCTGTTTCGGTCGTTTCGTTTATTGCTCAAGAAGAGAAAGTGTTACGCCAATTGATTGTTTAATTAATTTTTCTTCTTGCAAAGTAGAAGCTACTCGAATACACACCGCACACACACACATGTGTATTTGTTTGTATGCGCTGCGGTGTCAATAACCACAGAAAAGACCGAGGCCAGGGTAAAAGTTTTGCACAATGCGCTTCATTTGTTGTTTTGACAACATCTTCTCTGCCTCTCTCTCTCTTTCGATCGCTTTTCTCTTGGGCAGCGACTTCATTCTTAAGTCGGCCATTTTGCAATTGTGTTTGTATGTTTGTTTGTTTGTCTGTTTGTCGTGTCTATTGCTGCTTCTGCTGCTAATGTGTCAACTGTACGTCGAACGGGCCAAATGAATTATGCATTTCAGCAACTAACAAACTTTCCAAATTTCTTCTTTCGCTTGTTGTGTTACTCGATTAATTGTTGTTGTTGCCATTGCTTCTACAGTTACAATTTGTCGCCATTACTACTTGCTACCAGTTGCCAAATAGAAAACTTGAACAATTTCGCGTACTCGCATTTTATTAGATTTTCTAAAGCAAAGTAATGCAAATATTTCTACTCTAAATACGATTTCTTAAATATACATTAACTTTGATTAATGCACACAAACGCCATATGCTTTTAAATGCAATTATATAATGCAT
Organism: Scaptomyza caliginosa; assembly: GCA_035044725.1. Classification (NCBI taxonomy): domain Eukaryota; kingdom Metazoa; phylum Arthropoda; class Insecta; order Diptera; family Drosophilidae; genus Scaptomyza; species Scaptomyza caliginosa. The sequence continues at coordinate 519,828 of JAWNNR010000511.1, forward strand.
GCAGCGATAAGAAAGCGCACGAAAGAAACAACAACAACAACAACAATTTTGCAATATCACAATAACAATCTTCTTGCCAACAAAGAACGCTGTCTCTTACGAGCAATAGCAAGGGAGAGAGAGAAAGAGAGAAGTGAACAGCACGCTCGCAGCGGATGTTGCGATTATTACGAAATGAACGAAGAGTAAGAATAAGAATAAGAATAAGACTAAGAATGAAATGCGCAGCAGCAAGGCAGCAAACAGAAAAACCAAAAACAAAATGCATTCACAATAAGAACACAACCCACACACACTTACAGAATATGTGCAAATTACATGCATACGCTTACACACATAAGCACTTGCATACATACATATGCACTTACATGTAATTGCAAGTGTTTGTGTTATTTACATATGTACATATTTACCATGCCAAGAATGGGGTAGGCAGTCAAGCTACACAACGTATTATCCCTATTCCTATATAGGAGAAGTGAAAAAAAAATGCCAACGGCGCAGGCAGCGCAAACAGAATTCTACAGAAATGCTAAATTTAGAGCAGCGAACAGCAGATGGCAGGCAGAGGCAGGCCCCAATACCCTTCCACAATCCCTAGCTGCAGTCACTGTCGCATTCCCGCATCCAAGCAGTAGGTTGATTGGTCATTCAATAAACCAGAATAATACGTTGCTTGCTCTCTCTCACACACCCGCTCAATCGCTCGCACTCTCTCTCCCTTTAATCACGCGCTCCTGCCTCTCTCTGTTCTGTTAAACAATTTGCGCAGTTGCAGCCTGAGCAAATGTGCCAAAAACAACAACATCATCAACAAGAACAAGCCGAAACGAAACGAACCGAGACGAGCGAACGAACAAAACGAAACAAACTTAAGCTGTTGCGCCCAAAAACAAAAAACTTGAACTTTGCATGCAATACAAATATAAATATGCATGTTTGTATACGTTATGTGTATGAACTTTTGCAGCCATGGCATCGACCGATAGACATATCATGACCTAAACGTTTTTTGTTTTTTTGACTTGCTGATTATTGATATACAAACATGTACATATTAGCACAAAATGTATTTATAATTTATTTATTCATTCAGTTTATTTTTTCAGCTTGTTGACCACCAAGGCAAATGCAATAACAAATATTTAAGGTAATCAATTACGATTATATTTATTTTCATGACCTTTCAACCAAAGACTCGGAAAAAAAATGCAAAGCGCATGTTTACATATACTGAGTCATCAGCCTAATTGCTAAAATTGCGCTGACTAACGGGAAATACATGCGATGCCTTGTTGCTATGTGCAGTTATTATTAACAGTTATGTCAAAAAACACAAAGAGCTTAGGGAATAAACGACTTGGAAATACTCTCTTATAGCTAGAGCTTTTTGAAAAAGTTGCTGCTGGTCAGGAATGTATTCATATGTGGGCGTGGTTAAATCATGCAACCAAGCGCAAGTGTTGTAAGGGTTCGCTGCATGCATACATAATAATTTATTTTATAAATACATATGTATGCATGTATCAGCAACTTGTAGATACATACATTTATTTGTGTCTTAAGCACAGCCGACAGCTGGCCAATTTACATACATACTTTGTGTCTCTATATATGCACATGTAAGCATGTATGGTTGTTTACACATACCCATAAGTTAAGTTTTATTCCTTCTCTTATTCTAGATCTTGTTGGTTCTTTGGTATTGCGCTGCAGAAATAATGATCTTATTGGAAACAAATACGCACGCATACATACAAAACTGTGTGCGCTCACTCTGGCCTGGATATGTGGCTGAGTGTGCTTGTGTGTGTGTGTGTATATGCCTTGCTGCCATGAACATGAACAACACTGAGCGAGCGACTGATTTGTTCAGCCTTGAACTTCTCTTTGGAGTGCATTAACTCTGCGGCCGCACAAAACAAAACGAAACACACACACATACACACTCATACGCATCTAGCAGCAGCGGCAGCGACGTTGACTGCGCCGTTTTTTTTGTGCTTGCGAAAACAGAACATTTTTGCGCTCGAGCATGCGTGTATGTGTATGAGTGTGTATGAGACGGCGAGTGAGAATTTTTGTTCGGACTGCATTGCTGTCTGATCTTGTTGTAGGCAACTACACTGTTGTTGTTTTATGTAATCTAGAATGTGGTCTTGTCAAACACACATACATACATGCTTGCAGCTTATAAATAAATATGTCTGTTTCTGTATACATGTGTATATGCATAAATATATATTTACATATGTATGCAAGTATTTAGCCTGGAGCTGCAAGCTGTGCCTTTATCTGCGCCCCCATGTAGTATTGTATTACATAAGCGTCACACTAATCGTTGGTCAACAACAACAAGAGCGATAAGTTTCGTTTTTACAAGTGTTTGTGTGTGTACGTATATATGTATGTGGGCGTGGTGTAAGGCACACTCATACTTATAAACGTTCCTTCCTTTATTTTGTTTTGAAATGCCTGACTCTCTGCACACACACACACACATGCTTAGTATGAGCATTTTGAACCTTTCTGGCGTTGGCCTTGAACCTACAATGCCGATCATGAAGCAGCAGCGACTGAATGGCGGTGTAGAATACTTGGCAAAACAGATACTCACACACACACACACGCACACACAAATACGCATGTGGGGAGTTATAAAAACAATAACAAGAATAAAAGTAAGAACAAAAACAACAGCTACGTCAATTAGTTTCTACCAATGTGACGGTACCTGGTCCTGGGTTATATGTACATACATACATACATATGTCAATATGTAGGTGTGTTTGCGTTACATATACACATGTTTGTTAGTGTGTGTGTTTCGTTTTCGCATTTGCCTGACCCCACACAACATTGCATGCTGACGCAAGACCTTGAGATTGCTGCTGCGCTCTCCGTCTTCAGTCTCTATATAAGAGAACACAAACACATATTAAAATATTTCAATGTATGTGTAACTCACAAAGCCTTTTGTAATTACAAATGCAAATTTGGTATAAATAAATATTAGATAAGTGCTAATTAAGAATATTTGTTGCCTCCACGTCAAGTTTGTATGGTACATGATTAAGAAGTTCGATGCGAACCAATTTGCTGCCTGTCTTGTTCAACACTGAATCGTGTGTGTATGTATGACACATTTAATGCTTGCAATTTATCACTATACATACAAACATATTCATGTACATTTTTACAAATATGTAATTGCGAAACAAAGGAACAACTTCGCCAATACATACATATTTATACATAATAATGGCCACCAAGGCGACATTGCAGTGCTGTTAATTTTATTTGTTGTTGCTGTTGCTGTTGAGAGAGAATTGCGTATTATCGCAAATCAAATGACGTTTCGCGTCTGTCGAACATTTTGTTGCGCTTTTATCTGAAAGCCGGCAGGAAAACTTTAAAAAGTTTATGAATGAACAGCTTTCAGAGGACAACACGTTCAAGCAACAACGTTGACAGAGACTGACTCAGCGTTAACTTGTGACAGCGAAATAGAGAAGAAGAGCAAAAATAGTGGGAGATTTGAATGTAACTGTAAGAAAGGGGGAATTTTTTGCTGTAATCGAAACTAATAAGGAAATTTATGCAATGCATTTTTAAGCATTTGTATAGATTCTCACCTGTTTGTTTGCTTTCAAAAATAGAAATATACAATGTTTGTATGTATTTTTATATATTTCTTTCGGTATTTTGTTTTGCTCGCGCCTTTTTGGCTGCGCTCACTTTCGTTGACGTGGGCGTGGCTGTTGGCAGCCTATGCCAGAACTTTTGCTTTTAATTTGTTGCACGCGCGTAAATATGTACCAAGAAACTTGTATGTATGTATATACATATGGTTATATGTTTATGTGTTATTTAATTTGGTTAATTGCCGATAAATGGCACAAATTGTGAAATTACCACAGTCTGAAAAAGCCGAGAAACTACGAAATATAGAACACTGTTGCTGCTGCTGCTTCCTGCAACCACGAACGCGTTCATGTTCTGAGCTCTAAGAATGTCGTGGCTGTAAGGTCCAAAGCTCGAAAAGTCGGCCCTGTAGAGATCAATTGCATATGTATGCATCCACATACACGCATACATACATTCATAATGTGGGCTGCAGCCCAACAAGTTGGATAAAACTGCAGCAGTCAGACAGAGGCAAGATCAAACATGTTCGAAACGAATTTTGTTCGTTTGCAACGGGCGCAGCAGCGCACCGACCCAGTTTTTATTATTTCTTGAACAGTCTTTGCCGTTGGTAATTTTCTGTTTTGTTGCTTTTGTTGTTGTTGTTGTTAGTTGTCCCCATCTCAACGTTAGGTGCTTAGTGTTCTTTAACGGACAGCCAGCTTTCTCTTTTTTTTTTTTGGCCAAGTCAATTGATATGCTGCGCTATGTTTCTTGATTTTTTTTTCTTGTGTTCGACGCTTAGTTTGTGTGTTAGATATTCGACCTGATATTATGTTCTCAATTCATGCTCCACTTCGATCTTTGTTGCTGGCATCAATTTACCTTTCTATGAATAGAAATATCTGATTTGCACTCTCATATGTAACTGTTTTAGGCACTTACTTACATATTTTATAATATATTGCATACATAAGTTTGATAAATTAAAAACAAGACAGCTATGAGTCAACTGTTCAGATGAACTTCTTGCACTTTCTCTGCTACTCTCTCCCTCTCTTTCAGTCTGTCTCTGGTTAGTCCTTTATTTTTTGCGTATTGCCTTTGCCAAGTTGGAAGCTAAACTTTCAAGGTTAAGCTGGCTAGCGTCGAGCAATGACATTTGCCTGGCGGAGAGGCATCGACCGACTTACAGTGGAACCAAGTAGCTATTTAACATATTATGTGTCAAAGTGCCTAAAACAACGCGCCTAAAAGCGTACTTTTAATGTAACGAAAACAAAATGCATGCAAATGGACCAGATTTGTAATCAATTCTCAATGAATGTATATAAAACATAAAATTATAATTGCTTAATTAACCATTTAGTTATGCGCCACTGTGCGTGTCCCTCTGTCGCTCTTTTTCTCTCTCTCTCTCTCTGTCTGCCCGTCTGCTTGTTATTGCTCACGTTCGCATTCTTAGGAAGTTCGCTACGCTTCGTTTGCTCGGGCTTATGTTATTGCGTATGTACAAGCAGGACGTACTTAAGCGTGAGGGTGATTCGTAAAATGGTCATAGCCGAACGCCAGCGTATATTCATGCACATGTCTGTATGTATATTTGTATATTTGCTATGTACTTAACAGAACAGACTGGTAAATTTTATTAGTTTGGCGCAAACTTACACATCTATATGTATGTATGTACATATGTATGTATATAAAGCTGCTCAGTAACGGCAGGAAGATGCGCCGCCGACGACCTTTTTTCTTCATCTTCTTGCACTGTTGTTGTTCTTGTTGTTGTTGTTGAGGGCGTCGTTGTCCTTGTCTACGTTTTGCAAACGGTGAAAGGGAAAGGTTATTAGACTTAGCCCAGACATTGGTCGTTGTGGCTGGTGTTTGCTGGCTGCTCCTTATTGTTATAATAACCTTTCACTTTTGCTTTTTAGTTTGTGCGACGGAAGCGTCTTCACACTAGGGTTTGGGCCCAGTTCAACAGACGGCAACGACGCGCAAGGACCTACGTTGTTGCTGTTGTTGTTGGCATTCTTTTGGGTGCCGACGAACTCTATTACACGTAACGCCCAGCAATATATTTCACAATTTTTGCGTATTTTGTGTATATCGCCCCCGCAAATGGTCATTGACTTGGTTTGATTGGGCGAAAAACAGAAATAAGTCGATGTCCTTTTCACTAGAGCCTTAGGCTCTAAGCAATGAACTTTGATAGGGACGTCAAGTGGAAACTATCGCACGGATTACTGCTCTTATTCAATGCTAATGGGGATATAGTAAAGAAAGTTTATATGATATGATATTAGGATCAACTGCTGCACATTCACTTAGATAATAAATGGGTTATGGCGCGGGGGTGGTAAAAAAGAAAAGCCACAACAACAGCATTGCCAGCATCATGTCAGCTTTAAAAAACTTTCTAATGCATCAGCTAACCTAGCAATAGGCCAATCGTTGCAGCTGCAACTGGCTGTGGCAGCTAACGGATGTGGATCGCAGCAGTGGCAGCATTATGTGTGCCAAATGCAACAGCAACAACAACAACAACAAAAGGTAGCGCAACAAACACAAATTTCTCTAACGCAAACTTCAGGCCGCCGCTTTTCACTGCAAATTACTTAACCATTTTTTCCCCAGTTTCGCTGCGCCGTTCAATTTGTGCAATGTTTTTGATTGTGGTTGTTGTTGCAGTTGCATTATTACCCATGCGAAGAGTTGGACGGTGAGAGAAAGGGGAAATGTTGGTAAATGGCAAACAGCGTTAAGTTGGTCATGACCATCAAAATGGCTAACAGAGTTTGGTTTTTCTTTTCTTTCTTTCTTTTTTAAACTGTTTGCCTACAATATGTGCATTTAAAGGCATAAAAGTGTGGGATTTGCAATCCATGGAAAGCCAAACCCTTTTTCTGCATTCTCAAAACCGGCAGATTGTGCCTTTGGCAATGGAAATAAGAGGGCGAGTGGTATGGAAAATAAGCTGTTAACTCTTTCAAGACCTTATTGTGCATGCAGTGCATAAGTTTCCATATGAACTATGCAAAAGACAGAGACAGCAATAACATTTATTTGCATTTACAGTTACTTGCCAAACAGATAAACATATTGTGATCCAGTCAATCAGGGCTACTGTGCATTCTCATTTTTGTGGAGGTTGGTCGATCTTTACAGGCAGTCGAAACCAATTCTACTTGCAATTTTCGCCGTTAATCAAAAATATATAGTTTTGTAATGGAAGAAAATCTTTTGATTGGCAGTGAAAAACTGTTTTATAAAACCTTTGGAATAATGAGTTGTGTTTCATTTTATATCTAGCTTAATAATCTTTCTATTGTCTATAAATAATTAAAGTAATCTTAGTAACAGGCACACATATGGATAAATCACACATGCAACATAATTTGTCACTCAAATTGCAGCTAAAACATGAATTCGTTAACGTGCCACAAACTGGGACACATTCATTAGCTCAATGCATGCAACACCAATCTGCAACATTCAAAACACTTCAATTGTATTATACAAACATGCATTTATGTATACAAACCATATTTATGTGTGTGTGTGTGTGTTTATTTGTGTTGCAGTTGCAATCATAGCTAACGTCGCAGTCGACACACAAAAAAATAGAAAGTTTTTCATGTTGCATTATTTGCAACTGCCTGATGCAGTTTTTTTTTTCTTTTACTGTGGCAACTGCAATTTTCTCTTTGCAATTTGATTCAATAAAATATTGTGTAAAAGCCAACGTCAGCGTCGACGTCGACGTCAACGTCAGGCGTCAGCGTTGTTGCCAACTTTCCCAAGCTCTGAAAAACATAAAAACTAAACTGCAATCGAGGCTTCTAACTCGGTTACGGTTACTAGAAGCAAATAATAATTACATTTGTGTCCCACTTTACTTTCACTTGGCGAGAGTCAAATGCGAAATGCGAAATCCGAAATGCAACTGCAACAATCGTCAAATGGCAACAACAAAAACGACGACGACGACAACCGTGGCAGCGACGTCAGCGTCGACTTTGACTTTGTGTGTCTGCATTGTGTCTGTGTGTTAGTATTTGTGAGTTGCATGAAAAGCTGCAACTTTTTCCATTCGCTCGCTTTGCTTGTGGAAAATTGTTTACCGTTGTTTGCCTGCCTGCCTGCCTGACTGTTGGCAAAAAGGAAAAGTGGGTCAAGCGCAGCATTGTTGTTGTTACTTGTTGCATGCTGCACATGCGGCACTTACTTGACAATTGCCATACAGTCTCTATAAACCAAAAAGCAAAAAAAAATTGTTTCCAATTTTTTTTTTATTTCGTTTGTTTTGCCATTTTGCATTTCATTTGCACGAAAAATAGGTTACGATGTTGATTTTCTCTTTTCTTTTGTTGTTGTTGTTGTATTTTTTGTACTGTTCGTTAAACATTTTCCTTCAATTTATTTGCTAGCATTTTTCAAGTTCTTCTCTTTTTAATTTATACATACAAAGTAGCGTATTACATGAAACTTATTTAATAGTTTAATTTTGTTTTTCTATTACTTAAGATTGCTGTTGTTGTTGTTGTCTCTACACGCTGTACATTTAAAAACTAAAATTATAGTTTAATTATTACGCATTTATATTATTTTTAATATTAGCTTTGCTGTGCCACGTCATTAATATTTACATTTACTAAGCTTTTAATAATAATATTAATTCAAATAGAAAGTAAATTATTTGTTTTGGTGGTCCATTTCTGAGTTTTCTCTCATTTTCCTTTTGGCATCAACAAAAAAAGAAGAAAATAAACCAAAAACAAAGATTAAATAACTTATGTTTAGAATGTAATAATTGTTATGGCCAATAAGAAAGAAAAAATATAGTTTAATATTCTTTACAAAAGCAAAATTTAGTTCATTATTATTAAGTTTTATTTACAAAGTGTCATATTTAAATGTTTGTTTTCTTTCTTTTTTGTTAAACAATTTGTTATAAATAATATAAATAACACTCAGATCGCTTGTTGTCAAACTTGTTAATACAAAATAATAAAAATACAAATTGATTATTTAATATTTGGTTGATTTAACCAAATTTGTTATTTAGTTCTTGCATAAAACACAAATAAAACATATTTTAATAACTAAAAAGTAACTCAATTGTTGGTACATTTGTACCAAAAAGTGCAGCTTTGACATTTTTGGGCATTTAAATAAAAACAAAATCTTTAAATTAAATTCAAATCCAACTCGGTTTTGAACTAGAAACTTGGCTACGCTGATGATGGATGAGGTCAGGAAGCGCATTGGTTATCGCCGATGTAGTATGTTGGATAGAGTGCGTATCTGTTTCTGCAATTCGGAGTCCATGCGATAGCATTCCTCCTCAAAGATTTGGCGCATTTGCTGCAGCTGGGGCAATTTGTCCGCCTGCATGTTGAGCAGATCGGCAAAGAACTTGGACCACACGTGCTTCTTTAGGTAGCGTGGCAGCTTTTGGCGTATGTCCCAGTTGTCGCCACGCTTTTGCGGTTGCATGTACTCGCCAAAGAGCATAACATGCACCGTGCTTGCAATGCAAAAGAGATCGGTTTCATATGACCAGGGACGTCCCTCCTGCATTTCGATGCATGTGAAACCATCTGTTTGAACAACTTTACGAAATTTGGTCTCCTCCGGATGGGGAAACAGTGTCATATCGATGGCACAACCAAAATCAATGAGACGCAACGATGGCTCATCGCTGTCCACGCTGGGCACACGCATTAGCAAAAAGTTATCCGGCTTGATGTCCGCATGAATGATGCGCTGACGATGCAAATGATCGACAATGTTACAGATCTGCGCAGAGAAATGCATGACGAGCGACTCGTGCATCACTTTTGTAGTCGCTTGGCGTATCTTATTGTTGATGTCGAGCAGCGAGCCAAATGGTGAGAACTCTGTGGCAATAAGACTAGCATTTGGTGCTATTATCGCAGTAGATATATCCATTAGACCCGGCAGCACTTCGGGCTCTCGAATGCGTTTCAAGACCTAATTTTGGAAAATTAAATAGAATTAGTATATGTTTAATAAATAAATATATGTTACTCACCTGATCGCATATGTATATCTCCCAGGAATTGGGCGGCTTTTGGTATTTAAGTGCCACAACGTTGCCAGTGCGCGCATCTGTTGCTTTATACACCGAACCATACGAACCACGTCCCACCTCCTTGTCAATGTTAAACTGTACGCTCTCGAGTACGTTTAATGTGCGGGTATTTGATATTTTTGGCAGTGGCGTTTGCACAACCTTATAGCTGGCATGCGCATCGTCATTATCACCAGGAAAATTCAGTTTGGCCAAAAATGCGCGACACAGCTCACTGTTGAACGGATCAATTGCCTCTTTGGCCATGTGACGGTCAATCGTTTCCAATGCCTTTGATAGACGACGCTCTTGCGCCTCTGTGTCATGTTGTGTGGCAAAGTACGAGTTCTCTTGAAATGTGGAGAAGTCCGTCAATGTTGTGCTTTGTACGCTTGGATTTATGTTATTATTGTTATTATTATTATTGTTGTTGTTGTGCGTTCGATTGTTGTTCACATGCAGCCGATCGACGGCCAGCGCCAGGGAACTATTTGAATTGTCCAGACCGCCGGCACTGGAGAACGAAAAGTTGGCATTGTCATTGAAGGTAGCATTATGTATGGTTGCAGCAGCGAGTGTTGTTGCCTCTGTGGCGACACCATTCGCCAAAGAGCTGGATGAGTTACTGTTGCTGCATAGTTCCGGTTGGAATTTGCCATGTTTCGCCTTGGCACGCGCCCGGCGACTTTCGTTTGGTGTGCTGCTCTTCGGCGTCGATGTCTGGCCAAGCAGATAGGGATGAAAATGATGGTTACCATTGCGTTGACGTGGCATTGAGGCAGCTCCTCCTGCAATACCTCCGCCACCACTCCAATCGTGTACTGCTTTTGGTGAGGCTGGCAGTGTGCGAATGGGTGTAGATTTTGCTGGCGATTCTTGCTGTTGCTGATTATGATACACGCTTTCAATGGTATAGGCACTGTAGGTGCTGCTCTCCTTTTTGAATTTCATTTTTATGGAACGATTCTGTTGCTCATAAGACGTTGGGGTTTGTGCGATGCCATTGGTGTAGGCGGCTTTGGGTGCCTGATCAAGTTGATCGAATCCTTCGCCTTCTGATTGTTCATCTGATTGCTCGGACTGTTGTTCGTCTTCCCCATCGTCCTCCTCCTCTTCCTCTTCCTCCTCATCATCATCATCGTCGTCAACTTCTGAATGACCATCGTCTGCTGTGTCATAGAGTTTACTATCCATGGCTGTCATGTAAAGTGTTGCATCTGCGTGATAGGAATCCGAATGATGTTGTCTGTTTGGATAAGCAGCGGGTTCTTTCTTTAGCTGTTGTTCCACAGGTTGTGTTGCTTGCGTCTTTTGTTTTCGCTGCTCCAGCAACTCGGCATATTTGCGACCCAGCAGCTCCTCCGGACTGTATTCAATACCGGCACCGGCTGGGTAGACCAGCTGTTTAGCATAGTGACAGACGCGCGATGGATCATCTGGTTCTTCTAAAGTCAGCGCTGGTTTCCAGGTCTCGTGATTATTGCGCCCATAAGCATGGAAATTACGCGGCAGTTTAACACCCAACACATCTGCAAAGGCAGCTGGCTGCTGCTGTTCTATCTCGTGTTGCTGCTGATGTGGCGGTTGCGATTGTACCTCATTTATTGTATCAGTTGCAGCTGGCGGCACCTGCTCTATGTGTTCCTGCAGCTGTGGCTCATAATGTGTGTTTGTCGCCGGCTAAAAGTTTAAATAGGTAATCAATTAGTTGTTGGTTTTCATTGTACAAGCTTTTACTTACCCGGCTCTGATGAAAGCCAGGAGAATAATGCGGGTGCGGCAGCGCTGGATTTTGTACATTATGCGTTGCCGATGGCGGAAACTGTGGATCATAGCGCTGAGGTGCCGGAAGTGGTGGCTTTAAGATACAAAAATACAATAAACGATTAATCGAATGTGCTTAATGTTCTAGATAGTAATTAAAACATGTATATCTCTTGAAGAAATACCTGTTCCTGCTGCTGATAATGCGTCTGTTGCTGTTGTTGTGCATGGGGATGATATGCAAGCTCAGGCGGATGCTGTGGTTGCTGCTGATATTGATGAAAGCTATCTGGAGGCAGATGCAGATGCGATCTTGATGGTGTCGATGGCGCAGAGTGAGGATACGCTTGTGGCGGCGTTTGCTGTTGCTGTTGTTGATGATGTGCTTGCGTGTATGTGGTCAACTGCTGCAATGCATCATGAGGTGGTTGAGCCGGGTGTGCATGTTGTTGTTGTTGTTGTTGCTGCTGCTGGTAGAACATGGAGCGAACATATAAGAACTTGGCATGGGCATTCTGCAGTTCGACAGTGCTTTGGGCCTTTTCCTGAAAGGCGAGATTAAATACTGCTTCGGCATCCTTAAACTGATCCAGAGCCTCATAGTAACTGGCCCAGCCTATATAAAAGGCCGCCACTTGACGCCCTGTGCCGCGCTGGAAGAGAACCTGATAGAAGCGCAACTGATCCGTCTGCATAGCTATATATTTAAGCCAAAGTCGCACCAAACGCTCATCCTGCCGATAATATTCATTGTGCTCGTAAACTGTGAGGCAACGTTCGAGCGTTTCACGAAATTTGCGTTCGGGATCACTGTGCGCATGGTTCTCATACCAGCAGATGTAATTGTACCAGTGATCGAGTGGATCGGATCCCTGGTAGAGCGATATGGCATGCTCCCATGCCTGTTTGTCCTTTTGAAAGCCATGCATCTCATCCGGACTCAAATTCACACTCACACTGTTTGTTTGGTTTTGGGTAACGTTGGGGTTAGCTCGCATGTACGGATGCATGGCCATCCCAGGTGCAACTAGTCGAACTCGTTGCACTCGACAATATTTGTTAATGCATTTGAATTTATATTTCCAAGTTTCGTAATAAATACAATATTATTTGTACTGCTCTTTGATCGAGGCCGTGGCGGTGGTGGGGGGTGAGCAGGGTGTACCTCAATGATGGAGATTATTAAAAGTGAGCAACTTGTCTAACGTTGATCGCTTTTGTAATAGCTATGCCATTACTTTACTTTTTCACTGGCTAAATATAAAGAATTTAAAATAATTGAGTCTTATTTTAATGTTTTTCTGTGTCGCTGTGGTGCTGCAAAACTATCGCTACTATTTTTGAGGTGGATTGTCGATAGCTGTAGGAGAAACTCTGTGCTGTCATAATTAATCGTAGCAACAATAGTAGGGATGTTCCTTAAACAGATATACCGATATAATCAAACATGCATTGGGAATAAAATGTTTAGAATTGGTGGTATATAGCAAAAAATAAATATGAAATTTTCTTTATCAGCTAAATTTGTTTCTTTATTTCCTATTAGCAAATATGTTTGTGAATTACGTTGCGTGTTTCATCGATAGTATAGCATACGAATACTTTGATACATTTATTTACAGTAATCGGAAAATTAATCGAAACATCGATAGTAATACACAGCCCCCCTACTGCGCTTATGTGCTATTGTATATTGATGTACCATAATATGTTTTTATCAATTTACAAAATTTTACGCATCCTGTAGTGCTTGCAAACTCAATGGTTCTTCACGCAATATACCGTTTATGTGTTTATATTTTTATGTGCTTATAACTGTTACAAAATTCCCAAGAATACCTAAAGTTACAACAACCCCCAAGGCAAGAAGTGGAGGCCGAATTCACAACTACTACATTGTAGGTGGCCTTTTATCGATTTCACCTAAACCGTGTATAAATTCATAAATACGTATTAAATAACTATTAATTGCCACCCTCACGCTGTGTTAACATGAAATTGATTAAGCAACAAAGGACTTATCAACGACATCATACGTTAAACACTTTTATTGAGTAGTGCATGTACGAATTAACTTATGTTTGCATGAATTTGTTATTCATTCATATGTATTTTTACATACTTATTCATTTTCGGTATGTATAAAAACAATGAAATCAGGACATTAATCGTGTCTTATTGGATTTACGTAAAGTAAATGATTTAATCAGAGACTTTTTAAAAAATTATGGTTTATTATGACTAATAATTTATTCAAATTATACAAATGGTAATAAATATGCTATTAATAAAACGATAATAAGAAAATATTTTCATCTCAATGATATATTTCATAGGGGAACTTGTATTACGTTGTTAATCTGCTCTTGATCATTTCAGGCAAACGGCTATAAACTGAACTCGCGGCCAGAAAAAGAGCAGGGCGTAGATAATGGAAGTGTCGGCCGATCCGTATGAGCAGAAACTATATCAGATGTTCCAGAGTTGTGAAACATCGCAGCAACGCAACAATGGACTGCTCGACGAGGCATCTCTGACACGCTTGTGCCAGCTGCTCCAGTTACGTGATCAGGGATCGGCATTGATCTCTAGCCTAACCGCCAGCGGCAGCCCCAAACTTGGTGTTTCCTTTGGTCAGTTTAAAGAGGCTCTGTTAAACTTCTTGGGCACCGAATTCGATGGCTCAGCGGCACGTTCGAGTTTGGGAACACCATCTGGATTAAAAGGTTAGCAGATTAAACATTATTACCTAATCTCCTTCGTCACCTGGCATTCATAAAACATGGGTTAGAATCAGAACTTTTTATGAAGGTTAGCAACAAAAAAAGGGTCATCTACCTGATCCGTAGTCGATGGTCAGGTAAACAACGACAGTGCATAAATATCAGGCGCTTAGAGCCTTCCTTATCAGTCAGTACTCAGATGCTAAACACAACACAATGGGCACACGTTTATATTACAAGCAGCTCAAGGGTGGCTGCGATCCGATTATTGAAAAGTTGGCTGCACGTTTTGGTACAATAATAAGATAAGCAAAGTCTTTGTTTGGAAAACGTTTTAAATAAAACTTCTCTTGTTTTGCAGAACGATCTTTGGTTATTACCGATGAGCCATCTAGCAACACATATGTGGAAAGTCCGCCGGAGGGTGACGCATCCGATCGCGAAGTTTCGCCCAAGCTGATAGTGGGCACTAAAAAGTACGGACGCCGTTCTAGGCCACACCAGAATCAGGGTCTTAATGAAATCTCTGTCACGGATTCGGACAATACAGATGAGGATCAGCACAAAAGTCTTAACGGCTGCAGCGATCACACTGTCCAGGTGAGTTTAATGCACTCTGCACGTCATCGGCCAACTTTATTAAATTCCCGATACTTCTCTTTTTAGGTGCAACGTTCATCGTCGCAAAGCGATCTCCCAGGTAGCCGGCGTCTGCGCTCTGTCCATTATAGCGGTAGCAAGCTGAAACGCTGTGCATCACTGCCAGCACGTAAGAATTTGCAATCGAAAATGATTAGTGCCACGACAACATCGTCGACGGTCGCCACACAAGTCGGCAATCGAAGTAATCTTCGCGAGGCACAACAGGAATGCAGCAGCGTGGAATCGTTAGGTAAGTTAGCCCATCTGCCAGACGGCCCCTGCATAGTCCACATCTAATACTCTTAGCCGTTAGACAATTATAATTTAACACCTGTTGGTTGTACTGTACACTGCAGGCCATCATACTATGTCAGCACGGTCAGAGCACTGCAGCCACGGATGCAACCACGGTGGCCGTTACAGTTGCAAAGGTTTGTCCGTTTCTGAGGAACTCACAGCATTAGCCTCATTTTCTCACACAACTCACTCAATCATTTGTATATGCACTCTGTATTGCACTGTTTCAAACCTGAATTCACAATTTTGTTGCATTTCATTTCTGCGCATTTGTTGTTTAGTTTAATAGAACCTTTTTGAGCTTTCTTGTATATTTAATCGTTAGGGTAATCTTAAAGAAAAGAGTTATTTCATGTACACAATCGATATCTAGTCAAAGAAGACAGTTTAAGATCTTTATCTTTGCGCTAGTTACTCTTCAATATATAGAAATTTGAATATATTCAAGAGAGAAACGCAGCTGTCTGTTAAAAAAACACCTTTTCATCTGGTATCTTGGGCTATAATTTCTTGTGTATATAAATTATTTAAAATATCATTAAGTATCTATTTAATAATATTAAATTGAAATTTGCAGACATTGTTACACCACAGCAACTGGAGACGATCAGTGCGCACAGTATCATCGAAACCTGGGAAATGGCAAGTATCGTTAATAGTGGTAATTTGCTGCATGCACTGGGCTTCGACGAGGAGGAGGTGAACCTGAAGCAGTTGACAAAAGTGCTAGAGGAGGAGTTGCGTGTCTTGGATCAAGATCCACACACTAATATGTTGCGTGCTTTGGTGGCACTTCAGTCCATGGAATTGGGAACGTTGCGACAGGCATTCCGTCAGCAACACGAAGAGAACCTTAAACTGCGGTCCGATAATAAAGCAGCCAATCAACGTGTGGCAATGCTAGCTGCCGAAGTGGATGAGCGGCATGCAAGTCTGGAGGATAACTGCAAGCAGCAGGTCCTTCAATTAGAGCAGCGTCATTCAAGTGTAGTGCGGGATTTGACGCAGCGCATAACAAATGATCGGGATCATTGGACGGCAATGACATCAAAGCTGGAAGCGCAGATAAAATGCCTCGAGCAGGAAGAGATTAAGCTGCGAACTGATTTGGAACTGGTGCGTGCCGAAAACAGTGAGCTGGAGTTGGAACAGCAAAAAGCGCATCTGCAAATGACTGAGCTACTGGAGCAGAATATAAAACTAAACCAGGAGCTAGCTAGATGTGACACCCTACGTCCAGCTGGTAAATCAGAGAGCAGCGTAGACACTGCTGTCGGTAGAGACAAGCCATCCGAAGATGATGAGATATTGCTCGTGATGGAGAAAATGACAGCATTGCAAATGGAAAACTCACAATTGAGAGATAAAAACGATGAGCTTACAATGGAAATCGAAAACTTGTGCCTTGAACTGTCTCGCTCGAAATCACGCAAGAAGAAGCAAACGCCAGCTACAGTAAATGCAGCCGAAATAACTGAGAGCGAAGAACTGGATGCAATCAGCAGCGGATTGGCGGCAACAAAGCGACGCGGGGACTCGCCAAGCAAGACGCACATAACGGAAGAGAGTCCACGGCTGGGCAAACAACGCAAGTGCTCGGATGAGGGTGAAGTTAGCGACAATAGCGGTGACTGGATGGCACTCAACACCGAATTGCATCGTTGCAAAAGCCATGAAGAGGAACTTGTCAAACTGCGGCGAACTGTGGCACAACTGGAACAAGAGCTACAGGCGGCAAAAACTGGTAGCGTTGGTAGCGGCAGTCGTGCCACCTCGCCGGAAGCACGCTGCAAGGAGCTGGAGAATAGTCTGGAGCAAATGCAGCGCGCCTATGAGGATTGTGAGGATTACTGGCAATCCAAGCTGGGTGAGGAACGGCAAATCTTTGAAAAAGAGCGTCACATATATGAAGACGAGCAGTTGGAGAGCGACAAAAAGTTCACCGAACTAATGGAAAAGGTGCGCGAATATGAGGAGCAATTCAGCAAAGATGGCCGCCTCTCACCCATCGATGAGCGTGACATGCTGGAGCAGCAGTACCTTGAACTGGAAGCGGAAACGGCTAATCTGCGTAACAACTCCATTCGCATGCTTGAGGAGAAGTCGCAACAAATCAGCGAACTGCAATGTGAGATTGAGGATCTGCGCACACGTCTGGGCGAGAGCGTTGAAATACTCACCGGTGCCAGTGAGATAAATCCAGAAACACTGCATCAATTGAATGTGCATTCGGGCCAAAGTCCAGCAAGTTCACCTATCAGTTATCTGTGGCATCAAAGCACAATTCAGGAACCACTCAAAACCTTTGATGGCATTGCTGATGAAAGCACATCAAAATCCCTGGCTATGCTTGGTGATTCACCCACACACAAAGCCACAAGTCGGTAAGTACACTAATTCTAAGTCTTGGTTTCTTTTTGTCTCACTTTTGCAGCTGCCAAGTGCCATATATTTAAATTAAATTTAGTTTATTACTTTTAAGTATAAAGTATATATAAAATATAAGATATATCTAATAGACTATGACTTTTTAATTTTCGTTAACTATAATAAAATAAATACTTGAAAGGTATTGCGAAATATTTAAGAATATGTTTACTGTAGAGTTCTGAATATTTGTATTATATTATTAAACGAAAATACGGAAGAGAATTAAAACGGCTTATAGTTAATCTTAATTTATAAAAGTTTGATAAGCATAACTTAAAACATATTTCACTATTTCTAACATTAGCTTGCTTAATATTAGTATAGCATTAAGTTATATAGAGCTTTAAGTGCTTTGCAAGTATATTAAATAAATTTGTCTCTCATAGAAATAAACTAACCACTTCGGAGACATCCATCTTTAGTACTACACCGCTGGGCTCATCACCATTGGCTCAATCACCCACACACAGTGATACTAGCTATGCCTTGCCAGCTGGCAGCTGTCCGCCGCCGGCACCCATTTGTAAGCCCAAACAGGCGCCATCAGAGGGTGAAATTGCTGATTGTGAGACTTCATCAACTGCGTCCAATAAGAGCTTCGACTCGCACAGCGTTGTGTCAACTAGTAAGGCATCTTGCTTAAGTCACGAAAAGTGCAGTAGTCCGAATGTTCTTAAAGAGGAACTGAAGCGCCTCAAATTCTTTGAGCTCTCACTTAGAGAGCAAATCAAAGATTTGAGCCTGCAACGTGATGGTTTAGTAATGGAACTACAACAGTTGCAGGAGGCGCGGCCCGTGCTAGAGAAGGCCTATGCGGTAAGACTATAAGTACTTTATAATTGAAATGTTATTATATTCCCTACACATTTATGATTGTATAAATAGCGAACAACACATCCAACGCTGCAGCAGCGACTTAACCAACTGGAGTTGCGCAATCGTCATTTACAAAATGTGATTAAACAGCAGCAGAAATACACCGAGTCCCTGATGCAGCGTAAGTACTAAACAATGAAGTGAATTTTATGTTTTTATGTATCAACTGGACATTTGTAATCCACAGAAACATGGCGTCAGCATCAAGTGGATCTCAACGATTTGCATGGCCGCATTGAGGCACAGTCCGTCTTACTTGCCGATCAGACACAACGTCTGCAGAACGCCGACATTCTTGTGAAAGATCTCTATGTGGAGAATTCGCATTTGACCGCTACTGTGCAACGGCTGGAGCAGCAGAGAGCGCGGGTCAACCTGATACATCAGCATCAGCAGCAACATCAACTGGTTGGTGCCACCATAAGTGGCTTATCTGGAATACCTTAAAGCAAAACCGATACAATGAAAGCACAACGAAGTCATACAAACATGCGTTTTGTATTACCAATATACTCGGCACCATTTGCGCTAGAGTGATATTGTTTTTAATATTATATACAAAATTTATTTTACATACTATTTACTTGTTTGTTTGTGTGCGTACCTTAGAGAATATAAGTATGTGTTCTAAATGTAACTAAATGTTTTCGACACGAAAGCACTGTGAAACGCATTAATGCACACGAAGGAACAATCGATATGTACTGATTTGTAATACAATAATCCACTAACTGAATTTCGTATTTGGTGTATACAATGTTGACCTTATAATTAATAATTCATATAGTTAACAAACATATATATATATATACACATATATAAAATAATATGGCTAACAGTATTTGGTTATGCGTCTAAAAACAAAAAGACAATGCACATTTATCAGAGTTTATCAAGTGCATAAATATCGTTGTTGATTTTATTGGTAGTCAAGTAGTACATTAAACAAAACAAAAATAATCAAATGTAACTTAAAAGACCTGTAAAGCTATTACCTTACATACAAAATGTATTTATATTTTTTTGCAAATTAAGTTAGTCAATAATCTTTAAATGTTTTTCAACATATTTTTGTATCTACATACATAATTAGACAAAACTTTCAATTTGTAAAATCTCGATTTAAAAACCTTGAACTCATAATATCGTGTTATGATGTGAATGTGCTTGTTAATGAACGAACAAAATATAAAATTACTTTTTAAAAGTATAAACATATTAAACAAAAAAACCAAAAATAAAGTTTATTAATAAAAAAAAAAAAAACTTATATTTTTTAGTAAGAAACAAAGGAATTTCTAATCTTATCTTAAATATAAAAAAGCCAATATGATTCAATTCTTATACTAGTATTTTTATTATTTTACTTGCTAGCAAAACAATTGAAATGGTATATTACACTTTTTATGTACATGTTTGTTTAGCAATGGCATATTTTATATATGAAAATCTTCATTAAAACTTGCTCGACTATATAAAGCTGCGTCGTTCTTCTTGCGACCACCTCCACGTCTATAAATTACAAATCCAGCCAAGGCCAAAGGTATTGCCAAAAGAACACAAACTATGATTATAATCCAAGCTAAGCTGCCACCCGATGACGTAGCGACCAAATCATTTGATGCCACGTTTAAAACTTCGACACCTTTAAGGTCTTCCGGCTCTGCACATTGAACATTCGATGCCAACAGCGGAGTGGTTCTATTCACCCTTTTAATCAGGTGATTTATCATATATTCGTTGGAAACATCGCATGTCCAAGGATTAAAGCGAAGATCTAGCACGTTTAGCTTATCCCAGCGGACAATAAGAGTTCTGGGTATTGTCGTTAGATTGCAGTTATTAAGGTATAGCTGTTGTGACAAAAAATATATACATTTATTCATATATATTTATTAAATAAATCTTACAATAATATTACCTTTTCAAGCTGAGGATAGTCCAAAAAGCTACCTCCAGTAATATTCTTAGCCATGGCAAGTTCATCAATTTCCGAAAGCATTTTATTGTCGCTTAAAATAAGTTCCGTTAGACCTAAATACCAACAAAAATTTAAAATAAATCATAATAATATAAACTGAGTTAAAGTTCTTACCTTGTAGCTCTTTAAGTGCACCGGGACCAATTTTGTACAGATCGGGCATGTAAGACATGCTCAAGTATTTTAAGTTCGTCATTTCAGGAAAAACACTACAGAAAAATTAATTAGAGTGTAAGATCGTTATTATTATATTATCTACTCTTTTAACATACTTTTCTCCCTCCAAATTTGTAATGATATTCTCATCCAAATTAAGGCGTTTTAAGTTCTTTGCATATGTTAGAGCATTGGGTATTTCTACAAAAAGATTTCCCGATGCAATAAGAGTTTCCAGATCTCGTGGACCATGCAAAATAGTTTCAGGCAATGTTTTCAGTTCCATAAATGATATATCCAGAAGCTATATTTCACAAGAAAATGTAAATAAAATCATAATTTTGGTTTTATTTTTAATAAAAAGTATTCTAACAACAAACCTTTAAGGCTGTCAGTCCGGAAAGTGCCGTTTCCGTCAGTTTATCAATGACTTGGAATGTATTTGAGCAAAGTATAAGCTCTTCCAAGTTTGGAAGATGCTCAAACAAATCATCATTTAGAAAATGCAAAAGATTATATCCAAGATTGAGTGACTTAAGATTTTTTAATGGTTCAAAATCTTGGTCTGAGAATGGTCCCTTGAAAACATCCGGCAATAATGCCTTTGAAGCTAATTGATTGTTTGATAAATCAAGTTTAGCCAGATCTGTTAAATTTTGAAATGCTCCCATCGTAATTGAAGCAATTTGATTATGTCCCAAATACAAATTCTTTACACCATAAGCGGGTATGGCAGGAATGGTCGTTAAATTGTTATGTTCCAAATTGATGGTGTCAAAGACAATATCGCCATTCTGCAGTAGATCCCATTCTGTTTCCGAAAACCATTCGTTAAGTTTGTCCGCACAATTAATTAAACTATTGTTGGCATCGCAAACACACTTTTTGCATATATCGCTTTTCAATATATCTATATTTTTCTGCAAGAAATAATGTTTTAAAATATAATAAAATAGCTGTTATATTACGAAATTATTATTATCATAACACTTATCGAGGCTAACGTTTTTAGGTGAACCTTTTATATGAATCAGCAAAATGGTTAACTTAATGACGCATTCTTAAAAAAGGCTAATTAGTTGTAATTTTTGGTTATATATTTTTTAGTCAATTTTGTTCAATATTTTTTCTTTTTTTTATTAAACTTTCCTGAGCTTTTTCTTATACATATATTATCGTAAATAGTCATACTTGAACATTAGACAATTGACATATATGTATGTATACTTTACGTACTTATAAGTACATATTTATTTTATTTACTTATTGATAAGCTATTGATAATCCAACAATATTACCTTTGCAGGCGTGGTATCTGTTTTGGCTGTGTCATTTTTATCTGCATAGCAAAACGGTAAAAGTGCGACGGACAACGCTATCCAGATGAAAAAGGTTGATGAAACTCCTTTCATTGCTTTAATTATTGATGTCTTTGTTAATTTGTAATTAGAGCGGTATGGTGTTCACAATAAAAAATATCTGACTAACAACTAAAGTTTTCATTTTCGGGCTTAGCCAACTTATTTCCCAACAGTTATCTAATCTTATCAGCTTTTGGCCGTAAAAAGCACAATCATACTATCAGTATCAACTGTGGCCGATGAAATAACTTCACCGTTCAATAGATAGCTATCCCCTAGCTATCTATACAAAAATGTTCAATACATGCCTTACTATAACTAAATTAATCCTTAATAGCCTTAATAGCCTATAGCCTTAACTAGATAACAATATGCAATTTACTAAGCGGCAAAACTAATAAAAATAAAATAAATAAACATGTTAAGCTAATCAAATACATGTACTTTTAACATTATATTAAAACAATGATTTCAAATTATTTATGAATATTTTGTTCTAAAATTTGATTACTTATCGTCGCATGCAATCGATACATTGCAATATCATCCTTGGCAACATCAAACAACTATCGCACATCACAAGTTAACATATCGACTGTATCGACACAATATCAACAATCTTCGCAAATTAATTCTTATTGGAAATAAAAGTATTATTGCAATTGGCAAAGCACAAAACATGAGCGAAGACAATAATGAAAATATTATCTGGACCATCAAAAACGGAGAACTAGATTCCGTACAGACAACCTTCAGCAATGATGTGAGCAGCAATACCTAATTACACCTGTATTGACTAATCCAATTTTTTTGCAGACTCAAAAAGTTAACACAGAGATCAAAGGCAGATTCCCAATTCATTATGCTGCTGATTTTGGACAGCTTAATGTGCTGAAATTCCTTGTCAAAGTGGGGGCTGATGTTAATGTAAGCATTTTATCATTACCTTGCATATCAAAGAAAGTTTTTACGTGCATACAAATGTATATATATACAATTATACTTACGCTCACGCAAATATGTGTATACATATGAATATATACATATATAACATATACGAAACCTAAAGAAAAAAGTATTTTAAAAGCACCTAAGAAATATATAGTATATTTGTGTGTGTGTTATTTTTTATTTAACATACTTACAACAGATAACAAATCAATTAAGTTAGTTAGAAAATAAATTGCATACATAGTATTTAAGTCATTAGTCACCTCAAATTAGTAATTTAAGAGAGCCACCCGGCTTTATCTGATGCCGATTGTTTAATGTCTTTTAGTTACTTATTCTTCTTACTCTTAACAGAAAAAAGACAAACATGGAATAACTCCGCTTCTGGCTGCTGTTTGGGAAGGACACACAAAATGCGTAGAGTATCTTTTGGAAGAGGTATGGGATTTAAGGATCATTTTTTGTAATCAAAACTAATTCGTTTCTATTTTTCCATAGGGTGCAGATAAAAATGGGACCACTCCAGACGGCCAGAGTTATGCCGAAGCGGCAGAAAAAGACGATATAAAAAAACTGCTTACAAGTGTATAAAAATTAATGTAATAAAATCTTTTAAAATGTAAAATACATTCCGTATAAACAATTATCCTCTTTAAGTATGCCCAAAACCGTAAGAGCAGGCAAAATGTAATTAATATATTAATAGTATATTGGGCTAAGTTTAATTATTGCCAAAGTACAACTCGGTAATAAATACATAGTTCACATATTTACATATACTTTTCTGCAAATGCAAGAATGATACAAAAAGTTTTGCTTACCTTTATCTAACCTTTTTTAATGAAGTAATGGTTAAATAGTAAATGGATAATGATTTAGTGGTGTTTTTAAATTCCTCTGACATTTGTTTTATTTGCGATACATACCATAAACGCCTACTAAGTTAATGTGTTTTTGGTACAACATTTATGTAAAAAGTGAATTTCAATTGAACAAATTGTAGTTCTCGTTCTATTCCATTGTAGCGTTTCGAGTTGCCAATATGATAACTACTTTATTATCGACTTTGAGCATAATGCAACCCTGTATGGCTTTTAACTCATTTCCTGTCAGCGCCGCGTGTGCTGGGCTCTTTCCTATCGTACTTTTGGCAGACTAAGGTGGGTGAATATTTTTCGTTTTCATTTAATAAGGTTTATTGAATATTTTGTGGTGTTTTAAATCAAAAACTTAAGGACAAATGTGTAATAGTTTCGAATACAACAATTAAATCTTATTAAATTAAGTAATAAATTGAAGTATGCATATTTGCAACCTTTAAACATTTGTGCACCGCATGTATGTATGTACGTGCATACATATGTACATGCGTGCTTAAATATGCATTGATGAAATAACATCGGTACATACATGCATGGGACTGTGCTATATGTTGTCTGTATATAACCTATTTGGAAAAGCCGTGTGAAAAATGTGCAAAAAAAGAAAAAAATTATGTGTTTGTGATGTATGAATGGGTACAAAGCAAATGTACGCCTTTCATACAAACTCAAACCATATAAATAAATGCACCAATAATTAAGTGATAATATAAAAGGTGAGTTGGAGTTTGGCCAATGTGTAACTTGTGGATTGTCATTAAATAATTACTACTATGCGTGCAGAATAAAATGGCACATGTTTTACAACATACATGTATTTACTTTTGAGAATTCACAGTGCACATATATTTCCAGTTGTTTAATGTTACTAATCAATTTAATGTTGCAGGTCTGCAGACAAAAGTAACAGCAAAATGCCGCAGAATGAGTATATGGAACGCCACCGTAAATTATACGGTCGGCGACTTGATTATGAGGAACGCAAACGCAAGAAGGAAGCTCGTCTTCCCAAAGATCGTGCACGCAAAGCACGCAAGTTACGCGGCATTAAGGCGAAATTGTTTAATAAGGAACGTCGCAATGAAAAGATACAAATAAAAAAGAAGATACAAGCGCACGAGGAGAAGAAGGTTAAGAAACAAGAGGAAAAAGTGGAGGATGGAGCACTGCCTCATTATCTGCTTGATCGTGGCATCCAGTCAAGTGCAAAGGTCTTGTCAAATATGATAAAACAAAAGCGTAAGGAGAAAGCTGGCAAATGGGACGTACCGATACCAAAGGTGCGTGCACAATCTGATGCCGAGGTGTTCAAGGTACTAAGATCAGGAAAGACCAAGAGGAAGGCCTGGAAACGCATGGTAACAAAGGTGACATTTGTTGGAGAGAACTTTACTCGCAAGCCGCCGAAGTTTGAGCGCTTTATTCGCCCAATGGCATTGCGTATGAAAAAAGCACATGTGACGCATCCCGAATTGAAAGCAACTTTCCACTTGCCAATCATTGGTGTCAAGAAAAACCCCAGCTCCCCAATGTTCACCTCCTTGGGTGTGATGACAAAGGGTACAGTGATCGAAGTAAACATCTCCGAGTTAGGTTTAGTGACGCAAACTGGTAAAGTTGTTTGGGGTAAATACGCACAGATCACGAACAATCCAGAAAACGACGGAGTTGTGAACGCTGTACTACTTGTATAATTATATTTAAGGTGAATTATTTGTATCCATATGAAACAATAAACAAAATATTAAACAATTAATTCGAGAACTTTTTATTATTTCTTGTACATATATTTAATTTTAATGATGTATATATTTTTAAGTGTTTTCAAATGTATTAACTGATGTATTGATTGAATTTTTTCAGTTGGCCACGGCAGTGTACGATGCAAATCTTCGTTAAAACCCTCACGGGTAAGACCATCACTCTTGAGGTCGAACCGTCGGATACCATCGAAAATGTCAAAGCCAAGATCCAGGACAAAGAAGGAATTCCTCCAGATCAGCAGCGTTTAATCTTTGCTGGCAAGCAGTTGGAAGATGGTCGCACTCTTTCCGATTATAACATTCAGAAAGAGTCAACATTGCACTTGGTGCTCCGCCTTCGTGGTGGTGCCAAGAAACGCAAGAAGAAGAACTACTCGACCCCCAAGAAAATTAAGCACAAGAGGAAGAAGGTCAAGCTAGCTGTCTTGAAATACTACAAGGTACTAGAACATCCTTCAATAGTTAGAGAACAGAACAATTCGATCTGTTCTTGGAATTCTTGAGTCTTGGTGTCTTGAGCTTGTTGACTTAATTGTTTTGTTGTTGGTTTGCAAGTGTTTGGGACTATATGACATCCGTCTCGATTTTCTAACCATATTTGCATTGTTATTTTTTTTAACTATTTAAGGTTGACGAGAATGGAAAGATCCACCGCCTGAGGCGTGAGTGTCCTGGAGAGAACTGTGGTGCTGGAGTCTTTATGGCTGCCCACGAAGATCGTCATTACTGCGGCAAATGCAACTTGACTTTCGTTTTCTTCAACAATCAAGAAGAGAAGTAGTAAGTGTGCTGGCGCTTTTGAAATCATGCATTCATTTCAATATGTAATTGAATGAGTAAATAAATAAACATCCAATTTACGCCTGAAACTTGTTTCTATTCAATTCAAAATTCGAACTGGGAAATATTAAATAGAAGCTGTGGTATTTCTCAAAAAGCTTTTTATTAAATTTATATTGTTTCATATATAATAAATGCAAACATCAATTACGATGTGATTGAAGGTTTTTACATTTGAGCAAACAAGAAATTAAATGAACTTAATTTTTTTTTTTGTATATGCAAGATTGATATATGTGTATGAAAACAGATTATAGACTAGTGGCATCAATATTAAGGCTTAGATACATGAACGTAAGAATATCGGTGGCTTCTTCAATACGTTTAGATGTTGGTTTGCCAGCACCGTGGCCAGCTTTCTTGTATACACGCAGCAACAGCGGGTTCACCTGGAACTGGGAATCGCGTACAGCATCTTGCAATGCAGCTGCAAACTTCAATGAGTGCAAAGGACTGACGCGATCGTCGTGATCGGCGGTTAAAATCAGCGTGGATGGATACTCCTTGTCTGCATTTTGCGGTGTATGCACATTATGCAAGGGCGACAACTTGTACAGATTATCAAAGTGTTCTTTTTCGGAGGGATTGCCATAGTCCGAGCACCAAGCGTGGCCGATAGTGAATTTGTGGAACCGTAACATATCCATAACACTGATAAGACAAGCAAGATAATTAAAATTAATAATACTATGTACATTCGTATTAGGTATATACTAACCCAACTTGAGCAACTGCTGCTCCAAACAAATCGGGACGTTGATTAATACAAGCACCGACCAGAAGACCGCCATTGGACCCGCCTTGAATTGCCAAACGGTCTTTTGTTGTATATTTGTGTTCAATCAAATATTCGGCAGCGCATTGAAAGTCATCAAATACGTTTTGCTTATTAAGCAAGCGTCCGCCATTATGCCATTTTTCTCCGTACTCGCCGCCACCACGTATATTAGGATAAGCCAACACGCCATCAAATGTGTCTACAAACATAAGACTGCAGTTTCGTTGTTTATATGTTATGTTAAACAAATATTTTTTGTGTGGCTGAACTTACCCCGTAAGTCCAAATGACGGCAGCATGCTAATATTAAATCCGCCATATCCGTAAAGCAGACAGGGTCGGGGTTCAAGGGCATTTTTCTTTTTCCTTATTATAAACGTAGGTACCTGGGTACCATCTTTACTGGAATAGAAGATCTGCTCTACGACATAGTCTTCCCTTCGGAAACCATCCAAGTTTAGTTTGATTTCTCGGAAAACTTTTGGTGGCTGATCAGGATGCTTGAAGTCATAATGGTAAATTGTTCCGGGATTTAAGAACGACGAGAAATTATAGAAAATTTCCGAATACTTCTTTTTTCCAGAGGTACCAACAATTGTACCAATATCCAAATCAAATTGTCGAATAAGTTCTCCAGTCTCCAATGAATTTGCTTGCAATATTGTCTAAAATATACGATTATGTTTAAAGACGTGCTTAAAAGTTTGATTGAAATAAACTTACTTTAACGTCTCTTATATAGCACAAAAGGATTTTATCTTCATTAACGCATTTTGCCCAGTCCAAAACATCTTTCTCATGTTCCTTAAAAAAGTTAATTGTTATTTTGGTTCATATTTGTTTAAAGATATATTTCTTACCGGTATCAAGGTTTCCCAGTTTGATTCTTCTGGTTTTTCAAAGTCAATAATAATAATACGATAGTTTTGAGCATTTTTGTTGGTACGGAAATACATTTTTGAGCCAACATTAGTCACATACTGGAATTCAATTCAATTAATATATTTATTCAAGTTTCAGCTTCAATAAAATTAAAGTACTTACGTCGTAGTCCGATTCAAATTTATCCACAATTATTTTTACATCCAGCTCTGAAACTATATCTTCTCCGGGCTTAAGATCAGCGTAGTATATAATGTTGTCACGGCAATCCTTAACAATAGCCAGGATTAAATAGTTTCCACAATCGGATACAGTAGATTGACTAAAGAGATTACAAGCAATATTATAATTTATAAAACATTCATAATTAATTTAAATTCATACATTCGCCACGAGGGTTCATTTGGGAACTGAACAACCAATACATCTTTAGACTGGTCTTGTCCAAGGAGATGATAGTAAAGCTTTTGGTGTTCGTTTTGCTTGGTTTCCGAACCATCAGTTTTACCATCTTGATCGGGGTATCTCTGTTGAATTAGGATTTTGTATACATTTAAGAAGAGTTAGCTTTGGTATGCGATGTCTACATACTCCATAAAAGAATCCTTTATTGTCCTTTGTCCATGAAATTTCCGAAAACTTAACCTTGTCAAGCACTTCATCAAAATCTTTACCGGTCTCAGCATCACGTATGCGAATTTTTATCCAATCCGATCCACTTTCACTTAGGCCATAAGCCATATACTTGCCATCATCGGAGAAAGATTTTTGTGAGAGTGCCACTGTACCATCTTCAGAGAGACTGTTGGGGTCAAGAAAAACTTTGCTCTCGCCATCCAAAGAGTCTTGCTGATACATAACACTGTAATAATAGAATCAAACACATATATACACACTATTTTTGGCGGCTAATTGATTGGGCAATGGGTAATTACCTTTGGTTTTGCAGACCGGTGTTCATGAAAAAATAGTAGTATTTGCCATATTGCATTGGGCATCCATACTTTGGATAGTTCCATAATTTGGTTAGTTTGTTATTAATTTTCTTCCACTGTTCACAGTTTTCAAGGAATGGCTGACTAATATTATTTTGACTATTGACAAATGCCTGTGTTTCGGCCGCATCGGGATCCTCGAGCCAACGATAAACGTCCTTTATCTTCGACCCATGAAAATCATCCTCAATTGTTAAATCCTTTCGGGCAACAGGATATACGAACTTTGCTTTCACTGCATTTAAGGATTTTTCACTGGTATCTGATAAGCCGGCGGTTGACATTTTTGACGTATCTATGATTTTAAATGTGCAATTAATAGGTAAGTTTTGTTTAAGTGTACCAAAGTTAGAGGCAGTAAGTTTCAAACTTACATTTGCTTGCCGTTCCAAGATATAATGCACGAACAAAGATTTTGCACTGACGTTGATGAGACAACAAATATCGCATTGTAATAAGTAGGGCTAGAGAGGAGCTACTTTAATTTAGATAACTTTCACATAAGTGACACAAATATCGATGCACGCTATCGAATTCAGTATTTTATTTAATCAAGACATTATTACTAATTGTATTGCTGTTACACTAGCCTCAAAAACATGAAATCAAAATTTTAGCACCCGCACAATACGCGTTATTAAAAAATTTGTTTGTTTTTTTTTAAATTAGATTTTAATAATATATATTATGTACAAATAAATTGCAGCCTTAAGCTTCTTATTAATGTAGTGTTGTGTGAGATCTCTGAAGTTCAATTGAATTGGACTGGGAAGTAGAAATGTCGGGGCGCCCCTGACCTGGTGCAATCATCGTCTCCATTCGTTGGGTTGTGTCTCGCATAACTCCGCTAAAATCTGGCAGGTCTGGAAGATCTAATGCGAGGTGTGCTGAAAATCTTTTGTAAACGGAGTTTTTAACGCTATCCTTTTTTGTTTTCTTTCGGCTTTCTTCATATTTCAGTTGTTGTTTGAGAAAAATCGAAGTTTTCATCATTTCTTGTATGTTGTAGAAAGTACTTTCAGATTTTTCTATAGACTTAAGGGCCTGCACTCCATATTCCATATCATAGCAATGCCCCTGTAAGCTGCTTTGTAAGCTTAAAACTTCAGTTCGTTTCTCCAGAATGGCAGGAAGCACCTTTCGAATATGTTCCTAGAATTTAGAGCTCGTATGAATTTAGAATCCAAATGCTCAATTTGCTACTATTAATAACACTAACCTGAATTCGGAAAAATGCCAATGATGGGTCATTAGCAAATATATGTATATTTTCAGATATTTTTTCAGAAGCTAGAAGATTAAAGTATGAGTGCGTGTGTTACCACATGAATTTGATAGTTACTTTTCTTTCCCTTAAAATTAAGTTCAGTTCCTTGCGCCATTGTGCTCTTTCGATTTCTTGTTTCTTCTGCTGTTTGTGACTTATTCCGCTAAGAATAAGCCTTACGGCAAAGTTATTTTCAATTGTTATATATGTTTTGGTTGCACTCAATTATTGATTTGCTTACTTTACTTCATTGTTCTAAAAGTATCGAAAACCAATCAACGGTATCGATAAGAAAATTTTTCCGATGGATTACACGCATACATATTTCACCGAGCAATTGTTTTTCTTACAATTAATCGAGAATGAGCCATTATTTTGCAAAGCTGATATCATATCATATATATGATTTTGAGTTCATTCGATAAATTCGGAGTAAGCTTGGCGTAATTATCTGATTGAGCTATCGTTCCTCTCTAATGACATCAGCTGCTATCAGCTGTTAAATGTTTACACACATATCTAAGCGTGTGAAAAATCATCAATATAAAAAAGTTAGTGCTAATACATTTGTGGAAATAAAACAGCGGAACTTCATACATTTCATCATTGGTAAGTCAAGCATACGTTATTCACAAGTGTGTATGTATGAGAAAAAATTGAAGATCGGTTTAGTACGCATTTGGAAGCAGCAGGTGTCAAATAATTTGAATCAGGTTGTATTCGTCTGTGTATAACTACCATAAGCACATACATACATACATACATATATGCATATGAGTATGAATACATGTTTAAGTGGTTTTATCCATTTAATTCCAAACATATGCGTACAATAAAATACGTACAAACTCATTGATGACAAGCTTAAGTGCTCAAAACGCGAGTTCTCAAATAGGAACAAGTTTGAAATTACTCACAATTTCACAAGCTTTTGAATTAACTGCAGTGCAGAGGTGACTTAATCAATTAATATTTTAAAATCATACAAAAGGCTATACGGCTATAATTTTGGGTATGTTTATACAGACGTGTAGGTCCATATAAGCGTACCAAACTGAGCATCTATATATATTTCTTGTTGTCTCAGAGATCAAGGTTTTCCTTTACACAGACAAAACGGAAATGTTTTTATGTGTATGCAACTAACTAACATAATTATAATTTATGTATATTTTTAGAGTGCTAATTCATCATGGCTGCTGAAGTTGATGCTGTTGAAAAGGATTGCTTAGTTCGAGTGGCCGTAAGGTGAGAGAATCCTAATAGTTGACATGTTTTCCTAACTAACCAGCTATATTTTTTGTATTTTGTCGATGTATCTAGAATACGCCCTCAAAACTCGCGAGAGCTTATTGACATGTGTCGGAATTGCACTACGGTTACGCCTGGCGAGCAACAAATAGTTATAGGATCTGACAAAGCATTTACCTTTGATTATGTATATGATGTGGACTCAAATCAGGTAAGTTAATAGAATAGAAATACAAACTTTATTTACTAAGAAATCTGCTTGCATGTAGTGCGACATATATACCGAATGTGTGGAACGCTTGGTTGAGGGAACTTTACGCGGCTACAATGCTACGGTGCTTGCGTATGGTCAAACGGGCTCAGGAAAGACATACACAATGGGCACAGGATTTGATCATGCATCTGGGGACTTTCAACTGGGCATAATACCACGAGCGATTCGTCATATATTTGCTGGTATAGAACGAATGCAGGCTACAGAAAATGAAGAAGTCTCTGGGACAAGGTCACAATTTAGCGTTGCTGTTCAGTTTATCGAGCTCTACAATGAAGATATAATTGATCTTTTGGATCCATTTAATAAGAATTCAGCATTTAAAATACATGAAAGCGGAAATGGACAAATTTCAGTGGCAGGCGCTTCCATTAAGCCAATCGGTGAACCCCAGGAAGCTCTAAAGTAACTATAGAAACAAGGGCAAAAACATGTTTGCATTGTTAACTAATTTTGTTCTTCCAGACTGTTGCAGCAAGGTGCTTTGGCTCGAACCACTGCCTCAACCAAAATGAATGATTTATCGTCTCGATCACATGCAGTATTTACATTATTTGTGCGCAGACAACATATGCTTGAGCCAAAGAATGACTTTACCGATAATGACTTTGAAACGTTGACGTCTAAGTTTCATTTTGTAGATTTAGCTGGTTCGGAAAGATTAAAACGTACTTTAGCCACCGGAGAGCGGGCACGCGAAGGCATATCGATTAATTGTGGTCTGCTAGCGCTTGGTAACTGCATATCAGCGTTGGGCGATAAATCAAAAAGGGTCTCGCATGTGCCATACCGAGACTCAAAGCTAACACGTCTGCTTCAAGACTCTTTGGGTGGCAATAGCCAAACTTTAATGATTGCTTGCATATCTCCAAGTGATCGTGATTTTATGGAAACGTTGAATACACTCAAGTATGCTAATCGAGCCCGCAATATTAAAAACAAAGTACAAATTAACCAGGATCAAAGTTCTCGTACAATTTCGCTCTTGCGTAGGGAAATCGCAGCACTGCAATTGGAGCTACTGGAATATAAACAGGTATACAATTATTCCTTCAAATATTTAAATAATTTTAATTAATTTTCATATTTTGTTCCAGGGCAAACGCGTATTAGATTCCGATGGAAATACATTGATTTCAGATCAATTCTATGAAAATTCCATGCTCTCGGCCGACAATAAACGCATGCAACAGCGACTTAAATCAATGCAAGAGACTATAAACATTCTAACAGATCGCAATGCGCAGCTAAAACTTGAGAAACAAACTCATGAATGGTCATCAGATAACCGATCTGATTCAGATCTAGCCAGTTTAGTAGGAAACTATATAAGCGAGATTGAAAAACTGCAAGCAAAGCTAATCGAATCGGAGGATATGTGTCAGCAATTAAAAAAATTGACATCGTCAACAAATTCGCCACGTGGCAATAAGTCTGCTTATAATGGTATGTGCTTTAAAATAACGCATTGAAATCATTTTAAAAATATGTCTGCGTTGTGTTTTTTTGCAGATCCAAGCGTTATCATAGATATTGCTAAGAGGGGCTTGGAAAAGGATCGAGAACTCTTAATGTCTCGCTCTTTACCTGGAATATCGAATGATACTAATCAACCAGCAGAACTTGAATCTTCTGATAGCGAATGTGATTCGAATGGTAATACCAATTATTGTTCATTAATAATCATTCTCTGTGTTTAAATATACAATTTTTTCTTAGCAGAAATCGAAATGGAGGAAAATTTAAATGAAATCAATTCAGATATAGAAATAAAAACTAAATTAATTGAACAACTAGAACTGTCTCAAGAAAGAATACAACTAATGCGACAGCACTATGAAGAGAAACTTACAATCCTAACATCAAAAATATTCAACACACAAAAAGAGAGAGATGAGGTTTTGGCAAATATGTGTAAGTGAAAGAAATACATGAACCTCTGTGCGTCTTTAATTTGGAAAATAACATCTTTTTTTTTAGCATCTTCCGTAACAAATCAACCAAAAGACAATTCAAAATCGGCTAAAAAAGAGTATGAGCGTAAATTAAATGACATGAATCGTGAGCTTAAGCGACTGCAACAGTCTCAACGTGAGCATATTCGACAACAAAAGGAGATTAAAGCCCAGGAAATTAAGCTACAAAACTTGCGAATGGAACTTAGTGAATTGAAGTGCAGTAAGGTAGTTATCAACTAAAATTAATTATCCTTATGGTTTAAGTGACACAATTTTCTTCTGGAACATTTTAGGTAAGACTGATGAAAAAAATATCAGATCAAACCAGCCGACACAAAGAGGAAAACACAAGAAAAACTCGTGAGATTGCACAATTGCGCAAGGAGCAGAGACGACAAACGAATGCAGTCCTAACCCTACAGGCCAAAATGAATGCAAAGGAGCAAATATTAAAAAGAAAATCGGAAGAAGTGTCTGCACTGCGCAGGAGCCAACGTAGTCGGGCTTCTGGACAAAAAATTGTTCGACAGTTACAATCAAAAATGGAACAGACGCGATCTCTTCACCATTGCTGGGAAACCCTATCACGTACTATATTGCATGCAGCAAGAAACAAACAGTTTATTACCCAATTGGAAACAGAGTTAGAACGCCATGTTAAGGAACGGGAGCAACTGTGTCGTGAATTGGAATTGATTCAAGATCCTGAGCATATTGAAAAGGGATCGGAATACTCCAACGAAATAGATAACTTAAAAACCAACATCGGTTATGTGCAAGAGAATATAGAACATGTACAAAAGGCTATTATGGAATTTGAGGATATGAAAGATCCTGCAGGCACTGATGCCAATAAAATGCAAAAAATCCTGGACACCATCACCACAGTTGACGAAGCCAAATACCTACTTCAAAAACTGACTGACAATAATATTTATATGACGTGCAACTCCTCCATAATCGAGAGCCGTTTGCAGGAACATGAAGCTTTGCTTAAAGAGGCACAACGCGAAAGTGTAACACAACAACAATTATTTCAATATTGTTTGCTAAATAACAAAAATGTAAACATTTCTGACCTTTTTGATTCGATGAATCTTGATGACAAGCTTACCTTTAATCAACTAAATCGGAGCCTGTCACAGAAGTCCTTGCACAGTAATGGAACTTATGATGTACCACGCGGGGAGGCGCTCGAGTATACTACCTTTGGCGAAGACGAAATCGCCAGAAGTCGAGGATCATCGCCCAATCCAATAAATGAAACGTAAGTAATGTTTTTTATTTGGTGTCTGTTTTATTCTTCTGTGCTAAGATTTATTACATGACATAAGTTATACAAAATTGGTTTTAAAACTGTAAGAGTTTTTATATATTTTTCCACACGTTGCAAGAAGTTGCGAAGAGGTCACGATTCAGTTAAGTAATAATGAAGCTTATTCAACAATCAACCAATTATTTGAAACAGTATGCAAGACCTCGGATGATTAAGAATATGCAAAAAACCAAGAAATCAAGAAACTTTTTATATCTTTACTACTTTGTATTATGTATTATGTAGCTCTGCCGATAAGAGTCCAAAGGTGCGAAGGCGTACAGCACGACGCCAAGATCTTCTTTTTGGAGAAACAGGATATCCGAATCCAGTAAGTTTTTATAACGTGTATTAATAGAAAAATGTAATATAAATATTTTTAACAGACACTTAAACCGTATGAACTTTGAGCCGGAGCTTAAGTGTACCTTGATCTTAAGAATCCTCAGAGTAACTTGGTATGTAAGAACAATCCACCTAATTTTAATAAAACATATTTTTCATATATCTGGGAATCTAAAATAAGAGTTTACCTTGTACAATAAAATAACAATATTATAAAACATGAGTGTGTTTGTTTTTGTGGAAAGTGGTTGTATTCAACAGTACAAGACATATATATATAGTGTGTTTTTTTACATGTTTTTATTAGCGGTGTATACTTACATATGTACATAAAATATTGATTAAAATTTATCACACCTTAGCCAGTTTACATACATATACTGTTTTTTTTTTTTAGAAAGAAGAACTACACATTGTATTAGTTACATAAACATCTAAAAAACATAAATTAGTATAAATTTCTTTGCCAAAAATGAACAATAAAAATAATATAATAATACAATTTCAAGACCTAAATAGAATGTTTAACAGTTGACAAATTTGTGTCATTCGAGATTTTTTTGATTTTGACCTTTTACAATAGTATATAATCTTAACAAACGAAAAATTATCTAACCCCCGATAATGTAGTTTCCTGTTCAGCATTTTCTGGGCCTTGAGAGTCAAGCCTAGCATTATTTGGCGGTGCACCTGAAATTTAACAAAGTAAAGGTTTATAATAATTAACAATATAATGTAAACAATATGATTATCAATAAAACTCACCAATATAACTAAGCAGGACAGGCAAAAAGATTAAGCCATGTGTTGCTCCGATAACTACAATTCCGAAATACATACGGAAATAAAATACTTGGAAAATTTGACTCTTTGCAAAAGCTAAAACTAATATGCCGGCAAACTTTGTTAGCGTTATGCCTGAAAAAATGGAGCTACCCATTTTTGATAAGCTATCCGTAGCTCTATCAATTTGATTCATTTCTCTGGAGAGTGAGAAACTGTGCACCAGATGCGAACAGAATTCAACCGAGATTCCTACAGCCATAACGAGATTGACCAATGACACAGCATTTAGAGATATATTCCAATAATACATAAGGCCACCAAGGTTAACAACTATCATTGTTATAGTAATGACTACAACAAGCGCGGAATGTATATCAAAGCCCATTAAAATGAATGTAACTATAAATATGGAAAGTATTGAAATTCCCATGCTTTGTAACGTATCTGACCACATGGTTAAATATTGTTCATAGAAAACATAAAATACTGAATATGGGAATACTTCGACTTGTAAAGCTGAGTCCATTGGTAGTCCGTTTATAATAAGATTAGTTTGCAACATTTGCGTTATGTTAGCCGATATCTTTCGGGCCGATTCTAAAGCTGAGTAATAGTCTTTCGATGTCTTTAGTATTGAATGATAAGCCATAAAATATGACGAGTCCACATTGAGGGTTTCTGTTGAGTCATAGGTGTAACGCACTGCGTTTCCATAGGCAGCATGCCCTGCTTTGACACAGGCATCATCTGGATTATCCTTGAGGAAAAATGGCAGATATTTTCCAAATTCATGTTCATCTGGTCGTTTCAGATGATTCTTTTTAATTTTGCAGTTCGAACATGAAGTATCTATAGTAAAAACGAAAATAAGGCTTATACTTTATGAAAACCTAGTTAAAATATTAATTTACCTTGATGTGGACAGAAGCTGCCATTATTTGGATTTATTTTGCAACAGCTCGTTGACATGGTCCAATCAAAGTAATCGTCAATCCAACTTGATGCAGGGCGTGCAATATATGATACGTTTGAACGTCGGCTTGCCAAATAAATCTGTGTCAATACACTGTCATCATTGCAATATCTTCCCGAACATACTAAATTCTGATTAGTGCTATTTGAGTAATTTATATCTCCCTTGACGACAAAATACATTGGAGGACCAATGTTAAGATGTTTGTTCAATGACTTAAAGTACTGCAAAACGTAACTATCTTCAGGCATTGCCAACTCCTGATCCAATCCTATATCAATTTTGGGCACAACAGCTATGCTAGCACAAAGGAAACCAAAAAATATAACCATAACAAGAGCCCTAACAGTCTTCTGCATCAAAAATGGCACATATACGCTTTTAAAAAACCTATACAACAGACCCTCATTGTTGTACACTGCATCTGATTTCTTGCACTTATAAAAACAGCAGATATCTAAGCGATTGTCATCCCTACGCTTTGTGTCCAAAGTAAACAAGCCGACAAAGCATGTTATTTGCAACATAAAATCGATAAGTAATGCGGCGCCTGCATACAAAGCAAATGCCCTTACTGCTGGCATATCTGATAAGCCTCCGAGAAAGAAGCAGCAGCTCTCACTTACAGATGTTAGGAGCATGCTGGGACCAACGCGTCCTAGAACGCGTCCCACCTGCTGTTCGGTTGTTTCATTAGGCCTACGCTGATCTCTCTGATAAGTTTGAACTAAAATGAATATATTGTCAACACCCACAGCCAGTACCAAAAACGGTATAACCTCTACAATAATTAATGTGGCTGGTAGGCCAATGTAACTAAAAAGACCAACAGAAGAGACTACAGATGCTACGACTATTATTACACCACCTATGCCCAATGTTATTTTACTATCAATTAGTGATCGTTTAAAATCTTGTACATGTCCTAAAGATATGGCTATATAGATAAACATAATAATATATGAAACAAGAATTGTTAATACATCCGACTGTGATTCCCTATTCAATTCATCTTCAATTGACCTCTCTGATGAGAATGCTATCCCCATTGAATCACTCTTGTTATTTTTTATATAGTTAACCATAAACTCAACAAAGCTCTTCTCCCATTCTAGCGCACGTTTTAGATCATTTTTGTCATGATGATTTTTAACTATAAATGTTAGAATTAAAGCATTTGCTTCCTGATAATTTGTGCTACCCGAGAGCTGTTCACCGGGCTTTAGAAACCCGCCCAATGCAATAGCTGGATCTACAGGTCCGCCATAGATAGCTAAACATAAATACGGATTACTAATGCACTGATACAATTGATCTAAATAGGTGACCTGAAAGACATAAAATATATTAGGTTGTTGGAAAAGGAAACTTTTTTTTACAAACTTACATTAAATCCATTATCTTCATCAGTTTCATCAAGCCGTTCAATATCATCTTGCAGATAGCCCCAAATTGATTGAACAACACAATCAGAAGTCTCTACGTCTGTGTTGTCATCTTTTAAAGGAGCAATGCATATGTTTTTCAAAAACGTTCCACTTGCATTTATGAGCTTAATGTGCTCCTGTAGATTCAAAACATCGGTAAGGAAATCTTTGTCAAATATTGGGCCAAATGTAATGGGTCCATTCGATGTGTTGTGTACAATATTTGGCAAATTGACTGCCTTGATTATAACCTTAGAAATAAATAATAGAAAATTGTATATGAGCGGAAATTAATTGCATTCTAGCTTTTACCTGTTCAATTCTAAAGAATGGTTCAAACTTAGAATCAAAGAACTCCCTCTCCACTCTAGACTTTGACGTCGGCGATGCCCAGAGTTCAACAGGATCTGTGGTTATCTTTACATACGTAATGCCATATCCTAAAGACACAACTACGAATGCGCCTGCAAGTAATGTCAACCACGGATGACTTGCAAAAAATGTTCCCCATCTAGTGAAAAAATTCTCAAGGAAAAACTCTGTGCGTGCACCAAGATTTTCAAAATATCTCGGCTCTTGCCTATACATTGAATCATCTGTAACTCCTTCATTTTCAATGTGAAAGGCTTCATCTAAAAAAGACGTACTTAATTATTGAACATATAAAAAATGAATTATTTCGATGCTTACCATGTATTGAGTCCTTTGTAAACAGGAAAGATCCCATTAAAAACACAATTGTCCCAACCGAAAAGACGACTGTCATAATAAGAGTGAATGCATCGAATCCAGCAATTTTAAATTGGTCGGGTATAATGGGCACATCCGGTGCATGGGGGCATGACAAATCGCAGTCTGTACACGAGCAGGCCGGGAGTTCACTCTACAGGAGAAGAATTCAAAGTTCAATTTAATAAATGAGGTTTAAAACTTTTCTATGATAAATCAATTCAATGCTTACATTGACTGCCTGTTGACAGGGAATAGTTTGAGGATTAACAGGCGTCAATCCATTTGTTGTTCCGTTTGTAGGATGTTGAATATATGTTATTTGAAATGGAACATATGGATTATTTGCATCCCCCATGAAAGTAAACCATTTTGTAGGACTGCATCGAGATGCTGGGTAGGCCCCACACATTAAATCTAATGCTAATTGACCGGTTTGTGGCACTGACACCTGCAAATAACAAATGTTTACAAAACAACATGATTAGATAAACAAATTTTCATTTAACAAAGTTGCAAAATTCAATTGTTTAAAAACTAATTTTAAAAAATTTTTTAATATTAACACACTGTAGTATGTAAATTGCTAAAACCACGTAATGTGAAATAACGCATGCAAACTATTCGCTATTCGCTTGAATTCACTGATTGCTTTATTCATACATTTGTATGCGATCACTTAGTCACTCCAATACTCGCAGTACAGTTCGCAGCCACGTACACTTGTTCATTTTAAGCACGAATGCTTTATTTGTCGCTTACATAAGCAACCATTTGTAAACAAATGAAAATTTATATAGATCAATTTGCTATACATATCTATTTAAATAGCGTATCTCCAAAACGAGCACAGTTTAGACTACTGCCTTGTTTTCAATATTGTGTTAAATTTAACACCTCGGTTAGAGAAAACGTTGTACATAAAGTAATAAAAACTCACCTGAGAACATGACTTATAAGTCTTGTTGATATACTCCTCTGTTATGTGTAGGTCTAATGAGGTTACATAAGTATCACCTACAAATAAAGTCATAATTAGTATTTAAATATTATTTATAAGCAATTGCAAAAACAGTTACCTTTATCATTAGTTTTGGTAGCAGCAACTTTGAGGAATTTTGTTTGTTCTGGAGAGCAAGTCAGATCACAAAGATGTCGAGCCAAATTTGTAAAGCACGATGGACAACGCTCTAAAATCGTAGCAGCTAGTTTTACGTTTTCATTTAATATTTTTATCTAAAAAATCAAAATTAATTAGCATCTATGTTTTTATAGAAAATAGAATCAAGCATACCTGGTTAATGTCACAGCAGAAATTCTTCTGATCTGTTTCAAGTAAGGAACTACATCTTTCTGCTAATAGTTTAAGTCCCGCTTCAGGCAAAGGCTTTGCTGCGCCATTGTAGGAACAATATTGATTGTGATTGAACAAATCGGTATTACAAACTCCATACCAAACGCAATCCTATAACAAATTGTCAGTTTAATATTACAGATATCTAATATTGCTTTGTAAAAGCTTACCTGTTTCGATGCTGCAAATAATGAGAAAATTATGACAAATATGAAGAGTTTAACTCCATTTGCGTTACTTTGTGATACAATCATTATGCAGTCGTTTTAAACGTCTTCACTAGCATATCTACAAAAAGAAAGAGGAAGTTTAAAATACAAAGTAAAATATGCATACCACTTCGTGACAAAACTTATTAAATACCCACTGCAAGGGCATAATAAAGTAAAGGCTAGAAGTTAACTGAGTAGTTTAGTTAAGGTTGAACCAATAATGCAGAGGTTAAAATAATAATATTCGTATGTACATACAATGCAGTAGTAACTAAAAACCCATATGTCCACATCCATATATGCATAGCGAAAGTGAGAATATTTATATGTACATTTATCCTCCTTTAACTGTAACTGTAAGTTCATGCATACGTATATATGATAATCTTGTTATATGTATGTGCATTTGTAAAAAGCTTACAAATTCAAATAAATATGTACATTAATTTATATGTAAATATCAATATCTTAGAAGCTGATAAGCGAACGGACAAAGGTATTTATAAACAGTATGTAGCAATATTTTTTTGGTTGCCTATGACTAAATGCGTCATTTCAATACACTGTATACACATACAAACGTACATTAATGGAGCTATGCAATGTTATCACTTTTAACAAAAAAGGAAATACTATATACATCTATTCACACATACATACTCACATATATGCATAATTGCACTTTTTTATTGTGATGTGATTTCTTGTATACATGTATGTGTTCATATACATTTATGTTTATATAAATAAATATTAATAATCCTTACCAGTTTTAACACAATTTATTGTTCATACTATGAATCAGCGGACAATTGTATTATTTAATAAAAGAGGCACCTAATGGTATTAAAGAAATGTACTCAAAAACTTTCTGACTTTTTCACTTGTTAATTTTACTACAATAATCTTTTTACTAGAGGTGAACAATTCTATCGTCACTTTGTAAGTAAACAAGTACTCTTATCGAATTGCCAATAAGGCGCAGCTAGCGCCTATCTATTCGATAACTTTCAAAGTTGATTTCCCTGTTAAGTACTTTGAATTGTTTGTATTCTTTTAAGACTTTTTAATTCGTACAATTTATGGACTTAGAACGTAAAAAAGTTCAATAATTTAATTGCAATCAATATTAAAGAGAAAACGATAGAAAAAACAATCATTAAAATATCACAAACAAATTATATTTGGCCCGTTTCTCATTGTAGCGATAGTTTTCGTTGATAAGTGAATTGATGTCTAAGAATCAAAGTCACAGTTACAGCTGTAACAGTGATACGCGTAAATATATTTTCTCCAAGATTTGGCAGTCGTCCTCTTGTTTTTGTTTAATACAAAGTATTACGAATCTCCGAGTACAGAATTTAAGTTTTGATTTAGATTGCAAAACAATCTAAACTTAAACGTTAAGCAAACGAACATCAATTTGTCGAAGATAAAACGATGGAGGGAGCATCAAAGTTTTTAAAAGGAGTGTTAGGCGAAATAAGCACCCGTTCGGCTTACTCACAGCTACTTATAGGTGTTTCATCAGGATGGTACGTAGAATATATAAAATTCTAAAAAATTATACAGTTTGTGTATTCGCTTGAATTTTAAATTGTGTATATTTTATTTACGCACTGCATACACATCTGTATGCACGGTGCAAATTAAAAGTCAAAATTGAAACAAAAAAATAAAATAAAAATAATGTGAAATGTCTAGTAAAAATAATAGTTAAAAACAAGAATATGATCATTCCTTTATTTTTGCGTAAGGTTTTATTATGCAACATTTAAATTTAAAGATTACGTATGTACGCTTCTAATACGCATCCATTGAATTGAAAAGAGATAAATTCTAGACCAATGAATCACTATGAACCGGTTATATTTTACGTCACATTTGTTTACATTTTTATTTGAACATTATTTTGCTCATTAATGTCGTAACAAACTAAAGGAGTGCTATCCCGCTCCATTGAGTATATGCCAGGGAGCAAACCAATTAAATTAAATATGCATATAATTGATTTATTTATAGGGCGACTGGATACACAACAATGAAATTTGGAAAGTTTGCTGCGTTTGCAATTGGCGGAAGTATTATTTTAATAGAAATTGCACACCAGGAAGGATTCATTAAAGTCGATTGGCCAAAGCTGACAAAAAGTGTCGATAAAATCGCTGAAAAGGTGGAAACATCAATTTCGGGCAGAGACCCGAATTGGTTCGACAAGGTAACTGGCAAAGTGTGTTATTATCTGTTAATATCTTAGTAACATATTTAATTTAATTTTTATAGACGGAGAGATATGTGGATCGCAATTTGGACAGAGTCGAGAATACTCTTAAAGGCAAATCAATGAAAGTTAAGAAATGGTATGCCAAATACATTGGAGATGAAGATGGTCCAAAAATCAATGATCTTCACATTTTTTTGACCGCATTCGTTGGAGGAGTCGCATTGGGTATAGCCTCTGGCTAATAAAATTAAAAAAAAAAATAATGTATTACGTGTTATCTAAGGCTTCTACACATTTTCGAAATCGTTTCAGTTCTCATAGAGCAAATCAAATATATGCTTAAACCGATTACAATAAATACACTATGATTTAATTAAACTCTTGTTTAAAACTGATTAATAAAATAATAACGTATGGCCTAAAGTTGATTGATGATGCAATATTTTTGAAGTGTTCAGAACACCCAAATGCTAGTCTGTATATATACAATCCCAATGAATGGAATTTTATAGAATGCTTTGATAGGTATTTAAAATTGGACGTTATGCTACGAATTTGCATCCGCTAACAAATTCTAGTATCGATTGTAATCGTGCACTTCACATACAATGCAGTAGTATGTTTAGTCTGATTGTCTAGTCTGCTTTCTGTTTTGCTACTTGCATTTCTTTGGGTTCTTTTGTGGCATTTTCGGATGAATTGCCATTTAACTTGCTGCATTTTGTGATATAAAACAC
Organism: Scaptomyza caliginosa; assembly: GCA_035044725.1. Classification (NCBI taxonomy): domain Eukaryota; kingdom Metazoa; phylum Arthropoda; class Insecta; order Diptera; family Drosophilidae; genus Scaptomyza; species Scaptomyza caliginosa. The sequence goes on from JAWNNR010000511.1 coordinate 563,724, forward strand.
AAGTTATAAGATATTTTAAAATGATCCCACTAATATGCATTTTATTCATCATAAATGTGGTGAATCAAGTAACATCAAGCTCTGTGATTAAAGTTGGTAAGTAAGGATATGTTTTGCTTTAAGTAGGTATGTGTGCTTTTAATGCTATTTTGTCATGCAAAGGCGCTTTATTTCCAAGGGCATCTGGACAACAAAGCAATCCAGAGGTGGCTTTCCAATACGCCGTGCATCGTCTCAACCAGGACAAAAGTCTTTTACCGGATGCTAACGTGGTGCATCACATTCAATACTTGGACAGAGATTCCTTTCAGGCGGTTCAAAAAGGTATGTGTAGTGCTTCAATTGGATCGCCCTTTAAGTTTTTTTTATTTGTTTTTAATAGTTTGCAATCTGATAGAGGGCGGCTCTCAGGCAATATTTAGTCCAACAGATTCGGTTTTGGCCACACATATTAATTCCATATGCGATGACCTCGACATACCGGATATAGGAATCGGTAGATCCACTCAGGAGTTCTCTATTAATGTTCATCCGTCGCAGCAGTACATTAATCGCGCATTTATCGATGTTATCGAATATCTAAATTGGACAAGGTTTGGAATTCTATATGAAAGGGATCATGGTTAGTGTTAAAGCACACATTTTGTATACCAACATTAAAAATATTTATATTGCAGGCATATTAACATTGAATCAATTTTCGCGCTCAATTCAGGCTGAAGTGCATATAAGACAAGTATCACCATTATCATACCTTTCCGTATTGAATGAATTTAAAAATAAAGAGATCCATAACATATTGATTGACACGAACTCGGCTGGAATTGCAACGCTCTTAAAAAATGCAAGCTTAACTAATATGACAATTTGGCATTTTTTTAAATATATTTCTTTATAAACCTGTAGATTCTTCAGCAACAAATGAATGAGTATAAATATCATTATTTATTCACAAGCTTCGATTTGGAAACTTTCGATCTGGAGGATTTTAAATACAATTTTGTAAATATAACATCATTTCGACTGGTGGATTTGGGCGATGTGGCTGTAAAGGAAATACTTAAAGATATTGAACTATACGATCGTCTGATTTTAAACCGCAATGAATCCATTTATAGTTTAAAGAAATCAGTCAGCATCGAGGTAAGTTATTGGTTAATACTGTGGTTTTGTACCTTCTTAATATAGTTTCTCAGACAGAGGCCGCTTTGATGTTTGACTCGGTTTATGTTTTTGCCATTGGACTACAGTCCATATATCCGTTGATTCACTTAACAAACTTAACCTGTAATGATGAAGTACCGTGGAACGGCGGTCTGAGCTTAATCAACTATATAAATGCGGTATATTTGTTTTTAAACCTCTAAGCACAGTAGTTTATATATATCTTCACTAGGTCGAATGGAAAGGATTGACGGGACCCATTCAGTTCAAGGAAGGCCAACGAGTTCAATTCAAGCTTGACTTGATCAAATTAAAGCAACACTCAATTGTAAAAGTTGGGGAATGGACACCGCAAGATCATCTTAATATAACAGAGCCCTCATTATTTTTTGATGCCGGTTCCATGAATGTTACCCTAGTCGTAATCACTATATTAGTATGTATAATAACTCATTTCTTACAAATAAAATGTATATGTTAATGTATATTTTTAGGAAACTCCATACGTAATGATGCGTTATGGTAAAAACTATACGGGGAATGAACGCTTTTATGGCTTTTGTGTTGATATCTTGGAAACAATATCGCATGAAGTCGGATTCGATTATATTTTGGATTTGGTACCAGATAGAAAATATGGTGCCAAAGATCCAGAAACAGGTCAATGGAATGGCATGGTTGCTCAACTAATGAAATATGTTTGTATCAAAGACTTCTTTATGCACTCGAAAAGCTTAAAAAACTATTCATTTTAATTTGTAGAAAGCGGATTTGGCTGTCGGTTCCATGACCATTACGTATGCAAGAGAAAGTGTTATTGATTTCACAAAACCATTTATGAATCTGGGCATAAGCATATTATTCAAGGTATGTTTTTAACAAACTCTTTTTAGTTTTATATAATTAATCATGTCTTATATCCATTTGCAGGTGCCAACAACTGAACCCACTCGACTGTTTTCATTTATGAATCCCCTTGCAATCGAAATATGGATATACGTTTTGGTTGCATATTTACTCGTATCCTTGACCATCTATTTAGTGGGAAAACTTTCGCCAATCGAATGGCGAAGTATTCATCCCTGTGATTTGGATCATATTACAATAAGTAATCAATTCACATTGTCGGATAGCTTTTGGTTTACAATTGGCACGCTTATGCAACAGGGATCGGACATATATCCGAGAGCTGTATCCACACGAATAATTAGCAGTATTTGGGGTTTCTTCTCACTGATAATTGTTGCATCCTATACGGCCAATTTGGCAGCATTTCTAACTGTTGAACGTATGATGAATCCTATTGAAAATGCTGAAGATTTGGCCAGTCAAACGGAAATATCGTATGGTACCCTAGACAGTGGCTCAACAATGACATTCTTTAGGGACTCCATGATTGAGACGTACAAGAAGATGTGGAGAATTATGGACAACAAGAGACCCATGGCATTTACATCCACCTATGAAGATGGCATTAAACGGGTTAACCAAGGCAACTATGCCTTCCTAATGGAATCGACCATGCTGGATTATATTGTTCAGCGGGATTGCAATTTAACACAAATTGGAGGCCTATTGGATACCAAAGGCATTAACAAATATGTAAAGATATGATTTCTCATTTTTATCATGAGTTTTTCATTAAAGGTTACGGCATTGCCACTCCGAAGGGTTCGCCATGGCGAGACAAGATATCGTTGGCTATATTGGAGCTGCAGGAGAAGGGCGATATTCAAATGCTATATGATAAATGGTGGAAGAACACGGATGAAACCTGTACACGCATAAGTAACAACAAACACCCGAAGGCAAATGCCTTGGGTCTGGAGAGTATAGGTAAAGTTTACAAATGATTATTGTTTGTTTATTTAATAATAAAAATTGCTTTATTGGCAGGCGGCGTGTTTGTTGTGCTTATAGCGGGCATTATGTTTGCTTTTGTTGTGGCATTCTTTGAGTTTTTGTGGCACTTTCGTCAACAGGCGAAAACAATGCGTCTCAATCATAGCAACTGCCGCAATCCTAACCACTTGAACATAGCAGCTACGAAGGATCCACAAACAGGCAAAGATCTGCCATATTTACCACCGGAACGCTCGTTCTGGGTGGAAATGTTTGAGGAATTACGCTTTGCATTGTGGTGCACCAATGAAAGGCAACGGCCGGAGCTAAGCAGATGCTGCAGCGAATGCCAAGTGAATTAAGCTAAACATAATAACATTTATTTAGCGTATATATTTTATTTATGTATTTGTGTTAATTATTACTAATTTGCCTTGGCCTGCCAACGCCGAAATACATTCGCATACTACATACATACATATAAATATAATACAATCAGATCTGCTTCGAATTCCAAGCGGTTCTTTAAATAATTTAAATACTCCAATAATAATCATGAATCTTATAAGAGTTTGATATCTTAATAACTCGAAATAAATAGCTTCATTCTGGCAAATGTCAGACGTGTAGGAATTCGAAACACACCTGAATATGTCTAATTTTGAAGTATAATAAGCTATTTTCGCATTACTTAAGTGAATAATTCTACAGTTTAGGTTTCCTTAAAAAGCATTCGACAAAGCTCTCCACCGCCCATGTTACCCTTGGTGCATAGTAAAAGCTGACGCGACCGTTCGGCACTCTTCTTTTCGTTGGCAATAATGCGTCTGGTACGTATTTGACTTGTTTTCCAAAACGGCGAGACTATCTGCCTCTGCCACTTATCGCCAGTATCCGGCAGCGTAGGCAACTTACTTAGCTGCAAGGATGGAAACGGCGTTGGTAAGTTAACAGGTCTGTTGCTGCTCATTGGCTCTTCAAATCGATTTACTTTTGCTTTATATTTTTTCAATACTGTTTGCCGAGCGTGTGGAACCGTGCTATTGGGTTTCTTTGAGAGCTTCAGCCATTTGCGACTGATGCGCTTTATAAACTCTTGGGTCTCCGAGTCCAAGACATCGTTTCGATTATTGTTAAACACATCGAATTGTGAGGATCCATCGCCACTTCCACTGGCAACATTTTCATTTTGTTGAAATGATTTGTTCTCATCGCTGTCATCGTCGAAATGTACCCTAGTTGGTTTCCTAACAAAATAATCAAAGTTCCAGTCGTTTCTGAGCTTAAGCTTCTGAGCTCTTTGTCTATTGACGTTAGTATTTATTTGTTTTCCACTGCCAATGGAAATATCGGACTTATCCTCACTCTCCTTGTCTGTGTCTTTGCTTGACTCAGTTTCATATAAGGGCTTCAATTTTGTACTGGGTGAGTAAAAATCATCAATGTAAATGTGCTGCTGTTGATCTAATTCCTCTGTGACTGGGTTATTCAATACATATTTTTGGGTAGGTACAATGGGTAGTTTGGTACCATTATGGATGTGCTCGGGACTTTTGCGGTATTTCCAGTTAACCGTATTATTCGAGTGTTTTCGTGACATGTCGCTCTTAAACAAGAAGTCAATTTCGTTGCCATTGATAGGGAATATCAAAAATATTGCACCCACAACTCCCAATACCAAAAGCATATAAAGAGTCATAAGCGCAATAAGCCTGTAAGATAGTCTTGGATATATCATGATGCTAATGAGAAGCTTTGTAGTTTTTTCTGGATAATCTGTAAATGAGAAATATATGTTTTTTTAATATAATAAACAGAGCAACAGTTTCAGTCGCATATCTCAAATATTTTTTTGCATAGACAATGTAATTTAAAAATATCCGTACTTACATATGTTCTCAGTTCACTCTCTCGATTTTCTTGAACAGTCCACATAAAGCTTATAAATCTTTGCGTTCTTGCACTTACATATATATATATACTTTGTGCAAATGTCTATGTACACATAATATGTATCTCAATATCCTTTAACGTCGTAATTAAATAGATTTCGTATTGTTTTTTACTTTGCTACGATTTCATTGTTATGCACAGCTTATTTATACATTGAATATTTTTATTGCTTTTAAATTACCTTTTTATTTATTAAAAATTCTTGTTGAAATTCAAGTTTCTTGCATCTATTACTTTTGCCAAACACATCCCTTTTCAATTTCTGTATTTTTTTTTAATACCTCTGTATTGGTGCTGGATCATGCGCAGTTGTGCTTGGAAAATCGGATACCTGTTCCCGCATTTAAAGTATGTACACATACATAAAAATCGCTTCATTTTCATCGCTTCAAACTTTGCCGCTGTTTCTCAATTTGAATACAAAAATAATTGGAAGACCGGTTATACTCTCAACGTTGCTCCGATCAAATAAAAGCGAATATAGAATTTGCAGGACTTAAAGGCTATTTTACCTATCAATAAGATATTGTTGTTGTAGTTTATTTTTCGATTATTTTTAAGTACAAACTTACGATATTAAACAATCATATAGAAGTAAACAACGTTTGTTGCTGCAATATTAGATTTCGTTTATTGTTGTTTCCATGTTTTAGATAATTCAAAACTTATTACTTTTTAAAATCAATGTTTTCATTCTTTATTTACTAACATTGCCTTCCTCATTTGTTGAATTATTAAGATCACTATTGTTGCATGTGTCTCCTGACACTACACCAACATTTGCCACATACAGTGCTGGATCAATTACTTTCGGTATAGGTTTGATTTCAGTTCCTAATTCCTTTTCAATGCGATGCAGATCAAACCGATCTTCGTAGGTTATTAAGTTAATAGCAATACCTAAAAACAAGCAAGTCGAACAGAATATTAAATAAAATCAATGTGAAAAGCTTAGAGGCGCGCAGGAACATTGCTAATCCAACTAAGCATTGGGCATAAGGGAAAATTATAAATAAAAATTTAGATGTAATTGACTTACCTAAGTGACCAAAACGACCTGAACGACCGATTCGATGTAAATATGTTTCAGCCATTCGAGGGAAATCAAAATTGATGACAACATTTACAGCTTGTACATCAATACCACGGGTAAACAAATCAGAGCAAACCAAATTTCTGCACAGACCTTGTCGGAAGTCGTGAAATACTCGATTTCTGTGTGCCTGAGCCATTTTAGCGTGAATGTAATAACAGCAATAGCCGAGCTCCGTAATTTTTTTTGCTAAGAGTTCAACACGTTGCGTCGAATTGCAAAATATGATAGATTGATTTATTTGCAATTTGGAAAATAATGTGTTTAAGCAGTGAACTTTCTGCCGTTCTTGTACAAATGCATAGTATTGGGTGACACCTTTCAGTGTTAGCTCTTCCATAAGGTTTATCTCGTAGGGCTCACGCAAATGCTTTTCCATAAAGTTTTTAACAGTCAATGGAAATGTAGCCGAAAACAGCAATATCTGTGGATCTTTGGGCAATTTTAATATAACATGATCCAGCATGCCTTGAAAATCTAGTGAGAGCAGTTTATCGGCTTCATCCAAAACTAAAATCTTGCAATGCGACATATCAGCAACTTTCTTATCCATTAAATCCAAAATTCGACCCGGAGTTGCAATAATTAATTGTACTGAAATTAAGCATAGAAGTTTTAATTGATTAGTATCCATTTTAAAATGAACAATTGGTAATATGCATTAAACACATGCACACAAATGCACACATACCTTTTTGATATATACGGAGAATGTCATCCTTTAGAATTGTACCGCCTGTCGTAACCATAACTCGAATATCAAGATGCTTGGCCAGTTCAATGCATATCTGGGAGGTCTGCAACGCCAGTTCTCGAGTGGGGACCATTACTAACGCTTGGATGTAGTCTTTAGTGGGGTCTATTTGCTCCAGCACAGGAATGCAGTATGCTCCAGTTTTGCCGGTACCATTCTTAGCACGAGCCAAAACATCTTTTCCACTTAAGGCAATTGGGATAGCAGCTTCTTGAATCGGCGATGGTCTCTCCCAACCTTTCTCGAATATACCCATCAGAAGTTCACGCTTCAGACAAAATTCTTCAAATTCGTTGCCGCGCGTATCAGTCACATCCTAAAAGAATTATATCAACACATTAGAAATATAACTTTATGTTGAATTCACATGGACTTCGTATTATTATAGCAAAATAACTTACTGTCGTTTTGAAACGATTGTCCTTTGGGGGAAGCTTGAGTTTGGATTTCCATCCCATATCATCACTTAAGTTATTGGCAATTTGATGATCATTTAAAATTCTAAAATACACATTTAATGTTTCTTATGAGTTTTGAAAAATACACAATTTGGTTAAAATCTATTCACTGGCATATTTATATACTATATTATTATATATTTTCTTTAATTATTATTATTATTATTGTATTAGTTTTGTTGGAAAATTTCTAACACGTGTTACTATATTCTAAAGATACTTTAGTATATTGCGAGCTTTAAATAAGAAAATTTGCAGATACGACAAGCGCACATGTTCGCCATTGACAAATGCTTTTTTTTGTTTTTGTTTAATATTTATGTAAATAACAGCGTTTGATACGAAAACTTACATTAACAGTGCAAAATGCAAGGTAATGTGGTTCGAATTTCAACAAAAGAAAACTCTTCTGTACGAAATTCGGTTTTCTAATTTTTTTTTTTACCAAAAGCCGCCAAACGAGACCTTTACACACATGCAAACTTATATGCATGCATGTGAGTATATGTGTAAATACACACGTAGGCCAGCTTTAGTACATGAATATTATCAATTCCGAATTTATTTTGCTTTACAAATGTTTTTTAGTTAAGGTTATAAATGTACGCACCCTTTATTCACCAGACTTGAATGGCCGGGCACAATTTTCTCTGTCATCATCCTGGCGGTTTATTTAATTTGATTTTGTGTGTATGTGTCACAATCTAAAAAATCCAAGTAATTCATGTATTTTTGTCTGCATTTGCAATACAAGTCGGCCTTTATTCTATTTACTTACAATTTATAATTATTAATTTATATTACTCCTTAATTTTCACTTTTTATTTTCTGGTTACTCCTTGTAGAACAGGACAGTATCAAAATGAGTTTATTTTAACGGCTTATTAATATCACAAATACAACCTACCGAGCGATAGAAACCTTTACAGCCTTACAACTTGGTATCCATAGTACCAATCACACGAAAACAATCACTCGGAATAAAAGTACGCAATTTCTAGAGATGGCAAAATGACGCAAGTTCCATTTCGTTTCTTTTACGCTCATATTGACCCATGAGCTAAATTAAAATAATAATAATTAAGTATTCTTGCCATATATAAATTTAGTAACCAATGTTATTGGTTAAATGGAATACTATTGTACTATTATGCTGGCAATATTTTTTTTTAAAGCCTTTTTGAATTAAAATTCTTTATTCATTCCATACGATAGTGGAACGATGGAAATTTAGCCATATGAAATAGGCGATTTATTTGGGATAGATTTTTAGTATATGTTATTTATATATACCCGTTTTCAAGAGCTCGAAGCACTTTTTTCTATTACTTACAGCTATTATTATAATTCAGCCCATTAATAATATTGAAGTATCACCGAAATCGTTCTGTTGCGAGGTAGCAAAGTATGTTATGGCATTGGTAGAGTGTTGCCATCTCATACACGCAGAGCTGCAACAGCTGCGAGCCAACTTGAATGATCTTGGCATAAGCATAAGGAAACAAAATGACAGTTACCAAAACTTTGTTAAGATTTTGGTAATATTGACTTATTATAGCTAAATATAAAATTTTTGATATTTTCAGACTGAATTTGTATTTACGCATTTCGCTTAGTTTATTTTGATTTTACACAAAAACGTTTTTCTAAATAAACATAACATAATAACAATTTGATTAAATGTTACAAGATTAGGAGAGAGAAACAATCTGTTAGAGCTTTCATCTGAGAGAAAATCAACATTTTATGCTGAGGTTAGCTTCGGAGAGCGAATTTCTATTCTAACTATAAAATTCTTTAAAGTTAACGAACTGTTCATCTGACGATTCTACACAAATGATATGAATGCATTATACCTAGTTAATTTATAGTCATAGTAATTACATATTAAACTTAAAAAAATAGTAGTTGAACAACAGCGAAGACAATAATAAAATAAGGAGTTATAAAGGACCAAAGAGATTAACCGCTGGATGGTTATCAGCTGTATTTCCCAAAAATTGGCCATAAAGCTCTTTGTAGCGGTCCAGAGAGAGACCACCACGTTTCTTATCATCATCCTACAAATGCATAGAAATCCGTATATAATATTCATTGTGTTCACGCTTAAAGAAATATTTACACTCAATAGAGCTTCAAACGCTTTGTCCAATGGGGCAACGTCATCAATAGCAACCCTGGCAATGCAGTTGTAACGGTATTCGTTAATTCCCACAACTCCATCGTTATCGATATCAAGCAGCTTAAAGTTGGATTCAATGAATGCGCGCATGGCCTTAAAGTATAAAAAAGTTTATGATAGTTTAAAATTAATTCATTGGGGACAATGTAAATTACAAATGAGGGCACCATAAAATTGTATTTATTTGTAATTCATCAAAATTTGATGTATGTAAAATTAAATGTGTAAATCAGGGGGTCGTTGGGTTGCTAGACGGGCGCCTTGCCAAAATTTAGAGAGAGCGAGAGACAAACAAGAGCTAATAAGCTTATAGTATATATATTACAAATTTAAACATAAACAAGAGCTAAATGAACAAGCAATAGATATTACAACATATTGCAACTCTTTGATGTGTTTTTCGTTTAAATTCTTTAATATATATTTACCCTTGGTGTTTTTTTCTTATCAATATTATAGTTAAGACTTACCTGAGGAAAATCTTCATATTTCTTGCCCACGCATGTTTTCTTAACAGCATCCTTGAATTCCTGGTTGGAAATCTTTCCATCCTAAAATAATAATTAAATTCAATTACAAACTCGCAATAGCCAAGGAAATGCAACTAAAAAGGTAGGCACTTTAAGTGGGATTTTGGGTAAAAAATAATTTTAAAACGATGACAGCTGCTAGACGGAAGCCCATATGTGCTGATTTCGACATCCATTTCTGGTTCTCATTTATTACAAAGATTAAACAAAAGGTTTATGGCTCTTCATGTGAGTATATTATTAAAGCAATGCTTAAATTTTACTTGTGGTTACTTCTGGTATATACTTTACCTTGTCATCATCAGCAATTGCAGAAATTTCTTCCCACAAGTTCTTCATCAATTTCTTGTACTCATCCAAACGAGCGGGGCTGCAATCTCCCTTTCCCTCCACAATGCAAGCTCGCACTGCCATGCACATGAAATCATTTTGATCCAAGAATCCATTGTTGTCGATATCTTAAAAAGAATACAATATGATTGTTTTAACATCATTTATCTGGGGTTCGCTTAAAAATAAAACATTAAGACATAAGCATGAATGAGCCTGAGTTGGCCTTCAACTAATTGCTTTACTATAAACTCTTTGGTTTGTTTATAACATTCAGGAATATTTATACCATTATCCTTTTCAATCCAGATTGCATTTAAGTTCCAGGCAAGCAACCTTTTGTTTTTTATTTATTACCTAGATAATGTACTAAATTTTCACGACCCGTTTTGTTGCAAACCCCCAAAAAAATCTATTTTTAACAACTTAGCTCTTAGCTACTGTTGTTTGTTTAAATCAATCTATTTTTAGTTGAATTAAATGTACTATAATGTTCTAATTTACGAGCGATTGTTCTAAAAGATTAACTGCAAATTGCGCATCTGACATTAATATATTGCAATTGACATGTTTCTTTGTTATATTTTTATATATTCACTAGCTAGCAAATGTGTAGTAACTTGTACACAAAAAGGAAAAATAAAAAATTCACTATTATCAAATAATTATTTATGTTGAAGAAAACATTTAAATTCAGCACTGGATGAAAGGGATTGAACGAGGACACTTCAAACCAAGTAGTTAACATAATAAATAAATAAGTTAAACGAGTCTAGGAAGTAATAGGGTTAATGGCATAGTAATAAGGATAAGGATACACGAGTATATATTTATTATGATTTACTTACCATACATATATCGCACAACGAAATCAACTCGATTATCCCAAGAGTAAGCCATTATAACACTGTTCGTTTATTATTCATAAAATTTCTTGAACGAAAACAATAACAAATATTGTCCTTTATTGACAGGTCTTATGATCTAATATGAACTTTGATTAAAGCACACCTTATAGCAATATTCTAAACTACCTTAAGATTCGCTTAATTCAAACTAACTAAAGTTTTTATTGACGAGAGCATTTCCTTTGCAACATTCGATTTATTTTATAAGTGCATCTAAACATTATCTATAAATATAAATTTAGATACATTTATATATGCATGTATATACATATATGTTTACATATATATATCATTATATGCAAATATATATTATATAAATTTTATACATATGCTTATATATATAAAAATATATATACGTGTACACTTACTTTTATATAAATACTAAATGATAAATAAAATGAAATTAAATAAGGTACGAATATGTCCGCGAAAATATATTTTTAGTGCACGCATAACCTATTGTAAAGAGCATTTCACAAAATGTTCATTTACATTCTTGTTATTTGTATTGCAGGCTACCGAAATTTCATCTTTCACCTTTTAAGATCGAGCATCAAAGAATGCTGTTCAAAGTTGCTTAGCTAAAAAAACACCCTTTGCCTATGCAACATAAAGGGTTGTTACTACCTTTGGCGGCTAACAAAGTAAACTTACTGAATGCTATGAAATAAATTTACTTCTTGGTTAATTTTCTAATAAATTTCTTAATTGTATTAGGTGATGATAATTTAATGGCCAATTTGTTGGCACTCATTACTGTGAGCCGGATAGACCCGGCCAAGAGTATCGAGAGGGCTAAAATGAAATGCACAGGTATTTGCATATATATTTGTTTTATGTACATTTACACAGCTTTAGTATACCCTCGGCAACCTTTCTTTGTTAATGTTTGAAAGGGGTATATATATATAATACCCTATTTATGGCACAATAAGTCAATATTAAACTGATTTATGATAAAAGTTGAATATTTCACCACTCCCCCAATGCAATAAGCTACTTGCAACCAATCAAACTAACTGGCTCAAACGTACAAGCTTCAAACTCAAACTACCAATGCTTTGCCTAATTCCCTTTTTGCCAGCTGTCTAATCGAACTACAACAATTCGGCTTGGGTCATTTCAGAAAACAACAAAGAACGAACGTATTACTTGAAAAATAACGAATATTGCACGGCAATCATTCTCGAATGCTACTCAAGCTGTTGAACAGGTCCGGTTGAACGGCCAGATGCCGAAGATTAAAATGCAGCTAACACAAAACAGCTCTTTGCCACAGAATATTTGCACCTGACTTTATAATAAATTCTTTGGTACCGAAGGGTAGCTTCCTTTGTCCAACCCTCATACATACATCGCCATGGACATAGATACAAACATATTTACGTCCTGTTGCATGGCCAGGTAAAGGAACAACAACAACAACTACGGCTGCCGGCAGCAAGTAAAGCAACAACAGCAACAACGGCAAGCAATCTTAAGTCGATTAAAATATCCTCTACAAGCTACTGTGTTCAGCTTGCAAGTCTTAAAGGGGCGGGGCGGCGAATAAATTGATTGCAGATTGGATGCGAATTAGAGTAAATGAAAAAAAGTGCATTGCATGCAAAGGCAAAACGAAGAAGAAAAATATGTGCAAATCTATTAACTACAGAACAATAAGAAATACGTTATTTTTAAAAATGTAAGCTTCATATAAATAGTGCAAGATTATCTTAAAGCTTCGCCTTAATAGATAAGATAATTAAGTACTGACTATTAGTATTTAATTTTATATTTAAAATAATTTTATTTTAGCTTCCCTTAATAAATAAGATTATTAAGTACTGACTACTAGTATTTAATCTTATATTTAGTATAATTTTATTTGATTCAGGTCCAATATATTTCATTTTCATAATAAACGTTTTTCAAGCATCGCTTGAATATCAAACATATGTTTGTTTTTGCATTCTTTTTTGGGTACTCGTATTTTTAATAAGCACATTTACAGGGTATGGGAAGGGGCGTGTCTAAGACGTTCCACCTTGAGCCATGAAAGAGACGCCGATAGCATTGACCAGTCAAGAAAATATTCTTACACTATAAACATTTTCACTCAAGCTTAAGAAACCGGATCGGTTTCTTTCTCGACTAGACACACATTGAGTAGAATTGTTTTGCGGCACCGCGACGCGTCGGTAGTTATGAATGGGAGTAGTAGTTGTAGTTGTAGTTGTAGGCCAAGTGCCTGCCTGCACCTGTTCCATCCAGAAATGGAAACATATTCGCATTGAGTGTAACTCAGTAGGCAGCTTGCTTGTCAGCGCCAGCCCGCGCGCATCTGAGCGAGATGGAGCCAAAGAACAGGCAAAAAAGAACGAAAGAGAGGGAGAGGGAGAACGAGAGCAAGACTAAGAAATTGAAGCGAGCTCTGTCAATGATCCTCTGAGTAAAAGAAGCTCACCTCGAATATTTCATTCAAATATAACACACAGGTAAACACATAATGGCCATGTTAAACTCAAGCAAAAAAAAAGTATAAAGAAAATAATAACAACAACAACAACTAAGGAAGCTGAAGGCATACTGAAAATAACGATAACAAGCCGCTCGCCTCACCTAAACAATGCAACAGGTGATGGACGGCAAAGCGCGCGGTCTTCGTCGTTGGGGAAAAGTCAAGTTGCTACCTGTAAAAAATACATACATACACACATATAGGGGTACATCAAACGAAGCCTACAACTAGTGCATACACACACACATGCATACGCACCCGAACGCATGTGTGTGTGTGTTAGTGCCCAAACGTGCACAGGTGCTCTTGCTCGTGCCAGAGCGAGCGTTCAAGACGAGTTTGTTTGAGATCAATTGATAGCCGTAGCCGTTGTGTAATGTTGATCTTGTTTTGGTAACGTAGTGGAGCATTGAGTTAAATGAGCCTGACTCTTAATTTTAGCTGGTCGCTGCTGCTGTCGCTGCCTGCTTGCCTGCTGCTGCTGCTGCTGCCTGCTGGTCTTTGGTCCGCAAGACGACTTTTTAGTAGTATGTGTGTATGCTGACTAGTGTGTAGCTGTGAGTAGTTCGCGTCTCGCGTCTGAATGGTGTATTGGTATTTCAAGTGTTGTATGTTTTTTTTGTTTTTTCGTTATTTTATTGCAGTTTTCCTCTGAGAGAGAGAAGGTCATGGCCGATTCAAGCGATCCTGAACACGCAGTATTTGTTGAGCATTGAATGAAATGGGTGCGCATTGTCACTCCTAACTTCAAACAAATAACGAAATCAAATTTATAATCAACGTTATAAACTAAACTTAATTAAACGCTCTATCTCCCTCTCTGTCATTTGTTTAATGCACTCGTCTTCCCTAAACGATATTATTTATTAACTGTTATTTATTTAAAATGGAATCCTGCGTTTTAATACCAAAAGAGTTCGCGTTAACAAAGTTATCCTTGCCGACGAACAACAATAGCGGCGAATCCGTTTTAACCGTGTGTGCAACGACAAATATCAAAAAAGGATCTCTATTCTATCCATTTCAGGGTACTATACGTACCGATAAAATAGATAACCTCAAATATCCGGATGAAAATGATGTAAGTACTTATTTCATTGAACTGATTAATAATTTGTTTAGTTAAGGGGATTTCAAACGAAGAATGGCAATTTGAATCCTAAAGAACTTTATTTTTATTTTCAAAAAGAAGGTGTCAAAATTGCTTAAGAAGATAAATCTTTTATAATCTTTTGATTTAAGTATTTTGTAACCTAAGGAAATTCATTTCGGATCTCTTAAGGCATTAAGTCAGAAAGAGGGATGGTATTTACTCTAAACAATAAAACAAAAGCCGTTATAATCCTACTTTTCTAGATATTGTAAGCATGTAAGCATAATATTTGATAATTGGGTTAGTGAAACTGATTTTTTAACTTATAGGGAATAAGTTTTATAGCATATCTTTAAAATCTCAGCTGAAGCACTTTCGTGTTCAGTTAAAAAAACTTCAGCGATAAGATCTTAAATCTGAAAGGAAATCCTTCTTAAGAATCTACATAAAAAAAGTCACGGGAAAAGGATTGAGAAGAACAACAACGTTCAAGATTCTTAGTTTATTTTCTATCCAGAAAAACTGATAGCTTTGTAATTTACATTTCAAATCTGAACCTTAAAAAATCAAAACAGTAACATTAAATAATAGTTTAAACCTTAACAAAGCTCTCAAAAAATATATTCAGAAAGGACCCATTGAGTATACGTAATACATTTTGCAGTTAGAGAATAAAAGAACCTGTTTGTAGTATTTCTTAATATCGTGAGAATATTCCCATGATCATCTTAGTTGAAGATACAAAATCTGATACACCCACAGGTATTCTCGGGAGCCATAACTTTAGCCCTCGACTTTATGTGTAGTATGTGCGTTTTTCATGCATCGCTGGTGCAGAATTATTTTGGACGAACATGCTTATAAATAAAGTATGTACGAATCCGCCCCTTCCAAGTTTTCCCAGGCTTACTACGTTGAATAATTGCTGAAGCATTAAAGAAAACTGTGAGAACTTCTTATGTCCGTCTTGAAGAGTTCCCAACGTCATGGGAGAGTGAGCACCCCATAGACTTTTATACACCAATTTTCGTAACACATTTCTTAAGTCTCTCTCTTTATAGGTGTGTGTGTGTGTGTACGATTTTAATACTTATAGTAGTTAAGATCTTGTTACAGTTGCAAAGTCAATTAAAGTACTTAAAGAAGCCATTATATGGTAACATCTTGAAATATTTCTTTAACATGATTTTTTTTAAATATTTGCATACAAATTGTAAAGAAAAACCAATTTTTCTTAGTGTATTTTTTTTATGTTCCATTTTAATTCATTTCTATTTATTAGTATCGTAAATATCTGCTTTAGAACAGTTTATGAAATGGTATTAAGTCAATTTATCAAGCATCGTTAATTAGTAGCTGGAATAAAGCGTTAAAATCAAAATTTATCTCCAAGAGGATATCCTCAAGTTAAACGCTCGAGACTAAAATATTTTTACTTACCTTGCCAACCAATTGATTAAAATAAGGTAGCGCTTTCAAAGTTACATACATACACTACATACATATACATATACATATATTGCACGTTACCTGTCTTCATCTTGAAAACTTAAAAGCGATCGAATCATAAACAAAGCAGTCATTCAAGAATATTTTTGTGTGCGTATGTGCAGTAAACACACATACTTCATACCAAGGTGTGTATGTGTGTGTGTGTGTGTTCGATCGGGAGCTGGAGCAAGGTGCTACCGGAAACGAGCAGTGCGAACCTGGAATTATTTGTGTGAGCACAACTTACATACATACATACATACAAGCATACGTGCATACGTACGAGCTTATGTCTGCAAGTACGAAAGAGTTATGTATGTACGTTTGTATGATGCATAAGGATATGGTCTTGTCTTTTTCGTAAAATTGATGCATGCAATTTTGCATGAACATAATTAATAACAGTTCTTGAAAAATATATTGGCTTACGTGCATTGGCAGACATAAATAATATATATGTACGAATGTATGTACAACATGTATTAACAAACCGTTTTAGTAAACCATCCAATTATAAAATGGAAAACAGCATAAACAGTAGGAGCTCGTTTAGCAGACAAATTCAAGAACTCAGGACACTTAAATTATTGTCTGAGTCATCATACCACAAACTATATTCAGAGACCTTGCTGAAATTAAATATTCATTAGTATAAGAAGAAAGTTTCCATATGATCTAACTGTCAATCAACATTAATTATATGTGAAAACTTTGTGATCCAGTTAAATGAAGCCGACTTAAAAGATACCCTGTTCTAAAGGAAAACATATAAAAATATCAATTATCTTAATAACTTTATTTAGTTATATATATTTTCATTTCAATTATTGTAACAAATTTTTAGAGACCGTATTCCTCCCCAGATTATTACTATCTCTTAACGTTCTCAACGTAGTCGCAAGAGCCTCCTCGACTTGTTAAACTGGTACATCCAGTTTTACAATCGCCGCAAAGGAATTGCAAATTGCATCTGCTTTTAGCGTATGCACATGCACAAGTAGGAGGTTTTAAAAAAAAAATAAATAAAATAAAATACAATATGCATGTGGTTAATTGTAATTGTAAAAATGTTTAAAACATCCCGTTTGGCTTTATTTAGAATACTAATGATAATATGTAATCCAATTATAATTGTTTTTTTTCTTTCTTTTAGTTGAGATATCGCCATGGTTTATATCACGACGTTTCATTTAATTATGGAACGCGTGTAATCCATTGTAATTGGATTAGATTCTTAAGAACTACCGCTTTCTTTGATGCGAATGTAAATCTCATTTGTACAATGGTTAAGGGAGATCCATTGTATGAAGTCATCAAACCAATTAAGACTTATCAAGAGCTAGTTGCGTACTACTTGCCCGAACGTCCCGAGGAAAGCATATTTATGAATCTGCGTTCAACTCTATATAGACAGGCAATGGATTCAATTCTACAAGGTATTTATGCTTAAATTCTAAATAATTATTAATTTTGTACTTATATTTAGATTATTTATTCTGTTTATTAGATACTCCCCTCGATTTGTCATTAGCGTTAATGTATAAAATACCAAATTTACCGCTTTCGCCACCCACGAGCGAGGACGAACAAAAGTCAATATTGAGTGACTCCTCGGGTTCCTTATTGTCACTTAATGATAGCACTAACGACAACTCAACCATATCATCAGCATCCATGGATGAAATCAAGAAGACTGTCTTCGAGGATATTACAGCAATTCCCCATAAGAGTACCATTAATATTAAAAACTATCAATATGAAACAACAAAAAAGCGCATAGGCAGAAACGAGAGATCATTGCTGCCCTGTGAAGTCTGCAGAAAAGCCTTCGATCGGCCAAGTCTTCTCAAAAGACACATGCGAACTCATACGGGTGAAAAACCACACATTTGTATGGTTTGTGGCAAAGGTTTTAGCACATCCAGCTCATTGAATACGCATAGGTAAGTACTTATTACTAAACACGTAATTCTTTTGAACACATCTAACCAACAATTTCTTATAGGCGAATTCATTCTGGGGAAAAGCCGCACGAATGTCAAGTTTGTGGAAAAAGATTTACAGCGAGCAGTAATCTTTATTACCATCGAATGACTCATATTAAGGTAAATATAATACTTTTAATTCCTATAAACATTCGACATAAGCGTTATCTTCTTAATTTTTAAGGAAAAACCACACAAGTGCAATTTGTGCGCTAAGTCGTTTCCAACTCCTGGCGATCTTAAGTCCCACAAGTACGTGCACAGTGGCTCGTGGCCTTTTAAATGCTCAATTTGTTTCCGCGGTTTCTCAAAGCAAACGAATCTCAAGAATCACCTGTTTCTACACAGTGGTAGGTTTCGCTATTAATCAAGTTGTTTTAAACCATGTACTAACGAGTTTTTCGCAATTCCAGGAGACAAGCCACATGGCTGTGAACTATGCAAAAAGAGATTTGCACTGGCATGCAACCTGCGAGCACATATGAAAACACACGAAGGTAAGTCAAGTTTTTTGTTTTTTTCTATGTTTTATTGGATTTTTATGATATTCTAATGTAATTCTTTACTATAGGTGATCCCCAAGATGAATGTACTCGATGTGGCAAGGTGTTTGTTGCCACAACCAACGTTTCACAACGTCGGAAAATTTGCACAAAATGCATTGACTGTAGCGATTCAACTGATGATGGAGAAAAGTCTGGCTTTCAATCGGAACAAAGTATGTTTACCGAGGAGGAATACGAATCTTCAAATGGTGGCACAGAATACAGTGACAAATGAGCTGCATTCTGACTTGTCAAACTTGTCTGATAAACTTAAATAAATTATTCACAGCTAGCATCAGTAATTTTAGAATATGACCAAAAATTTTAAATTTTTACAAACAATTTTATTGGGTTTGTGTGATTTTAAATAGCAAACAACGCTTACAAACACAATACAAGAAATTGAATTTAATTTATTAATATGCTAAATAATAATTATAAAGTACATGTTTAAGAATAATATTTAACTCGAAATCAGATGAAATTAAAAACATCAATACCGTCCAGTGATTATATTATATCTGGTTTTATTTTAGTTTAAGATGGTGCTGCGTAAAGGGTAATTACTGAAGCTACAAAGTTCCAAGTAAATAAATAGATGAAGTCGTACCTTGATACATTTTTTATATAGATTGGCTATGTAGGTAAATGTAAAATGGTTTACCCTGTTTGCTCTTAAAGCGTTGGACTCTTAAAATTTTAAGCTCAGCAAACAGTCATCGGTTTCTGTGCAAATATTACACTGTATCGCTTAGGTTTTTTGGGAACTGACAAAAATATTGATACTTTTTTGTGGAAGAGTTACCCTGAGTAGCTAAAATAGGTATTTTAAACCTTCAATGGTATATTAGTTATATGGACTATGAATTGCAGTTCATTTAAATAAACTCTTTCCCAGGTCCTGATGTTTGTAAGCTAAGTGTGCCAAACGCATTTTCCATTGTGGCGATACCTTGACATAAATGTTAATATGGACTCAAAAATACACTCTCTTTAAAAGACAAAAGCTGCTTGACATGTAACATTTGATATGCATAGCAGTTACCAAATGTACATGTGTGTCAGCCATATTGGCTTAACACTCGCCATTTGCAGGGAATTAATAAATAAAATAAAAAGAATCAAACGCGAGCAAATACAATTACAGATTCTGTGAAAAATGGGATTACTAAGCTTATAAAGGTTACTAATAATTAACAAAGAACAATGCCCAATGTGTACTCATGTAATGATCCAGTAAACAGTTAATATTTATGTGATTTACAAACAATGTGCAGAAAACTGTAAATATGTTTTGTTTCAATGAACTATAAGTATTGGTGTACTTTAGTGCTTGCGCCGAACTCTTATAAACTGATTACTACTGGAAGCACACATTAATTAATTTCAATTGCACATAAATAAATATGTATCGTGCGTATATGCATATTTTCCTATACATGTATGTATGTACATACATAAGATTCATGCTTACATGTCCTATGTTTGTACGTAAAAGTCAAGCTGTGTTTAGGGTTCCCCCAACAAAAAAAATAAAAACTACAATTCATGGAAACATCTAATTAACACATTTAAATTGACTTCTTATGTTGCAGGAAATAAATTTTATCTCCAACCGAATTAGAGCGGTATATTTACATGTGTATTTTAAGTGCTTGTAGTCTAACGAATCACAAATATTGTCTTGCACATAATAATGGGGGACCGTGACATCCCAAGCGTACCAGTCACAACACTAGCTGGCCTAACCAGTACGTCGGACTGTAAGTATATTGCACATGTATGCAAATATATATATATATATGTGTGTGCGTTGATAACCTTTCGAGTTGTTAACAAATATTCTTGTATTTTGTTTTAGTGCTCAGCGAGTTGCCCGTCTCAGATTGCCTTCACAGCGCCGCATCCTTAAATAAGTCTCTACTGTTTCATTCGCTGGTTGCCAACGAATCCAACAATCTTCTTTCTGTGCGCGATGAGAATCTAGTAAGACAGTTGGTAAATGCAATTGAGCAGACGAATTCGGACAATATGTAAGTTTATCAAATGCTCTTTCAAAGCGTATAATTAATTGAATTGTTTGTTCTATTTCAGAGAACTTAAGCCGCAATATGCCATTCAGCAACATGGCGCTAATATTAGTACATATCCTGAACTACTACAGGGTATTTACAACTATCGCCCAACCGTATTTAATACACCTCGTAAAACTGGTGAGTTATTATGAATTTGCTACATGGACTATTCAATTATAACAATCTTGGTATATTTTTTTAGTTATAAATGATCGCACGTCCCAGCAGCATTTCACGGAGCATTCAGCAAGCGAACGATCTTTGCCTCCGCAGCAAATCGGTCTTGTTAATGACATATGTCAAACGCAATACAATTTAAATGTAGAGCAGCAACAGCAACATCATTCTCTTACAAAAGATTATATGGACCAATCAGTCAGGTGAGATTTAAAAACCGAAGAAGGAGGTTTCAACAAACTTAATATAAAAATAACTATTAGTGGGATTAAAATTAAACGTTTGCTAATGTTTTTATTCTTAAACTTTTAGAATGGATGTAACAAGCCTGTTGCCTTCGCAGCGTGAGACTAGGCCAATTCTACAGGACGGATCCATTGAAAATGTTATCCAGGGACAACAACATGTGCAAGGAATGGGAGTAATCCAACCATCGTTAGTTCTACCGGAATCATCTGTAATCCAAGCTGTGAATCAGCACGGACATCAATCCCAAACGTATTATCCGTACCAACAGAATGATTTGACTGATCCAACAAAACAGCTCGATAAGAGCATTAAACCATCATTAATCAGCAATCAACAATTTAATAAGCTTCCACAACAGACAGATCCATCGACCATCCATCAACAGATTGCATTTCAAAGTCAAGCAGCAACAACAACTACATCGACCATTCAGGGCAATTTTCAAAATGTTTTAAATTTACAACGGCAGCAAATATCTGAAGTTACGACAATACAGCATCAAGATGTTCAGAAACCATTGCAACAACAACATCAACAACAATACGTCAAACCTCAATCTCCAGCCCAGCAGCAACATTTCATCGCATCGACGTCTTTAGCGACAAGCAACAATAGTAATGCATTTGGCCACGAGTTTAATCCATCGATAAACGCGACATCGACTGCCACATCAACATCCACATCGTCAAGCGGCAAGTCGCAGGTTCGGGTATGTATAAATCGCCTTAACGTCGAGGATGCTCGCCTTATGCAACAGAGTATTAAAAAGTTTGTACAAAAGTCACCAGAATTGGCAAGAAATATTGGGTTACTACACGATACGATTAACAAAAACAATGACAGTGAATATATGTCGTTAGCGGGTGAATATAATTCCATTGGAGGAGTATCTGGTGTACCAACAACGGATGCTACTACGAACGCAACATGTGCAGAGTCTTCGGCTTCTGTAGACATATTTACGGTTATCAAAGCTGATGAGAAACGCTCCGGTACAAAGAGAAAAATTGCAATTTCACTTGGTGATATTCCTCCAGAGCAAATATGTGAGTATCTTTTCTTAATTCTCGCACTTAAGAAAGCTAAGTTCTTTCAATATACTCTATTTTTTAGTCTCGAAGCCCAAACTACGTCGGGTCGAACGCATAATGGCCCTACCAACAACAAAATGTACTAAAGAAGAAGTCACCCGTTCGCAAACATACCAACAGTTTATGAGGAATATGGAGCAAATAATTGAGTTACTGGACGATACTGAATCTCCAAATTTCGATTCAGGTAAATAGCAGCGTTCTAAATACTGTAATTTATTCCTAATGATAACAAATGATATATGAAACTTTGCAGAAGACGTCGACGATAACATAGAATGCATTTCGCCAAAACTTCTTAATACAATGAGTAATGACGTCGCCAAATTAAAAGCAAAGAACGCACTGGACTCAATACCGAAAAACAAACTAACCCTCCTTATAAACTATGCCATGCGGAACGTTTACTTGGCCAGAAATTATTCTGCAGGACCGGTATGTTAATAAATGCTTATTTTTAACGTTAATACTTTACGTAAATTTTATTGTATTTTGCAGGAAGACGAAGATGAAATTGTTGATGATGAAGTTATAGATAAGATATTAAATGCAATGGATGCGTGTTTACTTATATGCAATATTTATTCGACTGTGAGCGACTTAAAGTTTTTGCAAGAGGATAACATTTCGCACATTATAAAATTTGCTCAATTTCAATTGCGAGAAACAATATTTCCGTTGCATGATCCCGTGTATACGGTAAAAAGTGTTAAAAAATCGACTCAACGTAAAAAAACGAAGTCCCATCAAAGTCATCATCGGAGCCTACAGATTTTTTACTCTAAAGTTGTTGAGCTGCTGAAGGTGTTTGTGGCGCTTTTTGATAAATGTATATTTGTCGATACCATAGTATTACCATTGTCAACACTCGCTATTGAGCCATTCTTTGTGGACAATATTGAAACATTGCAATTTGTTTGCCTGGAGTTAGTTACAACGGTAAGCACGCTTTTAAAAGTCATGTCCGTACTTAATAACTTCATGTTCTAATTTTATAAATACTTTTAGATTTTTCGAAAGGAAAGATATGATAAAATACGAAACAGTATTTTGGGCGACATTTTATCTTCCATTGATCGTTTGCCTTCATCAAAAAAGAATCTTCGGCCATATAAGCTAACAAACAATGGTGGAAACATTCAAATGGTTACTGCACTCGTGCTGCAGTTGATTCAATGCGCTACAATTTTAACAGACTCTCTTAGTGATAAAATTAGTACAAAATCTATTCATGATTTTGATGATGATCTACCGAGTGGTGCTTCCCAAATAGTTAAGCCAAATCAGGACCTCCTTGTGTTAAAAAAGTACGATGTCGCTGTCAGTATTGGTGGCAACTTTTTAACGACATTCTTAAACAAATGCAAGTCGCGTAGCAACGAAACAGACTTCCGTCCACTCTTCGAGAATTTCATTCATGATCTGTTGGCTACTGTCAACAAGCCCGAATGGCCAGCATCAGAGCTGTTGCTCTCATTGCTGGGAACAATGCTAGTTCGTTACGTGTCAGATAAAACTATAGAACAAAGCATTCGGCTTGTATCATTGGATTATCTAGGCATTGTGGCAGCTCGCTTGCGTAAGGATACCGTTGAGTCCCGATGTAAAGTAAATATAATTGATTCTATGATTAAATCAATAAAAGCCGAACAGGAAAAGGAGGGCGATTTACCAATAACAAATGTAAGAGTTAAATAAAATTGTGTTGATTATATTTACCTTAATTAATTATAAATTATCATTGCAGACAAAAATTGAGCTGCACCCAGAAGAGCAACGAACGGAATTTCTTCAAAAGATCCTACTTGATTTTCTAGCCGTAAATGCACAAGAGGAGAACTTAATCTGGGACTATGCTCGACATTTTTATTTGGCTCAATGGTATCGAGATGTCATCTATCAACGGCGTCGCATTAAGGAGGGCGAAAAAGGATTTGCCTCGAAAAAACCAAAATCTC
Organism: Scaptomyza caliginosa; assembly: GCA_035044725.1. Classification (NCBI taxonomy): domain Eukaryota; kingdom Metazoa; phylum Arthropoda; class Insecta; order Diptera; family Drosophilidae; genus Scaptomyza; species Scaptomyza caliginosa. The sequence goes on from JAWNNR010000511.1 coordinate 588,102, forward strand.
ATTTAAAACATCGATCTGGTAAGTGCTTCATAATTAAAAAAGTAAAACCACACAACTGTATAAAATTATTACATCAAAAAAAAAATATTAATGCATATATGTTTGATAATTCCTTAAAAAATGCTCACAGTGTATGGACATTATTTATTCTTCTTAAATTTATTCATCTGTGTCAAAATATATTATAACACAAAATTCGTTTTACAATTTCAGGAGACTATTCCGACACATCAGATTCTGGTTCCTGTGATGAAAATGATCCTGAGGACTCCAACAAAAATGGCAATCGTTCTGTCGACGTTGTTGATTATGAACTCAATTTGGAAATTTTTAACGTTCTTGAAGAGCGAAAGCAATATTTGATCAGCAAAATTAAACCATATTCGGGCATCGGCGATCACAGTCATACATCACATAAGACTTATATAGATTATAATAATGCACAGTTGATAGCACAATATTTAGCTACTAAACGGCCATTTAGTCAATCTTTTGATGGGTGTCTTAAGAAAATCATTTTAGTCGTCAAGTAAGTATACATTTTTATTAATTCTTATATACGTTTAACCTATCAACAATATCCCATTTTCTTTTAGTGAACCCTCAATTGCTGTGAGGACACGTGCAATGAAATGTCTAGCAAATATCGTTGAGGTGGATCCACTTGTTCTGAAGCGAAAGGACATGCAAATGGGTGTTAATCAGAAATTCCTAGATACAGCAATATCAGTACGCGAAGCTGCAGTTGATTTGGTTGGAAAGTTTGTTCTAAGTAACCAAGAACTAATTGATCAATACTACGATATGCTTTCAACTCGAATACTGGTAAGCTTAATAATACAATTCCCATTCGATAATTTTTTAAACATACAATATGTGCTTTGCAGGATACTGGTGTTTCAGTACGAAAGCGTGTTATAAAAATTCTGCGCGATATTTGTATTGAGTATCCGGATTTTGAAAAGATTCCCGAAATCTGTGTAAAAATGATACGTCGCGTTAACGATGAAGAAGGCATTCAAAAGCTTGTCACGGAAGTATTTATGAAAATGTGGTTTACACCGTGCATAAAAAATGACAAGGTATGATTGACAGCTTTAGTTATTATAATCAAATAAATTAACCTGGCTTTCTTTAACTTAGCACGGAATCCAACGTAAAATTAATCAAATTATTGATGTCGTTAACACGGCTCACGATACGGGTACAACATGGTTGGAAGGTCTTTTAATGAGTGTACGTATCTAGCAATTGCTTAAAATATGAACGTTGACTAAACTTTATGCTTGTTTAGATTTTCAAACCAAAAGAGAACATGCTAAAGCTTGATGGAAGTGCTCAGGAACCAGTTAAAAAGAATACCGAGCCACCACAAGAGATTGTTCTGGCATGCCAACAATTAGCTGATGGTCTAGTGGATCGTCTAATTGAGTTGGAAGACACTGACAATGCCCGTATGCTTGGGTGCATAACGACACTTCACCTGCTAGCTAAAGTACGACCTCAACTCTTGATACGTCACGCTATGACAATAGAGCCATATTTGAACATCAAATGTCATTCAGCGTCTGCGGCGAAATTTATTTGCGCTGTAGCGGATATTCTTGAAAAGGTTGTGCCTCTTGTAAATAACGCTAGTGAATCGTTTTTAGCATCGTTAGAGGAACATTTAATGCTGCTGGTAGTTTCACGCAATCAAGCTGAGGTCACAAGTTGCGTTTCATGTTTGGGAGCACTTGTAAACAAGATAACAAAGAATTATAAATTAATTCGTGACTGTTTTCAAAAGTATGTATTGATTAATTTTTAATAGCGAATCTACTTTACAAACTATTTCTTTTACACTTGAAGGTTTTACCGTGTTCTGGATCTGTCTAGGAATCAGGTTGTACAAAATGGATTTAATATAGACAATATTTATACACCTAGCTTCAGGAGAAGCTTGTTCACGATCGGCATACTGATGCGATATTTTGATTTTAAATCTCCATTAGCTTTGGGTAACTTGTTTTCAAATCCTCTATAACTCTACAGAGCTAAATATAATTATTTACATTGTAGGTGAATCAAATAATGGACTTCCAGCTTCAATATGCGACAACGTATTTGAGTGTTTGATGTTCTTTTGTGGTTGCTCGAACCATGAAATTCGAAAACAAGCTCTTGTCTCACTTGGCTCTTTTTGTGTTATGAACGACGACTATCTGACACGCACAGAGCTTAAGCAATTTTACTGTGATTTACTAAGCTCATCGTCAAATGATGGTGGTATAAAAATAATCTGTATGCGCAATATTTGGATTTATTTGACTGAATCGGAAATGTTCATGCACAACAAAGAGAAAGAGTGTAAGTATAAAATAAACAGAGTATGAATCTAAACTAATCTATATATTTTTTAAAGGGGAAAAACAATCAAAACACGAAGATTTGAAGGAAATGAATGACGTCTCGTCTGGCATGGCAAGTCGCATTATTCAGCTGTATTTGGAAGAAATTCTTGACTGCTTTCTCAATCGTGACGACTCAGTGCGCCTGTGGGCAGTCAAAGTTGTGCAAATCGTGCTGCGCCAAGGATTGGTGCATCCGGTCAGAATGGTGCCCTACTTGATATGTTTGAGTACCGATTGTAAGGTCGAGGTAAGTAAATTAATTAAGGCATATGTTAATATATAATAACAACAACCCTCTTATATTTACAGTCAGCGCATCGGGCAGACGCATTGCTGAAAGATATTGATAAGACTTATTCGGGTTTTGTAAATATGAAAGTTCAATTTGGACTTCAACTTTGTTTTAAGCTACAGGAAATACTGCAAGTAAATAGCAAGGCGAAAATTGAAATAATTCGGGGCTATGCGTAAGTTACAAAACTGAACCCAACATTGATCAATAAATAACTATAAATCCAATCTTTAACAGTAAACGTGGTCCGGATCAAGTAACAACAGCTTTAAATGATTTTCTGTATTCATTACTTCGAACAACAAAACCACAGAGGCGTGCATTGGTTCAGACGGTGACAAAACAGTTTGACGATCAAAAAACGTCGCTACAGCAGATGTTATATATTGCCGACAATCTTGCATACTTTCCTTATGTGGTTCAGGACGAGCCTTTGTATCTGATACATCAAATTGATTTGCTTATCTCGATGGCTGGCACACATTTATTAACCACATTTAAAGATCATCTTAGACCAAGTGAAAAGGGTGGCGATGTTCTCGAGGACGATGATGATGAGGAGGATCCACATATTCTATTTAGCCGGTTACCGGAGGACATGAGCGAAATAAAAAAGTGTATGACTTCCGCGCAAGCTTGCATGCTACTTCTAGTACTGAAAGAGCACTTAAAAGAAATGTATGGACTTACCGATGGTAAAATATCACGTTATTCGCCTTCCGAGCAAAAAATATACGAAAAGGCAATAACACGTAGGAGCGTCGCTGATTTTAATCCACGATCAACCATTGATGTGATTAAAAAACAACATACACAAAACTATACAAGCACAGAGTCTGAATGTTTATCCAGCGCCTTGACCAATGAGGAAAAAATGGATCTGGTCACAAAATACTTGGACGTAAGTAACTTGAAATATTAAAGTTGCATGGATTTGTAATCAATTTCTTTTAATTATAGTTCAAACAGCTAATGCTTAAACTGGATCCGGAAGATGCAGATTCTGATGCGGACGAATCTCGAGATAAGTCAAAATTAAATAGCTCTGGCCTCTTAGATGAGTCGATCCCATTAAATTCTACAAGGCCAACATTGATACAAAATGACAAACCAAATTTAGTGACCTCACCAAACGTTACTAACAGCAATATTCAAGCAACGACAGCAGTAAGTTTATATTACGCAATGTTTAAAGATATATTTTTTTTTAATTATTGTATTTATATTAAAGGAAACCCACGGTACTGATTCTACACCGACAACTCGGCCTGCAAAATCAGCCCTTTCCCCAGCGAAGTTACTTGCGCGAAAGCAGAGCCAATCGCGTAGTAAGAAAAAGCGGCGAAAAATTGTGTCATCAGATGAAGATGATGATTACAGTGGCGATGACTATGCGTGAGATAAACTGATTTAGTCTTATTGGTTAAACCATAGTTTAGAAAAGAGAAGGAAATAAATATTTATAAAAAAAAAAAAATAATAATACTGAAGCATAGGTTTAAAAAAAAAAACTGAAACTAAACCACTCTTAAGTAGAGCATATAATATATGTATGTATGTATAATTTATTTTCTAACCTAGCACTGTAAAATAGCAATAAAAACACTAATTTAAATCCTAAACTAAGCTAAATATCATCTTAATCAGTTATTTTGGAGCAGAGGATAAGGAAAGGATAATAAACAACAGTACGTGTATATTTTTTTAAATATCGGTATCGTAACGTTTTATAAATTATTTAGAAATTACATAGATTTAATAATGATCGTCTAGGTTTAACTAAGCACAAGGATTGGGCACACCGAAGAGTTATACCTTCCATTGCATTACTGCATTAAGTCGTGTTTCTACCTTGATCAAAATAAACTATTGTAAAAAGATGTAAAGCAAAATACTACTATTAATGTCAAAGGTTGATGTATCTATATGTAAGCAATTAAGCATTGGATCGGGTGTTTGTCTTCTCTAATTATGTAATTAAACGACCATTGTCAAACTTATTAATATAGTTATTATCCTAACATAAAAAGCATACTACAGCAAATTAAGATATCTAAAACCAATAACTTTTTTTTGATTTTTCATTCCTATGACTATGTAAAAAAAAATCTAAAACTAAACAAGGCTATATAAAGGAATTTATTTTATTCATTTTTACGAAAAATCACACTTAACGAGCACACACATTAAATCAAGAAACGCCGCTAAGGGTAACTATGTAAATGGCGAAGCTTTAATGGGTCCCACAGTTTGGATCAAATTCAGCCATATCGAATAATGTATATTATTATAGTTCATAGTTGAAAAGGTTCAAGCTCTATTTTAATTTAAGTCACACACACACACATATGTACATAAATTTATATATCTATAATTTTTAAATGATGCAGATATAATGAATATTTATTTATATATGTATATGTATGTAGCTAAATTAATGTTGAATAAAAATCGTATAATAAGACATCCAAATATGGACAAAAAATTTAAATAACCCAATTGTTTTTATTTTAAATTTATAAGGGAATATCGGGAATTGATTTTAAATTCGGAGCTTACAAATTTTATTCTGAAATACTGGGCTTTCTGTAATGCAGTGGTAAGCAGAGAAAATCACTAGCTAAAAATAATTGAGCAGGAAATGCTCACTGACCCCGGCTAAGCAGATTTGCGTTGCTTTTGAGGTAGGCACGGGCAGCTAGCCAGTGTGAAAGTAAAAATACGGGGAAAACTAACAAAACGCTCTCCATGACAAAAACTCTCTCTCAGTACCAAATCATCCCTCATCTCTGTGCATCTCTGTGTGCATGTTCGTATTTGTAACTAACGGTTTCTCTTAAATGTGTAGGTATGTAGGTGTGTATGACATACACCCGTGTTTGCTCGTGTGTAAGCAAAGAAATGAATACACACATAGTATTTTTATTGCAGCAGTGTTTAATTTGAGAAACGAAATGCGATTGCGTGAGTTACGAAGAGTATACTTGTTGTCAACTCTAATTTAGTCTCCGTATGGCGCTTCGGTAAAGAGGTCCTCTGAGTGAACGCAGTTCACGTCGCGGCATAAAATTAGTATACATACATATGCATGTGAATTTCAATTTGTGCATTTTGCTTTATACAAATGAATGTAGTACACATGTGTACATAACAAAAATAAGTAAGAATAATTGATTTGTTTATTCATAGTGCAGAAAACCGTGGAAAAATCGAAGGCACCTCAGCAAAAACACGACATTTATCTTAAAAGTGAAAAATATATGCATATGTATGTATGTATGTATGTAGATGTACATAATATTTTCAAAATATGCATGGCTGTTCGTGTAGATGTGAAAATTAAGATTGAAAATGTTGTAAAACACATATGCATGTATGTAAAAGTGCATATGCGTACGTATAGTTGAAAAAACATTTATGTTTTTAAAATTTGTACCATGAGCCTTCGTGTGGAAGTATATGTACATAAATACATACATACATACATGTAGATGAATGATTGCGCCTTGATTTATGGTGCAACCAAGTGATTCAAGAGTATCTCTATGTCTTCAATTTGTACTTACATACATACATACAAATTACTTACATATTTGTGCAGCGCTCGCATCAAAATACATAAAAAGAGTGAACAGAGTATAAAAATGTGTTACACAAACATACATACATATATAGGTCCCTACATACAAAGCAAATTAGATTTACGCAAAAACAAAACGATGTAAAAGCATACGCAAAACTCCTACGTTATGAACATGAATGCTTACATTTGTACATACTTTTGTGCATAATTGTATAAACTTAAAAGCATATAAAGCATAACGTAATTATCTTTGTTTTAGGGATTTGAATATGTTTTAAAGCCAGTGAAGATGATTAATGCTACAAAAGTCAACACATAATAATCCTGTTTGTGAAGAAATTAAATGTGAAAATAATGGAACCGGAAAAATGGCACATGCGAATATATTTCTTTTTACTATTGATCACTTCATCGTATTCAAGTAAGTATTAAAACAATATTATGCTTCACATAATGATGACATTTTATGTTTTATTATTTTGGTTTATTCCTTTACTGGAAAGGTGTATATTGTGTCTTAAGGTAACAAAAGCGTGCCTACGACATAATAAAGAGTCCATTAAAAGAATTAATTTTCTACAGAATTTTCATATTCATGTATATGTTAATAACATATTAAGTTTTTTACTTAGTAATTCAAAAGCCTTAGGTGTTATTTAATATTCTTTGCTTTTTCTGCTTAAATATATAGATGTGGGAAAGATGACATTGTCTCAAAATCACTTTGGAAATTCCGTACAAAGTCAATTCAACACGAAAAATAACACTCGTGTCATCGCCCAGAAAGGAGGTCTTGCCATTTTACCATGTGTCGTCAAAGTCAATTCCCCGGCAACGGTAAGCCATTTTTAATTTAAAAGCAATATGTTAAACTTGACATAAGCTTAACACCTGGTGTCTTTGTAAAAGTTAAAGGCAGGGAGCTAATTCGCTTCTTGCTTCTTTTAGGTTTCTTGGATACGAAGAAAGGATTTTCAATTGCTCACAGTGGGTTTGTCGACGCATAGTAGCGACAAAAGGTTTTTGGTCGAGCACACACGTCACATGGGCCACTGGTCACTGAGGATTAAAGCTGTGAGGGAAGAGGATCGGGGTTTTTATGAGTGTCAATTATCTATTTATCCAACTCAATCAATATTTATAGAATTAAAAATTGTTGGTAAGTGCATACAGAATGTAACTTCTATTTAATTTTCACATATTAAATGCCACTTTTTGTTTACGTTGGCATTTTTAGAAGCGGTAGCTGAAATATCAAATGCATCCGATATTCTTATTGATGAAACTTCTACGCTGCAACTACAATGCAAACTAAAAGGTGCCACAGAAAATCCTTCCTTTGTGTTCTGGTAAGTAATTGATACTTGAAAAACATACGTAAAATTAATTTTATTCTGATCTTAGGTATCATGAAAACAAAATGGTTAACTATGATGCTCAAGGCGGCTTTGTGGTCACTTCGATAATAGAGAATGCACTTCCTAGTCTGGAACATGGAGCTGGCATTCAGTCGAAGGCTGGCAAGAATAAAACACTGCGTGGCAGTGGATTGGAATTGAATGTGGGCAGTAGTAGTCCCAGTAGTGCAGCAGCGGGTCCATCTATTTATACATCGCCAATGACACCTGTTTCAACATTACAAATGCAACAACACAAATCGCCATATCTTCCAAACTCGTCGATGAGCGTATTGACCATTAAAACGGTTACATTTCATCATGCTGGCAACTATACATGTGCACCATCGAATGCGCGTCCAGCGAGCATTACAGTGCATGTACTTAGAGGTGAGCATTGAAAGGTACATAACAAACGCTTAAGATAGATGATTTAATTAGTTTTGTATACAGGTGAGAAGCCGGCCGCCATGCAGCATGCGAACCGGAGCATTATTGATGGCGAAAATCCTAGTTCGAATACTACATTTGGCTTTAACAATATTAAAGGATTCAATGGTACTAACAGTCTACTGATCACAGTACCAACACTATTATTAACCTTTTTATGTCTGTTAGCTAATCTGCCTTCCGCGTCCCAGTTGCACAAACAGACTCCAATGATATTCTTCATACTCATATTATGTAATTTTAATAGCTGAAATTTTTCATAAATAGCGTAGTTTCAATTCAATTGACCATTGACAATTGGCAATTGTAATTTTTAGGAATTGTATATAAATACATACATAAATAGATACTCATGCATAACGTACATAAGAATTACATTAGTATCACGAGATTTTACTATTAAGATGACAAAAATGATAAAGAAAACAAACAACAAAAAAAAAAACCAAAATTGTAAAAAGGACTTGACTATGTTATAAATGAATGAAAAGCCGATTTTGTTGGCACTCTAAAACTGATATACCAATGTAGACTTATTATTAAGTACGATTCCAACGGTAGCTATATGATCGTTATGCCTCGATCAAAATCTCTATCCATAAACTTTTATTCCAAAACACAAATAGCGTCTATCGGAGTTCAGTTAAGGTCTCAGTATAACAACTGTGATATAATTTATGGATGGCAAAGTGTTTTGCAAACATTACAACAAAGGTCAGTTAAATTATGATGACTGGACATGGAGAAAACTGCTTCAAGTCTGTTATTAAAATACATTTGTTCCGATTGTTCTCATAAAAACAAATATATATACATATGTGCGGTATAACACTTTGACACCATGTACTTTCTTTTTTTTGGGTATGTACGGATTCTTCTCCTAAACATTTGTAGCTCTAAACACTTGAGATGACCAAGCTAATTAACAAAGGTTTGTAATTTCGAAACTTGAAATCCAAAAGGGATGTTAACATCAACATTAAGCTAAGCTGTCCGGGAGTATGGCAAAACTAAAGAAGCTTCACAGTTACAAAGAATAATTCATAATCTGGATCAGTAACAAATAGTTTGCAGCTTCTTGGCGCTACTATTATTGAAAAACGATAAATAATGCATTACAGATGAGCTTACAGTTGTTACTTTAATGATTGAAAACAAAAATCTACGAAGGTTAAATTTGTTATTTTCCAAAGCAAAACCACAGCAAAATGGATCATATCGTAAATACTTTAGGTTGCATTAAATCATATAGCTGCCAATGGTTGGATTTTACACAAATAACAAAATATGTATTAGAAATCGTATACACCAAAGTTTGCAACTGTAGAAAGGAATTTTAATAAAGATTTGACAACTAAGTACATATACACATATATATTTTACTAGGTAGAGGTGGAATTCAATCACCCAACAAATGAAAAGACAACTCTAATCTTTAATCTTGTTAGGATAACAAAACACTTTCCTCTTTTATGAATATTGATTGGGTTGAAACAAACCAAAGTAATATGTATTGAAATTTTTGTAAATACATTTATTGTTAAGAATATATAAATAAAGTGAATGAAATAAAATGGTTATATATGATGGCAGAATGATTTTCAAGCTTCGATTGAGACTATTTTCATTAGTTTTAGATATGTAAATAAATGATATATAATACTTTCTTCTACATATGTATGCATTTACTATTGTGATTATGTTAATGTTAATTGGGATATCAACAAAAAGCATTCTTAATAAACTATTACTTTTAAACTAATTATAAGCTGTTATCTAACGTTGAATAAACTAAAGCAATATTGTACGTGCTAAAGAATATCAATGAATCAAATTAAGCTGGTTATTTTACTTCTATTCGCTTGACCACCTAATACTTTTCGATGGCTTATTCTGTCACTGTAAAAGTTTTTTCTATAATAGATAAATACTTACCCTTTTTATTTACATTAAAGATGTTTTAAGTTGGAAGTTTCTCGCTGTTTGTAGACAATTCAAAAGTAATTTTTGATAGTTTGTTTTAATTAGATCGAATTTTAAAATATAGCAATACAAATAATGAACTATGATCTAAAATATATGTTATTTAAGTTAAAATATGTAATTATATTAGTCCTTTGATCTTCTTGGTCTGCCCACTTTTCCTTTTCGCTGTGCTAATGTTCCATTAGAATTTGAGGGATTCTTAATCAACTTATGCCAATCTTGTTCACAAACCAGGCTAGCTCCCAACATTGTGTACCTTAACAAAAAATTATGATTGTATTAAATTGTTTATGTGGTAGGAGTTTTTGGTTTACCTATCACCAGGACGCAAATTCGAACCGCATTTAGCACAACTAAAGCATCTAAGATGAAATACACAATTTATAATTTGTTTTTGTTGATTTTGTAAATCCATATTATTAATTCCAGTAAGAGCTTTAGCAACCATTTCACTTGGGGGTATAGTTTCCCCACATCCTGAACATACTCCAGAGCTACCGAACATGCTGTAAAACGATAGAGTTGAAGGTCATTATTATCATGTTGATATAAGCTAAATGCATTAAGAAACAGCTCGTTAATCCGTATCGTTCATACCTGGAGTAGTCCTTTTTACAGAGTATTAAGCCACGCCTTGTAAAACAACTGGAGCCGACGTCGGCTAACATCGCTCCACAGCAATGACATTTAAGGCAACCGTTATGCCAATATCTGTCTAAAGCATATAAAAGATATCTATCACTTATTTTATCTATAAAAAACAATGAAATAGAAGAAAATTTGTTAGTACAAAATATATATTTCAAAGTTACATCATTATTTCGACCCTCTGAGCCTGATATTTGTTCACTAGCCCCTTAAAAAATACTGACAAGGTAAGTGGGGACTTTTTTAAATCAATATACATCCAACAATAATACAAACAAGAAGATATAATAAAAACAATCGAACGAATTGAAATGCTATGTATATTATTGCAAATACGAAACGTTAAATAAAATAAATGAAAATAATTACATTTTTAGGATATCGCTGACCCCATCAAAATAAGGCTTCTAAAGTAGCTTCTGTGCTCCATCCGGTAAGCGGTTGGGTACGAAGACGTCCCCCTATCCTAACACTTGATAATATTATAGAAAACCCCTTTTATCCAGGCGTTTGGGTCTTGAAACTTACCTCCACAACCGCCACACACTTTAATTAATGTGCTTGGGTGTATTAACTGTTGATTATTGAAGTCATTCGAAGATTCATCCATAAACGACAATTGAGACGATGAAATATTTGAGTTACTTTCTGCAATATCCTTAGTGTGGCTGTTCCTATAACCAATGACTACTGATGGGAAACTTTCCGGACTAGAGGAATCTTGCTGATGTGCCGCCAGTATATCAGTATATGAATGGAACGATGCATTCATTGCAAAAATTTGCGTTTTATTATACTTAGAAAGGCATATAGGTGCTGTTTATTGCACGGAGAATTCTGAAATACATAAATATAAGGTTATTTAATTAATGACGAATTCAAAAGCAATAAAGGAAAATAGAATCAGTTGGCAAACTTTCGTCCAATCCGTTAATTCGTCAAAAAATCAGTAAAATTTGGTTTAATTTGCGAAATTTGGCAATATTTGTTGTTTTCAATTTGAAAGTAGCTCGTGCAATGAAAAATGTAAACCTTATTGGACGCTTCATGGTAATTTAAACTTTTGCTCATTTATACCCCTTCTCAAACACAATTAATCCATTTTGCTTTGCATATTCAGTTAGCAAAGCCGCCAAACTATATCTTTAACAAACATTTCAACATTTGGGCAAACTTGAATACACACATTAGTATGTGTGTGTTTCAATGCGACTACATGTTAATGTGTATGTGCTTAATGCAAATTTAATTAATTATGATTGCACGCTTATTCAGATTTAGGTTGCCACACAAGCTTTTTGTGTACAATGTTGCCGATAGTTTTGTATTTGTTCACTCTTTAATGTGCATTTTAAGACTTGTTGATGAAACATACATACATGTACATATATATTTATATGTAGTACATATCCAACAACAAATGGAGACTGCATACATATGCACTTAAATATGTATGCATGCTAAACGGCATGGTAGTCTCACTTTTATGTACGTCTTTAAATTCGCATGAATGTACATCATTATTGTTCAGTTACATACACACATAAGAAATGTGCAAAATACACATGCATACAGATATTAACACGAGAAACATAAATACCGATGAAGAATATTTTTGCAATGCTGCATATCGTGTGCGGTAATGCCTTCGTCAACGATTGCAACTTACATGTCAAATGTATTACACTTAAAACGACATACGTGAAATTATTTCGTAATTTATGTAGAATAACAATTGTGTTTTGATAATAAATAGCGTTCCTAATGTTAAATACAAATTTACAGAGATGGAAGTTGGGACTAATCGATAACATTTCGTTTATTGCAGATGGAATTTCGAATTAATCGTTCGATCTATATCGCAAATGCTTTGGTTTGTCTTTATTTACACTAACAATGTGAACCATTTTCCTTTTTTTTATAAAGTGTAGTAAAAATGTATGCATAATGATTTATTCTTATCAACAAATAGTTAAAAAGAATATTAAAAAATAGTAAGTTTGATTATAATTTTAATGCTTATTTTTAAATAAGTATAGTGACTTGTATTATAAGCCCAGCTTGCTGCGAGATTAACTAGGGCTACACAATCAAAAATGTAGGCTTATCGAATTTTATTTCAAAATAAAATTATATTTATTTGTTATTATGACATGTTGCAATTTTTACACCGGTTGCTTAAGCAAATGTCAAAATCTGCGCCATAGCACTTTTAGCGCGTTAACGTACCTAGAATCCATTATTTTTAGACACAAAAAATAAATCACAGGCTTAATCAAAGCTGCATACGCCTTTTAAGTATTAATTTATTTGTTAAATATAATAAGAAACATTTTTCACTTATTGATGTAGTTTTATATAAATAATTGTATTAAAATAGGTTGGAAATGCAGGTTAAGATCCGCATGACAAGCATGCATCCTTATTTTCAAGAGAACAAACCATATCCGCTATTTTGCGTTCGCGGTCCAAATCAAATTCACTTGTATTACCAGCATCTACCGAACCATTATGATCAACCGAAGCATTATGATGTCCGTTCATTTGCTTAATGGGTGTGCTTTTGTCTACAGTAAACTGAATTGCATTTGCAGCCGGTTTGGTGCGAAGGTAATACATTCCTGTTTTAAGGCCAGCCTTCCACGAATAGAAATGAATTGATGTCAATTTGCCATAATTGGGTTCAGCAACGTGGATATTAAATGACTGGCTTTGATCAATAAATGCTCCTCGATCAGCTGCCATCTTGATAGTTGTCTTAACGGATATTTCCCAAACGGTTTTATACAAATCCCTTACTTTTTGGGGAATAGATTCAATGTTTTGTATAGATCCACGGCTGGATATTATTTGGTTTTTCATATCATCATCCCACAAGTCCAGTTCGGTTAAATCACGCAATAAATGATGATTTACCACTTGGAACTCACCGGATAACACACGCCTGGTATAAATGTTCGAGGTATACGGTTCAAAAGATTCATTGTTGCCCATGATTTGTGCAGTCGATGCCGTTGGCATTGGGGCAACGAGCAAGGAGTTTCGAACGCCATGTGCCTTGATGGACTGCTTTAGCGAATTCCAGTCCCAAAGATTGGTTGGTGTTTTGTCCCACATATCATATTGTAGAATACCTTTGCTCACTGGACAGCCACTGTAGGTTTCATAGGGTCCATCCTTTTGGGCCAGCTCACAGCTTGCTTCCAGAGCTCCAAAATAGATAGTTTCAAAGATTTGCTGATTTAAAAGTGCGGCCTCCTCGCTGTCGTAAGGGTGACGCATTAAAATCAAAGCATCCGCAAATCCTTGCACACCAATGCCAATGGGACGGTGACGTAAATTAGATTTCTTAGCCTCGGGCAACGGATAGTAGTTGATATCAATTATTTTGTTTAGATTCTTAGTAACAGTTTTGGTAACTTCTTTTAGTTTTTTAAAATCATATGATTTGTCCGGCAACACAAACATGTTCAATGCAATTGAAGCCAAATTACATACAGCAATTTCATCTGGTGCCGAATACTCAACGATCTCTGTACACAAATTACTGCATTTGATGGTTCCAACATTTTGTTGATTGCTTTTCCGGTTGCACGAGTCCTTGAAGAGCATATAGGGAGTACCAGTCTCCACTTGCGATTCAATAATGGCAAACCATAGAGTTTGGGCTTTGATCACACGATTCGCACGTCCTTCCTTCTCGTACTGAACATAGAGCTTTTCGAATTCGTCTCCCCAAACCTCTTGGAGACCGGGGCATTTGTGTGGACACATTAAGGACCAATCCTCATTGGCTTCAACGCGTTTCATGAACAGATCTGGTATCCACAAGGCATAAAACAGATCGCGTGCACGATGTTCCTCCTTGCCAGTGTTCTTTTTTAAGTCCAAAAACTCAAATACATCCGAATGCCAGGGCTCTAGGTAAATGGCAAAAGCACCTGGTCTTTTACCACCACCCTGATCAACATAGCGTGCCACGTTATTAAATACTCTTAGCATAGGCACCAACCCATTGGAAGTACCATTTGTGCCACATATCGATGTGCCTTTGGCTCGTATACAATGCACGTTAAGTCCAATGCCACCAGCTGATTTGGAGATCAGAGCGCATTGCTCGACAGATTTGAATATACCTTCAATTGAATCGGATACCATAGTTAAAAGAAAACATGATGACAATTGTGGGCGATTTGTTGCAGCAGCAAAAAGTGTTGGCGATGCATGCGTAAAATACCGCTCAGATAATAAGTTATAGGTCTCAACCGCAGAGTCAATATCATCGCCATGGATTCCAATTGCGACACGCATTAACATGTGCTGTGGACGCTCTGCAATTTTGCCATTGATCTTTAGTAGATAGGAACGCTCCAGCGTTTTAAATCCAAAATAATTGTAACCAAAATCGCGATCGTAAATAATAGCAGAGTTTAAACGATCAGCATATTTCTTAACAATGTTGTAATGATATTCAGATACTAGTGGCGACGAATCTTTTGTCTCCTTATTGACATGCTTATAAAGATCTTCAAAGACATCTGAAATAGTAAGAACAGAAATTAATTTTAAACATCTTTGTAAAAAAAGGATTCGGCATTTACCGGAGAAAACCTTTTTGGTTTCCTTGTGTAGATTAGAAACGGCTATACGAGCCGCTAGCTGCGCATAGTCTGCATGATGGGTTGTCAAACTGGCTGCGATCTCCGCTGCCAAATTATCCAGCTCTTGAGTAGTGACACCGCAATACAAACCATTAATAACTTTCAGGGTGATTGATACCTTTAAGCCATAATAATAGTAAATTATTAAGAAGTAGCAAACATTTTTTGCTTAAGCAGATTATTATAAGACATAAATAATACAAATAAAACAAATTAGTTTTAAAGGATCTTTGTTATCTATACATTCATAAATATAATGTAAATTTAATCTCTGATAAAACTGACAACCGATAAGAAACAGTTCTACATACATACATATGTAGTTACATACACACGCACAATTGCTTCAATCAATCTGTTGCACATTTTGTGGTGAAATTATTGTGGTTCGAAAATTTCGGTAAAAGGATAAACGAATATATTCAGAATTTTAATACTTACAGGATCCACAAAGTCCATGTTCAAATTATAACATAGCTTCTGTATTCTGGATGTAATTTTATCAAAATGAACTTCCTCCTGCCTTCCATCTGCAAGATGGAATTTGCTTTTTAATTACGAAGCCCTTATGACTATCTCATATAATTTACCTCTTTTGATAACATATAGTTTGGATGGCTTCACAGACTTTGATTTCATCATTTTTATTGTAGGTGGACACAATTAAATACTTTTAACAATTAACAATTACGTTCGACTTGCCACTTAGACGAGAAATGGCGCCAAAATGCTTTGCAGCCAGTCACTTGCCGACTCGATAGTCAAAAAAATGCATGGTTGAATCCAATGTGGCGATAACACGAGTGTTTCGATTGAGTGGTCAATATAGCGGCGCCTCTCTTACATATATTTGATCGTATTCCCTTTGCTTTGAATATTAATGTACATGTAAAAATAAATATTTTATTAAAAACGATGTTAAAAAAGAACATCTTTAAAACACGAACACCAAACTAAAATAAAGTGGTTTTATTTTTCGCTAGTTTTAAAAAATATGGAAATAGATTTAGCAGGACTTTAATCAATTGTATATGAAATTGACTACCAATTAATTTGTTTATGGGTTATGTTAGAGGAAGACAGGAATTTAATCAAGTCCAATTAGAATTTAGTGTGGACTTTTCGAAATTAATACGAAAAGTCTCTAGCGAGCGAACACTGTAATGATACTTATGAGCATGCTATTGTAATAGCCAAAAGGTCACGTATTGTATTTACATATTTATGTACGGACTCAGTTTCTATATTTATAACGATATGCTTATACCCTATATTTTCCCAAAATATTTTAAAAAGCCACTTAAATATTCGAAGACAACAAAATGGGTTTGCCTAAATGCTGTAAACAAATTAAATAAATGGTCAGACCTTAGACCGTTGTTAGTTAACACGATTAAATAATACACATAAGTTCATACATAGATAATACAATAAAGTTTGGCGAGATGTGTAGGGAAACTTTTAGCTGCATTCCCTATCAAATAACGGTACTTTATGTATGTGCGAATGTATTTACAATGCACGTCGTAAAGCTAGACAGGCAAACGTGAAGATCGTCTCGGTTGTTGATGCTGATCCAGAAAATATACATATTACATACATATATAAGTATATGTTGACTGGTTTGTATATAGATCCAATGCACAAATATTTTCTGTTATTTACTTAATTGTATGCACCTACACAATATTAAAACTTTAAAGTAGCCTATTTACCCATTTATATACCCTTACAAAGGGTATTATACACTTTTGTGTCTATCTGTTTTTTGTTCATCTCGAAATGGTAAGCGTTTTAAAATGTTAGTTTAAAAGTTTGTGCTTTTGTTTGGTTTCAAAGTTTAGATTAAAATCTTGAACAAGAGTATGTAATCTTTTGCTTATCAATTGCAGTAGTTATACTTTTTAGTGCACTAAAACCAATTCTACGTGTAGGTATATAAGTTGGTGTATTTGTAGTTAAGTAAATGCAAAAATGCTGACTCTTTAATGCTATTCTTCCAAGTCTACCAACTGCATTACCGACGTACATACATACCTATGTGTGTATGTACGAGAATATTTACAGTTAAATTTGCCTAACTGGAACCGATATGCCGCCCTTGAGAGAGTCAATTTAGAATACACTCGATTGATGTAAGTTCTGATTAGATCTTATTAATTTTAAAGTACGTTTAAGGCGATTGATAAGTGGGATATGGAAAGATGATGATAGAAGAAGTATAAGTTGGACTGTATGTAATACCAATAATATTTTTGTATGTATATTTGGAAAACCATCCAGTAATGCATCCAAATACAGCTTCATTGAAATGTATTTGTATTGTAAAGTGTATTTTGAAAGACCAATAAGGTAATAAATGCATACATAAGTAAGCAAGTACATACATTAATACGTACATACATATATGTTCATAATTATGTATGTCTGTGATTTTATACCAGAAGCTTATTAATGCGATTGCGATTGCACATTTCATTTGCGATTAGCATTTCAGGGCGTTCCGTCGGTTATTAAAGATTATTCTTTTTTTGTTATATATTTTTTATATAAGAAAGAGATGTTTTTTGAATGTGTGCATTAACATACATACATATGTACATATGTATGTGCATGTAAATATATCAGATTAATAGTAAAATTTTCAAATACTTAATATTTATTTTTATATTTTTTTAATAGTTAGTTCGCTAAAAGTGGATCTGTGTTTTGAAAAAGTAAGTACTGTGTATTGAATAGAAGAAAATTATTGAAAAACATACATAAAAGCATATACTCTACCTTTAAATGATATAAGGTTGTTAACAAAAAGGGTTTTTATTGTGTATCCAACTCAGTTTATTGACATGTGTTGAAATTTGACACGCAGCAAAAAATGTTCGCGTAAGACGGCAATACTTAGCCAGGTTTACGGTTCTTCTTGAATGAATGCAACTCTGATGAAAAAATCTTATAAGATATTTATTAGCTAGGTCAAATTGGTCTTCTCAGACGAAGTTGATGATCAGAGTCTAACTAATTGGAATTACTTACATTACTTAAATTATGTTTTTCAAGGTCCAATCATGCACACTTCGATTTTACCAAAAGCCACGGCAAATGATTCTTGTGAAGATGGAAACTTATATGTTGAACAAGAAAAGTAAGTATTTTCGAAAAGTTAAAAACAAAACAAGTCAAGTTAAACATGCTTTTCAGATTTGCGGATAAAACATCAAATACAACCACGTCGAAACCACCATATAGCTATGTTGCTCTAATAGCAATGGCTATACAAGTAACTATTATATTCCAATTTCCAGATATAAATAATTTGATTGCCAAGCGTTTCTTTCACAGAATTCAACATTAAAAAGAGCAACATTAAACGAAATTTATAATTTTATAACATTAAAATTTCCGTATTTCGAACAAAACAAAAAAGGATGGCAAAATTCGATACGCCATAACCTAAGTTTAAACGAATGCTTCATTAAAGTTCCCCGCGAAGGAGCTGGCGAAAGAAAGGGAAATTTTTGGACCTTGGATTCACACTACGAGGATATGTTTGAGAACGGCAACTATCGACGAAGGCGTCGCATGAAACGACCCTATCGAAATATAAGCAAGTTCTCAGCTATTCAAGGATTAAGCGATACATACAATGCCAAATCGATGGTTCATCAAGTACCGGAACAAACCTACTATCAATATAGTTACAAGTAAATACTTAAAAAATAATAATTTAGTTAAGTTAAATAGTATTTATTGCGTTTAAGCTCTCAATGGATGTCGATACAGCCGTCCTACACTGGAACGTGCAGTACCAGAATGAATTACACAAAAAATTGCATGGTAATGCTACCCTATAACTTTCAAGTATTAACCGATTTCACTGGGCAAATTTGTGATTTACAGATGTATTCACCACAAACAAACTTGGTTGCTGGCAATAATTATGATCAAAAATTAAAAAAAGGTAAGAGAACTAGTGTTTCTTTTGGCCAAGAGCACAGGATATTAGAACAATTTTTGTTTTGCAGACCTTGTACCTGAGCATATGCCAAAAATATTTGAGGCTAATTCTGTTGCCGCCTGGGAAGCTGAATGTAAGTTTGTGTTGATAAATAAAACAATTGTGATTTTAATATTATAATTATATATATATTTTATATAAAACTACGTTTTTTTTGTTATATTATTTCAGCATACTGTCGATCAATTAAAAAAGAGGGTCCATTCGAGTTGTCATCCAATTTAACCAACTATCATAATGCCTATTTATCACAACAATAATATATAAAATATATATATGTTATATTCTGTGTCATCACCTACCTTAAGATATATATTTAATAAGTTTTTATATACATCATACATATACATTAATAAAATAAATCATAATTTTGAAATTAATGTGTTATTTGGAAGGTGACGCCGAAATTGCTTCTAAACAAATTCCAATTCATTTATATCACCGACATTTTTGCTTTAACGTACAATATTTAAAAAGATTAATTTTTCAAGATTTGTCGTTTTTAAATTGTGATTTAAACAAAAGTTGTAAATTTGTTTAGAAGATATAGATTAAAAACACTAAATGGTTTTCGATTTGTTATATTCGATTTTTTCTATATGCATGTATTGTAATAAGTATTTAATAGGTAGTACAGGTAAACAAATCTATTATATTCAGACATTATTTAAACAAATTGACGGTTTTTTAAGAACTCCAGCATACCCTGAACATTGGCGTTAACCGGTGTCTGAGATGACGGTTGTCCATTCATCAAATTGTTCGGCATGTTCATACCAGGAAGCACTTGTGGGGATTGATTACTGAATCCTATGTGACAGCATATCGAACACTAATTAATTAATCACAATAGCTGATTCACACAATATTTATAATTACCCTGTCCGTTTTGTTGTTGATTTTGAGCCATGTGTTGCAGAAATAGATCTTGTTGTTGCTGTTGTTGATGAAGTGGCATTTGTCCTTGATGTGGAAAGGATGAATATTGTCGATAAGACAGAATAGCCGGATCCATTGAAGTCCAGTCACTATTACTATATCCTGTATAACACGCATATGTTATTACTTATAAGCTCATTAAGTTACAGTGAGTATGCAAACCTTTACTGTGGGCACCAGCAGCCTGAGCTGCCAGTTGTTGCAAGTGAGTGTCGCCCATCGGCTGTCCGGGATGCCCTTGATGCAATGTTGCCAAGTGGGGGTTCCAATTAGCTGCAAGTTGCATTTGATGCTGCTGTTCTATTTGCGCACTGTTATTGCCCACCGGATTGCCTGGCATATTAATATAGGGTAGAATTTTACTCGTGTGAACTCGCGGTGCTCCGTCAAATCCTAAGGTATTCATGTGATTGAATCCAGGAGGAGGCATACGGGCACGATGCATGTTATCAAGTAGTTGCTGATGAGTGGCTGGCGTTTGCTGTTGTTGTAATTTCGGTCCACCATTTGCAATATTTACATTCTGTTGAACTACTTCGTTTTCCATTAGTTCAGCTAGCCCCTTTTGGGTTTCGATAAACGGGTCAAAACCTAGATAATCAATTAAATACAGATTAATATGTTAGTTAGATAAATTAAAAGCATTGCATATTTAAAACATTACCTAGGTCATCGTCTGCTAATGAGCTTTGTGAAAACCGATTTTGTGGTGAATGTGAGTTTTGTGGTTGGTTTGAAGACTGCAAAAATAAATAATACTTTTTAAAAATATGTCCTTAGGTTTAATTATAATAGAGCAAACTTACTGTTTTTTCAAAAGCTCCCATTAATCTCTGCTTTTGTAATTGTGATTGTTGGGATAAAATGCCTACATTGAACGCAAAAATAGATGAATAAAACCGTTAAAAATAAAGTTGGAATCTATTTACCATTGTCAAAAGCTCGGCTATTCTCCAAAAACAATGCCAACCGATGGGAATCACTTAGCTGAGAATGTCCATTCATGTACTGTTGATGTATTTGTTGTTGACTTTTATGGAAGTCAAAGAACTTGGACATATTTCCACCGAATACATTATTCACATTTAGAGGATTCTCATCAGGTGCGATGTGTTGTGGATGCACTGGAGCATGTGGTTGAGTTCTGTTTGCGTCAAGGGCATTACCATGATAATGATTAGGAAATTCTAAAACATATAAATGTAGTAATTAATTACATCAATATACCTAATTAAGTTTGGACCTTACCAGGGTGTGGTGGTTGAGAAATTCCCATGTTGTTAACTAAATTATTCCGTTTTTGTAATTCGTGAATGCGAAGAAACTCTTCCTGTTGTTTCAGTACTTGTTGATGGTGATGCTGCTGTTGGAGTTGTAAATGTTGCTGATGCAGTACTTGCTCTTCTACTTGCCGGTTGTTTCGTAGCATAACATTCTGAAAAGCTTTCTCCCACTCTGCAAAAAGTATTAGTTTTAATGTTAGTTGAGACCCCAAAGTGGAAAAAAACAGTGTTTATGTATACCATTTGTGTTTGCCGGATTCTGGTATCCATCAATGCCTGTTGTCATGTAGAAATATAAGCGAAATGAAAAATAAAATAATGTAACACGGTTTAAAAAAAAAAACTTACCATTTAGCAAGTCTGGCAAATGCGAGTTGGGTACACTATTCATTTGAGACTGCCTTATGTCGCCATCGGCTTTGTTCCTGAGCAGAAGTGATTGCTGGAATGCAGGTGACGATGAGAAAAAGCTATTGCTGTCATCGACCATATTCAGTTTGAAGAGAGCATCTGAAACAGACAATTAAAAAAAATGCCTTTAGACAATAATTATTGGGACACTTATTACAACCTACCTGATACTTCTTTTGTGCAGTCAGTGTAAGCAGTATTCAGTATTTCAACATCTTCTTGTGGTGTTTGAATTACATCATCCTTTGTTTTAATATTGGGATCGGTAACTTTGTGATTGCTATCAGCATCATCAGAACTTGCAAAGGAGCCATTGTCTACTGTGGTATTAGTAGCATTAATAATAATTTCTTTATGGCCATCGCTGCTGGGACTATCATAACGCGACTTTGTTAAATTACCAGGTGAGCTTTCCTCGCTGGCACTGCTTTCGGACACATGATCATCACTGTTTTCACTGCTAGAACTGAGCGATCGTTGAACAGTAGATGCTGACCTCTTTGATAATGAAAACATTGTATTTGTACTTTCACTTGAATTTGCACCATCTTCTGGTAGCTCCAACTGTGTTTCGATTTCCGTTACAGTTGCTTGATTCGCCTCTTTGCTTTCTTTTGGTTCTTTTGCAGTTGACGACCGACCTGAGGAGCCCTTTTCCTTGTTGTTTCGTTCTGTTTTTGGTCGGTTGCTTGCAACATTTGGTTCCGCCTTTGTTGCAGCAACAACTGTGTCTTCGACTGGAAGTGGTGTTGCAGTCACTGTCCTGGATTCTGGAATATAATTCTCCTTGTTTGATGTACTTGCATTTGGAAATACATTGTTTTTGCTTTTTGATTTGTTTTTTTCATGTCGGCCTTTCTCATTTCGAGTCTTCTCCTTTCGACTTTTCCCGTTGCCAGTTGAGCCATTTCCGATTGTTTCCTTGCTATTAACGGGTGAGACAGATAAACTCGGCCAGGCTTCTTTCTGTTGCGCATTTGCTGCAGTTGTAGGATTTGCAATTGTTACGGACGATGTTGATGAAGACGATGATGATGACATCGCAACTGCAGCTGCACAAATAATAATTAACGACTGCTATTTTTGGAATAAAACAACTAATAATTACCGCTTGCTTTTGTAGTTCCGCTGCCAGCAGCAACAGTTGTACCATTGGTTGCTCCCCCGATTCCAGTAACATTATTCGCCCCAGAAGTTGCTATTAACACATCGTGCAATCGCTTCTCATACTCTTGATGTTTTCCTTGATGCATTTCCTACGTATTAAATTAGGTTGAAATTTTTTAAAGTTATTAGGTATATAATATAAAACAAGTACCTCCTTAGTAAAGCTAGCTTCCGGATCGCCCAGCTCATGTAAGTACATGCAATCGCCCTTGGGACATTGTTGGTTCTTCATAAAATGACTGCAGTACTTTGTTGTTCCGAGACTGGTTTTAATAAGCCTACCATCTATCATAATGTTATTAACACTTTGTATTGCCCGCAATGCATCCGTATTGTGCACATAAGTGACATATGCTGACGCCGAGGGACCCTTTAAATTAAATTAAACGTTGCTTTAAAATACTTCCTTAAACAAATAGCTTTAAGAGTCGCTTACCTGCACTCCAGCGTACGTTGTACTCGGATTTATGACAACCTTATGGATCTTGCCATACTTTCCAAAGTATTCGTGCTTTTTAAGAATCTGTAACAAATAGGTGTGTCCCTTAAGCGATCCTTGCAAATGGCTCAATACTTACATCTGCGTCAGCCAGCCGAGGTGGTAGACCGACAACAAATACCAAGTTCTTTTGAACCACACGAACGTTGGCTAAATGTTTCCGATTTTCAGTTATTTTTTGCTTTCGTTGTTGGTCCCTCTGCCGCTTCTGGGACTTGAAAGCGATCATCTAATTCGGATTTAAAAGAATATTTTATTTAAATTTGCGGGCAAGAAAACTATATATACTCAAGTTGATAAGTTTCTCCTTTCTCTTAACTTAACCAACAAATAACCCTTAATCGCTACTATATATGTGAATTGTGCTCTAAAACTTACTTCCTCCTGCGTAAGAGGCTTGAAGTCAGCTGGATTCTCCGGATATTCCTTTCGACATGCTGGGCACAGTTTGTTCTCGTCTGTGCGAATTCTGTGCCAGCAGAATCTACAAATCTGTAAATGATAAACAAACATTTGTTAGGGTATGATAGACATTGTTAATACTAAAAAAAACTTACTTGGTATCCGCAAGTGCATGGATAAAAGGTAAGATCATCCACTTCGAGCGGCTCCATACACAATGGGCACTCCACAGAGTCATCGTTACTGTTAGCCAGTCCGTTCATTATTTTTATTAAAAATAATTATTCACTTTCCTGGGGTGGTTTAAAGATTTAAAATTGATTGTGTTTTATCGCTGCACAGAAATAAAGAAAAAAAAAAGAAAAAATTCATTACTATGCAATGTAAAAGAAATTAGTCTACGTTGTACCAGTTCTTAGCTAGGACGGATTTGCCTATGATTGTACGAAAAAAAACACACCAGATTTCGAAAAAAAATTAAAAACGTGGAATCTGCTGCCTACAATAACTAACTGCTTGTATGTATATGTGGACATGCCAATTAAAAATGGCAATAGTTCTTATCTTATCGATGTGTTATTGAACAGACAAAGATGCCTTGTTCGACTTAGCTAGACGGGGATTATTCCTTCATATGCTAAACACGAGGTTAGTTCTGATATCCCGAAATTCCTTGCACTTTAATATAATAAAATTTATTATTTTTTAGAGACACCTTTCGGTCCATCCTTTTCGCACATGGTTAACATTTGGTCTCTTACTTACCTATGAAAATGTGTAAATAATTTTTCTTAAAATGTTATTCATAGAATATTATGTGTAAAGCTGAGCAATCTTTGTTCTTATAATTTAGCTCCAACAATTTTTAGAGAAACACCCTTACGAAAGAAACCTTCAAGGAGGATGGTCAAGAAACACTGAACATAGCTATCGATAACTGATCGAAAAGAATTGTAGCTAAGACTCCTCTGGTCTCTTATGTTGATAAGTTTCTCGACACCTGTCGCCACCTGCTTCTATGAGATTTTAAGTTTCTTTTTCCTAAATTTGATTAACAATTAATGAATAGCACCAAAAAGGGAATGTTTTTGTACACGGTGCTTGGAATCAGAAATGAACCTTTTTGTTGGGTTAAGAAATTGGATATTTGTAAATATGCACACATACATATATGGATAAGTACATACAACACATACACATATACATTTTAAGAAACCTTTGTGTGCTCGCCTGCGAGTTAAAATACATATAATACACTGACGAACTGTAAATAACAGTCTTAGGCATCACATTTAGTTATTGACTTTTATGTGCTGGGTATTTTAAATAAAATATGTTGTTATGTATTAATGCTTTAACGTACACACATAATTACACACACGCATTTGAACATGATATGTGTGTATGTTTAAATGTATTAATTATCGAATAAACACTTGCAAATAATCCAACACAACATTTTTTATTAAATATATTAAAATGTAAATAGACATAAATGGACACAACTTAATGTATTTATATGTAATACGTAATATATGTATGCATCACAAATATTTCTATTTACTTTTGACAATGCAAAAAAAAAACAATAAAAACTGTCACTGTGTATGTTGGTTGGCATATGTACATATATGAAAACGGCACGATGAAAAATAAAATTGGCAAAATACTGTTTATGACATACGCATACACATATCTACATGCATATACATAAGTAAATACATGTAGGCTTACATATGTATGCAAGTTTAATATGAATCAAAAGAGAAAAACGAAGTTAGTTTCGTACATACATAATTATTAAAGTATTTAGTACACGTATGTTGGTATGTGTGAGGTGCAATCTTAGCATTTATATCTAAGGCACCATTTTGTATACCTATTTCAGGTCTCTAATAACCTATTCCTTTTGGGACGATATCTTACACCGATTTGGGTTTTTAGAAATTAGTCCAATTCTCAAGTTTGCGACCAACAATTATTGCGAGCGAAACGAAGAACGAAGCAGACAGACTGATAATGAACAAAGAGGAAACGGAGAAAATATATTAAAAAAGAAACTATCGTACAGATTCATCGATAAGAACATTATTTATGCTAAGGAATAAGTGTGGTGATCCTTTTGCATATTTTGAAAATACTATATATTGTTTATTTGCATTTACACAAATATATGTTTTTAAATCAAATTATTCTTTCTTCTATTGGTTGGGCGCAGAATAGGATTAACAAAAATACTAAATAACATCAAATATCCGCATTCGATGTATTTATGGTTGCATGTTGCCAGTGCTACCCATTTATTTTTGAGGGCTGCCAACCTTGATCACAAAAAGGCTAAACAAGCTCAGACCAAATAAAAATACATTTATATGAATAAATATATCGATACTTTGCTTCTCAAATAGAATCACATATTCATAAGGTATAAATAAGGTTCGGTTTATTTCGTTCTGATAGACATCTTTTACTAAATCAAGTTGCACTTATAGGAGCTATACACATGACATCAATATTAAATCTTTCTAATCAATAATAACCCGGCAATGCCCGGATCACCTTGACGCCGCTGTCACCGCCACCGGCAACACATTTTTCAAACCACTTGGCGGAGAGGTGGGTAGGAGAGACATTATAGTCTTATCACTTTTAACACTTTTAACGTCCTCATCCACTGTGTCAGCAAAGTACCATTTCTTTTTGTTGGCCAGAAACAGTAGCATGAGTGCCGGTAGATGTATCAATGAAAATCTAAATAGTTTACGGGAACTCCCACTGTCAGATTTGTGGTGAAATTTATACGCTATAAAAGAAACCAACATTGAGATATTTGCGAATAAATATGTGTATTAATATATATACACTTACCTAGATAGCAGAAGTATGCGTTTAAGGGCAATGTTTCCAGGGCGAACCAATAATTCGTGACATCAAATAGTGGCGCTGCCATGGAAAGTCCACCTATCGCAAACGCATAGCGTAAAGCAGTTCGCCGGCAAAGACCTGGATTAGTAACAGCCATCATGCGATAGCCGGCTCGCGAATAATCAGGTCGCAGGTTCCATGAAAGTGCATTGAAATGTGGAAATTGCCAAGCGTACAAAACACCAGCTAAAATCATTGCGCCTGCATCAAGTGTTCCAGCGCAACCCGCCCAACCCATTAGTGGAGGTATGGCACCCACAATTGAGCCAACCCAGGTGTTGAGTATGCTCATACGCTTCATTGGTGTGTAGATGCTGGTGTAGAGAAAAAGATTGCCAGCACCCAGGGCTGCTGTCAAGCCATTGACACCAAAATACAGCATGGATAATCCGGTCGTTGCCGAAACAGCGGCAAAGCCAACCGCTTGCAGTGGCGTCATCTGACCCGTGACCAGCACACGGTTCTTTGTTCTGGACATTTGCGAATCGAACGGTACTTCGTGATACTGATTTATAGAATTAGCCGCTGCAGACACCAATCCAGTGCCCACTGTGCACATCACAAATGTCGTCAGGTCGAACGCAGCCGGCGCCATTGCATAGCCACCCATTGTTGTTATGACAACCAAAGCTGTTGTTAGATAAGTTGTTTTAGCAAATATATATCTTGTTGTGCTTTGACTCACATGTCAGGCGAAACTTTGATAGTTTTTTGTATTGATTGAATGTATTCCCCAAATGTGCATACGGACTCGGTATCCATGGCAGATACTCTACAGTCACTTTTTGGTTTAAATTATTTTCGTGTTGTGAGGGATCTGGCATTGCCAGGACTGTAGTTGCTGATGCATTTTGAGTTGAGGTAGCTGATGGTCTCGCAACTGTAGAAAGCTAATAATAAGGAATCATAAATTACTTTTTGGTATTACTAGAGGAGACGTTGCATAACAATTTTCGATAGCTTACCCGTATCAGATTAATTTGTCCTGGGAATACCTGGGATGTTATTAGATCGCATGTACTTATTTTATATAAGTTGCGAAACATGTTGTATTTATTTTTGTTACAGAAGCCTCTTAAATAATTAAACCATTTTGGATATATATTATTTTTATTTTGAGGTTCTCTTAGGGATGAAACTTGGGTCACGTGGATAGATAGCTATATCGATATATTTATATTTTTACACCAGTGCCACCAACAAGCGTTTGGCAATGTATCGGAAACGTAATGCTATTTAGTATCCACTGCAAAGTCAAACAAATAAATTTGCTTTTTATGTTTTAGCCTGCAGTTTTAAAAAAGAAATATAACCAAAAGTGGCTATAGCTATATTTATGTTGGCTTAAAACTATGCGATTTCAAATAATAACATAATAAACTAATAACGTATTTCACTGCTTGTGTCAGTATATCGATATTAAGAGTATCATCTCCATAAATGAGTAGAACACAAACATTTGCCACACAAAAATGAAATCTGGAAAATTGAAAAGAAATTTTTGGCTTACTGCCGAAATAGAATGCATGCTTAATTTAATAAAGGAAGTAAAGATGAGTCCAGGATCTGCGAATGCCACAACAACACAACACACCTTTACCACAATAGCCAGCAAAATGAAAAAACATGGCTTTCCCAACAAATCTCCAACTCAAGTGCGTCGCAAATGGTTTCAAATGAAGTCCGCATATCTTTGTTACAAAAAAGGGAATGTCGACCGCTTATTTTTAATACCAGAAAAGTTTCGCAGTGTTATTGCTCAGTTTGTAGAAAGCGGTAATAAGATACGACGTGTTCCCTTAGCCAATAAACCACCTGCATCATCATCTCCGACACCAACAATTGAGCAACGAAAGCCCAAGCAAGAAGGTAAATAACCAAAAAAAAAAACTTGTTTAAGATGTGCTTTGTATTTACTTTTGTTGTATTTATTTTTTGCAGTTGCGGAGCCAATGTCGGCTGTGGATACATTTATAGCCCAGTTAAAGCAAAACAACAAAATACTAAATTCGGAATTCTACAAATTAGAATCATCGCTTTTGGATTATGAGCAGAGATGCCAATCAATGCGAGACTACAACATAATTAAATACCTGACAAACTAACTTATTATATTATATTTTATCATATAAGAACGCTAATAGAAATTACACTACACTATGTACATATAAAAAATGTTTGTTTTTATGAAAACCATCCTTTCCGTGTGGTTAAGTTTCCTGTACTTAGTATAAGCCGCCCCAAAATGTAGTTATAAAAGTCTTTGGACAAAATCATTTTACACGTTTGTTATATTTTTCAGGATATATATATATAAACATATATTCAATTTTTCAAAGTTAAAAAAAAACATTAACGTTTTTAAGAAAAAAATGATATATTTATACTTAATAATTACATTTTAGATATTACAAATTTTTGATGAAGCAGACGAAGAGTCCGATTGATCAAAATCTATTTTAGCATATGAACTGTTGTTTTCAAAGCAAACTGTTGCTGGCGGAGATTCACATGCGACTTTTTTCAGAAATTTTGTTGTCGTTTGTCCGCTGCTCTGTGGAAGGTCTAGACTTGCATAATAAAGCGCGTATACGCGCGAGCCTGAAGATGCTGTATTCTCATCCTTAGTGAGAACATCTTTGTTTGATAACGTATCATCGTTTAGTATTTTTGATTCCGGTTTCTTTAATGACAAGTTACATGCAGTGTTCGTCGTATTGTAAGTTGTTATCAACACTTTCTTCTCCATTTTATTTACACCTTCGAGTAGAAATTGTCGACCACATTGTGGTTTATAAATTGGCCTTTGATTTTTCTTTTTTG
Source organism: Scaptomyza caliginosa (assembly GCA_035044725.1). Classification (NCBI taxonomy): domain Eukaryota; kingdom Metazoa; phylum Arthropoda; class Insecta; order Diptera; family Drosophilidae; genus Scaptomyza; species Scaptomyza caliginosa. Next base: position 617,976 of record JAWNNR010000511.1, read on the forward strand.
AAATTAGGGAACTATCACTTTTGATTTGCAAAATTTGGTAGCCAACTTCTTTAGAATCAGCCGCATTTGATTTATTTATATGCTTCGTATAGTCTTCATTACTTATTGAATGTATTAACTTTCTGCCCGCTGTGGGAGTGTTGTTTACACCTAAGGCAAAATTTAATAATGTATTCTCCAGTTTATTGTTTTCCAATTTGGTATACACATCACTTTTTATGTGAGTTTTAATATGCATCTCAGCATTATTAAGATTTAAATTGTTGGTTATTATATTATTAGTGTCTGATATATTAGTGTTATTTTCGGGTACGGCATTGCTAAGGCTATTATCATTGTTGCAAGGTTTATCCAGCTGCATTCGTATGTGTTGTCTGCTATTTGAATTAAGCAGCCTTAACTTTTCCAATTGATCTTCTATGCATACTGGCTTTGCACTCGAATGCACCATGCCAACAGGTTTCATTTCTAAATAACCGCTATCCGTACTTTCCGCACTCTTTGTAGTAGTAGTAGTAGGTATTGTGTGTTTGCCAAGCGATTCGTCCGGCTTGAGCATTTCGGTTTGCTTGATATTACCATTTGAACTTGAATTAGGTATAGCAATATTCTTTTTGGGTATAATTGCACTTTGCTGACCATATCTTGACAAATTACGCAATGGCGTCGTGGAAGCTGTCGTGGCATTGGAGAAATCGATTTCCATTAAATCACTCATTCGCAGTGGATTTATAACATTTCGTAGATTTAAAAGTGGAGCGCTTGTTGATTTCATTGGCGTATTATAACCGATATTATCACCGCTTATTTGAACATCGACATTACAAACACTTCCTTTATGAGTAAGTCCCTTTTTCGCTTTTAAGAAATTGACTCCATGCTGAATATCGCAACGTGGTATTTTTGACTTTGATCCAACTGAGTAGGCTCGTACTCTCGTACTCGTGGAATTATCCAATTCATTCAAGTTTCCCAAAAGCTTATTCATTTTCATATGTTCGAATTTACTGCCAATTGAATAAGCACGGCTTGGACGTTCAAACCTTAAAAGACAAAAACCAAATATATATTAGACAGGTTTTTAAAAAAAATAAAGACAAAAACATACTGGTTATCGATTTCGGCATCTTT